>CM077347.1:74710445-75910445 GCA_039655645.1 Ammopiptanthus mongolicus
AAGAATTCAAGCATTTACTTCACAAATTTTGGCCTAAGCTTCACTTGAGAAAAGTGAGAAAGTTGAGAAGTTTATGAAGGTGTGAAGAAAAAAAATGGGAGAATGGCCTTGGGTGGGTGATTTAGGCGTGGGGCATGAGGACAAGAAGGTCCAAAATTGTTCATTTTAGGGGCAAAAGAGTCATTTCACTTAGGGACAAAAAATGGGATTTAAACAAATGGTTAAGGACATCATTGTCCTACCACCTTCACACCATTATGACCTTGGTGAGTCACTTGCATGACTCACCTAGGTGAGTTGTCCTTGAAGTGACCTCAAGTTTATTCGTTAGCGGGTTTCAGTAATCCCGTATTCAGCTCTGTTGTTCACCCGATTTAAGATTTTGCCTGAATAACCTATATTATTTCACTTTTTAGTGAAAAATTTCAGAATAACCAAAGTCGTTGGAAATTCGATTTAAAACCTAACTGTTTTGTTCACGAGTCAAAATTGGATTTTCTGATTAGTAAATTTTTACTGTCAGTAAAAACATAGACCGGGTTCCGTCTGAATTTTCAACCCAAAATTTAACTGTAACTCTCTATGATAATGTAGAGTATAAATATGATCATGGTTTATAAAAATTCAATTTCTAAATCTCGGATAAAATATAAACTTATTTATATGACTTGTCGATCTTTGAAAGCAATAAAAATTAGGGTGTTACAATATGGCATATTGTCAGCCACATCAACACTTAACGGTGCCATTCTAATGACAACGACTAATTACTAAATTTTTAAACGTATAAATACCCTATCATAAGGAAAAAGTTTGCACAGCTAAAACCAAATCAGGCACTATTTACCCGTCTTAATTATTTTAGTTTTTGGAGTCTAACAATTCCTTATATGTGTGAATTTTAGGATGTTACATTAATTGTTAGCAAATGAATATTTACTTTACTTTATGCTTAATTTATATTTTTCTGCCGACAATAGTTTATTTCATTTTCACTTACCGCTATGATGGTAACTTTAAAATAATATAGAGGCATAAATGGCGTAGGAATGTCCTACGGATTACTCATATGATAATATTTATTGAGATAATTGATTAAACTCCAAAAACAGGAAAAACATTAGCAAGAACAACAAATGACAAAATAAAACAACAACTCCAATATACTGATTTCCAATATAGTGATTTCCCTAAAGGTCTTCAACATCAGCTCCATTTGTTTCATCTCCAACAAGGGGAGGAACATGATCAAGCTCAAAACCAAATTCTAGATCCCTACGATTCAACCTTCGTGGAGCTTTAACATTTTCACCCCAATAGTTGGTCATCCTTTATTGGTGCCCCGCGAGTCGTGTTGAACGAACCCTTGTATTCAAAACCAGGTCTAAAACAAGGACAAAGCATGACATAAATTTGAGTCATGGGATGCATGGTAACCCTATGATGAAGAGGTGATCGACATAAGGTAAGATGATTTGCCATGGTATAGTGTAACACCCCGATTTTTCAAGCATTCCAATACTAATAAACAGTATTTATGAGTTTGTATTTTATTGGAGGGTCTGGGAAGTGAAATAAAATAAATTGATACCATAGTCAAGCTCTATGATATCGTAGGAAGCTACGGTTAAATTTTGGGTAAAAAACTCAGACGGAGCCCGGTTTTCGTTTTCACTGATAGTAGCATTTTACTACTATAAAGACCTAATTTTGACTCGTGAATGAGGCAGTTAGTCTTAGAATTCGATTCTCTACAATTTTTCTAAAATTGGTTCTTGACGTTAAAAAGTGAAAATAATATAAACTATTCGGGCGAAAACTCGAACCGGGAGACAAAGGAAGCTGTAGATGGATTTAACGGGACCCGCTAATGGATAATCTGGAAGTCACATCAGGTAAGTCACCTTGGGATGCGTGCCAGTGTCATGATGATTTTCAGAAAATATCTGGACGCGAAATGACCAAAATGCCCTTGAACTTTCATGAATTTACCTTTAAACCTATGGTGAAATGACTAAACTACCCTTAATGAGATTTTTAGTGAATCACTTGCCTTCACACTTGGCCCATTCGGCCACCTTCTTTTCTTTCTTCCTTCTCCCACTTGTTCTTCATTCTCTTAAGTTCCTCCACCATTTCACTCAAGTTGCATTCTAAATCTTCAAGTAATTTGTGAAAGCAAGTTGTTTTCTTCTCAAGCTTGGTCATCTAGGAGGTATAACTTCTATCCTTGATCTCTCAATCTCTCTATTTCTCTCTTCAATTTCATGGTTCATGGTAGTTTAGGTTTTGAAGCTTAAACTTTAAAAATCCATGAAAAATTGTAGAAAAATCCTTTTAATGTTAAACCACTTTCTTTGAGCTAAGTTCATTGTATTCTTTCATAATCCAAGAGCTTAGAACCAAGGAATCCCTCTAGCTCATATGGGTATTTTGGCCGAACCTACCCCCTTTGGGTGCGTAGAGTTTTGGTTGAAATTTTGGTATTCTAAGCTTTGCTTTCATCTTGCCACACCTAGTTAGTATAGAATCCAAAAGATGAGAATTTTTGAAGCTCCCTAGCCATGTTTTATAGCATATGGCCGAACCTAGGGGGAAGAGTGTAGGGGGCAATTTTGTGATTCAATGTTGATGTATTGATGAATTGTATATGTGTAGTGATCATTGGGTAATCGGGCGAGAGATCCGACGATTTTCGGATCAACTTGGAGATTTACTGCTATTCAGGAACTCCGAGAGGTATGGGGAGAACTTGAGGAAATCTAATTCCGACAGCTGTTTGCTATATCTGTGTATATGAATTGTAATTATTTATCTGTGTTTGATTGTGTGGAGTGATTTAAATTTACGTGCTCCTAATTGCTAATGCCTAAAATTACATGTTTATGCCTGTTTTGTTGTATGGCATTGGATTATGGTATATGGAATCATTATGCCTGTCGTGATAATTGTTGTGTTAAAGGACCTAACATCGGTTAAGATCTAAAATCGTGAAATATTAAGAGCTTCGATAAGCTTGAAATGTTGGATAAGAAAATAAAGGGAATTAAAGTTTCAAAGGATTTGTTTTGAAACAAATTGGGAATTTATGCCTTTTTAGAATTGAGGAGAATAAAATCTACTTTAATAAAGGTGAGTTGACATAAAGGGTAAAATGGAGAAAAATGACTTTAATTGAGAAAAGTAGGGTTTTGTAGTAAAAGTACGTTTTGGAGACATCGATCGTTTTCAAAGTAATAAAGTGAACTAGTTCAAGCAAAAGTGTTTTTAGAAATGTTTCAAAAATAAATTGTTTTATTCAAGAAAAAAGGATTTTATGAACCGTATTTCAAAGTATTGTGTTTTACCGAAATGCTACGAAAGAGAAAAAGGTGGTCTTTAGACCAAGTTTTGTTTTATGAAAAACCGATCCCGAAGGCTTTGTATAAACTTCGGAGATTTGAGTTTTGGTTTTGGGCTTTCAAAAGAGAAAGGTGTTTTCTTTTGAGATGAACCTAGAAGCCAAGACGTCGAGGTTTTAGGGTTCTGCAGAACACGTGAATCAAGGATCCGTGTTAGTGTGTTGGTCATGTATGCTCGTGGACAATCATTGTGGTCCTGTGGGCTTGGGGACGTTTTATATGCTTTGGAATCCAAAATCCGAGACTGGTGCATCGGTTAGAGATTTTTGGGTTCGAGCTGTTTTGGACTGAGTGACTAGTTTTTGAGAAAAATGTTGTAAAGGCTTAAAGAGTCTAAAACATTGTGGTGGTTGATAGCGTTGAAGCTTCAACAAGGAAATATTGATACGACAAAGAAAAACAGACGAAAACAAATGTTTTCTCATGCATATGTGTTTTTGGCAGACGTGCCGTAAAATGAGGGGACCTTGATGGCAAGGAAACCGAGGGATGACTTATGTCATCGTGTAACATTGTGCCTTGATGGACAATGGTGTCATACGTACTGTGCGTTCGTATTGTGCCTTGAGTTGGATAATATAGTATGGCAAGATTACATTGTAAGTATCGTTGATTTGCGCGCTCATGTGAGATCTCATGGGATTCATGGACTTACGTCTAGCAAGTTGAGGGCCAATGAATTTTGAGCCTGATCAGCTCGTTGAAAGATGATGGGATTTTCGGAAATTTAAGAATATATATATATATATATATATATATATATATATATATATATATATATATATATATATATATATATATATATGGGAGTGTCATGCATACGTTTTGAAAATAACGATGTCTATGGGGCACGAGACCCTTGTGATTGATCTTCATCATTATGATATCTTGTGATATGTTTATCATGTTCAAGTATGTTGGTTGATGCTTATATATCTGACTTGACTATTTGTGCTTGAAGCATGTAGTTGTCGTATTTTGCATTCATATATTTGTTTCTCACTCTTACCTGTACATGTTGGACATCCTGTTGTGTTTTTGGATACATGTACAGATGTTTGTCAACATTCCTCTGGGTCGTTTAGGGAATCAGTATCTTGATCTACTCGATGCTGACGACGAAGAAGTATGGATGGTTGAAGACGAGACCCAGTCTCAGTGGTACGGCGTATGTCAGGTAGTACGTCTTTTGTTAATGTTACACCAGCTTAGGGTTTTCTTTTGAGAAAGTGTCTTTTGGCCAGTCTGTGAGTGGCTACTGATGGCCAGGGTTTTGGAGATACGATTCTCAGACCCATCACGTACTACCTAGTTTTCGGACTTATAGCGTTTTACTTCTGTCAATACATTTTGGAAACGGCGTGTTGTCCAAGGTCTCCTATGTGTGTTGCTAAACTGGTGATACATATATGTGTATATGAGTAGTGTTAATAATTATCTTGAGTATATGTTCTTCAGTGTTGTATAAAGGAAAAATTTTATTACGATTTTCACAATAAGTAAGATCTGAGTAAAGGAATTTGTTTTCCGAAAGTAGACCAGCAAATCTTTTTTTTTTTTTTTATACTTTATGTTGTTTGGGGTTACGAAAATGACACGCGAAGGAGGATTGTTACATATAGCAAGGGCATATGTGAGCACCAAGTCCCGAAGTTTTGATATTATTGTCTTTGTTCATCCTTGAGTGGACTTTTTCATGCCTATCAGCATTTTGGTGTCCGCCCACAGCTTGAGAGCTGGCGAACTTCTTGTCACAAAATTTGCAGGGGAACTGACGCTCCATGGGCTCGATCACTTGACAATTAGAATTTTCCATAGATTTTGGACCAAAATCGGAATCATCATAAGCCTTCAAGGATTGGGATGTGAACTTGGACAAGGATTCACCAACCATGTTGTTGCTGCCCGTACCAAGAGATAGTGACAAATCTAAATCACCATCTATGGCAGATGCCTCCTTGATCTTCCTCTTGAGCTTTCTGTCCTCAACATCTCCAACAAAGAGTCTTTTTGACATTTCAGTGAACTACCCTCCAAATAAGATGGAATATTTACTGACAAATTTTGTGGGGCGATTTGAGAGTTGAAGAATGAGTATTTATTAAAACAAAAAAATATATTGCATCCTCCATAAAAGGAAATATATCTACGGTGGAAGCACCACACAACCTTGAGATAGTAAGAAAATAAAAAGAAATGATAAACGTTAATAGGCCTTGAGTGGTCAAAATTTATACATGAACGGAAATTATTGTAAAATGCTACAAATTATTACTTCTATTAATTCACCCAAGAATTTTGTCAAATTACAATATTTTAGATTTATTTCCCCGATAATATAGCTTCTACATTTGACTTTCAGTGCATGTAGATGAGCTCTGTCATTCATTTAAAAAGTTAATTTATTGGGAGAATTTGATGCTATTATTTTCTAATGATTTTCATTTGAGAGAAATACACATACTGTGTTTTTTTTTTGACAAGATTACACATATTCTGTTGATCAACTAATAATTCCACTTTGACCACGGGTTGGCCTCTTGGTGAATGAGGTGTGCCTTTACATTGACTATTCAAACTAGAATCATAGACTGGTACCTAAAAATATTAATTTCTCTAAATATGTCATACGCTGATATGGAAGTGTACTGAGATGCTGAGTTAGAAATTTGATATTTGGGGCTTAAGATTAAATATATATAACGTGAAATAACAATAAAAAAATTTAACCAACAAATAAAATTACATGAAACAAATTTGATATATGATTAAAAACTTGATATAATATAAAGAGTAAATTACACCCAGTAACCTTAAGATTATCAAAATAATAACAAACCCTAAATTTGACTATAAATTATATTCCATCCTACTTTTTTGTGTACACTAATTATTGACTTAACATCGTTAAGTTACTAAAAATAAAAAATTATTTATAATAAATTATTTGATATTTATATACTAAAAAAGGTTTTTAAAGATTAATTTTATGCTTTCTTGTTTACGACACAAAATTTTAATTTTAATTTAAAAATAAAATACATAATTTGATAATCATATAAAAAGGAGTATAATTCATGTAAGTATTTATTTTTTTAGTCTATTATATATTTATTTTGTCAAACTCGTATATTTATAGTATACACTCTAGCAAATGATGAATATAAAACATGTATCTATTATGTGGCAAACAAATTTTTCATTACATTGTTTTTCTAGTCATTTATCTCAACACTGTCAAATAAATATCATGCATTCATTTTTTTTGTCTACAGAAGATATGAATTATTATAATAATTATTGATGATAAATATGACAAAAATATCGTTTAGACAAAAATATTTGTGCTTAACACTGAGTGTAAGTTTATGAAATTGTGACGTAGAAAGTAAATGGCGTGATATTTGTCTCCAAAACCTAAGGCATTACAGAAGATCACGCAACAAATGGTGCCTTCCTTTCGCTATGAGAGATGCAATCAGGCACTACAACGCTACCCGTCAAGTTGATCTTGCATGTTCATTTAGCAACGTGTTTAAAAGATGAGGATATTTATTGGACCGGAGTGATTTAACAAAATTTAAAAAGTAACTTTTGGTAATTAAAATAATTTTATAATAATTTAAAATTTATTTAAATCTGTTTAAATAATATATAATCATAAAACTAAAATAATATTCTCAATATTTTAAATAATAATATTAATTATTTAAAAATCTAAAAAAATCCATTTGACATTAAAATATTTATTTATTATACATGTGGCACAGTTGATGCGGCGTACCGTTAACCACATCAAACTTAACACTATCACTCTAACAACAGAGACTAATTCCTAAGTTTTTAAACGTATAAATAGCAGATCAAAAATTTACAAGGCTAAAACCAAATCAACCTCTATTTATAGGGACTAAAAATTTTATTAAGTCTTAATTAAATTAGCTTCTCACAGTCTACCCATTCCCTATAGGTAGAATTTTAGGATGTTACGTTAACCGTTAGCAAATGAATATTTACTTTATTTTATGCTTAACTAGAGTTTGATCTCCTGCCCGCACAGGATAAATGATGGGTGATTTATTAAAGAGTGAAAATATTAACGGGTTTATTATACAAATTATATAGAGTCTATAATGCATGGAAATATGGTTGGCAATTAACAGGTTTATAGATTCCATTTAAAGTGATGTTAATTGTTTTTTTAAAAAAAACTTTTGAATGCAACTAATTGGAACGATGCGAATTGTAAATGATGCAAATCATCAGATTTGATTGGAATTATTGTTCATTTAAATAAGTCAAATCATCCAGAGCAATTACTTCTAATCAAATGAGGATTTCAATTAATTTTGGTTTTCTCCGATTTCAATTAATTTTTCATTTTTATGGTCTTAATAAAAACAATAGAAAATCAATTTTTCTCGTACAACACGTGACAGAGGATACATGACAGTCTCTCCTCACATATGTGACTGCTTTGTATTATTTATAGAAGATTTATAGATTTCATTTAAAGTGATGTTAATAGTTTTTAAAAAAACCTTTTTGAATGCAACTAATCAAGAATGGTGCAAATTGTTAATGATGCAAATCAACATATTTGATTTGGAATTATTGCTCTTTTAAATAATGCAAATCAATCAGAGCAATTACTTCTAATCAAATAAGGATTTCAATTAATTTCAAATAATTTTCGTTTTCTCTGATTTTAATTAATTTCAATTAATTTTCCCTTTGGCTTAATGAAGTTTTTGGTCCCTGAAAATATAGAGCTTTTTGGTTTTAGTCCTTATCTTTTGTTTGCTTTGCTTTTGGTGTCTGTAACTTTTAAAATTGTTTTTTGTTGCTGCCGTTAATTCCAAACTTAACTGCTGACGTGACAGATGGAAGTCCACGTCAACAATGACACGTGGTAAACTAATTATTTTTTTATTCCATATGTCTGGCATGACATGGACAAAAAACAAAAATTTAAAAGTTACAGACACCAAAAACAAAAACAAACAAAAGATAGGGATTAAAACCAAAATCCCTATATTTCCAGGGATCAAAAACTTCAATAAACCTTAAATAAATATGATTTCTTGTAATTTATGAATTAATTTGATTTTCTGACAGATGAAGAAGAATTGTATTTCTTTTGAGTGAGCTGATTTTGAAGTAAAGAATCCTTCAAGTGTAGATGAGGATGACGTCACTTTGTTACCTGGAGCACATGTTGAAGAGCTACAGAGGAAGAGAGAAGTTCAGTTGAACCTAGTCAGTGAAAGAAAAAAGGTCTCAAATTTTGATAATGTTCTTGAGAACTGTTGTTGAGTATTGCTTATTTAGTATTTTCAATTGTCAAGTATAACACAAACCACTGCAACAAATAGACATATTAGCCATGACACTACCAATTGAAAATACAAAATAAGAAAAACTCAACTAAAGTTTCCAAACATATTATCAAAATTTGAGACTTTTTTCTTTCACCGGCTAGCTTCAACTGCAACTGTTGTCTCTTCCCCTGTAGCTCTTCAACATGTGCTCTAAGTTCCAAAGCGTCATCCTCGTCATTTGCATTCGGAGGATTATTTGCTTCAAAATCAGTCCACTAAAAAAATTACAATTCTTCTTCATCTGTCAGAAAATCAAATTAATTCATAAATTATAGGAAATCATTTTTATTAAAGGCTTAATGAAGTTTTTGGTCCCTGAAAATATAGGATTTTTTGGTTTTAATCTCTATCTTTTGTTTGTTTTGCTTTTGATGTCTGTAACTTTTAAATTTTTGTTTTTGGTCCCTATCATGTCAGACAGATGGAATAAAAAAATAATTATTTTGCCACGTGGCAATGTTGACGTGGACTTCCGTCTGCCACGTCAACAGTTGACATTTGAAGTTGACGGCAGGGGCAAAAAACAAAATTTTAAAAGTTACAGACACCAAAAGCAAAGCAAACAAAAGATAGGGACTAAAACCAAAAAGCCTTATATTTTCAGGAACCAAAATCTTCATAAGCCTTAATTTTATCAAACTCTTATCTTTATAGTATACACTCTAGCAAATGATGGATAAAAAACATGTATCTATTATGTGACAAACAAATTTTTCATTATATTGTTTTTCTAGTTATTTATCTCAACACTTCTAAATAAATATCATGTTTTTGTTTATTTTGACTATATATGATATTAGTTATTATAATAATTGTTGTTGATAAATACGTTAAAAATATCGTTTAGACAAACATAGTTGTATATAAGACTGAATATAAGTTTGTCAAATTGTGATATAGAAAGTAAAAGAGGTGATATTTGTTTAGAAATTATGAGCTAAATGACTAAAAAAAGAAGCAAGAATATAATAAAATAAATTATTTTTAATATAATAGTTACACGTTGAATATCCATCATTTATTTGTTAGAAAAATAATATACGAAATGAAATAAATAAAATAAATAGAGAGAAGGATGAAGAACATAAAATTAGTTATAGTGTGAGACGTGTGAAATCACACTGTCCTTAAGGATTATTTCGCCACAATATATAAAATAATGTGAATATCCCCCAGGATTTAACAGACTCTTCCAGAGTAATAATCGTACCCTGGGAACATAGAACAGCAAGAACAATATCAACTCTTACATATTAAAAAGAAAGGAAAAGAGAGAAAAGTGATTGTTACAAATAAGAATACAACTTTAGAAGAAGCAAAAGAATCATCTTCTATCTCATTCACGGTTGGAAGCCATCTTTATATAGAAGTTGAATGCAAGCCTCAATTGCTTCATATATTCCGTTTTTGGACCAAAAATAATTGTCTCATTAACACCCAAAACCAATTCCACGTTCAGCTTTATATATTGAACAAAGTAACGATTTTAATTTCAAAATAATGTTAGTAACATTGGAACATTATAACCAATTCAATTTATAACCAATTTAATTGCAATTAAATGAAATTCTTCCGTTGGAGATATTTTAAAGCAAATTAAGGACGAAGTAATTAAAAGGCATTAAAAAATAATAAAACTAAATCAAATTATTAACAAAACATTAAAGAAAATAAATTATAGTAAATGATAATAAGGAAGAGATTTTAAAACTTTCAAAAGAAATTATTTTGAAATAAATATCCAACAATCCCCCACATATTTCAAAATAATTTGTGAATAGAAATCCAGAGAATTCAGAGTTGATCACATGGATGTTAATGCTTTGAATCTAGTGTCTTTTGGACTATGAACCAGACCTAGACTAATAGACATATCATACAAGTGAGTCGGTGAAGTAAACTTCTATAAACCAAAACACTTTAGTGTATGTTAGAGGTCTACCATTCACATTACACCCCCACAATTCTTGATATTACGCTGTTTTGCGCTAATTGACCATGCGCGCCCCTGGTAATTCATGAGTGCTCCGAAGATATTATGCCACAATATCATACAAGCGGCGCCACTTGACACTCATATAGGTGATTTCATCAAGTGTATGCTGTACTTCATGCACCACCCATAAGGGATATGAAATTTATTAAAAGCTTTCCACTTATCCCTCAATAATTGCAGTGTAGCACTTCTCACACCATAGGAATGGACAAAATTATTGGTGCTAGCAGAACTAACAAATGACTTGTTTTTACCCATATGAACCTTCTTCATGGGATCTCCATTCACAAAGGTTGGGTTACCGTCATCGTTAATTTCATATTGGCTAACATCTCATTCCTCTCGATGTGAGAAAATCGATCAAATTCATTTTTGACCTCTAAAAAATTAGGCTTCATCATTTTGTAGCTACTTTCCATGATTGTAACACATACGTATGTCTCTAAAATATATTCAATTTGCCACTTGACAATCACAATATATAAACACATAAGGAGTTAATTTAACTCACAATAAAATATTTGCTAAGAAGTTTTTCAACCAATTAACTCTGACCCCATTGTATATTTAACAAAAAAATTAGTTTGGTTGATTTGCAAGTAATTACACCACCACAAAGGTGAATACATAACCTGAGTTCCGGTTATCATCATTGTATATTTACAATACAATGGAAAATCCAAAATTGGATATCACTGTTTATCTCCCACAAAAGTTTAGGAGGTAAAAAAAAATTTTATTTGCACAAATATGCTCGGTAGCCCCAAAATCTACCATCCATTATTTTACATTTGTCACGAGATAAGCCGGAGAAAAGATCACAACAATTAGATCATCTCCTTAGAGCAATCTTGCAATTGGTCTAAGAGGATTTTCATACCTATATGCATTGAAATGCATGATCACATGGTTTTTCCACTTCTAGATTTATTCTTTCATGAATCAACTTCAATTAGCATCACTATATTATTCCAATATAGTGGGAAAACAAATGTATACAATACCATAACTTATGGTACCTCTCAAATATTGCATGAGCCTGACAAGCCCACTAATTTTTTTTTTTTTTTAATCCTTAAGATTGTTAGAAAAATAATATATAAAATGAAATAAATAAAATAAATAGAGAGAAGGATCGATGAAGAACACAAAATTAGTTATAGTCTAAGACGTGTAAAATCACACTGTCCTTAAGGATTATTTCGCCACAATATATAAAATAATGTGAATATCCCCCAGGATTTAACAGATTCTTTCAGAGTAATAATTTTATCCTGGGAACACAGAACAACAAGAACAATATCATCTCTTACACATTAAAAAGAAACAAAAAGAGAGAAAAGTGATTGTAACAAATAGGAATACAACTTTAGAAGAAGCAAAAGAATCATCTTCTATCTCATTCACGGTTGGAAGCCATCTTTATATAGAAGTTGAATGCAAGCCTCAATTGCTTCAGATCTTCCGTTTTTGGACCAAAAATAATTGTCTCATTAACACCCAAAACCAATAACAAGTTCAGCTTTATATATTGAACAAAGTAACAATTTTAATTTCAAAATAATGTTAGTAATATTGGAACATTATAACCAATTCAATTTATAACCAATTCAACATTTATAACCAATTCAATTGCAATGAAATCAAATTCTTCCGTTGGAGATATTTTAAAGCAAATTAAGGACAAAGTAATTAAAAGGCATTAAAAAATAATAAAACTAAATCAAATTATTAACAAAACATTAAAGAAAATAAATTATAGTAAATGATAATAAGGAAGAGATTTTAAAACTTTCAAAAGAAATTATTTTGAAATAAATATCCAACATTATTAGTGTGTATACCAAAAAAATATTTATTTGAGCAAAGTAAATAGGTTAAATTACTCTTTTGGTCCCTCATTTGTTTTAATTTATTCAACCTGGTCCCTCTATTTTAAAAATGTTCAAGATAGTCCCTTACTTGCCAAATGTCAATTTGGTTCTTTCTGTTAATTTTCATTATTAAGTTGAATAAATTAAAAAGAATGAAGCACCACGTTGAATAAATCAAAATAAATGAGGGACTAAGTTGAATAAAATATAGGGACCAAGTTGAATAAATTAAAACAAATGGGAGGCCAAAAAAGTAATTTAGCCAAAACTTAACAGTGAAACTTAACGGAAAGGACTAAATTGCTTGACTTTTGATAAGTAAGGGACCAACTTGAACATTTTTAAAATAGAGGGACCAACTTTATAATATCCTTTCTTCTAGCTTCAACCACTTTATCTTGGGTGTTTTGAATCCATGTATATATATATATATATATATATATATATATATATATATATATATATATATATATATATATATATATTTCGTAAGTGTATAATCTATAATTGGTCGATTAGTGAAGTAATAAATTTTCTTTTATATATATGTATCCATATACCAAATGCATTGGGTTAATTAGTAGTACTCTAGAAATATTCTAGGATCATATATCACCCTCTCTTAGATTTATTTTTATTACAAGAACAATCATATTTCCTCTCATTCTATACATAAATATGAGTAGTACACTCCTTAATTTAAATCATAGTATTTTTTTTTTACAAGTGACCAATGCCTCTTAAATTTTCTCCACTTAAGCCCCTCCCCCTCACATTTTCGGCCAGAACAAGGAGAGAAGGAGAGACTCTCCTTCTTGTTTCATATTGCATCAAACTCCCTCCATTCATCTCAACCCTAACACCCACACCATCACCTCCTCTTCTCTTCTTGTGTTTTCTTCCAAAATCAACATGAACAAACATCAATTTTCTCTATGAAGTGAGGTTGGAGCAGCCACACTTGATAGCAAGGAGGAGCAAAGTCAGATTAGGGAGAGAATCTTAAGGAACTCAACCTCCATTGCACTAGCTTCATCCTTTGCTTATGTGAGTTTCCTTAGTTTAGTGCTTGGTAATCATAGACCCAAGCTTAGGAATTTTGATTCTTGCTCTTATTGTTTTATTTCATGCTTGCATGTTAATTATATGAAGTAAAGTGACTGCAAATGGCTGTTGTAAATTATTTATCTTGCATGCATGTGTTCTGTTTGTGAAAAGCCCCAAATGAAGTTGCTGGCCAGAAACCCGTATAGATATATGTGCAGTATTTTACTTATAACTATTTATATGGGGCTCTGTTTGGTACGATTTTTATTTTTATGGAAACTAGACTCGATTTGCTACAGTTTAGACACTGATTTTGCTGTTTTTCATTGAGTATTGATGGAGAAAAACCTGTTACAAGCCAGAGGACAATTGCTGTCCTGTTTTTCGAATGCAGTGACTTTTTGATTAAAACTGTACTTTTTGGGCAGTTTCTTCTCAGAAAGGAAATTTTATTTATAAACTAGACATGTTAAGCTTTCCATAGAGGGTCGTTTTCCCAAATCCGACATCGTTTGATATTTTAATAAATTCATAGAAGTTGGCTGAAAACTGAAAATTTCTGCAGGTGCTGTTGATGTTTTAAATTCTTGATAAGCATTTGTTTGAAGGTTATTTGGGCTGATTTAAAATGTTTCATGCTGTAACAATAGTGCATAAAAGTAAACTATAGCTTGGCATCCAATAATGACGACCGTCCTCTATCCGATATGATTCGAGTTAGAATGGAGGTCAGAGACATTTCAGATGTCGAGTATAGAGTCCTTCCCGTTTGGAAGGCAATCACAGAAGTCCTTTCAGTTAGGAAGGCAAACAGGTAAGCGCAAACAAGTGGGACGCCACTTGTGGTCATAGACGTATGTCCTGCCTTACAAATATAGAGCTGTTTCCTCTAATTACCATAGCGTACAAGGAGGGGACAGCGACGTTTTTCACTGATAAAAAAACCTCAAGGGATGTCCAAGTATATAGAGTTTACTTTTATATTGTTTATTGATGTTATTGTTAATCTACTTACAAGTATTTATGAAACTGAGTCTTTGCAGGAAATTCACTGAGATTAGTTATCTCACTACTCATATTTGTTGTTTCAGATAAGAAAGAGTAGTGCATCATTGTACCCCAAGGACGGCAGGCATTGAGGACTTTGTAAAAATTCCTTGTATAAGCCAGATTTAGTATGTATTATTAACTGGTTAATGCCTTAGTTCAAAACTCAGTTTCGTTTGTTTAGTTTATTATGGACGAAATTTGTACAAACTAGAAACTATGGCTTCTGCCACTCTGTTGTTATCTACTTATGTCTAACCTTCATGTGATACTTATGTCTTACATAGTAATGTAACATAGGGTATTACAAACTTGAATAAATTAAAACAAATAAAGAACCAAAAGAGTAATTTAACCAAGTAAATATAAATAATAGGTTAAAAAATAAATACTTATACGAATTATATTCTATAAGATTTTCAAATTTATACATTTTATTTAGGCAAAACTATTTGATTGGTCCTTTAAGTTTATTTCTTTTTTCGATATGGTCCTCTAAGTTTCTTTCGTGTCAAATTGGTCCCATAAATTAGATTCGGATGACAAACTTAAGCTTTTTTTATCATTTCTTCCAAATCTATAATATCCTCTCCTATGTGGCGTTCCTAAACTAAGCTGGCTAGCTCATGTGGCCATTAATATAATAAAATAATAATTTCAAAAATTAATTAATTAACAAATAAATAAATAACTTCTTTTAATTTTTTTATTCTATATATCTTCCCCAATTGAACCCACCAAGAGAGCACCATCAGCCATTGCAGGGACAACATTAATTATAGCAAAAGCCCAACACTGTTCTTCACCCCCTTAAGAGGTTTTCGAAACAACACAATCCTTAAAACCCGAAGAAGAATGACCAGTTTCACCGTTTGTGTCCTCATGGAGGATCCAAAACAGATCAAAACTGAGGAGGAAGAACCTTCCGATCAAGTCAATCCTCCACTTGCTTCAGCATGAGTGGCACAAAAATTTGCTAGTAAGAGATCAGAGAGGTTCACCTATATATCTAGTTGCTGCAGTGATGTATAGCTTGGTATGACTTCCATGGCAGTCTTGGTCGTTTATTATAGATTCTCATGGCAAGAGACCAAGAGAAGGACCCTTCGAGCTTAACGACGCGCGTGTGTTGGATTCAGATGTTTTACAGTGAAGAAAATTGTGGGGGTATTTGAGAAAGGATGGTGAAGCAGTGATGAATATATAAAAAAAAAAAAAATTGATGCCTGATGTTGGTGAAGCTGCCGCAAAGGAGGCTGATGGCTGAGGGCTGTTAGTGCTCTGATGGTGGGGTTCAGTTGGGAAAGATGAATAGAATAAAAAAAATTGAAAATAGTGATTTATTTATTAATTAATTAATTTTTAAAATTATTATTTTATTATATTAATTGTCACATCAGCTAGCTAACTTGGTTTGGGAATGTTATATAGGAGAGGATGTGACAGATTTGAAAGGAATGGTAAAAAAATCGTAAATTTGTCATCCGAACCTAACTTAAGGGACTTATTTGACATAAAATAAAATGAGAGGACTAAATCGAAAAAAGAAATAAACTTAAGGGACCAATCAAATAGTTTTACCTTTTATTTTAGAGTATATGTAACATCACCTCGTTGAGAGTATGTAGATCCATTAATAGCAAATGATATACATGATGCTATTAGAGGTGTTCAGATCCAAACCGAACCGCTACAAAACCGCAAACCGATCCAAATTAACCGAAAACCGATAAAAACCGATTCGGTTTGGATTTTTTTGGATGATATTTGATGAGAACCGATTGGTTCGGTTCGGTTTGCGGTTTGCTTTCATGAAACCGAACCGAACCGCAACCGAACCGATTCATGTAATATAACGTTGTGCTTTACGTTTACTACCCACACACACGGCACATCACTGTTCACTCACTGTAGTCTAAAAATTTCTTTTTGGACCATCTTTATTCTTTAGGTGTAACTTAGTAACTTTTCATTTTCAAAAGAATCAAATGTATAGAATTCAATTTTTCTGAAATACTTATTGCTTGATATAGAACGTGTTTGTATGTACAAATATTTGTCTAAGTAATAAGATTATTGTCTTCAACAAAAGACGCACTGTTTGCTTGATTTATGGCTTTGTGCCTTTGTGGTATGAAATAAATTAAAAGAGTGGAAAGAGGGCAAACCACATTTAATTGACCATGTTTATTTTTACCAAACCGAATTAACCGAACCGATCCAAACCGCATTTAATTGGATCGGATCGGTTCGGATTTTTTTAAAGAAGCAAACCGAACCGAACCGAACCGCATGATATTTTACTCTTTGGATCGGATGGTTTTTATACTCAAAACCGAACCGAACCGATCCGCGAACACCCCTAGATGCTACTTAATATTATGTAATTTTTGGGACCTAATACACCAAATGCCCCCATCTCCCTTCACCTCTGAGTGCACCTTTAATATCAGCCAATAAGTAGACTCAATTGATGCAAAGAAAGTGGTGAAAATACTATTGAGTCGTCAGGCGTCTGATAGATTGTTTACCTTTAGTTTTGATGAGCTCAAACATCAATAATAATTGAATGAGCCCAATGAATATTGTTGATGCTTTTATTTAAATGTGCAGACTACACTATGCCTCTTAATTTAGAAAAGTCTTCAAGTATATATCTTACTAATCAAGCGTCTAAATTCAAGAAGACAACAAGTGTGTGAAAGGAAATCATCTAATGAAGCCTAGGTTTAAGTGTCAGAACACAAGCGTGTAATGAGCTCGAGTATTCAATTCTGAAAGCAAGCATCTAATGAGTTCAAAAGAACTAAAAGCAAGTGTCTACTGATATGGACAATTAAGCATACAATAGAAGTCTCAAAACGAAAGTCAAATTCTCTGGACAACTGTGCTACGTAAAGAACGAAAAATCACTTCTAAAGGAAGCTTTAAAAAAAATTCTCTCTGTTGTGCATGTGACTTATACCAAAGAGGAAACAACTCTACCATAGGAGAAAAGCATCGTTGTTGCACCATGAAAAGTGAGGCCTTCCTTGAGAAAGGACACTCCAATGTTCCTGAACTTTAATGGATGTCCAGAACGACTCTATTGCATTAATGGAGTTCAAAAGAATTGAATTAAAGAATTTAACAACTAAGGAATATCTCTAGCGTATAGAAATTGAACAAAGGCTATATATGGAAGACTTGAAGAATTGCTTGAAGTAACAAGAACTCATAACAACAAACTGCATTTGCTCAAGCTATCAATTCATTCCTTCTTCTAAATCATTCTTTCATTCAATATTCTTTAGAGAAGTTATTACACGGTCTTTCTTAAGCTTCACATTTATTTCACACTCTTAGTGTTAGTGAAAGGCTTGCAATCTGTAATCAAAACACTTTCTCTACATTTATTTCTTAGTGTTGAGCCCGAAGAGGCAAGGTGAGCAAAAAATACTTGTCTTAGATCCTGAAGAGGCTAGTTTACAAACAATACTTGCTGTTGTAAAGCTAAGCCTAGAGAGGCTAGGTGTGCAAAGAATACACTTGTGTAATTGTCGGTTATAGTGGAAAATCTTGATGAATCCAAAGACTGGACGTAGCCCAAGGTAAAGGTGAACCAGGATAATATATGTGTGTCAATCTCTCTTTCTCTTAAACTTACTAGTTTTTCATTTACTATTTTTATCTATCCGTCTAACAAGGGGTTAAGGTTGTGCATGCTTAAACTATTTTTAATTGTCTTGCTGGGGTTCTGAACTTCAAGTGGTAGACCACTCGTCCGGGTCTCCTAAGATGAGTTCTTTCAAGATACTATGTATTTGTTGCCTTGAGCAGAGAAGAATGTGACAAATGTGTGCATGAGAGTCAATCAAAGAGATATGGGATACCTTAGGCACAACTCATGAAGGAACAAATAACGTTAACGGGACCAAGATTGGCATGTTGGCCAGGGAGTACGAACTCTTCAAGATGAAGAAGGAGAAACCATTGATCAGATGTTTGGAAGATTTCAGACTATCACCAACAGTCTAAAATCTCTTGGAAATATTTACCAAAATGAAGAACGCGTTCAGAAACGCCTAAAGAGTCTTACAAATATTGGAGACATTGGTGACTGTTGTCTAATAGGCAAAGAATATAAAGACAATGAAGTTATATTAACAGCTGGGAACTCTTCAAATCCATGAAGAAAAGCTGAATGAAAAAACAATAAAAAACAAAAAAAGGCAAAGTCTATTGCTCTGAAAGATGACAAAAAGAGCAACAAGACTCCCTCCTCTAAAGCTCTCATAGTTGAGGAATCATCAAACGAATCAAAGACTCTGATGATGAAGATTTTGAAGATGATGATTATAAGCTATCTCTTCTGTCACAATAGATAAACAAGCTATTAAAGAAAAGAGGAAAGTTTAGAAGAGAAAGACCTTTCAAACGCTTTAACAAAGATAGGAAACACAAAGAATCAAGCTCACAAGACAAAAGTCAAATTTTTTGTTATGAGTGTATGATGTTTGGTCACATCAAAAGTAGATTGTCCACAACTGAGCAAGCAACCAGCAAGAAGAAAGGCATGTTGGCCACTTGGGAAGATCTGGATGACAGTTCTGCTGAGAGTGATGAGGAAGTTGCAAAAGATCTAGATCCTCAGGTAACTGATTCTGAACTCGAAGACTTACAATAAGCTTATGACGAGATACTTGAGGATGAACAGAAAAGTCAAGAGTGTGAGAAGCTCACGAATGAGAACCAAAGGTTGAAGGCTGAGAAACGTAAGCTAGAGATCTCTAATGAGACCCACCATCTGAAGAAGTTGTAAGACTTCAACAGAAGGTAGAATATCTCACTTTAGATCTCTCCAAATTTGTTAATAGAACTGAGAATTTAAAAAAAGCTGTTAGGATTCCAGAGGAACATTCTTGACAAATCTGGCATTGGGTATGTCAATGAGACGCACCATGAAGGCTGAGAAGCCAAAGCTGGAGATCTCTAATGAGACCATCCGAAGAAGTTGTAAGACTTCAACAGAAGGTAGAAAAGATCACTTTAGATCTCTCTAGATGTGTTAATGGAATTGAGAATCTAAAAAAAGCTGTTAGGATGCCAAAGGTATAACATCATTCGTTACATTAGTAACCCAAAAATAATTGTTTAAATAAATATGGAGAAACAAAAAAATCTTAATAATAAATCTGAATGAATACTTATTTTAATAATATGAAAATACATGTTTACATCATAAAATACTGGAATAACATAATTAGTTCAAAAACCTCAAAACCGGACATCTACTACAACTCGCATAAATAAAAGAATAACATAACGATGACATAAGTCCTCCTGACACAAGCCATAAATACTAACCTAACATTAATACTATGAAGGTAATCTTCAAGTCTCCGTATGCTCAACGGTGTCGTCCTCAGGCTATGAACACAATACTACTAATGAGGTTGATTGAGACGACCCACCGTCCCATTGGAGAACCTAAGATATTAATTAACCTTAATCGTATTATAATCGTTAGCGCGCCTTATTAATACGAAGAGAAGCGGAAAATTAAGCACGGAAGCAAAACAAATTACGGCACACAACGTCTCAGAGTGCACAACTTTTAAAATATAAATAAGTACGCATATACATAATTGCCCCGTCAGTAGGGCTACAGTATTAAAGTAACACATACAGAGTATCTTAATACGAACCAAAATAAAAATATGATAATAGGCCGAGAGACAATTCTCTGGCTAACCACGATCATTTCCCAACCTCTCGCGGTTAGGATCCTGGGCTTGCCCACCGGCATCTGGCTCATACATAATGCTATCCAGTTCTTCAGCAAGTGGTTCCTCCATGGGGTCTTCCCATAAAATAAAATAACACATACAGAAAATAACGGGAGATAAGAAACATATATCATCAATATGGGAGAGGGGCATCAGTACAGCATATATATATATATATATATATATATATATATATATATATATATATATATACATGCATCACACAACACATATAAACTATACAACACAACATCACCAATCTTTTAAGTAATACACCACAACCATCTCAAAAGTCATTCTCTCAAATAAACCTATAAGAGGGATACTAGTCTCTATGTATATGCTGACTTCCCTATATGCATGTCGGCCGATACATCACGTCCCCAGCTGGACATCCCTGTCGGGATAACATCGCATTACATCCCCTATTGGACATCTCGCCTCGGGATTAAAAACATCATGTCCCCAATTGGACATCCCCCTTTGGGACAAAATGCTGTGGTATGAAATGATATGCTATGCAACAAACATCCATCGCAGGTTGATACCGGTACCTCATGCCTACGCACTCGACCACGACCACGACACATCGTATCCACATCAACATCAACATCAGCATCACGACGCCTTGCGTCTACGAGCCACAGCTCCATGGTCGGGACCACGACGGTATCAACTCGAACAACATCAACACTCACCATACCCTCATCAACACTCAACCAACTAATCACAATAAACATCGCAACAGAAAATCTTCCCAGTACAGTTATCATCATAAAGTCAGACAACAATTCATCACATAGGCAGTTAAACAGAATAAAACTAACAGAAAATCAGATAAACAGTTCAACACATTAACCTCAATTAATCACATCATCCATATTATCATCTTAGTGGTGATAGTCCAAAAGTACCTACACCTAGTGAGACGACCCACCGTCCCATTAAAGAACTTAATATATTAACTATCCTTAATCGCATTATAAACGTTAGCGTGCTTTATTAAGATGAAGCGAAGTGGAAAATTTCGCGCGCAAGCAAAATCACATTCACGTAGCTTATCAGAGTACATAATTGTAAAACGTAAAACATAAAGATATATATATATCATATACATCAGGTGCCCTATCAGTCGGGCTACAGTGTTAACATTTACATATAGAGTGTCTCGGTACCAACTTAATGTAAAATACATCAACAACTACTAGATTAATATAACATCCCTCAGGCTAATCCACCGGCCTCAGTCTCGCATGGCGTATCACCCAACTCCTCCGCAGCTGGATCTTCCACCAAGTTTTTTCATATATACATATAGAAGAGACATAAAAGAAAAGACAAGGAGTAAGAAATATGCATCATCATATATATGGGAAAAGGAGCAGTAGCATGGCATACATATATGTATCACATAACATATAGAAATCATACAACACAATAAATAACACAATAAACAATCATTTTCCTAGGCATACATCACATCCATCTACAAGATATTTCTCTCTGATCAAACCTCTAAGGAAGGATATTAATCCTTATATGCATGTATGTATGTCGGCCGATTAATAATGTCCCCATTTGGACATCCCTGTCGAGATCAATAATTCACGTCCACACTTGGACATCCTCGAAAGGATCAATAACGTCCCCAATTGGACCGCCCTTCGGAGGGGTGTCAATAACGTCCCCATTTGGGCCGCCTCGACCCGGAATCGAGGCTTTCTCAATAATAACGCCCCCATTTGGGCTGCCTCGTAATCGAGGGTTTCTCAATAACGTCCCCATTTGGACCGCCCTGACTCGGCATCAGAGGTTTCTTAGTAACGCCCCCATTTGGGCCGCTCTCCGAAGGGGTTTCTTATGCGGCATGATATGCATGTACAAACATTCATTATAGGTTGATACCGGAATCTCACATCTAGGCACTCAGCCATAACCACGATACCTTGCATCAATATTAAAATCAATATCATGATGCCATGCGTCCACGAGCCGACAGCTCCATTAAAATCATAACAGTATCAATTAGAATCATATCGGTATCAACCCGCTCAATGTCATAATCTCATCATATGTTCATCAATTTCATCATATGCTTATCAAGCTCATATTGTGCTCATCAATCTCATCAGTTTTATCAATCATGTCACATGCTCATTCGTAAACATCCAATCAATCACACTAATAACATATCATAACAATGAGCATATCAATATGACAAGTAATCATGTAGATCACATAGAGCACACAATCATAATTAACCCTCGTAGATCATCATATAAATCATATAGAACACATATTCACAATCCCATCAAGTATATCAATCATCCATTTAGTATTTGTCTTCTAGCTTAGGGAATAGACTTAGTAGGGTTTAAGGCTCCCCTACACATGTATATAGACTATACTATGCTTGTTTTTCCGATGATAACACTTTCTTCTCCCTACCTGTAGCAAGGTAGAAATTCCTCTGAGCTCACTAGTACCTTTCCACAGTCACAGCCTAGTTCCGCCAACGGATAACCGCACACCCGTTAGAACACTTGAACACGATCTTAACCTTCACAGCAATTCATCATCAAGATTAGTAAACTCAAACAAAATCCATCTATTTCATAGGAACTAGGGTTCGGCCCCTTGGTAGATAAAAATGCTAGAAGTGTTAAACTTTAACAAACTCTTGGATTCATTATCCTTAGGCATAGAGAAAGTTAATGTAAGTCATATTTGTCAAGAATTTGAAACAAAACTCAAGATACATCAAACATAGGGTTTCGGCCATGTCTTAGGAACTTAGGGTAAGAAAGGTTCTTGATCATAATCAATTGAATTCAAGGACATTTAAGTGTGATAGAACTCAAATCAACACTTCTTTAAGTACAATTGAAACAAAACTTCATGATTCCTTCATCTAGGGTATTCGGCCCTCTCCACCCCAAATGGGTTAGAGAGGTATTATGATCACAAGCTTTTAGATTATGAAAGAAGACACTGAATCTAGATCATGAAAATTGGTTTGACGTCAAAATGATTTTTCTACTAATTTTCATGAATTTTAGAAGTTTAAGTTCAAGCATGAACACATATAGTTTCAATGAAGAAAGATGAAGATCTAGAGCTTAAAGATGAGATCTTTACCTCTTAGATGATAAAGGAGATCAATTTAAGCAACTTTGCTTCACAAAGTTCTTGAAGATCTCTTGAAGAAATGTAGAGAAAATGAAGTGGAAGCTTGAAGCTTTGAAGGTGGAGATGAAGTTGATGAAGAAAGAAAAGTGAGAGAAGAAGAAGAAGAGGGGGAGGGCGTGAGGTCTCTCAATAAATAGGAGAAAAGGATCAGGATAAGGATATGACAAGGACAAGGATAGAAAGATAAGGATAGGATAGACTTAATGTTAGAAAGGATAATTTTCCTTAAGGACAAAATTAGGATTTTATTAAAAATTAACTTGAATACTTAAAGGTTAAGAATGAAGATATGAAGAAAGAAATGTGAGAGGGAATTTCGTGGCTTATATAAAAGGAAAGAATAAGGATATGGTAATTATCACTTAAGGGTAGAAAAGTAACTTTACCTAGCAACAAAGTTGGAATTGCATCAAAAGTTCTACTAGAACTTGAACATTTGAGTTTGAAAAATAATGTGAAGGAGAAAGAAATATGACATAGAATATATATCTATGAATGGCGTGGGGTTATGTGAAGGAAGGGTAAGGATTGTATACTTAAGGGTAAAAAGGTCATTTCCTTTAGGGAAAAAAATTGTCATTTTCTACGCCATCATCATTACTATGATGAGTCGCCTATGTGACTCACCCTTTTCCATTATTAGCATGGTGACTCACCTAGGTGAGTCACTCATGTAATCATTGTGTTAAAGATGGGATAAGGTCAGGTGGCTTTGAAAGCGACCTTACGCTTATCCGTTATCGGTTCCGATAGTCTCGTATGTAGACCAGGTTTTGTTTGAGTCTTCAACCCAAACCTTAACCATAATTCTCTACTAGTAATGTAGAGTAAAGTAATGTCTGTATTGTGTCCAAAAAGTGGATACGTAGAGATAAAATCAAACATCAGACGAGAGACGCGGTTCCTGAGTGTGATGAGTCAGTGGATGAGTCATCGCCTTGACTCATCACTAGTCATGATTACTCACCATGACTCACCATCATGAGTCATCCTTGTCATGATTACTCTTCCCAAAATATCTTGATATTTCATAAAGGAAAGTCCATAGAATTTTGCCATTGAAATTCAGAAAGCAGTAAAAAATTGGGGTGTTACACCTAGGATCCATGCACTTTATCCAGAGCTCAACCTCTAGTAGGGTTTAAGGGTTCTCCCCCCCCCCCACATATATATATATATATATATATATATATATATATATATATATATATATATATATATTCTATACTAAGCTTGCCTTCCCGACGAAAAAGTTCTTTCTCCCCACCTTAGTAATGTTCTCGGGGGACTTCGGATGCGGCTCCGCAACAGTCAATCGGGTGCACGGTCGAACGTTCGAGTCCTGTCCGATTCTATATCACAAAACACAACCAGAAAACAGTACAGTTCAATCAAAAACTCCCCTAACCTTAGGACTAGGCTGCTGCCCCTATTTAATTAAATAGGCGAGGGATGTTGAAATTCTACCAACTCTTGGATCAATGATCCTTAATCATACCTAAGACATAATCCATGATCAATTATCAAAGATTTGAACCAAAACCCCTTAAACCAAAAACCTAGGGTTTCGGCCATCACCATGAGAAATAGGAGAGAGCTTGATTTGGTTTCCTAATCACTTGGATTACATGATTAAGGAATAAAATAGGTGAAATCAAGAATCATTTCACAAAATTGAACCAAAAACCCATTTCCCCCCAAAGCAATAGGTTCGGCCCTTTAAAGATAATTAGGCTAGGATTGTTATTTGATTTCATGCTCTTGGATTATGATATTAGAGGATGAAACTAGATTATAGAAATTGGTTTGGCATTAAAAGGATTTTTCTATAATTTTCTAGAGCTTTTTGAAGTTTGGATCTTAAAACTTGAAACCATAGATTTCAATGGAGGAAAATGAAGATTGAAAGCTCAAGAGTGAAATATATACCTCTTATGTGATAGAGGAGGATGAGAGGATCAACTTTGCTTCACAAATCTCCTTGAAAATCTTTGTGGAAGTTGAGTGAAAATGGAGGAAAAGAAATGAAGAAAAGAAGAAATGGAGGAATAAGAAAAAGGAAGGAAGAAGAAGAAGATGGAGGGGTGAGAGAGAGAGAGAGAGAGAGAGAGAGAGAGAGAGACAGCCTAAGATAAGGAGAGAGAGTGAGGGAAGGTCTTGAAAATTTTAGATATTTTAGGGACAAAATTGTCTTTAGGAAAAAGATTAGGGGCATTTTAGTCTTTTTGCGTCCATATATTTTCGTTTGTCATTATGATAGTGTCGAGTCATGGCACGCTTCTCGAGGTGGTTTGACTTGATGTGACATCAAGTTTATCCATTAGAGGGTCCCGGTAAATCCCTTTATAGCTCTAATCACCTCCCGGTTCGAGTATTCATCCGAATATTTTATATTATTTTTATTTTTGAACGCTAGGACGGATGTTTTTCGAAAATGTAGGAAACATGATTCTAAGACTAACTGTCTCGTTCACGAGTCCAAATTAGGTCTTGATAGTAGTAAAACACTACTGTCAATGAAAATCGCAGACCGGGCTCCGTCTGAGTTTTCGACCCAAAATTTAACCATAGCTTTCTACGATATCGTAGAGCTTGACTATGGTCTCGGATTAATATATTTCACTCTTTAGACTCTCTAATAAAATACAAACACACAAATACTGTTTAATTAAAAGAAACTTGAAAAGTCGGGGTGTTACATTGATAATTCCCGTGAATAAAAATACAGTTATAAAAGGATTTCGCTGAAGCATTGATCTCAGCCGGCGCGACAATCCAAAAAACAATTCATAGTACCTGCTATTTTCCAAAAACATAATATATGATATAAAAATAATAATACTTATAAAGTAGCATAAATACCAATCAATTATCATCAAATCATCATATCACATATGCCAAATAATTCCAAATAAACCACATATGTTATACGACTGTCAAACATCACTCAACAATGGCATCCCATTGCCTACCTCTACACAAGAGATGTATTTCGATGTCACCTTCTCATCGGTAACATTACTCATATTTTTCGAACCAGCCATGTGCACTGGCGGTATTGCTCATTTTTCGACATCCTAATCTATGGCGATGTTGCTTTCAATACTCCATCAACTGGCGGTATTACATAATTTTGACATCCCAATTCAATGGCGATGTTACTTTTGATACCCAATTCATATGCGATCTTTTTCACACGTCATGCCTCATGCATAATAGTCAACTAAACCTGCCAAATCAAACATATATCATACATATCTCAAGCAAATCATGTCAATCAACCAATATACATACCAATCTTATATATCATATCATCAATCACAAGAATAAATGCTCAGTTTAATAAACTTTTGTTTAACCCCTAATTCAAATTAACGTTCTTGAATCCTAACATAGAAAAACCCAAATTTTCCCAAATCAATCTCACAAAATACATTATTGGTTTTAAGACTCCAACCCCAAATCTTTGTACCATGAAAGGGTTAGAAAATGTATTTTTACTCAGCTCTCGTAGACCTCCAAAATCTCCAAGCGTTTTCCTATGACAGATCCTAGCATTCGCTAAACGTTCTCTTCTTCTTCTTCCTCTTCCTAGACCCTTCTTCCACCAAGAATTCTCCCCCAAAACCTTAGAATTCCCTCTCAGTTGACACAGGCTCTAATTGCGTTTTGTGGTGTTAGGGTTCTATTTTCGCACCTAATAGCTTTGGTTTTTATATCAAAGGGTTTCCCAAGTCAATTTTAAGTGAAAAACACGTATTTGGGCCACTGGACATGAGGCACGGCCGTGTCGAATAGAGACATGCCCGTGTCTTCCTTACGAAAATTCTACAGTGAACGTATCCAGCATCCAGTGCGGTATATTGATCATATCTTGAGTTAGTAGACATCCAAAAGTTACAATCTTTAAATAATTGGAAATACAAAAGAACGATCTACAACTATCATGAAGACCACAAAATACAAAACGGTCGTATAATGGGTCAAAAGTGGGCTAGAAGTCAGAATACCAGTGCTGGCGCTGGAAGTGAACGTCTTGTACTTATTTGGACATAACTAGAGCTACAATAATCCAATTTGGATGAAATTGGTGTCTATGGAAATATAAGAGATAAAGTCATATTTATTATGAAGACCTAGAGTCCAATAGAGATCGTTTTGACTAAATTTAAGAAGACACACTCATGTTGAATAGAGACACGCCCATGTCTCTATACATTGACGCTGTTTTTCGGAAAAAGAGCAGAGATACAACCGTGCCTTAAGAATACAGACACCCATGACGAGGCCCTGTCGATGTTGGTTACGAATTTCTAACTTAGACACGACTACGTGTCTCATGGGACACGCCGCTGTCCCTGGAAAGGTTTTTTACCGATTTCAGCATCTCTTAAGCCATTTTATGAATCTCTACTCAATTCTAAATTTTACAATTAATTATATTAGCTTATCTAATTCTAATAATTCCTTAGATTATTTTTTGGACGTTACATTTTCTCTCCTCTCCTTTAAGTATTTTGTACCCAAAATTAACTTCATACTTAAGTAATCCACTAACATATAGCACACTTAACAACATTAAGTATTAATGTACCATAGTTGGTGAGATCCGCTTACTGACGCATAACATCCTCTTTAAGCTCCCATGTAGCCTCTTCTATAGTAAATCCGTCCAAATACCTTCAACATGGAATCATCTTGCTCCTCATTGTCGTAGTGTTCTTGTCGATGAGTTGAACAGACCTCGATTCGTTATGGTCAAAATAGGTGATGACACCAATCTTTTCTTAAGCTCTTGGAAATTATCCTTACAATCCTGGTCCCACACAAAAGATTGTCCCTTCCTAGTCAGCTGGGTCAAAGTTAAGGCTAGTCTAGAAAACCATTTTATAACCTTTTTATAGTAACCTGCCAATCTTAGGAAACTTCTTACTTCAGTCACTGTCTTAGGTTGTTCCCATCCTAACACAACATCAACTTTAGAGGAATCAACCGCTACATTGTAACATCCTAAAAAATAAAATAAATAGAGATTATGATGTGAGGATTATTATAGAGTTTTTGGGAGGTTTAGAATATATGTTTTAAACCCTTAAAGTAAATAAAAGTGATTGAAAAATAATTAAAAGTGGTTAAGAGTGATTTTCTAAAGGAAATTCACTTCCTGGCGCGTGAGCACGCCAGTGCTTATGTGTGCGCCCTGACTCGTTTGAGTATGCCCTTACTGGGACGAGCACGGCCGTACTAATTGTTAGCACGCTCGTGTCGGAAAATGGACAATTTTGACGGTCACGAGCACCCCCGTGCTTTATGTCAGGATGCGTTAAAAATTGGTTTAAAAATAGGGAACCAGTGCAACTCTATATATATACCATCTTATAACACCCTAGTGCGGCTAGAAACCCTCTTTGCACCCTAAAACACCTTAGTAATAGCTGTGAAACATCCTCATGCTTGGGAGATGGGGTTGCAACAAATAATGAGTTTGGAAGCAGAACAACAGCAACAACTATAGGAAGAAGAAGAAGAAGAAGAAGAATAAGGAGAAGGAGCAGGAGAAGGAGAAGGAGAAGGAGAAGGAGATTCAAGGTTGAGGAAGACGACATCTAGGATTCGCCATGGGATACGCTTGAAGATTCTTGAAGGTCTTCAAGAGGTGAGTAAACATATTCTTTCTCACCCTTTCATGGTGCAAATTGTCTTGGGGTTGGGTTATGCTTTCAAAAATATGTTTTTTTGGAAAATAATCCTGTGTTTGGTCAAATCCCGATTTTCTAAATTTGGGGGTTTTTCTTCTAAGGTGTTTCTTCCATGAATTAAATGTTTATTCTTGAGATTGATGTTATATTATGTATGTTGTATACATGATTTGGTTGATTGACATGCTATATTTGGATTATATGATGATATTGGTGATATTGGCATGATTCAATAACTGTTAAATGTGATGAATATTGTTTGCTGCAATACCGCCTATGATAGGGATATCGAAAGTAATACTGCCAATGAATTGGGGTGTCGAAATATGAAATTCCGCTATAATGGGGTATCGAAAGCAACATTGCCACACATTGGGATGTCGAAATGAGTAATACCACCAGTGTACAATAGTTGGTATCGAAATGAGTAATGTCATTGAAGAAAAGGTGACATCAAAATACCTTCATGAGTAAGGTGGGCAATGGGACGCCATTGTTATGTGCAGTTTAAAAGTCATATGACATATGAGGATGTTGAGATTATTTGATATACGAGACTTTGATATGCTTGAATTACGATGTGTTGATGATAAATGATTATTGCCAATAATAATTTATATTATTATTATTATTATCTTATTATACATTATTTTGAAAATAGCAGGTATCATGAACAGTTTTTTCGGTTACCACATCGGCTGAGAACAATGCTTTTGCAAAAACCTTTTAAACCGTATTTCTGTTCACTGGGATTTTATAACTCATTAGTAGTATTGTTTTCAGAGCTTGAGGACGACCCTGTGGAGCAGCCAGATGTTTTGAAGACTATCTCTTTAGTTTTAGAGCTTGGTTAGTATTGTATGGCATATGGCAGGAGGACCCTTTTTATCTTTTAGTTATTTTCTTATGCGAGATGTTATAGACGCCCTGTTTTGAGGCTTTGAAAACTTATTATGTTATTTCGGTTTTGAATTTATGTATACAATTATTTTGGATTAATATTATATTAAGTATTTATTCAGTATTTATTTAAGATTTTTTTTAACATGTTCTATTAAATTAATTAATTTGGGTTACTAATGTAACGAAGGGCGTTACATTTTTGGTATCAGAGCAGTTCAATCCTAAATTGGATTATGGTTATTGGGTTTTTAAAAAAATCAAAACTTGGGTGCATGGGATGCTTCTTAGAGTTGTAGATGCTGCATACTATGCTCTAGGATATTGAGCTTGGCCAACTCAGTGTTTCATTGGTAGTGAGCAGATTTATGACGACTAATAGGCGAGGGACGAATGATGCGCTTGTAGTAGCTATGGATCGTGTGACCACAGATGTGCAGGAGCAGACGGAGACTCTCCGTCATATGCGGGGATATGGAGTGATAGCACCCCAAGAAACTCAATATGTGGGGTGACCGTTTTTCGGAGGACGATCCGCTATCTTTTCGGGACAGCTTGGATCCTATAGAAGCGAGAGAAGCTGAAGAGAAATTATGCTTATAACAAGAGGTTATCATATTGTTTGATTCAGGAGCAACCCATTCTTTCATATCTCTTAGTTGTGGCAAAAAATTGGAGTTGCCTATTTCTAAATTACCTTTTGAATTGTGTGTTTCCACCTTAACAAAGACAAATTGGTTACATCTATTGCCTGTTTGAAATGTTCCTTGATACACCAAAATTTATTTTATGATTTGATATGTTTACCTATGTCGGGTTGGATGTTATTCTTAGTATGGTTTGGCTATCGTCTAATGATGTTGTCCAAATAGAAATATTTATGTACTTCACAACCAATGTTTGATGATTCTTTTATGTCAAACCATATCCTATTCGTTTCCTTGTCATAAGTTCCTAGTTGAGGAAGCTCAATGATACATATTGTCATTATTCGTTAAGATAAAGACTGAAAGTAATGTAGCGGCACTCCCCGTTGTCTGTTAGTTCTGGATGTGTTCCCTAAAGAGGTCTCTACCTTACATCAAATATGGGGGTTGAGTTTAATATAGATTTAGTGCCTGGAAGTGGACCAGTGTCAGTAGAGCCTTATAGAATGACACCCCTAGAGTTAAGTGAGCCTAAGAAACAATTAAAGGAGTAGTTAGAAAATGAGTTTTTACACGTGAATTTGTCTATCATTAAACAAAAAAAAACATGAAATTTTAAGGTTGTTATGATTTTAGGAGGATGGACATAAACAAATGCTTAGGTACATATATAATTTTATTATGCAAATGTTATCATTGACTTGCTTTAAATTATGTGTTTTTTTTTTTTTTTTTTTATAATTAAGGTGCCATGAATTGTACACTTAATATGTGGTGAAATAGTTAATGACTATATGTCTATTGATGATGTGATTAGGATATGTAGGTCCCCTTTATGTTAGTAAGTAGTAAGGTGAGGAGATCTTGCTATGACCGGATTTAATTCAAGAGACCATAGTTAGGATTTAGAGGGGAAAGATGCGTACTGTGCGGATTAGGTAAAGGGTGTTGTGCCGACTAGAAAAGAGAGCCTTTAGAATTTGAGGAAGGGGAACATGCATTCCTAAGAGTCACTCCTAAGTTTGGGATGGGGAGGTCAATGTCAGTGAGAAAACCAATTCCTTGTTCATGGGTCATTTTCAAAATTCTAAAAAAGTATCGTCGGGCTTATTGTTTATCAATTGGCTTTTTCAATGCCGTTGTCAATCATCATGACGTCTTCCATATTTCTAAGCTTTGAGATGCCCCGTCGTCCTATTAAAGAACTTAAGATATTTAATTAATCCTTAAACCGTATTATAAACATTAACACGCTTTATTAAGACGAAACACAAGGGAAAGATTAAAAACGCGAAAACGAAAATATATTAAGGCTAAGCCAAAATACGCGTATATCAGAGTAACGCAGTTTAAACGTAAAGTAGGCATACATGCATCGATTGCCCCATTAGTAAGGCTACAGTAATAGTGTATACATACAAAGTACATTAATATAGACTGAAATCAAAATACGTAAAAGGCCGAGAGAAAGCTCTCTGGCTAACCACGATCACCTCCCAACCCCTCGAGGCTAGGATCTTGGGCTCGTCCATCGGCATCGGGCTCATAAGGAGTGCCATCCAGCTCCTCATCAACTGGTTCCTCCATGGGGTCTTCCCATAAAATAAAAGAACACATAGAGAAAAATACAGGGAGATAAGAAACAAGCATCATCAAATATGGGAGAGGGGCATCAGTACAGCATATATATACATGCAGCACACAACACTTAGAAAACATACAACACAACGACACCCATCTCTTGAGTCATACAACACAACCATCCCAAAAGTCATTCTCTCAGATAAACCAATAAGAGGTAAACTAGTCCCTATGTGTATGCTGCCTTCCCTACATGCATGTCGGCCGATACATTACGTCCCCAGTTGGACATCCTCGTCGGGATAACATAACGTCCCCAATTAGACATCCTCGTAAGGATTAAAAATACATCACGTCCCCCATTGGACATCCCGCCTTGGGATAAAAAACATCACGTCCCCAATTAGACATCCCCCTTTGGGACAACTATGCTGTGGTATGAAATGCTATGATATGCAACAAACATCTATCGCAGGTTGATACCGGAACCTCACACCTAAGCACTCGGCCACGACACCGATGCACTGCATCCACATCAACGTCAACATCAACATCAGCATCATGACGCCCTGCGTCTACGAGCCACAGCTCCATGGTCAGGACCACGACGGTATCAACCCGAACAACATCAACACTTACCATACTCTCATCAACACCCAACCAGCCAATCACAATAAAATAACACAACAGAATTTATTCCAGTATGTATATCATCACAGTGCCAGACAAATATTTAATCATACAAGTAGTTCAACAGAACAGATCACAGATAAGCAATTAAATAATTCAACACATCAACCTCAATCAATCAAATCAATTAAATTATCATCTTAGTGGTGATAGACCAAAAGTACCTACACCTAGGGTTCAAGAATTTTATCCAGGTCTCAACCTCTAGTAGGGTTTAAGGTTCCCCTACACACGTACATATTCTATAATAAGCATGCCTTCCTGACGATATCAGTTCTTTCTCCCCTCCTGAACAATGTTCCCGCCCAAGCTCCCGAACACAGCTCCGCAGCCGGCTCTTTAGCACGCTTTATGGCAATCGAACACAGTCTGATCATCCACAACAAATCATAATCAGAAATTAATCAAAATCCGACAAATTTATCTAATTCCTACACACTAGGGTTTGGCCACTAATTTTTAAAATAGGCTAGGGGTGTTGAAATTCTACCAACTCTTGGATCAATGATCCTTAAGCATGCACAACACTAGAGTAGGTCTTTTTACTCAAAAACTTGAAGCAAAATTCAAGCTTTTCTCACCATAGGGTTTCGGCCAAAGGCTAGAAAAATTAGCTCGGGATACCCAAAAATTTCTATCTCTTGGATTCAATACTCACTAAGTGCGATAAGACTAAATCAAAGCTCATTACACTAAAACTTCAACCAAAACCTTACCCACTCAACAATGGAGGATTCGGCCCTTTTTACCCATATAAGCTAGAGAGATATTTGGCTTACAAGTTCTTGGATTATGAAAGAGGGTAAAGAATCTAGGTCATAGAAATTGGTTTGGAATTAAAAGGATTTTTCTACAATTTTCTAGAGATTTTTGAAGTTTTGGATCATAAACTTGATCATAGCCAAAAACCACAAGATTTAAAGGAGAAAAGTGAAGATTGAGAGATCAAAGAAGAGTTCATACCACTTTGATGATGAAGGTGATCAAGAATAGCAACTTTGCTTCACAAATTTCTTGAAGGAAAACTTAAGAAAATGAGAGAAAGTAAGGAAGAAAGGAAGGAGAAGAAGAAAGAAATGGGGGAGGAAGAAGATGAAGGGGGCGTGGGAAGAGAGAGAGGGAGAGATAAGGAGGTAAAAAAAATTCACTTAAGGGTAATTAGGATATTTCACCATAGGTTTTATGGTAATTTCCATGAAAGTCTGGGTATTTTGGTCATTTCGCGTCTAGATATTTTCTGCAAACCTCATGACACTGCCACGCTTTCCTAGGTGATTTGACTTGATGTGACCTGATGTGACTTCATGATTATCTGTTCGCGGGTCCCATTAAATCGCTATTTGGGTCCGTTCGTCACTCGATTGAGAATTCGCTCGAATAGTTTATTTTATTTTCACTTTTGAAGGTCAAAAACCAATTTTAGCAAAAATGTAGGAAACGTGATTCTAAGACTAACTGACTCGTTCATGGTTCAAAATTAGGTCTTCATAGTAGTAAAACACTACTGTCAGTGAAAAACGCAGACTGGGCTCAGTCTGAGTTTTCGATCCAAAATTTAACCTTAGTGTCCTACGATAGCGTAGAGCTTGACTACGCCCTCAGTTTATTTTATTTCACTCTCTAGACCCTCTAATAAAATACAAACACATAAACACTGTTTAATTAATATTAGAAAGCTTTTAAAAAAAAACGTGGTGTTACATTACTACCCCCCTTAAAAAGAATTTTGTCCTCGAAATTCGACGTGCCTTAGAATAAATGTGGATATCACAGCTGCATATCCTCTTCACGTTCCCAGGTGGCATCTTCTGTTGTAGCATCCCATATAACCTTGACTAAGGGAATCTACTTCCCACGGAGTTCTTTCACCCTCTTGCCCTCAATTCGTACAGGCAGCGCTTCATATTCCAAGTTCTCCCTTATCTGGATTGATTCAGGCTCTATCACGTGTGATGGATCAGGATGATATTTTCTGAGTTGGGATACATGGAATACGTTATGAACATTGGATAGGTTGGGAGGTAAAGCAATTTGGTAGGCAACTAGACCAATTCGACGAAGAATTTTGATGAATCTAGGTGTAAGCTTTTTGGATTTGATTGCTTTGCCACTTCCAATTCCTAGAGTGACTCTCATAAAGACATGATCGCCTTCTTGGAACTCTAAAGGTCTCCTCCTCTTGTCACTGTAGTTTTTTTGCCGATCCCTTGCGACTTTCATCCTTTCCCGAATTTTATTAACTTGTTCCGGTGTTCGCTGTTTCATACCAACAGAGCGGTATTCTGCACTTTCGTCAATGCAGTGGCGTCGTATGGCGCCATGACAATACTCGAATGGAAACTATTGTTGTATGTGAATTCAATCAGTGGAAGGAATTCGTCCCAGCTTCCTATGTTTTCCAAAACACACGCTCTTAAAAGATCCTCCAAAGATTGAATTCTCCTTTTAGACTGACCATCCGTTTGTGGATGATAAGCTGAACTCATTCTGAGTTTAGTTCCCAAAGCTGTATTTAACCAAAACCTAGAAGTAAATCTCGGATCCCTGTCCGAAATGATACTCGAAGGTACCCCATGCAATCTTACCACTTCCTTGACGTAAGTTTGGGTTAATCTTTCCAAAGAATACCTCTGGTTGATCAGCAAGAAATGAGCCCATTTCGTCAACCTATCAACGATTACCCAAATTGCATCGCACTTCCTTTGCGTCCTTGGTAGTCCGGAAACAAAATCCATTGCAATGCTATCCCATTTCCATTCAGGGACGTCTAGTGATTGCAATAACCCTGCTGGTTTTTGGTGTTCAATCTTTGCCTTTTGACACACCAAACAAGATTGGACATACTCCGCTACTTCCTTCTCCATCCAGGCCACCAAAACATTCCCTTTAGGTCCTGGTACATCTTTGTAGATCCGGGATGGAAACTTAGCTTGTTTTTGTGTGGCTCTTCCAAGATAATGTTCCTAACTTCGCTATCCTTAGGTACACATATCTTGTCTCCAAACTTTCGGATTCCATCAGTACCTTTCTTGAACTCTGAGGTCTTTTCTTCCTCTACCATCTGGTTCCTTTCCTGTAGGTACTGATCTTCTCCTTGCTTTTTCCAGATCAAGTTCAGAAAATCACTAGTGATAGTGACCATTCCTAAACTTATCTTATCCTTACACCACTCCACGTCCAAGTTCAGATCTCTGAACTGCTCTAACAACTCCAGCTCTTTCACTATCAGAGCCGACATATGCAAAGATTTCCAACTCAATGCATCTGCTACCACGTTGGCCTTTCCTGGGTGGTAGTGTAGATCATATTCATAATCTTTTATGAATTCCAACCATCTCCTATGTCGCATGCTCAACTCCTTTTGGTCGAACAAATACTTTAAACTTTTATGGTCGCTAAACACGCTGAATTTAGCACCATAGAGATAGTGTCTCCATATCTTCAATTCAAACACTATGGCAGCCAACTCTAGGTCATGGATTGGGTAATTCCGTTCGTGCACTTTTAGCTGTCTGGAAGCATAGGCTACCACTCTCCTCTCTTGCATGAGCGTGCAACTCAAACCTTGATACGATGCGTCACAGTACACATCGAACGACATTGATGGATTTGGTAAGACTAGTACCAGAGATGTGGTTAGCCTGCTTTTCAGCTCTTGGAAACTAGCCTCACACTCTTCTGTCCATTCTTATGCTTTTCCTTTCCTCGTTAATTGCGTCAAAGGTAACGCAATCTTCGAGAATCCCTCAATGAACCTTTTGTAGTATCCTGCTAGCCTGAGAAAGCTTCTGATCTCGGTTACCATCTTAGGGCTTTCCCACTTAACCACAGCTTCTACTTTTGCAGGATCTACTGCTATACCATCCTTGTTGATCACATGTCCAAGGAATTGTACCTCCTCGAACCTGAACTCGCACTTAGACAACTTGGCATAGAGTTGTCTGTCCTTAAGAACTTCAAGTACAACCCTCAAATGCTCTTGATGTTCTTCCTTGTCTGAGGAGTAGATAAGGATGTCATCAATGAAAACAATGACAAACTTATCAAGGTACAGTCTAAAGATCCTGTTCATATAATCCATGAACACCGCAGGAGCATTAGTCACACCAAAAGGCATAACTAGATACTCGTAGTGCCCGTACCGACTACTAAAGGCCGTCTTAGGTATGTCATCTTCCTTCACCCTTATCTGATGATATCCGGATCTCAGATCGATCTTCGAGAACACCGTTGCTCCCCTCAACTGGTCCATAAGATCGAAAATCCTTGGCAACGGGAATTTATTCTTGATCGTCACCTTGTTGAGCTGTCTGTAGTCCACACACAATCTTGAACTACCATCTTTCTTCTTGACGAACAGCACAAGTGCTCCCCAGGGTGAAACACTCGGTCTTATAAACTGCTTCTGCACCATGTCGTCCAGTTGCTTCTTCATCTCTGCCAACTCTGTTACGGACATTCGATAGGGTGCTATCGAAATCGGTCCGGCTCCGGGTGTAAGATTGATTGCGAACTCTACCTCCCTTTGAGGTGGCAATCCCGGCACGTCATCCGAGAAAACATCTGGGAACTCACGCACCACCGGCAAAGTGTCTAAATTTGGAGTCTCCTTGGCTTCCAAAGAAAACAACACCATGTACTCTCCTGATCGTACATCTCCCGACACACCATCACAGGCAGGCAATGATCTAGATTGCTCGGAAAAACAGAGGGTTTTATTTGAACAGTCTAGTAATACGTGGTTGGCCGAAAGCCAGTCCATGCCTAAGATCATATCAATCTGCCGCATAGGCAGACAGATTAGGTCTACAAGAAAATATCGGTTCTCTAAAATAACCGGGCATTGTAAACAGACAAATAAAGTTGTCAGGGAATCATCCGTGGGTGTAGAAACAATCAATAATAATATGGTAAGGATGAAGCAGGTAAATTGAAATGATCCATACATGCTAAAGAAATAAAGGAATGGGTACAAAACAGATAAGAGTCTCCCAACTACTATGCATTTACCTCGTATTAAATCGGAACATCGAGAGGCTTCAGATCCTCTCACAGCAACCACTCTTCCTGTCGTCTGTGGCCCATTTTACTGACTTGCCACTTGTTGTCTCGCTCCCGCATTCTGAGACGCTCGCCTTGCCGTTGAACTTCACTTCTCCCCGTACCTCCTTGCCGACACTCATTGACATAGTGGTCCAACTTGCCACAACGGAAACAGTTATCACACAAGATAACTCGCGTATCGGACACTCTACGCAACTTCTAACTAGAGTCGGCATCCAATGGGGATCCAATTTATCAAGCTAGTACATTTCCTAGACCTCACAGTCCGATATTAGAATCGAACTGCTCTGGTACCACCAAATGAGTCGACCCGCCGTCCCATTAAAGAACTTAAGATATTTAACAATGCCTTAAACCGTATTATAAATGTTAGCATGCTTTATTAAGATGAAACACAACAGAAAGATTAAAAATGCGAAAACGAAAATATATTAAGGCTATGCCAAAATACGCGTATATCATAGTAACACAATTTAAACGTAAAGTAGGCATACCTACATCAATTGCCCCATTAGTAGGGCTATAGTAATAGTGAATTGCATACAAAGTACATTAATACAGACGGAAATCAAAATACGTAAAAAGGCCGAGAGAAAGCTCTCTGGGTAACCACGATCACTTCCCAACCCCTTGAGGCTAGGATTCTGGGGTCGTCCACCGACATCGGGCTCATAAGGAGTGCCATCCAGCTCCTCATCAACTGATTCCTCCATGGGGTCTTCCCATAAAATAAAAGAACAAATAGAGAAAATGCAGGGAGATAAGAAACAAGCATCATCAAATATGGGAGAGAGGCATCAGTACAACATATATATACATGCAGCACACAACACTTAGAAAACATACAACACAACGACACCCATCTCTTGAGTCATATAGCACAACCATCTCAAAAGTCATTCTCTCAGATAAACCTATAAGAGGGGTACTGGTCCCTATGTATATGATGACTTCCCTACATGCTTGTCGGCCGATACATCATGTCCCCAGAAGGACATCCCCGTCGAGATAACATTACGTCCCCAATTGGACATCCTCGTAAGGATTAAAAATACATCACATCCTCCATTAGACATCCTGCCTCGGGATTAAAAACATCACGTTCCCAATTGGACATCCCCCTTTGGGACAAATATGTTGTGGTATGAAATGCTATGATATGCAACAAACATCCATCGAAGGTTGATACCGGGACCTCACACCTAAGCACTTGGCCACGACCACGATGCACGGCATCCACATCAACGGCAACATCAACATCGCCATCAACATCAGCATCATGACGCCCTGCGTCTACGAGCCACAGCTCCATGGTCGGGACCATGACGGTATCAACCTGAACAACATCAACACTCACCATACTCTCATCAACACCCCACCAGCCAATCACAATAAAATATTGCAACAGAATTTATTCCAGTACAGACATCATCACAATGCCAGACAAACATTTAATCATACAAGCAGTTCAACAGAACTGATCAGTGATAGGCAATTAAATAATTCAACACATCAACCTCAATCAATCAAATCACTTAAATTATTATCTTAGTGGTAATAGTCCAAAAGTACCTACACCTAGGGTCCAGGCACTTTATCCAGGGCTCAACCTCTAGTAGGGTTTAAGGTTCCCCTACACACGTACATATTCTATACTAAGCATGCCTTCCTGACGATATCAGTTCTTTCTCCCCACCTGAACAATGTTCCCGTCCAAGCTCCCGAACATAGCTCTGCAGCCGGCACTTTAGCACGCTTTACGGTGATTGAACACGGTCTAATCATCCACAACAAATCACAATCAGAAATTAATCAAAATCCAACAAATTTATCTAATTCCTACACACTAGGGGTTCAGCCTATATTTTTTAAAATACGCTAGGGGTTGTTAAATTCTACCAACTCTTGGATCAATGATCCTTAGCATGCACAACACTAGAGTAAGTCTTTTTACTCAATAACTTGAAGAAAAATTCAAGCTTTTCTNACACAACGACACCCATCTCTTGAGTCATATAGCACAACCATCTCAAAAGTCATTCTCTCAGATAAACCTATAGAGAGGGTACTGGTCCCTATGTATATGATGACTTCCCTACATGCTTGTCGGCCGATACATCATGTCCCCAGAAGGACATCCCCGTCGAGATAACATTACTCCCCAATTGGACATCCTCGTAAGGATTAAAAATACATCACATCCTCCATTAGACATCCTGCCTCGGGATTAAAAACATCACGTTCCCAATTGGACATCCCCCTTTGGGACAAATATGTTGTGGTATGAAATGCTATGATATGCAACAAACATCCATCGAAGGTTGATACCGGGACCTCACACCTAAGCACTTGGCCACGACCACGATGCACGGCATCCACATCAACGGCAACATCAACATCGCCATCAACATCAGCATCATGACGCCCTGCGTCTACGAGCCACAGCTCCATGGTCGGGACCATGACGGTATCAACCTGAACAACATCAACACTCACCATACTCTCATCAACACCCCACCAGCCAATCACAATAAAATATTGCAACAGAATTTATTCCAGTACAGACATCATCACAATGCCAGACAAACATTTAATCATACAAGCAGTTCAACAGAACTGATCAGTGATAGGCAATTAAATAATTCAACACATCAACCTCAATCAATCAAATCACTTAAATTATTATCTTAGTGGTAATAGTCCAAAAGTACCTACACCTAGGGTCCAGGCACTTTATCCAGGGCTCAACCTCTAGTAGGGTTTAAGGTTCCCCTACACACGTACATATTCTATACTAAGCATGCCTTCCTGACGATATCAGTTCTTTCTCCCCACCTGAACAATGTTCCCGTCCAAGCTCCCGAACATAGCTCTGCAGCCGGCACTTTAGCACGCTTTACGGTGATTGAACACGGTCTAATCATCCACAACAAATCACAATCAGAAATTAATCAAAATCCAACAAATTTATCTAATTCCTACACACTAGGGTTCAGCCTATATTTTTTAAAATACGCTAGGGGTGTTGAAATTCTACCAACTCTTGGATCAATGATCCTTAAGCATGCACAACACTAGAGTAAGTCTTTTTACTCAAAAACTTGAAGAAAAATTCAAGCTTTTCTCACCATAGGGTTTCGGCCAAAGGCTAGAAAAATTAGCTAGGGATACCCAAAAATTCCTATCACTTGGATTCATTACTCATTAAGTGAGATAAAACTAAATCGAAGCTCATTACACTAAAACTTCAACCAAAACCTTACCCACTCAACAATGGAGGATTCGGCCCTTTTTACCCGTATGAGCTAGAGAGCTCTTTGGCTTACAAGATCTTGGACTATGAAAGAGGGTAAAGAATCAAGCTCATAGAAATTGGTTTGGTATTAAAAGGATTTTTCTACAATTTTCTAGAGATTTTTGAAGTTTTGGTTCATAAACTTGATCATAGCCAAAAACCACAAGATTTAAAGGAGAAAAGTGAAGATTGAGAGATCAAAGATGAGTTCATACCACTTAGATGATGAAGGTGATCAAGAATAGCAACTTTGCTTCACAAATTTCTTGAAGGAAAACTTAAGAAAATGAGAGAAAATAAGGAAGAAAGAAAGGAGAAGAAGAAAGAAATGGAGGAGGAAGAAGATGAAGGGGGCGTTGGAAGGGAGAAAGGGAGAGATAAGGAGTAAAAAAAATTCACTTAAGGGTAATTAGGACATTTCACCATAGGTTTTATGGTAATTTCCATGAAAGTCAGGGGTATTTTGGTCCTTGCGCGTCTAGATATTTTCTGAAAACCATCATGACACTGGCACGCTTTTCTAGGTGATTTGACTTGATGTGAGCTGATGTGACTTCATGATTATCCGTTCATGGGTCCCGTTAAATTGCTATTCGGTTTCGTTTGTCACCCGATTGAGAATTCGCCCGAATAGTTTATATTATTTTCACTTTTGAAGGTCAAAAACCAATTTTAGCAAAAAGATAGGAAACGTGATTCTAAGAATAATTGTCTTGTTCACGGGACAAATTTAGGTCTTTGTAGTAGTAAAACATTACTGTCAGTGAAATATGCAGACCGGGCTCCGTCTGAGTTTTCGACCCAAAATTTAACCGCAGTTTCCTACGATAGCGTAGAGCTTGACTATGCCCTCAGTTTATTTTATTTCACTCTCTAAACCCTCTAATAAAATACAAACACATAAACACAGTTTAATTAATATTAGAAAGCTTTTAAAAAAAACGGGGTGTTACAAGCTTTAGAAGTATGTATCAGATGTTTCATATGTGATGGCTTCTGAGTCAATACAATTGAGGGATAACTTAATCTTTAAGGCAGGCCCAGTCAGATCATCGATAAGAACACTAAGACTATGCGGAACATGACAATTCCTTTAGTGAAAGTGGTTTGGGAAGGATTAACTCTTGAGGAAGTTGCTTGGGAACTTGAGGAGGATATCTTGCGCTGTATCCAGATCTTATCAGTCAAGATACTTTTAATGTTTTGCTCTGTGAATATGTAAAGTTTTTGAGCGAGCATGTATGAGGTTAATTTCGGGACCGAAATTCTTAAAAGAGGGGAGAAATGTAACATCCTAAAAAGTAAAATAAATAGAGATTATAATGTGATGATTATTGTAGAGTTTTTGGGAGGTTTAGAATATATGTTTTAAGCCCTTGAAGTAAATAAAAGTGATTAAAAATAATTAAATGTGGTTAAGAGTGATTTTCTAAGGGAAATTCACTTCATGGCGCGTGAGCACGCCCGAGCTCATGTGCATGCCCTGACTCGTTTGAGTACACCCTTACTGGGACGAGCATGGCCGTGCCAATTGTAAGCACGCCCATGTCGAAAAATGGACAATTTTGACGGTTGCGAGCACGCCCGTGCTCTATGTCAGGATGCGTTAGAAATAGGTTTAAAAATAGGGATCCAGTGCAACACTATATATATATACCATCTTATAACACTCTAGTGCGGCTAAAAACTCTCTTTGCACCCTAAAACACCTTAGTAACGGTTGTGAAACATCCTCATGCTTGGGAGATGGGGTTGCAACAAACAATGATCAGTTTGGAAGGCGAACAACAACAATAACTACAGGAGATTCAAGGTTGAGGAAGACGACATCTAGGATTAGCCATGGGATACGCTTGGAGATTCTTGAAGGTCTTCAAGAAGTGAGTAGAAATACTCTTTCTCACCCTTCCATGGTGCAAATTGTCTTGGGGTTGGATTATGCTTTCAAAAATATGTTTTTTTTGGAAAATAATCCTATGTTTGGTCAAATCCTGATTTTCTAAATTTGGGGATTTTCCTTCTAAGGTGTTTTCGCCATGAATTAAATGTTTATTCTTGAGATTGATGTTATATTATGTATGTTGTATACATGATTTGAATGATTGACATCCTATATTTGGATTATATGATGATATTGGTGATATTGGCATGATTCAATATCTGTTAAATGTGATGAATGCTGTTTGCTGTAATACCGCCTATGATAGGGGTATCGAAAGCAACACTGCCAATGAATTGGGGTGTCGAAATATGAAATACCGCTATAATGGGGTATCGAAAGCAACATCGCCACACGTTGGGATGTCGAAATGAATTATACCACCATTGTACAATGGTTGGTATCGAAATGAGTAATGTCACTGAAGAGAAGATGTCATCAAAATACCTTCATGAGTAAGGTAGGCAATCGGACGCCATTGTTATGTGCAGTTTAAAAGTCATATGCAATATGAGGAAGTTGAGATTATTTGATATACGAGACTTTGATATGCTTGAATTATGATGTGTTGATGATAATATCAATAATAATTTATATTATTATTATTTTATTATTATTATTATTATTATTATTATTATTATTTTGAAAATAGCGAGTACCATGGACAGTGTTTCCGGTTACCGCACCGGCTGAGAACAATGCTTTTGCAAAAACCTTTTAAACCGTATTTCTGTTCACTGGGATTTTATAACTCATTAATAGTATTGTTTTCAGAGCTTGAGGACGATCCTGTTGAGCAGCCAGACGTTTTGAAGACTATCTCTTTAGTTTTAGAGCTTGGTTAATATTGTATGGCATATGGCAGGAGGACCCTTTATTATCTTTTAGTTATTTTCTTATGCGAGATGTTATAGACGCCCTGTTTTGAGGCTTTGAAAACTTATTATGTTATTTCGATTTTGAATTTATGTATACAATTATTTTTGGTTAATATTATATTAAGTATTTATTCAGTATTTATTTAAGAATTTTTTTTTAACATGTTGTATTTAAATTAATTAATATGGGTTACTAATGTAACGAATGGCGTTACATTTTTTGTATCAGAGCAGTTCAATCCTAAATTGGACTATGGTTATTGGGTTTTTAAAAAATCAAAACTTGGGTGCATAGGATGCTTGTTAGAGTTGTAGATGCTGCATACTATGCTCTGGGATATTGAGCTTAGCCAACTCAGTGTTTCATTGGTAGTGAGCAGATTTATGACGACTAATAGGCGACGGACGAATGATGCGCTTGTAGCCGCTACGGATCGTGTGACCACCGATGTGCAGGAGCAGACGGAGACTCTCCGTCATATGAGGGGATATGGAGTGATAGCACCCCAAGAACCTCAATACGCGGGGTGACCGTTTTTCGGAGGACGATCCGCTATCTTTCCGGAACAGCTTGGATCCTGTAGAAGCTAGAGAAGCCGAAGAGAAATTATGCTTATAACAAGAGGTTATCATATTGTTTGATTCAGAAGCAACCCATTCTTCCATATCTCTTAGTTGTGTCAAAAAATTGGAGTTGCCTATTTCTAAATTACCTTTTGAATTATGTGTTTCCACCCTGACAAAGACAAATTGGTTACATCTATTGCCTGTTTGAAATGTTCCTTGATACACCAAATTTTATTTTATGATTTGATATGTTTACCTATGTCGGGTTGGATGTTATTCGTAGTATGGTTTCGCTATCGTCTAATAATGTTGTCCAAATAGAAATATTTATGTACTTCACAACCAATGTTTGATGATTCTTTTATGTCAAACCATATCCTATTCGTTTCCTTGTCATAAGTTCCTAGTTGAGGAAGCTCAATGATACATATTGTTGTTTTTCGTTAAGATAGAGACCGAAAGTAATGTAGCGGCACTACCCCATTGTCTGTTAGTTCTAGATGTGTTCCCTAAAGATGTCTCTACCTTACATCAAATATGGGGATTGAGTTTAATATAGACTTAGTGCCAGGAAGTGGACCAGTGTCAGTAGAGCCTTATAGAATGACGCCCCTAGACTTAAGTGAGCCTAAGAAACAATTAAAGGAGTAGTTAGAAAATGAGTTTTTACACGTGAATTTGTTTATTATTAAACAAAAAAAAAAAACATGAACTTTTAAGGTTGTTATGATTTTAGGAGGATGGATATAAACAAATGCTTAGGTACATATATAATTTTATTATGTAAATGTTATCATTGACTTGCTTTAAAATTATGTGTTTTTTTTTATAATTAAGATGCCATGAATTGTACACTTAATATTTGGTGAAATAGTTAATGACTATATGTCTATTGATGATGTGATTAGGATATGTAGGTCCCCTTTATGTTAGTAAGTAGTAAGGTGAGGAGATCTTGCTAGGACCGGATTTAATCCAAGAGACCATAGTTAGTATTTAGAGAGGAAAGATGCGTACTGTGCGTATTAGGTAAAGGATGTTGTGCCGACTAGAAAAAAGAGCCTTTAGAATTTGAGGAAAGGGAACATGCATTCCCAAGAGTCACTCCTAAGTTTGGGATGGGGACGTCAATTTCGGTCAGAAAACCAATTCCTTGTTCTTGGGTCATATGCAAATTCTAAAAACGTATAGTCGGGCTTATTGTTTATCAATTGGATTTTTCTATGTCGTTGTCAATCATCATGACGTCTTCCATATTTCTAAGCTCTGAGACGACCCGCCGTCCCATTAAAGAACTTAAGATATTTAACTAAGCCTTAAATCGTATTATAAACGTTAATGCGCTTTATTAAGACGAAACACAGCGGAAAGATTAAAAACGCGAAAATGAAAATATATTAAGGCTAAGCCAAAATACGCGTACATCAGAGTAATGCAGTTTAAACGTAAAGTAGGCATACATGCATGCTATGATATGCAACAAACATCCATCTCAGGTTGATACCGGGACCTCACACCTTGGCACTCGGTCACGACCACGATGCACTGCATCCACATCAACGTCAACATCAACATCAGCATCAACATCAACATCAGCATCATGACGCCCTGCGTCTACGAGCCACAACTCCATGGTCAGGACCACGACCGTATCAACCCTAACAACATCAACACTCACCATACTCTCATCAACACCCAACCAGCCAATCACAATAAAATATCACAACAGAATTTATTCCAGTACGTATATCATCACAATGTCAGACAAACATTTAATCATACAAGCAGTTCAACAGAACAGATCACCGATAAGCAATTAAATAATTTAACACATCAACCTTAATCAATCAAATCACTTAAATTACCATCTTAGTGGTGATGGCCCAAAAGTATCTACACCTAGGGTCCAAGAACTTTATCCAGGGCTCAACCTCTAGTAGGATTTAAGGTTCCCCTACACACGTATATATTCTATACTAAGCTTGCCTTCTTGACGATATCAGTTCTTTCTCCCCTCCTGAACAATGTTCCCGTCCAAGCTCCCGAACACAGCTATGCAGCCGGCACTTTAGCACGCTTTACAGCGATCGAACACAGTCTGATCATCCACAACAAATCACAATCAGAAATTAATCAAAATCCAACAAATTTATCTAATTCCTACACACTAGGGTTTGGCCTCTAATTTTTAAAATAGGCTAGGGGTGTTGAAATTCTACCAACTCTTGGATCAATGATCCTTAAGCATGCACAACACTAGAGTAAATCTTTTTACTCAAAAACTTGAAGAAAAATTCAAGTTTTTCTCCCCATAGGGTTTCGGCCAAAGGATAGAAAAATTAGCTAGGGATACCCAAAAATTCCTATCTCTTCGATTCAATACTCACTAAGTGTGATAAGACTAAATCAAAGCTCATTACACTAAAACTTCAACCAAAACATTACCCACTCAACAATAGAGGATTCGGCCCTTTTTACCCATATGAGCTAGAGAGCTCTTTGGCTTACAAGCTCTTGGATTATGAAATAGGGTAAAGAATCTAGCTCGTAGAAATTGGTTTGGTTTTAAAAGGATTTTTCTACAATTTTCTAGAGATATTTGAAGTTTTGGATCATAAACTTGATCATAGCCAAAAACCACAAGATTTAAAGGAGAAAAGTGAAGATTGAGAGATCAAAGATGAGTTCATACCACTTTGGTGATGAAGGTGTTCAAGAATAGCAACTTTGCTTCACAAATTTCTTGAAGGAAAACTTAGGAAAATGAGAGAAAGTAAGGAAGAAAGGAAGGAGAAGAAGAAAGAAATGGGGGAGGAAGAAGATGAAGGGGGGCGTGGGAAGAGAGAGAGGGAGAGATAAGGAGGTAAAAAAATTCACTTAAGGGTAATTAGGGCATTTCACCATAGGTTTATGGTAATTTCCATGAAAGTTAGGGGTATTTTGGTCATTTCGCGTCTAAATATTTTCTGAAAACCTCATGACACCGGCACGCTTTCCTAGTTGATTTGACTTGATATGACCAGATGTGACTTCAAGATTATCCGTTCGCGGGTCCCGTTAAATCGTTATTTGGCTCCGTTCGTCACCCAATTGAGAATTCGCTCGAATAGTTTATATTATTTTCACTTTTGAAGGTCAAAAACAAATTTTAGCAAAAATGTAGGAAACGTGATTGTAAGACTAACTGTCTCGTTCATAGGTCAAAATTAGGTCTTCATAGTAGTAAAACACTACTGTCAGTGAAAAACGCAGACCGGGCTCCGTTTGAGTTTTTGATCCAAAATTTAACCTTAGTGTCCTACGATAGAGTAGAGCTTGACTACGCCCTCAGTTTATTTTATTTCACTCTCTAGACTCTCTAATAAAATACAAACACATAAACATTGTTTAATTAATATTAGAAAGCTTTTAAAAAAAACGGGGTATTACATTACTACCCCCCTTAAAAAGAATTTTGTCCTCGAAATTCGACGTACCTTAGAATAAAAGTGGATATCGCAGCTGCATATCCTCTTCACGTTACCAGGTGGCATCTTCTGTTGTTGCATCCCATATAACCTTGACTAAGGGAATCTGCTTCCCGCGGAGTTCTTTCACCCTCTTGTCCTCGATTCGTACAGGCAGCGCTTCATATTTCAAGTTCTCCCTTATCTGGATTGATTCAGGCTCTATCACGTGTGATGGATCAGAATGATATTTTCTGAGTTGGGATACATGGAATACATTATGAATATGGGATAGGTTGGGAGGTAAAGCAATTTGGTACGCAACTAGACCAATTTGGCGAAGAATTTCGATGAATCTAGGTGTAAGCTTTTTGGATTTGATTGCCCTGCCACTTCCAATTCTTAGAGTGACTCTCATAAAGACATGATCGCCTTCTTGGAACTCTAGTGGTCTCCTCCTCTTGTCACTGTAGCTTTTTTGCCGATCCTTTGCGACTTTCATCCTTTCCCGAATTTTCTTAACTTGTTCCGTTGTTCGCTGCACTATTTATGGGCCTATCAACTGATTCTCCCCTGTTTCATACCAACAGAGCGGTGTTCTGCACTTTCGTCCATGCATTGGTGTCGTATGGCGCCATGCCAATACTCGAGTGGAAACTATTGTTGTATGTGAATTCAATCAGTGGAAGGAATTCGTCCCAGCTTCCTGTGTTTTCCAAAACACACGATCTTAAAAGATCCTCCAAAGATTGAATTCTCCTTTTAGACTGACCATCCGTTTGTGGGTGATAAGCTGAACTTATTCTGAGTTTAGTTCCCAAAGTAGTATTTAAACTCTGCCAAACCTAGAAGTAAATCTCGGATCCTTGTCCGAAATGATACTCGAAGGTACCCCATGCAATCTTGTCACTTCCTTGACGTAAATTTGAGTTAATCTTTCCAAAGAATACCTCTGGTTGATCGCAAGAAATGAGCACATTTCGTCAGCCTATCAACGATTACCCAAATTGCATCGCACTTCCTTTGTGTCCTTAGTAGTCCGGAAACAAAATACATTGCAATGCTATCCCATTTCCATTCTGGACGTCTAGTGATTGCAATAACCCTGCTGGTTTTTGGTGTTCAATCTTTGCCTTTTGACACACCAAACAAGATTGGACATACTCCGCTACTTCCTTCTTCATCCCAGGCCACCAAAACATTCCCTTTAGGTCCTGGTACATCTTTGTAGATCCGAAATGGAAACTTAGCTTATTCTTGTGTGGCTCTTCCAGGATAATGTTCCTAACTTCGCTATCCTTAGGTACACATATCCTATCTCCAAACTTCAGGATTCCATCAGCACCTTTCTTGAACTCTGAAGTCTTTCCTTCCTCTACCTTCTGGTTCCTTTCCCGTAGATACTGATCTTCTCCTTGCTTTTTCCAGATCAAGTTTAGAAAATCACTAGTGATAGTGACAATTCCTAAACTTATCTTATCCTTACACCACTCCACGTCCAAGTTCAGATCTCTGAACTGCTCTAACAACTCCAGCTCTTTCACCATCAGAGCCGACATATGCAAAGATTTCCAACTCAATGCATCTGCTACCACGTTGGCCTTTCCTGGGTGGTAGTATAGAACAAATTCATAATCTTTTATGAATTCCATCCATTTCCTCTGTCGCATGTTCAACTCCTTTTGGTCGAACAATACTTTAAACTTTTATGATCACCAAACACGCTGAATTTAGCGCCATAGAGATAGTGTCTCCATATCTTCAATTCAAACACTATGGCAGGCAACTCTAGGTCATGGGTTGGGTAATTCCATTCGTGCACTTTTAGCTGTCTGGAAGCATAGGCTACCACTTTCCTCTCTTGCATGAGCACGCAACTCAAACCTTGATACGATGCGTCACAGTACACATCGAACGACGTTGATGGATTTGGTAAGACTAGTACCGGAGATGTGGTTAGCCTGCTTTTCAGCTCTTGGAAACTAGCCTCACACTCTTCTGTCCATTCTTACGCTTTTCCTTTCCTCGTTAATTGCGTCAGAGGTAACGCAATCTTCGAGAATCTCTCAATGAACCTTTTGTATTATCCTGCTAGCCCGAGAAAGCTTCTGATCTCGGTTACCGCTTTAGGGCTTTCCCACTTAACCACTGCTTCTACTTTTGCAGGATCTACTGCTATACCGTCCTTGTTGATCACATGTCCAAGGAATTGTACCTCCTCCAACCTGAACTCGCACTTAGACAACTTGGCATAGAGTTGTCTATCCTTAAGAACTTGAAGTACAACCCTCAAATGCTCTTGATGCTCTTCCTTGTCTGAGGAGTAGATAAGGATGTCATCGATGAAAACAATGACAAACTTATCAAGGTACGATCGAAAGATCCTGTTCATATAATCCATGAACACCGTAGGAGCATTAGTCACACCAAAAGGCATAACTAGATACTCGTAGTGCCCGTACCGACTCCTAAAGGCCGTCTTCGGTATATCATCTTCCTTCACCCTTATCTGATGATATTCGGATCTCAAATCGATCTTCGAGAACACCGGTGCTCCTCTCAACTGGTCCATAAGATCGTAAATCCTTGGCAAAGGGAATTTATTCTTGATCGTCACCTTGTTGAGCTGTCTGTAGTCCACACACAATCTTGAACTGCCATTTTTCTTCTTGAAGAACAGCACAGGTGCTCCCCAGGGTGAAACAATCGGTCTTATAAACTGCTTCTGCAACATGTCGTCCAGTTGCTTCTTCATCTCTGCTAACTCTGTTACGGACATTCGATAGGGTGCTATCGAAATCGGCCCGGCTCTGGGTGTAAAATCGGTTGCGAACTCTACCTCCCTCTGAGTTGGCAATCTCGACACGTCATCCGAGAAAACATATGGGAACTCATGCACCACTGGCAAAGTGTCTAAACTTGGAGTCTCCTTGGCTTCCAAAGAAAACAGCATCATGTACTCTCCTGATCGTACATCTCCCGACACACCATCACTGGCAGGCAATGGTCTAGATTGTTCGGAAAAGCAGAAGGTTTTATTTGAATAGTCTAGTGCTACATGGTTGGCCGAAAGCCAGTCCATGCCTAAGATAATATCAATCTGCTGCACAGGCAGACAGATTAGGTCTACAAGAAAATATCGATTCTCTAAAATAACCGGGCATTGTAAACAGACAAATAAGGTCGTCAGGGAATCACCCGTGGGTGTAGAAACAATCAATAATAATATGGTAAGGATGAAGCTGGTAAATTGAAACGATCCATACATGCTAAAGAAATAAAAGATTGGGTACAAAACAGATAAGAGTCTCCCAGCTACTATGCACTTACCTTGTATTAAATCGGAACATCGAGAGGCTTCAGATCCTCTCACAGCAACCACTCTTCCTGTCGTCTGCGGCCCATTTTACTGACTTGCCACTTGTTGTCTCGCTCCCGCATTCTGAGACTCTCGCCTCACCGTTGAACTTCACTTCTTCCCGTACCTCCTTGCCGACACTCATTGACATAGTGGTCCAACTTGCCACAACGGAAACAGTTATCACACAAGATAACTCGCGTATCGGACACTCTACCCAACTTCTAACTAGAATCGGCATCCAATGGGGATCCAATTTATCAAGCTAGTACATTTCCTAGACCTCACAGTCCAATATTAGAATTGAACTGCTCTGGTACCACCAAATGAGTCGACCCGCCATCCCATTAAAGAACTTAAGATATTTAACAATGCCTTAAACCGTATTATAAACATTAGCACGCTTTATTAAGATGAAACACAACAGAAAGATTAAAAATGCGAAAACGAAAATATATTAAGGCTATGCCAAAATACGCGTATATCATAGTAACACAGTTTAAACGTAAAGTAGGCATACCTGCATCGATTGCCCCATCAGTAGGGCTATAGTAATAGTGAATTGCATACAAAGTACATTAATACAGACTGAAATCAAAATACGTAAAAAAGCCGAGAGAAAGCTCTCTGGCTAACCACGATCACTTCCCAACCCCTCGAGGCTAGGATTCTGGGGTCGTCCATCGACATCGGGCTCATAAGGAGTGCCATCCAGCTCCTCATCAACTGATTCCTCCATGGGGTCTTCCCATAAAATAAAAGAACATATAGAGAAAATGCAGGGAGATAAGAAACAGGCATCATCAAATATGGGAGAGAGGCATCAGTACAACATATATATACATGCAGCACACAACACTTAGAAAACATACAACACAACGACACCCATCTCTTGAGTCATATAGCACAACCATCTCAAAAGTCATTCTCTCAGATAAACCTATAAGAGGGATACTGGTCCCTATGTATATGCTGACTTCCCTACATGCTTGTCGGCTGATACATCATGTCCCCAGAAGGACATCCCCATCGAGATAACATCACGTCCCCAATTGGACATCCTCGTAAGGATTAAAAACACATCACATCCCCCATTGGACATCCTGCCTTGGGATTAAAAACATCATGTTCCCAATTGGACATCCCCCTTTGGGACAAATATGTTGTGGTATAAAATGCTATGATATGCAACAAACATCCATCGCAGGTTGATACCGAGACCTCACACCTAAGCACTTGGCCACGACCACGATGCATTACATCCACATCAACGGCAACATCAACATCGCCATCAACATCAACATCAGCATCACGACGCCCTGCGTCTACGAGCCACAGCTCCATGGTCGGGACCACGACGGTATCAACCTGAACAACATCAACACTCACCATACTCTCGTTAACACCCAACCAGCCAATCACAATAAAATATTGCAACAGAATTTATTTCAGTACAGATATCATCACAATGCCAGACAAACATTTAATCATACAAGCAATTCAACAGAACTGATCACTGATAAACAATTAAATAATTCAACACATCAACCTCAATCAATCAAATCACTTAAATTATCATCTTAGTGGTGATAGCCCAAAAGTACCTACACCTAGGGTCCAGGCACTTTATCCAGGGCTCAAACTCTAGTAGGGTTTAAGGTTCCCCTACACACATACATATTCTATACTAAGCTTGCCTTCCTGACGATATCAGTTCTTTCTCCCCACCTAAACAATATTCCCGCCCAAGCTCCCGAACACAGCTCCGCAGCCGGCACTTTAGCACGCTTTACGGTGATTGAACACAGTCTAATCATCCACAACAAATCACAATCAGAAATTAATCAAAATCCAACAAATTTATCTAATTCCTACACACTAGGGTTCGGCCTCTATTTTTTAGAATATGCTAGGGGTGTTGAAATTCTACCAACTCTTGGATCAATGATCCTTAAGCATGCACAACACTAGAGTAAGTCTTTTTACTCAAAAACTTGAAGCAAAATTCAAGCTTTTCTCACCATAGGGTTTCGGCCAAAGGCTAGAAAAATTAGCTAGGGATACCCAAAAATTCCTATCTCTTGGACTCATTACTCATTAAGTGTGATAAGACTAAATCAAAGCTCATTACACTAAAACTTCAACCAAAACCTTACCCACTCAATAATGGAGGATTCGGCCCTTTTTACCCATATGAGCTAGAGAGCTCTTTGGCTTACAAGCTCTTGGACTATGAAAGAGGGTAAAGAATCTAGCTCATAGAAATTGATTTGGTATTAAAAGGATTTTTCTATAATTTTCTAGAGATTTTTGAAGTTTTGGTTCATAAACTTGATCATAGCCAAAAACCACAAGATTTAAAGGAGAAAAGTGAAGATTGAGAGATCAAAGATGATTTGATACCACTTAGATGATGAAGGTGATCAAGAATAGCAACTTTGCTTCACAAATTTCTTGAAGGAAAACTTAAGAAAATGAGAGAAAATAAGGAAGAAAGAAAGGAGAAGAAGAAAGAAATGGAGGAGGAAGAAGATGAAGGGGGTGTTGGAAGAGAGAAAGGGAGAGATAAGGAGGTAAAAAAATTCACTTAAGGGTAATTAGGACATTTCACCATAGGTTTTATGGTAATTTCCATGAAAGTCGGGGGTATTTTGGTCCTTGCGCGTCTAGATATTTTCTGAAAACCATCATGACACTGGCACGCTTTCCTAGGTGATTTGACTTGATGTGACTTGATGTAACTTCATGATCATCCGTTCATGGGTCCCGTTAAATCGTTATTCAGCTTCGTTCGTCACCCGATTGAGAATTTGCCCGAATATTATTTTCACTTTTGAAGGTCAAAAACCAATTTTAGCAAAAATGCAGGAAACGTGATTCTAAGACTAACTGTCTTGTTCACGGGTCAAAATTAGGTCTTTGTAGTAGTAAAACACTACTGTCAGTGAAAACGCAGACCGGGCTCCGTCTGAGTTTTCGACCCAAAATTTAACCGTAGTTTCCTACGATAACGTAGAGCTTGATTATGCCCTCAGTTTATTTTATTTTACTCTCTAGACCCTCTAATAAAATACAAACACATAAACACTGTTTAATTAATATTAAAAAGCTTTTAAAAAAAAATGAGGTGTTACAAGCTCTAGAAGTACGTATCAGATGTTTAATATGTGATGGTTCCTGAGTCAATACAATTGAGGGATAACTTAATCTTTAAGGCAGGCCTAGTCAGATCATCGATAAGAGCACTAAGACTCTGCGGAACAAGACAATTCCTTTGGTGAAGGTGGTTTGGGAAGGATTAACTCCTGAGGAAGCTGTTTGGGAACTTGAGGAGGATATCATGCGTTGTGTCTAGATCTTATCAGTCAAGATACTTTAAACGTTTTGCTCTGTGAATATGTAAAGTTTTGAGCGAGCATGTATGAGGTTAATTTCGAGACCGAAATTCCTAAAGGAGGGGAGAAATGTAACATCCTAAAAACTAAAATAAATAGAGATTATAATATGAGGATTATTATGGAGTTTTTGGGAGGTTTAGAATATATGTTTTAAGCCCTTGAAGTAAATAAAAGTGATTAAAAAATAATTAAAAGTGGTTAAGATTGATTTTCTAAGGGAAAATCACTTCCTGGCGCGTCAGCACGCCTGAGCTCATGTGCGCGCCCTGACTCGTTTGAGTACACCCTTACTGGGACGAGCATTGCCGTGCTAATTGTTAGCACACCCGTGTCGGAAAATGGACAATTTTGACGGTCGCGAGCATGCCTGTGCTCTATGTCAGGATGAGTTAAAAATAGGTTTAAAAATAGGGAACCAGTGCAATACTATATATATACCATCTTATAATACCCTAGTGCGGCTAGAAACTCTCTTTTCACCCTAAAACACCTTAGTAACGGCTGTAAAACATCCTCATGCTTGGGAGATGGGGTTGCAACAAACAATGATCAGTTTGGAAGGAGAACAACAACAACAACTACAGGAAGAAGAAGAAGCAGCAGCAGGAGAAGGAGATTCAAGGTTGAGGAAGACGACATCTAGGATTCGCCATGGGATACGCTTGGAGATTCTTGAAGGTCTTGAAGAAATGAGTAGAAATACTCTTTCTCACTCTTCCATGGTGCAAATTGTCTTGGGGTTTGGTTATGCTTTCAAAAATATGTTTTTTTGGAAAATAATCCTATGTTTGGTCAAATCCTGATTTTCTAAATTTGGAGGTTTTCCTTCTAAGGTGTTTCTGCCATGAATTAAATGTTTATTCTTGAGATTGATGTTATATTATGTATGTTGTATACATGATTTGGTTGATTGACATGCCATATTTGGATTATATGATGATATTGGTGATATTGGCACGATTTAATAACTGTTAAATGTGATGAATATTGTTTGCTGCAATACCGCCTATAATAGGGGTATCGAAAGTAACACTGCCAATGAATTAGGGTGTCGAAATATGAAATATCGCTATAATGGGGTATCGAAAGCAACATCGCAACACGTTGGGATGTCGAAATGAGTAATACCACCAGTGTACAATGGTTGGTATCGAAATGAGTAATGTCACTGAAGAGAAGGTGACATCGAAATACCTTCATGGGTAAGGTAGGCAATGAGACGCCATTGTTATGTGCAGTTTAAAAGTCATATGACATATGAGGATGTTGAGATTATTTGATATATGAGACTTTGATATGCTTGAATTATGATGTGTTGATGATGAATGATTATTGCCAATAATAATTTATATTATTATTATTATTATCTTATTATACATTATTTTGAAAATAGCGGGTACCATGGACAGTTTTTCCGGTTATCGCACCGGTTGAGAACAATGTTTTTGCAAAAACCTTTTAAACTATATTTCTGTTCACCGGGATTTTTTTATCTCATTAGTAGTATTGTTTTCAGAGCTTGAGGACGACCCTGTTGATTAGCCAGACATTTTGAAGACTATCTCTTTAGTTTTAGAGCTTGGTTAGTATTGTATGGCATATGCCAAGAGGACCTTTTATTATCTTTTAGTTATTTTCTTATGCGAGATGTTATAGACGCCCTGTTTTGAGGCTTTGAAAACTTATAATGTTATTTCAGTTTTGAATTGATGTAAATAATTATTTTGGATTAATATTATATTAAGTATTTATTCAGTATTTATTTAAGATTTTTTTTTTACATGTTCTATTTAAATTAATTAATTTGGGTTACTAATGTAACGAATGGCGTTACATACACCACTCTTAGAAATGGCGTGTCCCAAAAACATCACCTCATCAACCAAAAATCACACTTCTCTGGTTTGGCATACAAGCGCTCATCCCTCAAGATTTGTAACACTAACCTCAAGTATTCCTCATGCTCCTCTGGTGTTCTAGAGTATATCAATATATCATCTATGAACACCACCACAAACCTATCCAAGAAAGGTCTAAAATCCGATTCATGTAGTCCATGAAAATGGCAAGAGCGCTTGTCACTCCAAAAGGCATCATTAAATACTCATAATGCCCATACCTTGTTCTTAAGGCTGTCTTAGGGATGTCCTCACTCTTAACTCTCATCTGGTGGTATCCCGATCTTAGATCTATTTTGAAAAACACTGTTGCTCCCCTCAACTGATCTAAAAGGACATCTATCATAGGCGAAGGATATTTATTCTTAAGGGCTACCTTATTCAGTTGTATATAGTCAACGCATAACCTCATACTCATATTCTTTTTCTTCACTAAGAGTACCAACGCTCCCCAGGGCGACACACTAGGCCTAATGATCCCCTTTTCCAACAAATCCTCTAATTGTTTCTTAATCTCACTCAAATCTAAGCGTGACATTCTATAGGGTGCTACTTACACAGGTCCACTCTCAGGTACTAGATCTATATTAAACCCCACTTCCCTATTTGGTGGTAAGCTAGAGACCTCCTTAGGTAATACATCCTGAAACTCGCATACTACAACCATCACTGCCACATCAACATCAACCTCTATCTTAGCTGGAAACAAGAGGAGCATGTATCCTTGAGCTCCCTCAACTAAGCTCTTATGACACGACATAGCAGATAAAAACTATCTAACACCTAAAGATCAACAGACATAGATTGTGGAGCAAAAGAAATAGTTCGACTAGAACAATTTATAACAACATTATTATATGACAACTAATCCATCCCAAGAATAACATCTCACCCAGACATAGGCAAACATATAAGATCGATAACATAAGACAAATTTTGGTATACTAAAGGACATTTCAAATAGGCAATGGAAGTAACCATTTTATCTTTGGTAGCAGTAGAAACACACAAGTCAAAATGCAGTTTAGAAACAGACAACTCCAAATTTTTAACACAACTAAGAGATATGGAAGAATGTGTCTCTCCTGAATCAAACAATATGATATGAATTTTCTATCTCTAATGAAACCCATACCTTGGATCAAACCATCGGACTCCTTCACTTCCTCTCCTTGGATAGTGAAAACTTTTCCTCGGCTCTAGGTCTGGTCTGGGATTGTCCTCCTCCTTTGCAAACTCTATAAAAATGTCCCAATTTGCCACATTTGTTGCAGGTGACTTGTGCCGCCGAGCACGTGTGATCTCCATGTTGCCACCCACATTTGAAACATACAGCTCCCTTATCACCTTGAGTCCCTTGAACCTGCTTACCCTTTGTGATGGTAGGCACAGATCGTAGGCTCTTATGAAAGTTACCCCCTTCTCCTTTGGCTTCTCAACCACCAAAACTTCATCTTTTGTTCAACTACCCTACACTTGTTTACCAATGTGGGGTACTCCTAAATCTTTAGGATTCGAATGAAGCTCTGCAACTCTGGTTTCAAGCCCTACTCAAACTTAATCGCCTTCCAGTCATCCAAAGGATTCTCCCTCAAATAGCGAGTGTAACACCTGAGGCTGACGAGGGCGGGGAGTGATCGCCGATGCATGAGGCACGGACAAGGAGCGGCTCTTGGCAGGATTCTAGGCAACGAGATACATGAATGAACCAAATTCACATCGGAATAAAAGGGATCCTGAGGCTGTGCAGGTATGGGAATGTACAATTAAAGGAAGGCTAATAATAATTGATTGGTACTACCTATACAAAACAAGATGCATCTTCTTTTCGGGAACCCAGAACATAAGAACTCCATAGTTAAGCGTGCTTGACTTGGAGTAATTGTGGGATGGGTGACCCTCTGGGAAGTTTCCCAAAAAGTGTGTGAGTGAGGACAAAGCATGCTGAAAAGACCCGTGATGGTTTGTACGGACAGTCGGCAATCCTGAAAGCAGTTCGGGACGTTACAAATGGTATCATAGTGGACCTCTCCCAGTACGATGTGGTTCGGGGACGAACCCGACGGAAGCTGGTGGGCATGTAACGGCTGAGGCTGACGACTGCGGGGAGTAATCGCCGGTGCATGAGGCACAGACAAGGAGCGGCTCCTGGCAGGCTTCTAGGCAAAGGGATACAGGAATGAACCGAATTCACATCGGAATGAGAAGGATCCTGAGGCTATGCAGGTATGAGACTGTACAGTTAAAGGAAGGCTTATAAGAATTGATTGGTACTACCTATATAAAACAAGATGCATCTTCTTTTCGGGAGCTCGGAACATAAGAACTCCATAGTTAAGCGTACTTGACTTGGAGTAATTGTGGGATGGGTGACATTCTGGGAAGTTTCCCAGAAAACGTGTGAGTGAGGACAAAGCACGCTGAAAAGACCCGTGTTGGTTTGTTGTGACAGTCGGTAATCCTGAAAGCAGTCCGGGCCGTTACAATGAGAGAACCTTGCCAAGCTTTCGAACTTAGCAACATACTCAGCCACCAACATGTCTCCCGGACAGAGTTGAAGGAACTTCGTCTCCTTCTGAATGCGAACACTATGCGGAAATTACTTCTCCAAGAAAACTTCTCTGAATCAGTCCCATATGATAGGAGCGCCCAAGGCTACCAAGCCACCCCTAGAACAATTCTACCAATGTTCCGCATCTGGCTCCAGTATATAAGTGGCGAAGTCCACCATTTGTGCATCAACACACCTCATAACTTGAAAGATCTTCGCTAATTTTAGTAACCATTCCTTTGCCTCAACTGGATTAGTAGTGGATCATTATGTATTGCGGATCATCTGAAGGCTAGTGGATCATTATTCCCAAACTCTGATAATTTCATGTATTGCGGATCCTGAGCTGCAACTGGTCCAGCATTAGGGACGTTCCTGATCTCCCTCAACTGACAGAGAGTCTCCATCTACTCTTGCATAGCTCTGGACATTTGGGATAAAGCTGCTTCAAGTGCATCATTAGTCCCTCACCTAGTAGTCACCATAAATCTGCTCACAACCAATGAAACATTGAGTTGGCCAGGCTCAATATCCAAAAGCATAGCATGCAACATTTAAAACTCTAACAAGCATTCCTATGCGCCCATGTTTTGATTAAGAAAAATCAATTACCACAGTCCAATTTAGGATTGAACTGCTCTAATACCAAAAATGTAACGCCCTTTGTTACTTTAGTAACCCAAAATAATATTTAAATAAAATATAAAGAAATAAAATTCTTTCTCAATTAATTCTGAATAAATACTAGTGTAAAAATATAAACAATAATACCAAAATCAAAAACCAATGCTGAAATACATAATAAGCTCAAAGCCTCAAAATTGAGCATCTACTACAACCTGTGTAATAAGAGAAAGCGTAATGATAAAATAGGTCCTCCTGGCATAAGCCAAAACATACTAAATAAACTATAAAGCTAATAAAGAGATCTTCAAGCCTCCGTATGCTCAATGGTGTTGTCCTCAGACTCTGAAAAAAATACTATTAATGAGATTTATAATCGCAGTAAATAAAAATACAGTTATAAAAAGGTTCACAAAAGTATTGTTCTCAGTCGGCGCGGTAACAGGAAAAACAGTCCATTGTACCCACTATTTTACAAAATAATAGCATTATAAAATAATAATAATATAAATTAATTGCCAATAAACAGCTATCATCAACACATCATAAATCAAGTATGCCAAAAATCTCATATATCAAATAATTGAAATAAACCCGTATGTCATATGTATGTCAAACTTCACACAACAATGGCATCCCATTGCCTACCTCTACTCGAGAGAGGTATTTCGGTGTCACCTTTTCATCAGTGACATCACCTATTTTTCGATACCAACTATGTGCACTAACTGTATTACTCATTTTTCGACATCCCAATACATGACGATGTTGCTTTTGATATCCCATCCACAGACAATATTTCAAAATTTTGACATCCCAATTCAATGACAATGTTACTTTCGATACCCCTTTCATAGGTAGTATTTCACAAACGTCATGCCACATGCATAAAAGTCCATTAAACATGCCAAACAACATATATAATCACATATCTCTAATAGAGCATGCCAATCAATCAATACACATACCAATCATACATATTATAGCATAAATCATGAAATCAAGAGCCCATTTTAATGTAATTTCGTTTTAATTGAAAACCCCCAATTTTAGAAAGTAGGTTCTTGCCAAACATACACCATTACCTTTAATAACCATGTTTTGAAATCATGCCCCAAACCCAAACTGTTTTCCACCATGGAAAGTGTAACATCCCGGTTTTTCTAGGCCTTAGTTAAGGATAATCAAGGGATTAATGAGGCTAAGATATATGTTATCATATGTTTAAAAGAAGGTTTGAAGAGGACTTTGGATTGGTGCAGAGGTTGGAAGAAATCAGGAACAAAAAGTTATCCCAACAAAGGGTACGCGGGAAAATGCCGAACAAAACACCCGGTTGTGCCGACGGGGTAACACGTGACGACACGTGGGGATGATACGTGTCACTTTTGGACATATGTCAAGGCCTGGTGGAGAGGTGGCATGCAACACTACACCTAAGCTACCATTACCACCTAACCTATGCCATCAAGTGACATCTAACAACCTAAATTACTACAAGAAAACAGCTCATTACCGACGGTCTAATCAGCAAAAACCATCGGTATCAGCACATTTCAGACGGCTTATCATCCGTTGGAAAGAGGCTTGTTAGTAATTGTTACCGACGGTCTGCCGTCGGTAATGTTTACCGACAGTCTAGCTGTCGGTAATGTGTTGATGGCCATTACCGATGGCCAAACCGTCGGCGTATATAAATTTTTTTTAATTTAAATTTTAATTGATTAATTAATTATTATTTAATTATATTTTATATTTATTAAATATTTTTCTTTGTTATTAATTATTTATAAATATTAATTAAATAAATAGTGCAAAATAAAATTAAGAATAACATTAATAAAAATTTAAATTATATCCAAATAATAAATAACATATGTTCTTACATATGCTCTTATAATACATAGAAATATAAATAAAAAAAATAATATGAAAAACTAATAATCCTTATCATAATGATGAGGAGACTGGATAAAATCATCGAAAGAGTCTTCCTCATCATCGTCGGCCCTGGTGTGACTGGTCGGCTGATCTGGATGGAGGGCTGCTGCCGAGGGGGCTGTTGGTGCATTTGTTGTATGCTCAGTAGCATTTGCTCCATCCGCCGCTCACGCTCCTCGACAAGCCGCTCACGCTCCTCGGCACGACGCTAGGACTCAGCCAGTCTCCACCTCAGCTCAGCAATCTCTTGATTAACGTGGCGACTGGCTCCGGTGGATGTTGTGGCGTTAATATCCAAGCTCGAAGATCCTTTTTCGATAGTTATCGGAAAGGTCTTCTGCATGTTAAAGACGACCTTTCTTCTTGCCGCCAACAACCTTAGCCCAAACACGCAGTTCAAGCCACCGTTGCTCCTGGGGCTCAAGTGGGGTAGAGGAAGATGTTGTTGCTTGAGACATCCTCTCCTCGAACTCCTCCTGTTATGCATAATCAAACAAATTAATGAAGACTATATATAATAAAACCATACATTTCCAAACTATTAATAAATGAGGCATTACCTGAGTGCGCCTAGAGCACTCATCTACATACTCGATAGTACCCTTCCTAGTATGGGTGTGGCAGTGGAGCTCGTTAATCGGCTCTGGTCCCCTTCTGTTCCTAACCTGTACGTACACAAACATAAATTATAAGCAAATAATAATTAAAAAACAATACGAATAACATATGTATTAAGTATGAATGAATGTACCAGACGCTCAAAGTACTCCGCCTGGCAGATGGAACCTCCTATGTGCAGGCTTCCACCCTTCTCTGATGCCCTATTTTTCTTTGCTTGGGCTGATTTTTTCGAGAAATCAGCAGTAACCCAGTGGCGGCATAGGGCATTCCAGACTGCATCTCCCATCCATGAGGGTCGCTCGCCCTTCAAGCGAGCTTCCCTGAGCATATTGGATAGGCGATGGGAGGCCTTCATATGAAATTTCCTCTTGACCAATGCTTCATGCTCAGCTCTCCAAGCAACTTTTGTCTGTATTAGAAATACATAAATAATAATTTATTATATTAATAATTTATATGAAATAATAAGCCAAAGCATATTAAGTAAATTGTAAATTACAACTTAATCTATAAGCGTCAAAGAAACTCTGCCTCTCATTGTCATCGAGCTGTCCCCATGTGAACCAAGTATAACGGAACATCGACTCAATAATAGCTGTGATGTTCTTCGAAGCTACCTTCGAAGGAAGTAACCTTAACAGTAAAAACATGTGAATCAATATCAAGTAAAAACATATAATTAAAATTGAATAAATTTATTTTATTAATTCTTACCCTTTACCAGATGGCCTGATGATAGGTCGACCATCAACCATGACCTCAACCTCCTCCTCCTCCTCTTCTGCATCCGCCTCTGAAGGTGAGAGTATATACCCTGGACTATACTCCTGCTCCTGCTCCGTAGCCTGATGACCAGGTGACTATGCACCCACACCAGCTGAACTAGAAGCGCCCCGATGTGTATGTATCTCAAACCCCAGGGTGGGAATCATATCGATCCCGGATGCTGTGAATGGCGAAGGTAAAACCGGTGGAGTAGGTGCAACCGGTGGAGGCGGTGCTGCCCGCGGTGTATGTGGTCGCTGTGTAGGTGCAGGCGGGCGCGATGGGAGTGCAGACACCGCAGGGACAGATGTCGAAGGGATAGACACGAAACCGTCTGCAACGTCACGAGTAACAATGCGAGGTGCCCTGGTCCAACGACGAGTCGAACCAGGAGCAGTGTCGACCCATTTACCCTTACCACCTGTGGGTGGTATGGGTGACGGTGGATCACGTCCTCCAGATGCCATGTGTCTATAGAGCAATTTAATGTAAAGATGAAATAATAAAATAATAAGATAATAAAATAATTACGAATAATCATCTAAGATAGAACAATAATTATCTAAGTTCCATTCATAGTTTTGACAAGTTACATGATCTAATTATAAAGGTTACATGATCTTAAGTTTTATTCAGAATTTGACAAAAAGTCTCAATCATCTTCAGATCTAATTTCAACATTTTTTTCTTTTGAATCAATGACTTCGTCTTCTCCATCCAAATGCTCCTGAACGGATGACAAGTTATCAGTATCCACTTCTTCACCTGTAACTTCCAAGTCCCGTAAACCAACAATACGCTCAACTTCAATGCCGTCATTTACACGAGACATTTCATCCACTTGATAAGGCACATCTTCCTGCTGATCATCAGCTTCAATGCGACCCCTTGGTTTCGTCTTGATGACGAGTACCATCCTCGTTTGTCCTTTCGGGTTGCTAGGTACGGGACATAATACACTTGTCTCACATTCTGTGCTAGGATAAACGGATCAAAGTTCTGATATCTGCTACCCATGCGGATGTCCACCATATTATATTTGGGATTTTATTTTGTGCCTCTAATGGATGGATCAAACCAATTACAATAAAATAGAACTATTCTTTTAGTATAGTCTAAAGTAGTATACGCCAATTCATGTATATGTTGGATTACTCCGTAGAAGTCATCTTCACCCCCTTCTGTGATGCCCTTCACGTAAACCCTGCTGTTATTTGTTTTTTTACCCTCCGTCCATGAATGGGTATGAAATTTGTACCCGTTCACGAAGAATGTGTGCCATTCTTTGACACATGAATAAGGACTGTTGGATAAGTTCCTTAAGTGTCTGTTGAGAGGAGTTGGTGCCTCATCTGTTGAGAGGAGTTGGTGCCTCACGGGAAACCTACGTATGGATAAATTCCTTATGTTAGATGCAAAAAAGTTATGTAATCCTACATACAGAATTTGAATATACTTACTTGTTGCCTAAACCACACTGGAAAATCTGCATGTATACGAGCAAACTGTTCTTGCTCACTTATGTTTTCAGATAACAAAAATGCTTTGTACAAATTGGACAATTCATATTTTTAGCAGAGTAGTATTTATTATTTTATGTAATTGAAAGAAAAGGATATGCAATACATACTCAAGGTATGGCTTAACTTCGGTGAAATTAATCAACACATGGACATGAGCTGACTTTCTCTCTGCATCCGTTAACCAGTGGGTCAACTCCTTCCCGGAATGACGACCTGGTTGACAAAAGACTGACAAGGCTAACGGATGTCTTTCACTTTCATTTTCCATTTCATTCCTACTATTTCTCGGTGACAACATGAAGTTGTTGAAATAATGAGAACAAAAATGAGTTGTCTCGCGATGTAAGTAAGACGCACAAATTGATCATTCAACCCTAGCCTTATTTTTCACTGTTCGTTTTGAATCACCCATGAATCTATAAAATAACACATTGATAGTTATATATATTACATTTAAAATCAAATGGAAACAAATCTATTTAAAATTGTATGATAGTTATATATACCTTTCAAATGGATATATCCACCTATATTGAAAAGGTCCACCAAGCCTTGCTTCATATGAGAGATGAACTGGGAGATGTTCCGTGGAATCAAAGAAGCCGGGGGAAAATATTCTCTCCAACTTGCATAGAATGATTGGAATGTTCTGCTCCATCCTTATCAGTTCATTGTCCCTTAACGTTGCAGAACACAAATCCTTAAAAAATTGACTCAATTCAGTAAGCGGATTCAAGACATGGACTAGCAATGAACTAAAAGCAATAAGAAGTAAAGTTTCCATGAATACATGACAATCATGGCTTTTCATCCCATGCATCCTTCCCTTGCTGACATCGGCACATCTTGCCAAATTCGAAGAATAATCATCTGGCATCCTTAGTTCTGTTATCCACTCACAAACTAACTTTGCTTCCTCAGCAAATAAACTATAATTGGCTTTGGGCTTTAACATTTTCCCATTAGCATGCCGCTTCAGCTCCAAGTCTGGTTGCCTATAGTACAAAGCTAAGTCCATTCTTGCCTTCTCATTATCTTTGGTCTTGCCACTCACATTCATGACTATGTTGAATATGTTGTCAAAAAATTCTTCTCTATGTGCATGACATCGAGATTGTGTCTCAACAAATTATCTTTCCAGTACGAGAGATCCTAAAAAATACTTCTTTTTGTCCAATTATGCACCTCCCCGTATCCTGGTAATCTGGACAGACGACCATTGTCAGGGACTTTGGGCAGTTCCATTACTCTCATCCAAATCTATTCTGGTGTAAACCTAGGCGGCTGTTCATCTCATTCAACTTCTCCTTTTTTGAAGGCGTTCTTGTTTCGTCTAAATGGATGATCCCTTAGTAAGAACCTACGATGCGAATCAAACCAGAAACTTTTCCCTCCGTGTTTTAAAGTAAAAGCCTTTGTATACTCCATGCAATGCGGACATGCAAATTTGCCATGAGTACCCCAACCAAACAAGATACCATAAGCAGGGAAGTCATTAATGGTCCACATCAAAGCTGCCTTCATTGTAAAATTTCGCTTCCTTGCAATATCATACGTTTCCATGCCGGTTCACAACTTCTTCAGATCATCGATCAATGGCTGTAAATAAACATCAATACCAGCTTTCGGATTCGATGGACCCGGTATGAGACAAGCCAAAAACATATAAGGTTTCGACATGCACATTTCAGGAGGAAGATTATATGGGGTAACAATTACTCGCCAACAAGAATACGGCGTAGCCGACGCTTGAATATAAGGAGTAAAACCATTAGAGCATAAACCAAGTCTTATATTATGGGGATCCGCAGCAAAATTTGGACGTACCTGATCAAAGTGCTTCCATGCTTCTCCATTAGGAGGATGGCGTAACATGCCTAAACTTCTTCTGTTCTCATAGTGCGACGTCATTTTTCCTGCAGTTTGCATTGATGCAAACATTTTTTGTAGCCTTAGAATTATCGGCAGATAGAACATTGCCTTAACAGGATCGGTTTTGTTCTTACTTGTTCCGGTGTTGCGTGGACAATACCTCAATGCATGACAAAATCTGCATTCAAGCAGCGCACTGTCATTTTTGCCGAATTCATTATCGTAAAAAAGCATGCACACATTCACACAACAGTCAATCCTCTTAGCCTGGAGTCCCAACTTAGACACTAACCTTTTCGCATCATAATAATTTTTGGGTAAACCGTCGTTTACAGGCATCACGTCCAAAAGCATTTTGGAAAAATAATCCAAACACTCGTCGGCAACATTCCAATTGGACTTGCAAGCTAATAGTCTAATGCACATCGATAATTTAGAGTCTGAGGCGTCTTGATACAAAGGCTTATTTGTCTCAATCAAAAGATTAAAAAATCTTTGTGCTTCCTCATTCGGCAGTTCTTCGGTGTTATCGTAATCATGCGCCTCATTCACTCCGAGAGCATCACCCACCATGTCCTGCATTGACGCAAATTGTTCCCCATATCCCATATCTGTGCAACTGCTTGAGCCACCCATGCAATTCTCATCAACCCCTAAATCAACATTTGGCACTTCTTCACCATGATCAGTCCAAATCCAGTAATTGTCCTTAAACCTAACTTTATACAAGTCTGTTTTCACCTCGTCATCGCTCTTAATCTGTCGATATTGACATTTAAGGCACGGACATCTAATTCCCCCATCATCGATGAAACGTTGTTGTCGCTTCGCCTGAGTAACAAATTCTTCAACCCCATATAGAAAGGATCGTTTTAGACCCCTTCTTCCCGGATATACCCTATCATACATCCAACTACGATTCGAAGGATAAAAATCCATCTTCTGCATGTTAAAAGAATGCAAAACCATTAAATTTGGACAACATGCCAACTTAGGTATATCCACATTCACTTTGTTTATTTGGTATGGCCCTATCCCATTAGAGAAGAAACTTTTTCAACACCCGATCCTAGTATTAATAGTTATTACCTAATTCACATGCCTTATAGTTGGCGAAATTTCGGCAGCATTTCCCATGGGTCTCTAAGTACAATAGTTGACCGCAATATTGCAGTCAAGTTTGCACCCAGAGAACAAAAGGAAATGTATTGGACCGATATTTCGTAAAATATAAAGCATTAGAAATAAGCAATATTACTATTATACAAGTGAAGAAAAAGTTTATCCCAAACTGTCATCCATGGACAATTCAAGGTTCAATACAATCAACGGCACCTTTATGCGATTACACGCCTGCTCAATAATATTGAACCTCAAACGGAAAGCTAATGTTTTGCTCCAGTATTAATAATTCGTCTAGAAAATAAAACTTTAACCTCTATGAGGTAATTTTAGCTTTTGTACTTGAAAGTCAAGTTCATAGGGTAAAGTGCATAGGGGCGGATCAAAGTTGCAAACAAACCAACAAGTAACTATTCTAAGTCTTATGAGCCTTAACACCTCTTTTAAGTGCTAAGAAAATTTGGTATTGTATTCCTTGTTGCGGACTTATTTATTTTATTAACCTATTTTGTTATTTAATTATTGTTGTAATTTAATTTCAAATATTTAACCTCTTTATTCAATTATTCAAATATTATTTATTATTTCTACCTTATTTAATTATTTAAATTTTAAATTTTATTCATAAATTAGTCTTGCCACATCGCACTATCCGCTACCGAACCATCTGCAATTTGCCATGACTCAGCCACCACCGTCCAGGCATTTTTTTCATGTCCAGGTTTCTAACTTAAGCTAATTATTTTTATAATTTATTATTTAATTATAACTCGTATGACGCTTAACACAAATACAAGTGCTAAGAGATTTTGATATTCTATGCATTAGTATGTTATTTTGTTATTTATGATTTATTAACTATCCAATTTTAATTTAATAATTAAATTTTAAAATTTGTTAAGCATTATGTCTTATGTGTAAATTTATTATAATTATTTAAACAGATTATTAAAATTAGTTCTAACATATTCGAAATATAGAATCCGTTGCATCAACGCCTCCATCCAACACTCACGGTCCTCGGCACACCGCTCGGACTCAGCCAGTTTTATATGACTTAACACTTGTTATAAGTGTTAAGAGCAATCGGTTTATCTTAATTTATTTTATTTATATTATTGTATTATTTATTATATTTATTTATTTGATTTTACTTAGCTAAGCCCTTGGGTCGATGTTTCTAAATTAAGCTAAAATAAAAGTATTATAGGGTGACATATTTTATTTTTTAAGTCTTATGAGACCTATAATACAACATGTAATTTATGCTAAAAAATTCACGAGTGAAAAAAAGATTATTAGACTATCAGTAAAAACATGTAAATTAATTAAAACATCATAAATATAATTTAAAATAAAATTAGGGAATTAGAACAAATAAAAAAACAACTTAAACCTCAATTCAACCTAAACCTTACACAGAAGAACATACAATTTCACCAGCAATACACAGTTTGACAACTACAATAGTAATGCAAAGAAAAACAATACAATCCAATGAGGGATTCTGAAATGACTGACTCACCTTATGTGGTTGAATGGAGAGGGAGAAGTCTGGCAGGGAGGTAGCAGAGAGGGAGGGCCCTTGGTGGTTGAATGGAGAAGGCGGACTCGTGGTGGTTGAACGTGGCCGAGGTGGTGGTGGCGGCAGTCTTACGGTGGCGGCGGTGAAGAGGCTGAGAGTTCTGAGGGTTAGACTTACAGTGGTGCGGTTGGTGGTGGTGGGTCGTGAAGAGGTGGTGCTGGGGGTGCGGCGAGGTGGTTGTTGGTGGTGTGGTGAGGTGGTTGCTGGCGGTGCGGATGGTGGCTGTCTCGGTGGTGGCTGCTACAGAGGAGAGGAGACGAGTGGAGAGGGAGATGGTGGCGGTGGCGGTGGCTGGTGGTGGCTGGGACAACGGAAAGGAGACTAGACGCCGAGGGGGAGGGAGGGGGAGGGGGAGCTTGGTCGCGGGAGAAGGAGAGAAATGATTGGGAGAAGGCACGGGCCTCGGATTAGTGAACATTTTCGACGGTTACCAATGGCCGGCCGTCGGCAACGTTAAAATACCCTTACTGACGGCTTAGGCCGTCGGAAATCTTGAAATGTAACTGTTATCTGGGGGAAAGCGAAAAGACACTTACCGACGGCTGAAGAACCCTTTCCGACGGCCACTTTGAAATATGATCGTTAACTCGGGAAAGAGAAAAGACACTTACTGACGGCTTAGTTTGAAGAATCCTTACCGACCGTCTTAGCCGTCGATAAAGTTGAAGTACCATTACCGACGGCTTAAACCGTCGGAAATCCAGCAGGAATATTTGGCCCTTATTTGCGCCAAAATTAGTGACGGATGTACCGACGGTCTTGTCTTCGGTAAAGTTACCGACGGTTAGAGCCGTCGGTAAACTGGTTTCGTTTTTTAACGACAGCATATGCCGTCGAAAATTCCTGAATTACCAACGCCGTTACTGCCGTTGGTAAAAAGCCGTCGGTATTAGCGGGTTTTCTTGTAGCAGACACCTAATACTAGTGACACCTAACACTTAATCTAACACCTAGTCTAACATAAACTAATAAGAAGAAAGCAAAAGGGCAATTGCTTCATCTCCTTTTTGTGAACCAAGAGGATCAAAAGGAAAAGTGAAAACATTAGAAGCCATTGTTGAAAGCTTGGAGAGCTTGGTTGGGGTGTTATCGGAAAATCGCCACCTGAGAGTCGTCCACGAATTGATCGTGCTGAAACTTGGTAAGAAGGTTTCAGACACTTGATTCTTCATTGTCACCACTCGGAATTTCTGTTTGAGATCCAAAGCGGGAGATATTTAGCTCGCATCGTGGGCCTAGAGTGTGAGAAACTCATCCCATATACTACCTACCCTGTCACTGTAAAATCATCTCCGGAGATTCATTCACCGTTGGATCGGGCTGAAATTTTGTAAGCAGATGCAGCAGGTGTAGGTCTTCATTTTCACTATTCGGATTTAGGAGTTAAAGTCTGTAGCTTGAGATATGGAGCTCTCACAGTATCCTGTTTTGGTACTTTTTCCCTAGATTCATGAGCTCACTTTTGAATTTGCCTTCACCTAAGTCTAGCGGCTATTCTCGTAAGCTTTTCCTTTGATTTTGTGTCTTGATTTAATCTAGCCCATTGATTGGCACCCTAAGTTGATTCTGTTATTGTTTTTGGCTTTTTTTGGAACCCGTGCGTGTGCTCGGGGCAATTTTTTGTCCAATGCACATGCTGGGGGTATCGTTGGCAGTTTGGTGGCATTATTGATAAGCGTGCTGAGGTTGTGCCACTCGCAGAGCTGTGATTAAGGGTCAAGTCTATTCGTTGGTTCAAGAGATTACGTATATCCATTACTAGGTGAGGAGGAAGGAAACTTATTTATCGGGGAAAATGGGCGTAGGATGTAACTGTTGGCATGTTTAGGGCTCCTCAAAGCCTACTAGTGGCTGAGTAACCGACAACATCTAACTTACATTGGTGACTACCATGGAGTGCTACCAATCTAAGGTGTAGGCATTGTAGGTTTATCGCTAATAGGATAATCTATGATATTGTTATTCGAGGTTGTGTGCCTATATGCTGTAATTGATAACATGCTTAAATGATGTCATATATGATAACATGCTAGATAAGATGCTTTATGAGATGCTTATTATGATGAAATGATGTCTGTTATGAACTGTTGATGTGACTATCTTGTGATTGCTCTGATATTGGTTGAACTTGGAGATGATTGGTGTGATGTTAGATTGATAGAATAGTTTATGATATCTGACTCGTAGAATAATTTAAGTTGACCCCAGTTGAAAGGGAGCTCTCACAGTTGGAGAGTGACATCCTTGCGGTTGGAGGATGTGGATATTTAAGACGTTAATCATGCCCTTGTTGAAATGTTGTTAAGGTGTTAAGTGTATATGTTGAGTACGAACTAGTTGGTGAAGGATGGATAATCATAGCATTTGCATTGTTGTGGTGAAAATTCGTATGTACAGCTGCAACAACAGTTTGAGTGGTTGTCACACGAGGTTGATGTTTGAGGTGGACATTCTGGGGCGATCAAGATAGCTGAACTCACAGTTGGAGGGACGCAGGTGGTATATCGTAGTTGGAGAACTTCTTGGGTCTTCACACAGTTGGAGGAGCTCGGGGAGGCAGTGCTCCTCGCAGTTGGAGAAACCACTGTTCCACTGTCTTAGGAACTCAGGAATTGGTTACCTGAGCGATCGACTCGAAGTCCTCACAGCTGGAGACGACATTCGTACCTTGGCGAATGGTCACTCTCACAGTTGGAGACTGGTTGTCTTTCCTCGCAGTTGAAGGTTGACCATTGTATTCCCATTGCTAAGAGTGCAAAGTTGTAGAATTGGCCAATCATGTAGACTCAATGGTCCATGTAGAGTAGGCCGTATCCTTAGTTGTAATAATCTGGAGGTTGATTGTTGTGGTGATCTTAAGAGATGGTTGTGCTTGTTGGTTGTGCGTTTTGACATGTTAAATTATATGTGATTTCCCTATGCATGATAGTTGTAGAGTTTCTTACCTCGCGTTCATGTTTTTCCTATGTTTTCTTTACATGGATTGTTCGGGTCGTGATCCGAAGACGGAGGCGCTGGTTGGCTGACGGGAGTGTTGAAGTAGGTGATGCTGAATCGGGGTGGGACACATCTTCCGCAGTTAGGTTGATGTTGGTGCTTCTCGAGTCGGGAGAGAGACCTCGGAGGTAGGCGTCTTTATGTCAGTATATTGTATACTCCATGGCTTCCAGGTGGAACTCTGATGTGGTGTTTAAGTTGCTATATATGCTTATATGTTTTAGTGTAAAAGAAATGTTTTTCTTGTTGTGTTTCTATGGTATTAGAATGGATAAGGTTAAGGTTTGGAAGCGTCATATTTGGTGGTATTAGAGTTGTTCGGTTCTAATCGGACTGTGAGGTTGTGTTGTTGGTCTGGCTGTGTCTATTTGAACCCACACAGGGTGTTAACTACATTTAGAAGTTGGGTAAAATGTCTAATTCGCAAGTTATCTATTGTTTCTGTTTTCGGAAGCAATGATAACTGATCTGGCTATTCATAAGATATTTGTACCTACATAATGATTGTGTTACATATCTTATGAATATGAGCTAACAGTTAATTTTATAGAAACCTATGGCTTAGAGGAGTTGTAGTGAAGGAAGTGGTAGAAATGAATAGGACAACAGTGGAAATAGTGGACCTCCTAGGACTGGGGAAGGAGAAGAGTCTGAAATTTTGAAGACTCTGAGAGACATGGCAGTAGCTATGTTACAACAGTCATAGCAGAATACATAGTTGATGCAACAACAACAAGAATTTCTGCAACGAATGCGAAACTAAGATAGAGAAGATGGAGTAGTGGATGCAAGATTGGTTGCATTCATGAAAGGTAAACTACCACAGTTCCATGCACTACAAAAAAACAGCATTTTAGCCACTGAAAAATCGGTCCCTAAATGAATAAAATCGGTCCCTAAATTGCTTCGCGACCAATTTTGGGACCGATAATCGAGCGTCCCTAAAACAGTGGTCACAAATGGTTTAGGGACCGATTTCTAGATCTGTCGCGGATTTAGAGACCGAATTTGCGGTCTCTAAATGCAGTCCCTAAATGTGGTCACAAAGGCATATTTCGGGACCATATTTCGGGACCGAAATATTTAAACTTAGTGACCGAATATGCGGTGGCTAAATATTTCAACGGCTAGTTTTAGCTATCGCTAATTCGCTGGCTAATTCGGTCTCTAATATAAATATTTTAAAAAAAGTAAAATTAAATATATTTTTTAAAAATAAATTATATTTTTTATATAAAAGATTAAAAAAAACTAAAATAAAATAAATTACAGAATAATCACTGAGCCCTATAATAAAATAGAAGAGGTCCAAATTATATATATAATCCAAAAGTTTAATATATCATTTGATCCATCAAAATATAACTATTAAATAAAGGTATCTCCTAATCACGAGGGGGTGAGGGTAATGGGCTCAAATCATCATCGGCATCCTCATCATCAACATCTTCATGATCAATCGCATCATCGTGCACGGGGCCTGAACCCGAACCACTCGCCTACATCATCTAGTAAAGCTCATCAATCCTAGAACTCTGATGGGTTAACTCAGTCCTAATCGTCAGGATCTCTTGGTCTTTCGCAGCTAGTTCTCGGTTTAGGTTGAGGACGACCTCTCGACAGTCCACGGTAGGGCAGGGCTCGGACTGAGTACTTGGCGTTAATGAGGCCACAAAGTCATCCCCCATCGGCCCTAGTCCATAAACATACCCTTCCTTGTTCTTCCCTCCTGCCGCCTTCAAGCAAAAGGCATTATCAGAGGCGGCAGATTGCTCCTGCCCTTGATTATCAGCCTCTCCTCGGAGGCGATGAAACACTTCCTGTATAATATCACAAACATTAGCACTATTGTAATTATTAAAAATAATTTTTTTATAAGCGAAAAAAAATGAATTAATCAACGCACTAGGGTTGCTCTAACTCATATATTAGGGGTGAGCGTATGACGGGTTAGGACAGGACCGGGTTGACCCGACATGTAATGAAAAAGTAAAACAATAAAAAATTAATTCGGAAGTGTAAGAATTTTCGACAATAGTAGAGTTACACCATCTTAATAACTTTCATTATAAATTTTTATCCTTCGGCAACCATATAATATCTCTCTAATGTGTCAATAAATAGCAGTGCCAACTCTACTGTCCATATGAGTAAACAATATTAAACTGTTAACATACACGATGCACTATGTGTGCAGTTCGCGCTTTAGGGTCCAGCTAGAGCAAAAATATTACTACTAAAATGTCCAAACTCATGTCCAACATAATTCAAGAACTACAAAACAGAAACCTCATTATAGTCATGACAAGCAATACAAGTGGACCACATTTTACCACTTGGATGGTGCACCTTAGACAACACCGCACATAAGTGACTGAATGCACAAAGAAGCACCCCTGGACAATGGACCTTCTGTATTTTACATACTAAGCAAATCTACAATAAGAACAGTAACAGAGAAACTCGACCTAAAGTATAAGATCATTAAAAAAGCAGTAACACCGCACAATTTTGATTTAATCCCTAGCCTCTTAAATAGAACTCTTGCCTAATATGAAAGACCCTCACCCCAAACATAGGATATGTCATGCAGATTTAGCACTAGAAAAACATAAAGCTAAGCACAATAATATCCAACCAGGATCAGCAGAGGTTTTTGACTCATTCAACAGGAAGGAATTAAACCTGCATGCCAAATCAAGACAGCAATGTATGCCAAATTAACATACCATGAAGTCCATGACTACTCATTGTAAACAACATCATCAAGCATACACAAAAATATTTCACTATAGTTCCTGACACATATGTTGAAATTCATGTCAGCAACATTCAACTCACAACTAACCACCAATCCTTTTAGAAGATATAGCAAAAAGAAAACATTGCCGATATCTCATATAATATATTGTATTTCAATTCAAATCATTATCAAGATTGAAAGGAGTCGCAAAGCACTATTAAGATATGTTCAAACGGAATATGAGCATATCCACATGATTTTTTGTTTGTTTCATGTTTTGCTGCCATTATTCAAAAGCATGAGAACAAAGGTTCAACCCCTTACCCCCCCCCCCACCACCAAAAAAAAGTAAAAAATAAAAAAAACAGTTCACGCATTTTGTCAAACATTAGCCTGCAATCGAGATTAAAACTAAGCCAGGGAGGCTAATTAATATATCTTAATCCTCTTTCAATTCATACTACCAAACAGAACAAAAGAAACTCATGGAACATTATAATGGTAAGTAGAAGGAATAGGATTCATTGTCCATGAATTGAAAGAATGAGAAAAGCTATTTGTAGCTTGGTAACATCTTTATATATCTATTAGATCTTCCCAGTCTTCGGATTCTAGCAAGTAATCATATGTTTGAACCATCATTGGTTACTGGGCAGAATTCAAAACCAAAACCTTGCAAGCTTTTGCAGAAATGGATATGGAATCTTATTTACAGATGAATATCATCATCTAACAAGGTAAAATAGTCCACAATGGATAGTAGCATACAAATAATTTGAACATAAATGTCAAATTTTGTGATCAAAGTTTTAACTAGTAATGCCAACCCCTAATCCTGATAATCAACTATCACTGATGATGCTATGCTTAGCTTTGCAAATGCACTTTAATGTCATGGCTATAAACTAGAACAACAATACTTAGTCTAGGATCCTCATTTGGATCCTCATTTCGTTGTCAATCCTCCATCTTCCAACCTTCTATCCATCCACCTCCTATGCTCGGGAGCTTCCATTACTGCTAACTAGAACAACAATACTTAGTCTAGGATCCTCATTTGGATCCTCATTTCGTTTAATTAACTAAATTACTAGCACACTATTGAGCTCTGCTCTCTACTAACAAACAACATATCAAATTGGCATACACATGCATATTCACTAGTGTAGAAAACACTTTTAACATCGGTTAAAAATGACTTTTAACATCGGTTGTTTCAGCGATGTTAATATAGGCGATGTTAAAAGTGTGACTTTTAACATCGGTTATTGACCGATGTCAAAAGTCACTTTTAACATCGGTTCTAAACGTAGCCGATATTAAAAGTGGATTTTTGACATCGGTTCAAGGCCACAACCGATGTTAAAAGTCACACTTTTAACATCGATTCTGTGAACAACCGATGTTAAAAGTCACACTTTTAACATCGGTTCTGTGAACAACCGATGTTAAAAGTGTACTTTTGACATCGGTTGAATCCAAAACCGATGTCAAAAGTTATTTTTTTTTAAAAAAAATATGATTTTATTTCATAATTTCTTTTCCTCCCTGCAGAATCAGTACACACTATACATATATCCAGAATGCAAAAATCAGTACATCAAGTCCAGAAGTCCAGAATTCAACAATATATAAACATGAACTATATATATATATAAATCCAGAATTCAACAAACATAAATCCAGATCCCAGAAACTCATATACAAACATAAATCATAAACCCTAAACTCATTCCAAATGCACGTGGGTAACTGTTCACTACGCAATGCATAGAAAAAACCCTAACTCTAAATATAACCAAATAATTACTTTATTTTCATTCAATTACAATTGAAATGCAGAATATAGTTTAAACGTGAAATGATTCAAATAAAAAAGAAAAGGAAGAAAGATAACTTGGAGCTTTTGTACTGTGACTGCTTCAAATAAGCCCTCATGGTAGGATTTGAGGGTTTCGTCCAAAACAAGATAAATCCCTAAATCAAAACAAGAGAAATCCCGAAATCCTTAAATCTAAACAAAAAATGTAAGGGATTACAAATGAAGAAATGCAGTGGTGTGGAGGACTTACAGTGGCAGGGATTATGGACCTCGCGACTCGCGGTGGTGTTCTCTTCTGGCGGTGGACCTCACGATGGTCACGGTGGCTCGCTCGGTGGGCAGCTGAAGAAATGCGGTGGCCAAACGGCGAGAATGAGGGCTTGCACAGAACATAGATGATGAGTAGCGAGAGTACCGTGCACGATGAAGAAAGAAACGCGCGAGACTTAAATTTAAAATTTTGACATTTAACATCGGTTAGAAAAGGAACCGATGTTAAAACTCACTTTTCAACATCGCTTGCTTTTTAACCAATGTTAAAACTCACTTTTTAACATCGGTTGCTTTTTAACCGATGTCAAAAGTCACTTTTTAACATCGGTTAAAATGCAACCGATGTTAAAAGTTTGTTCCATCAACCATTTATTTACAAGTTTGCCACCGCGTCTACTTTTAACATCGGTTTTAAAAATAACCGATATTAAAAGTGTGTTTCCTCAACCATTTATTTACAAGTTTGCCACCGTCTCCATTTTTAACATCGGTTTAGAAATAACCGATGTTAAATCCTGACGTTAAAAAGGTATTTTCCACTAGTGATTTTCTAAATTATCAGCACATAACCAACATCGTGCATCTCATATAGGATCACACATATTGAGCTCCGCTCTCTACTAACAATCAACACATCAATTAAACAAACACATGCATTTGAATTATTTTTCAGCACACATACAACATCCTGCATTTCAACATACACCCTATTGAGCTCCGCTCTCTACTAACAAACAAGAAATCAATTCAAGGATCACACATATTGAGCTCCGCTCTCTACTAACAATCAACACACAATTAAATAAACACATGCATTTGAATTATTTTTCAGCACACATACAACATCCTGGATATCAACATACACCCTATTGAGCTCCGTTCTCTACTAACAAACAAGAAATCAATTCACATTGCACATTCACTTAACAAATATCCAATTAACCAAATTCAACAATAAGACATACACAGTGATCATCAAAGCTTCAACTTGTAACAAGCATACACAGATTTCAGCAATAAGATATACGCAGTGATCATCATTATAGCAACCAAGTACCATTATAGCGACCAAGTACTCATTTTTCATACATATTCTCATAATTAAACAATGAAAAGTTAGAGTACTTGCACGTGTGTTGTTTGTGAAGAGTCTGAACACTAGAGCAGCTGGGACAAGCGAGAGTTCCTACCACATGGAATAGAATTCAAGTCATGAGCATAATCACATAAACCATATCATGTAAAAGTTCAATGTCGACATTACTAGCGCCAACACAGTTGCAAATTTTGACATACAAGATTTCAAAAATCAATAAGTAAGAGAACCAGATCAAGTTCTTTGGGCAAGCAAGCAGGTTGAAGTATTGTTTATGATAAAATATGATAATATATAGTAGCAAATAATTCATAAATATCAATATAGGTCCCTCATAAGCAAGACTTCAATTCTGATGAAACTTGAGACATCCTATTATCAATTTTTAAATTAAATTTGCGACACCTTTGAAATGATATTTTTGCCACTATTGTATGGCACAAAGTGTGTGGCACGTTTTAATGTGTTGATTTTGATATATCAAATTTTGTATACTTTTGCCACTTATGATGTTTGTTCTTTGGGATCTGAAGGAAATGTTGTTGGAGTTGGAGATGGAACCTCTCATCATGTAATGTTGAATCTCTTTTCCTTTTTTATATGATCCAAATCATAGGAATTTTTACCTTCCTTCTAAAAGTTATCCTTAAGGGTCAGTTTAGTATGAGGGTTAAAAACTCATGGATCATTATTATCAGTGAAATTGCATTAAAAATTAAAATTGATCCTTGACTTTTTCGCTACTTTTAAAATTATACCAAACTGACCCAGAAAGATGAATAAAACTATCAATTGCTAGGGCTTAAAGAGAGCAGTTTCCTCACAGGGCTGCATCTAAGAACCTGATATCTTTCCTCACTTGCTCGAATGTGTGACACATCAACTATAGCATTAAAATTGTAGTTGATGTGAAACATAGTAATAGCTCACAAAGTTGATGTAACACACATTTATTAGTACAGAACAAGTTGCAAATATTATTATGCATGCCTAAAACCTCAAATACATGTTACATGGATGTCTGTAGGGAATATTTGAAGGGCTAAATGCATTGTCACCTAGATAACATGCGTATGATTAATTATATATTGTTGTTTTATTTTGCTTTTGTATGTTTCTTAATAAATCATAACTTTACCCTTTAAGTAACATAACGGATGAAGAAGATTTAAAAAACAAGTAAAATGCTATTATGCAGGTAGCACTTGCATCAGGGGAAGGCAAGTTTATTGAGAAGGTGAGACATGCTCAAATTGGGATCAGACTTCCTAACGTGAAGTGTGTTGATGCCAAGGGATTGCGCCTCAAGGCTGATAAACTTCACCTTACCACAATGTCTGAGGTTCACTTAGGCATCCATTTAGCTCATGCCTATCTTTCTTCTTCCAGCCATCAATTTAATCATACGCATGTTATCTAGTTATCTACATGCTTCCAAATAAGATTATATTAATAAAACTTCTCCAATTGGAATGAGCAATTTGACTATGTTAGTGTGGCTGGTACAGGCTCAGCTGACAGGTAGTAAGGGTAACTAGATAATGTCACACCAATGCAGCAACCTAGGAGAAATTAATACCTATTTATTCTCACTCAAAATATAAATTAATAAAATAAATAAATACCTATTTGCAAGGTAATCAGATATTTTATTGTGATGGCCTCATTATCACAAATAGTAGGAATGAGTCTGATACATAATACACAGTTATACAAGGAATGCCAGTGCTACCGGTACAAGAAAGGCAAGTACTATTAAGATTTTATGAGAGTAAGCCCTAGCAAAAACAAGGAGCCCTAGGGAAACTCACTGATTATTTTAGTAACTTGTTTGAAGCTAGTAGTGTTTACTTTTTAGACTTGAAACAACATTTTCATAATGATTAGTCAGTTAATGCAAACTGATATAGTTCCCCTGCAAAATGCAACATACTACTATCAAAACTGAATGGCCTTCAAAGTTAGATGCATTAAAATTCGTGAAAGTGATCAACAGGGAGATGGAGCAACCTCTCCTGCCTCATTCATCAAGGCAATGAAATTCTGCTCCCCAAATTCACCAATGGCTACTAGCCAACCGCATAATAATAGAATATAAACAGGATCCCCTGCCTACTCAAAATATTTTCTTAAGCAAGGAAAAGCCCAGTAACATTGCCATTTCTGTGTAGGTACATACAACTAGTAAGCTGAGTGGACAAAGCAATAAATTGTACCAGAGTGCCACTTCTGTGTAGGTACATATAACTACTAATTAACAAAATTAAGAATAAAAGTTTTCTGGTTTATTGTGAGAATGTCAGTAGCCTGAGCAGAACCTATGGTGCCATTCTGGGAAAAAGAGAGAAAGAGGGAAGAGGTGGGGAAGAAGAGAGAGAGGGGGCTTACTCCGCCGTCGGACGAGCGCCGCGTTGCAAAGAGAGGAGGTGGGGATGAGCGCTGTGTTGTAGAGAGCAATGAACCACGGAACTGAGTGAGTGAGCCACGAACTGAGTCTTCACTGAGGATGGAAGGCCCACAGCGGCCATTTTCCGGCGTGCTCCGGCAACCGAGTCTCTCTCTGAAGTTGGAAGGTCCACAACGACGCAGAAGAGTGAAAAGAGGGGCGAGGAGTAAATACAAACAGAGAGTGAAATGTGTGTAATGAAAGGGGGAGAAATCCCGTGTAGAAATTAGGGATTTAGTTTTAGGGACTAAAAATTTCGGTCCCTAATTCGGTCTCTAATAATAAAAAGTTTGGCCACCGAAAATATATCACTCCCTACGAAAAAAACACGTTTACCGGTCCCTAAATCGGTCCCTAAACGAGTCAACAAATTTGACTTCTTTTTTTTTTTTTTCAATATAGGGACCGAATTGGAGACGGATTAATTTGCGACCACTCGTTTCGGTCCCTATCTAGGTATCACTAACCAATTTCTTAAAAATACTAATACGGTCCCTAATAGGGACAGAGTCAATTCGGTCCCTAAATTCGGTGGCTAAAATGATTTTTTTTTATAGTGATGGAGAGTATGATCCAAAAGGTGCAGAGTTGTGGATACAAGAAATAGAGAATATCTTATTAGTAATGCATTGTAGAGAAAATCAAAAGGTTATCTACTCATCTGTTATGCTGGTTTGAGTAGCGGAATCTTGGTGGAAGAATCAGAAGAGGATATTGGAGACAGATAAGAGAATAATCACGTGGAAGCTGTTCATAGAAGGTTTTCTGGAAAAGTATTCTTCCTGAAACTATCCGACAGGAGAAAGAGAAGGAATTCCTTAGTTTGAGGCAAGGAAGTATGTTTGTGGGAGAATATGCTATGAGGTTTCAGTCTTTGCTCAAATTCCCCAAGTATTATCATGTACATCCAGATGTGAACTAGATCTGCAGAAGGATTGAAGATGGTATATGATATCAGAGTGATGCAACGGAAGCATGTTGGATCCTTACGGGAAGTTAATAAGGAGGTTGGATATATCTTGAAAAGTTAGGAGATGACATATGACCATGGTATCCTTAACCATCGCTAAATTTCAAGGACGAAATCCTTTTTAAGGGAGGTAGTAATGTAACATCCCGGTTTTTCTAGGCCTTAGTTAAGAATAATCAAGTGATTAATAAGGCTTAAATATGTGTTATCATATCGTTAAAATAAGGGTTAGAGAGGGCTTTGGATTGGTGTAGAGGTTGGAAGAAATCAGGAAGAAAAAGTTATCCCAACAAAGGGTACGCAGGAAAATGAGCAACAAAACACCCGAGCGTGCCGACGGGGTAACACGCGGTGACACGTGGGGATGACACGGGTAACTTTTTGACACATCTCAAGGCTTGATGGGGAGGAGACATGCAACACAACACCTAAGCCACCATTACCACCAAACCTATGCCATCAAGTGACACCTAACAGCCTAATACTAGTGACACCTAACACTTAATCTAACAACTAGTCTAATATACACTAATGAGAAGAAAGCAAAAGGGCAATTGCTTCATCTCCTTTTTGTGAACCAAGAGGATCAAAAGGAAAAGTGAAAACATTAGAAGCCATTGTTGACTTTGGAAGCCATTGTTGAAAGCTTGCAGAGCTACGTTGCGGTGTTACCGTAAAATCGCCACCTTAGAGTCATCCACCATTGGATCGTGCGGAAACTTGGTAAGAAGGTTCCGGACACTTGATTTTTTATTGTCACCGTTCGGATTTTCGGTTCGAGATCTAGAGTGGTAGATATATATCTCGCACCGTGGGCCTAAACTGTGAGAAACTCATCTCGTATACCACCTACCCTGTCACTGTAAAATCGTCTCCAGCGATTTGTTAACCGTTGGATCGGGCCTAAATTTTGTAAGCAGGTGCAGGAGGTGTAGGTCTTCGTTTTCACCGTTCGGATTTGTGATTCGAATTTTGTAGCTTGAGATATGTAGCCTGCACAGTAGCCTATTTTGGTACCTTTTCCCTAGATTCTTGAGCTCACTTTTGAATCTGCTTTCGCCTAAGTCCAACCGTTGTTTACATAAGCTTTTCCTTCGATTTTGTATCTTGATTTAATCCGGTCCATTGATTGGCACCCTATGTTGATAAGCATGTCGAGGTTGTGCCAGTCGTAGATCTGTGATCGAGGGTCAAGGCTGTTTTTTAGTTCAAGAGATTACGTATATCCATTACCAGCTGAGGAGGAAGGAATCTCAATTATCGGGGGAAATGGGTGTAAGATGTAACTGTTGGCATGTGTAGGGATCCTCAAACCCTAATAATAGTTGAGAAACCGACAACACTTAACTTACATTGGTGACTATCGTGGAGTGGTGCCAATCTAAGGTGTAGGCATTGTAGGTTTATCGCTAATAGGAGAATCTATGATATTGTTGATCGAGGTAGTGTGCCTATATGCTGTAATTGATAACATGCTTAAATGATGCATATATGATAACATGCTAGATAGGATGCTTTATGAGATGCTTATTATGATGACATGATGTCTATTATGAACTGTTGATGTGACTATCATGTGATTTCTCTGATCTTGGTTGAACTTGGAGATGATTGGTGTGATGTTAGATTGATAGAATAGTTGATGATATATGACTAGTAGAATAAGTTAAGTTGATCCTAGTTGAAAGAGGGCTCTCACAGTTGGAGAGTGACATCCTCGCAGTTGAAGGATGTGGACCTTTAAGACATTAATCATGCCATTGTTGAAATGTTGTTGAGGTGTTAGGTGCATACGTTGAGTATGAACTAGTTGATGATGGATGCATAATCATAGCATTTGCATTGTTGTGGTGAAAAGCCGTGTGTACAACTGCAACAGCAGTTTGAGTTGTTGTCGCACGAGGTTGGTGTTCGAGGTGGACATTCCGGGGCGACCAAGATAGCTGAACTCACAGTTGGAGAGATGTAGGTGCTTTTTTGCAGTTGGAGAACTTCTCGGGTCTTCTCACATTTGGAGGGGCTCGGGGAGGCAGTGCTCCTCGCAGTTGGAGTAACCATTGTTGCACTGTCTTGGAAACTCCGGAAGCGGCTTCCTGAACGACTGACTCGAAGTCCTCATAGTTGGAGGTGACATTCTTACCTTGGCGAATGGTCACTCTCACAGTTGGAGACTGGTTTGTCATTCCTCGCAGTTGGAGGTTGACCGTTGCATTCGCATTGCTAAGCGTGCAAAGTTGTAGAATTGGCCAATCATGTAGACTCAATGGTGCATGTAGAGTAGGCGGTGATCCTTAGTTGTAATAATCTGGAGGTTGATTGATGTGGTGATCACGAGAGATGGTTGTGCTTGTTGGTTGTGCGTATTAACATGTTATATTCTATGTGATTTCCCTATGCATGATAGTTGTAGAGTTTCTTACCTCCTGTGCATGTTTTTCCTGTGTTTTCTTTATATGTGTTGTTCGGGTCGTGATCCGAAGACGGAGACGTTGGTTGGCTGACGGGAGTATTGAAGTAGGTTATACTGAACCGAGGTGGGACCCATCTTCCACAGTTAGGTTGACATTGATGCTTCTCGAGTCAGGAAGAGAGACCTCGGAGGTATCTTTGAGTCTCTCATAAGTTTGTACCACATCCAATGAGACGTCTTTATATGGGTATATTGTATACTCCATGGCTTCCAGACAGAACTCTGATGTGGTGTTTGAGTTGCTATATATGCTTATATGTTTAAGTGTAAAATAAATATTTTTATGGTATGAGAAATGGTAAGGTTTTCATACAAAATATTTATAATTATTTGTTCCAAAACATTAATTACATTAGTAATCTATCAAAACGCGGAATGTATCTCCGACATGTCACAAAAATCGTCTATAATTAAATCCACACTAAACTTTTCAACAATTTTTTTCAATGTATACTAGCAAACAGTCAGTCAAAATAGCATGCTCCATTCTATTGTGAACTATAATCTTGACTTTATTCATAGCTGAAAAAGATTGCTTTATAAGGAAGTGCAAGCATAATAGTTATCACTTTATACAGAAAAGCATATATGTTTTTGTATTTTTGTATCAACCAAAGACATAGAATTAGTAATTTTAAACTATTAATAAAGTATGAAATTCAAAAAAATTAGGGGACAGGGCCCCTACAGCTACAAACGTAGCTTCGTCCCCGAGTAGATCAACATGGAGGAGATAGCTGAATCAAATAAGAAAAATCAGGCTGATAAGTATTGTAGAAAGGAAAGACAATTAAGAAAGATATCGGTTCAAACCTTCTATTCAAAATTCGGGGTTTAAAGCGAGGGGTATGACAAGCCACCAAAAGACCTGAAGTCTGATGTTTTTACTCCTCTTAACACCACTCGCTCAAGGATTGGCCTGAGACGAAAGTGACCGGAGACCATTTTGCACTAGAGATCCTCTTTACGTTTTTTGGATGGAAAACCTCCTATTTTAAGGAATGCTTATCAAAAAAATAAATCCCAAGGAATGGTCTAATGGTGGATTAGCATGTATTTATATGAGTAGGCATGAAATCTCATTTAAATCTCAGCTATCTTAATTTCTTGAAATGAAGTTGTATTAAATATTCAATTTAATTATTAGTCCGAACTTAATTAACTTGTCTTCACTACAATACTAAAAGAAAAAGTGGGAGTCATAAGGTGGTCAAGGTGGTTTGGGACATGGGACAAAGGAGTGAGAGATATAAGGTGTTGGGTTCGATTCTCATCTTTCCTAACATAACAAACTAATAACTAATATTTGCTTATAAAAAAAATACTAAAAGAAAAAGTCTATTACGGAAATTTTCATTAAAAACCAAGCAAACTTCTCATTTTCATTTTGTTTTTTTGTAACAAACTTCTCGTTTTCATTATCCTGCTTAAAGTGGAAAAAAAAAAAAAAAACATCCCGCATTAATATTAAAAATCAAGTCATTTTATATTTGAAGGGAAAAATAAAATCTTAACCCCACCGAAAAGTTGGCGCAAATGACGGGTACTAGATTAATATTAATCAAATACCGTTTGTTAATCTAAGGATTTAATCAACGGTTAAAATGCATTACTTTTGGCTTTCGAACTGTGCACGCATTTGGTTTCTATTAATTGCAGCGTTAAGAGAGAAAGGGATAAAATAAGAAATTATTTTCTGTACCCAAAAAAAAAAAAGCGAGAGATTCTTCTTCGTTTTCTCTCGCATTTATCTACCCCTTGTGATTTCTAACATTTTTTATGAGCCTGGTGATAATTGTTTGTCATTAGTGTTTTTGCATCGTAAAGCATATACAGAATTATAGAAAGAAAGAGATGAGAGAGATAATAAACATTCATATTGGACAAGCTGGAATTCAGGTTGGGAATTCATGTTGGGAGCTATATTGTCTTGAGCATGGCATTCAACCCGATGGGATGATGCCCAGGTCTATATTTTTCTATTCTCTAATGTATTTTTCTCGCATTTCAAGAAATTCTTATGTCGACGAGAGTCTTGCACCTTATGATCTAGATATAATTCAAAAATTAATGTAACACATATTCAATTTCTACGTCACATGTCATGTTCCATTGGCTAGGTGCAATACTATCTAGGATTTTTTTTTGGTTTTGTGGATGCTTTTATGATCAGTGTCTAGCGTTTCAGATGCTCGTACAACGTCCTTTTAAATATTCCTGTTATTCTACATTTCACTATTCAGGATCTTTTTAAAAAGTAGGTGTTTTTATGAAATTTTGCTTCAATCAACAAACATGAAATTCAATTAATGAAATAACAAAAAAAAGTGTGGATGACTTGTATATAGATTAATAGAACTTTTCTCTTTTATCTCTCCCGCTTTATGACTTCTTTGCATGAACTTTGCATTGCATCATTATTTTATTGGTGTCTCCTATTTTTTTAATATCCATCCATTATGGGAAGCTTCAATTATTCTCTTTTCAACTTGTGCTTGCTTTCTTCGTTTGCTGCAATCCTATAGATTTAATTTCTCTGAGACTTTGCATTCTTGGGGTTCTTGTTTTTATGTTTTCATGTGGGGTCCTTTGTAGGGTGTGCCTTAAATCCAACTATATATATATATATATATATATATATATATATATATATCTTGGCCTTGCCCATTTCATGTTTATTTCTTAATTATTGCGTTTCCGGTTTTATATGTAATGTATCATGCATTCCTTTTCAGCTTTCTAAGAACATTTTTGTTGAGTGATGTATTAACACATGCATATAGTTTAAGTTCATTATGGGCTACAGGGCCTGGCTTCCCTCATGAACTGATAAAAGAATTAAGCGGATTTGGAATCTTTGTTAATGTTTATGGCCATGTAGTTGACATATCTAAATCATGTTCTAGTTTATGGTTCCAATTCAAGTAGGGCATTTCATTAGCTCTCTCGTTTCATGAGTAAACTAGAAGCAGCAGCAGAAGGGACAAAAAGTTAGAATAATACTGAAATAATTTTGGTCAAGTTAACAGGGTTAAATGTCAAGAGTTTGGTATGTGCCTCCTTTCCAGAAACTTGATGCTGAGATAAAATTTTGCTTTCAGATAGCTTGAAATAAAAAGAGAATTGAAATTTCTCAATATATTCAGAGGTTTCCCCTCTTAGTAAATATTTTCGTTGTTTTAGTTATATCCCATAAATAGCTTTCCTCAATTTGACATTTTATGTTATTATTATTTGCTCGTAGGTGAGGTAATATCATTGCATTTCAATAAAAAAAAAAAAGGTGATCTAAAACAATCTAATTAGCTATTGCAGCCTATAAGATTCCCTTCTTTTTCATTTCCACATTTAAAAGGTGCATCAATTGTAGAGTGAACTTATACAGAGATAAATATACGTTATGTATGTCAGGGCATTCATTTGTTGGTTTCCTCTTTGTCCTAAGATATTGAGTGTAGTTAGTGGTTACTGGTTAGCACTTTGCTTAGACTCATACATAGGTGCCAACATATAAAGCTAAGGTATATATCTCTTCAATTAAGATTAGCATTTTGCAGCCTTACTTGTGCACCCTTAATTACATACATGAATAGTGAGTGCGCGGGTTCAAATCTCCGCAATGCGTTCCGCCCCCTTTCCCTTTCTCTTCTTCCCTCCCCCCTCCCCTATGTAAGGCCTCTTGTGAGCCTCACCTTAGACCAAAAAAAAAAAAAAGAATGCCTTTTTACTGGCTAACTTCGAAACTTCAAACGTGGAATTGGTATATCCTATCTAATTAATTCTCCCTTTTCTTTTTTGGCACAAGTAATACTGATTCTATATCTGTTTGCAGTGATAACTCAGATGGTGCTGCAAATGATGCTTTTAGCACCTTCTTCAGTGAAACTGGATCTGGTCACTATGTCCCAAGGGCTTTATTTGTTGATCTGGAACCTACTGTACTTGATGAAGTAAGGTCTGGTTCTTACAGACAACTCTTTCATCCTGAACAATTAATTTCTGGCAAGGAAGATGCTGCTAATAATTTTGCAAGGGGACATTACACAGGTAAGTCAACATCTAAAGTAGATCAAAATTGGTTATTTGTACTGGACAGTGCCACTTATAGGGTGTCTATGTTTCAGTTGGAAAAGAAGTTGAAGAGCTATGCCTTGATCGTATCAGGAAATTAGCTGACAATTGCACTGGCTTGCAAGGATTCTTGGTTTTTAATGCTGTTGGTGGTGGCACTGGTTCTGGTTTGGGATCATTACTTTTGGAAAGATTATCTGTGGATTATGGGAAGAAGTCAAAACTTGGCTTCATCATTTATCCTTCTCCTCAGGTGTTAGCCTAAAATCCTTATAAAATAAGAGTAAAAGTAAAATGAACTGTTTGTGGAGCATCAAACATTTGCTGACACTACATGTCCTGATTTTATGGCCTTTTATTCAGGACAAAATTCCTTTAACAAACATATTTCTTGCCTGCCTAGTAAAATTCTAATGGAAAAAGTTGTATTAACTAATGGTATATGCATATATATCCCAATGTTAAAAAAGAACTTTAATCATTGTATATTCCAAGATATAACACTGCTAGAGATGTTTTCACATTTGTGGCCCTACATTCTTTAGGGTATCCTTAGTTCCCTTAATGTATATTTTATTATGCTTTGATTATTAATTATTTATATATCTGTACTATTATGCTACATTGTCCGAGTGGAATGTCCTTACGGTAGTGTTGTTATAAACATGCAGGTATCTACTGCAGTTGTAGAACCTTACAACACTGTTCTTTCCAATCATTCTCTTATTGAGCACACTGATGTTGTTGTGCTTTTGGACAACGAAGCAATATATGATATCTGCAGAAGATCATTAGATATAGAAAGGCCAACTTACCTTAACTTGAATCGCTTGATATCTCAAACTATCTCTTCTTTAACCACTTCCTTGAGATTTGATGGTGCCATCAATGTGGACATTTCTGAGTTTCAGACTAACCTTGTGCCATATCCTCGCATCCATTTTATGCTTTCATCTTATGCTCCTGTGATATCTTCTGCAAAGGCCTACCATGAGCAGCTATCAGTGCCTGAGATCACCAGAGCTGTCTTTGAGCCATCAAGTATGATGGTCAAGTGTGATCCAAGACATGGCAAGTACATGGCATGCTGCCTCATGTATCGTGGAGATGTTGTGCCCAAAGACGTAAATGTTGCTGTTTCAAATATCAAGACAAAGCGACAAGTTCAATTTGTTGACTGGTAATTAGACTCCCCTTGATATATAATTTAGACTGCATACATGGTCCTTGCCTAATGGCTCTGTTCTTTCTGTTGTTATTCTAACTATCTGATCACTAGTAAGTTGTACTTTCTATCGTCAGTCTTCTAGTTCCTTATATATTGAAGTCTTTTGTTTGATTGTGCAAAGTTTAAGATGCAAAATGATTATAATTACCAAGAAATCTGACCTTGAACAATCAAAGTACTTAAATTATGCTTTTTTGCATGACACTCTTATGTGGTAAGGATAGTTGTTTGTTTATGATTTAGACCTGTTTATGTGATGTCTTAAATCTTATAATTGCTTTATTTGTATTATTGACTGATCAAAACATCTTCACATAATTTGAGAAGAAAGTTCTTAATTTTGGGTCTCTTTTATTTTCTCAAAAGCATCAGGTTCATCAGTGAGTATGGTGCATGTTGGTATGGGGCTCAGTTTGAATCTTTTACTTGGAAAAAAAAGGAAAAGGTTTAAATTAGGTTGAACTGTAGATTGTCGAAAGAGTAGTAAACTCTAAACTAGTGCAGTAAATTAGTTACTTTTTAAGGCCTTGTCCAATATTAGGTGCTAATAATGAGAATATGAGATGGAAAGATCTGAACCAACTGCTTGAGGAATCCTATTCTCAGGGGCACATAATCTTTGGACTTAAATTTCTTTTTCACATAAGAAATTTTTTTCATGTCTATTCTCGACAACTTCCGGACAAATTTGATTTTTATAACGCAAAGTACAAGTATTGTGTTACAAAAAGGAAAGTAAATGTTTAAATTAATCCTTAACAAAAAAAATATGATAACATTTTGGTCCTTGAAAAATAAAAATATCAATTTGATTCTCAAGAATGTAAAATATAGGTCATATTAATCTTCTTTAAGATAATTTTTAAAGACATTTTAGTCCCTATCGAGATTATTTTGATTCATATTTTATATTCTTGATAATTAAATTAATATTTTTTATTTTTGAGGATAGCCATGATTTTTTTGTAAAAGACCAATTTGGATATCTAATCAAAAAGAGGAAAGTTGTTCGGATTTGTTGTACATATAACGTTACTCTTCACAAAATGAAAATCTGATTAGATGATTTTATGACAAATATCAGGTGCCCTACTGGTTTCAAGTGTGGTATAAATTACCAGGCTCCAACAGTGGTACCAGGAGGTGATCTTGCTAAGGTGCAGAGAGCAGTTTGCATGATAAGCAACAACACAGCTGTAGCGGAGGTTTTCTCTCGCATTGACCACAAATTTGATCTCATGTATTCTAAGAGGGCATTTGTTCACTGGTATGTGGGTGAAGGAATGGAAGAAGGTGAATTCTCAGAAGCCAGGGAGGATCTTGCTGCTCTTGAAAAGGACTACGAAGAAGTTGGGGAAGACGGTGTAGATGAAGTTGAAGACTACTGAAAGTAATCCTTCATTACCAGCTACCTATGTCTCCATTTCCCTCTCTGTTGGATCTCTTGTCTGTTTGTTTTTATGCACCTCTTTGTTGTATGATGTCTCTGTTCTTCTTATGATTGTTTCAAACTAAATTGTTATTGTTTTATTCATGTATAATGATAGTTTAATTATCATTTTGAATCACTTGCTTTTTTGTGTGTAAAATCAATGGCTGGGAAGAATGCTGCTGCAAACTGCCATTATTTGAAGGAAATTATTGTCGAGACCTAAATTAGTGCCTGAAATTTTTTTTAATTTCTGAAAAAAAAAAAAATTAATCATTTAGTCTCTCAAATTTATAGATATGTGACACATTAGTCCTTAGGTTTAGTTCTAACGTCCATTTATTTGTTTATATGTCCCACTAACCATTCTGCCTAGCCCGTTAGTGATCTTGTGTGGCTTATGACGAATTTTCACCATGAAAAATGAATGAAAAGTAACAAAGTGCATAAATCTCAGATATTTTGGGTTTTAAAATTGTGTATCTTTTTTTCATTTTTTATTTGTTTTTCATGAAGAAAATTCGTCATATGTCATGGAAAATCACTAACGAATCAAGTAAGATGAATAATAGGATACGTAGGCAAGTAAATATACGTTAGAACTAAACCTAGAGATTAATGTGTCCTTTGTTTGTAAATTTGAGGGACTAAATGGTTAATTTATTTTTTTTTAGAGACTAAAAATGGATCCCCAAAAATTTTTAGGGATCAATTTGGGTCTTCACTCACGAAATTATTAGATAATTATGTTGTATATTTTGCAAATTGCAATAGTAATATGCTTTGAAGATAATGAATAGAAACTAAGGAACTCCAAGGATAATTTGGTTATAATGTTTTCTGCCCAATTTTGAACGAGTAACAAAAAAAAAAAAAAAAAAAAAAGACATCAAAATCTATTTACTATTATTAAAACAATCTTCTTGCTGGAGACGTCTCAACTTTACATACATTTGGGTTCCATCCATCTTCATTTATTTTCTATTCAAAAGTAGTTTTCATTTTCAAAATTGATTATTGATTATTTTTAGAGTAAAGGCTCAAATTAGTCAATGATAAAAAATCACGGTGACATTTTGATCCCTGAGAAATGAAAAATACTAATTTGATCATCAAAAATATAAAATACGAATCAAATTGGTCCTTTTAAGAATAACTTTTAGGGACATTTTAATACTTGTCAGGGACTATTTTGAACTGTATTTTACATTCTTCAAGACTAAATTGATATTTTCCATTTCTTAGATATCAAAATGTCACTATGCTTTTTTGTCGAGGATCAATTTGAGTCTTTACTCTTATTTTTAATATTATTTGATTTGATATTTATTACATATATAATGATAATAATTATTAACTGGATCCATATTCATTTAATTGTGTTTCTAATGCAATTAATGTTACACATCCCAATTTTTTACTAATCATATGTCCATAATATACTCCTTCACTAATTATTTTGAGTATTTAGATCAATGTTTTAAAAATCGGATCGGTCATCAAACCAATGAAGACATTGGTTCACGGTTCACTGATCCAACCATGGTCAAACAATTCTAATGCTAATACTCATAGACACTTAGACAGCGTGTTGGTTGCACAAGTTTGCACAATGAAGATTGCGAGGGAGGAAGACAATAAACCTTGTTTCGCGAAAAAGGAAGAGGAACGAGGAACGATTGCACGACTGAGATGGTTGATAAACTGTAACACCATTTCCGGGGGCATCACATAACGAACATTTTATAAAACTATAAGGCCGAAAAACGGATTGATTAAAATCATTTAAGAAAGATGGGGTAAATTTTTCCTTTTCACAAGACATAACTGAAATAGACAAATGCAAAACCTAGAAGGGGGTTGAATGGTGTTTGCCAAATTTATGCGGAATTTAGAAACTTTTTCGCAAACACAGACGGGTTATGATAGACGAGTAAACACAGACAGATCAATCAGACCGATAACTAGTCTGAAGGTTTTCACAGAAAACACGCAATCATGCAAAATAAAAAGGTTTGATAAACACAATTATAAACTCCTTTAGTTAGATGATAGTTAAGACAAATAATCAAACTAAAGAGTTAAGGGAAAGAGAGATCACTCAGCAGGTTTTATCCTGGTTCACTCCTTAACAATGAGGCTACGTCCAGTCCTTGGCAGCACCAAGTTTTCACACTACAACTGATTTAGGCTACAGGACAGACAAGTATTATTTTCACACATAGCCTCTTCAGGCTCCATACAAGTATTGTTTTCACACCTAGCCTCTCCAGGCTCCAGACGAGTATTGTTTTCACACTTAGCCTCTTCAGGCTCAAACGGGTTTGTTTGAGGGAAGTTGTAAAAAGATTACAATTTGCAAGTCTTTCACAAGCACTCAGACAAGTGTATTAAATGTGAAGTTCTAAAAGACTGCGTAATAACTTCAAATGATTGAAGAATAAATAATGAAAGAATGAAGATATAAATGCACAGAGTAATTGCTCTTGATTGCTTTGATCGTTCTCTTGTCTACTTGAATCTTCGAAGTCTTCTTCATTAAATAGGCTTCAAGATTTTAAAGCCGTTAGACACAAAGTCTGAAGGCTTGGCTTCTTGTAGATCTTCAATAAATGCAATAGAGTCGTTCTGATCAGCTATTAAAGCATAGAGAACTTCGCTTGTTCTCTTTCATCAGAGTGATGCAGACTTCTGATATACCTTTGGTCTCAGCAGGTCTGTATACATGCTTTTTGTTTGCGGAGGGAAGACTTTCCCTTTTGGTGTAAGATGCAGTTGTGTTCAGGCAAAGCACTTTGTTGAAGTTCCTTATCAGAGTCGAGACAGCTTTCATCCAATGTATTCTTTAACGTTAGTCACTAGATGGATGAGTGACTTCATTAGCCGGGTTGACTCTTTAACACAGAGATGACGTAAGTTGCAAAGTCTTTTAGATGGGTGAGTCTTCCTTTGATCAGACGGTTGAAGACTTCATTAGACGAGTGAACTTCTCTTAGTTCAGACGAGTGACCCTTAGCTAGTTCAGACGAGTGAACTTATCTCAGTTCAGACGAGTGAACTTTAGTTAGTTCAGACGTGTGAACTAAAGTTAGTTCAGACGGTTGAACTTATCTAAGTTCAGACGAGTGAACAGTTCATATGGACGCTTAATGTTTTAATCTGCACACTAAGTAGACGAGTTAAATACCACAGACGGGTTCAATTAAATCATTGAATAGCTGTTTTAATCTCATCAAAACTAAGGTAAATGCACATCTGACATTTGGAGACTCAACAATCTCCCCCTTTTTGATGATGACAAAACATGTTAAATGATTTAATGAACTTAAGAAAATTCACATAAATCAATCATGTATATTATCAGACAGATTAAAAACATTGTTCCATTATTACAACTTACTCAGATAGATAAGCATTGAACTTTTTATCTTAGTCTTATCTTAGTATTTTCTCCCCCTTTTGACATTATCAAAAGCAATAGAATATAGACAGAGAGAAAAGAAAAGATACATCATATTTAACGATAAACATTTGTTCATATCAGACAGTTGTAATATTAAGACATTTTTCATTTAACTTTCTCCCCCTTTTGTCATAATCAAAAAAGAGAAAGAGAGGAGGTAATTTGTATTTAACCATCATTGGCTGTGTACAAGGTAATTTTAAAAAGAAAATTACAAATAGATACTAAGAGAACAAAAAGAGTTAAAAGTAAGTTTGTCCTTTGGTTTTGCTTAAAGGCTTCTTCAACTGCTCCCCCTGAGCAGATGCATCCTCTTTAATGATTTTAAAAACGAAGAGAAAAAGATTTGAAAACATAAGAACGAAATACCTTTTAAAAGAAAAAAATTTCCCTTTTAAAGACCAAAGACAGTTGTAATTTTAAATGAAAGCAACAAAAAAATGGAGGTTTTTAAAAAAAATTGATTTAAAATAAAAACAGCTATGTACACATTTTGCCTCAGAGAAGAAATGGCATTAAAGATAATAATCATTTAAAAGAAAATATTTCAAATAAAGAGTATGATTCAAAGAGTCAGACAGTTAAACATAGACGGGTATCATAAACACTCATCACACAGGTTATTCAACAAAGCAATGTATATTTAATTTGTCTCTTATAAACTTAAACCTATCCTCAGCTAAAGGTTTTGTAAAGATATCAGCCCATTGATTTTCAGTTTTAACAAACTTAACATCAAATACACCTTTTTGAACATAATCTCTTATGAAGTGATGTTTGATTTCTATGTGCTTGGCCTTATAATGTTGTATGGGATTCGTGGTTAAGCAAATAGCACTAGAATTATCACACCAGACAGGTATATTATGCTCAAATATAGAGTAATCTTCTAGTTGATGTTTTACCCATAATAGCTGTGAGCAGCAACTTGCAGCAGAGACATATTCTGCTTCTGCAGTTGAGAGTGCAATAGTCGTCTGTCTTTTGCTTGACCAGGAGACTAAGTTTGCTCCAATGAAGTGACATCCTCCACTGGTGCTTTTCCTTTCAAGTCTATCTCCAGCAAAGTCAGCATCACAAAAACCAACTAATCTGTAATCTTGTATTCTCAAATACATTAAACCAAGATTAGTGGTTCCAAGCAAATATCTAAAGATTCTTTTAACAGCCTTAAGATGAGATTCTTTGGGATCAGAGATGAATCTAGCACACATACAGACACTAAATTGAATATCAGGTCTGCTAGATGTTAAATAAAGAAGAGATCCAATCATACCTCTGTAGACAGTTTGGTCTACCTTTTTACCTTCATCATCTTTGCTTAGATTAGCATTAGTTTGCATTGGAGTTTTCATGATCTTTGAGCTATCCATTTTGTACTTCTTTAGAATCTCCTTGATGTACTTTTGTTGATGGATGTAGATTCCATCACACGTCTGCTTGATTTGCAGTCCAAGGAAGAACTTTAATTCTCCCATCATGCTCATTTCAAATTCTGCTTGCATCAACTTAGAGAATTCTTTGCACAATTTTTCATTAGTAGCTCCAAAAATAATATCATCAACATATATTTGAACTACTATGAAGTTATCTTTTGAGCATTTCTTAAACAAAGTTGTATCAACTTTTCCTCTTATAAAACCATTATTCATATGAAAAGAACTAAGTCTATCATACCATGCTCTAGGCGCTTGTTTTAAACCATATAAAGCCTTTTTAAGTTTGAAAACATAATCTGGTTTTTCATTATCTCCAAAACCAGGAGGTTGTTTAACATAAACTTCTTCTTCGATTATTCTATTTAAAAATGCACTTTTTACATCCATTTGAAATAAAGTAATTTGATGTTGTGCAGCATATGACATGAGTATGTGAATGGCTTCTATTCTAGCTACAGGTGCAAAAATCTCAGTATAGTCAATACCTTCTTGTTGGTTGTAGCCTTGAGCTACTAACCTTGCTTTGTTTCTGACAACTTTGCCATCTTCATCTAGCTTGTTTCTGAAAACCCATCTTGTTCCAATAATAGACTTGTCTGTTGGTTTGGAGACAAGTTTCCAGACATCATTCCTTTTGAACTGATTAAGTTCCTCTTGCATAGCAAGAATCCAGCTTTCATCTTCAAGAGCTTCCTCAATATGCTTTGGTTCAATTTCAGATAAAAAAGCCATATTGCTTGACTCTCTTATGACAGATCTGGTTCTAACACCTTCAGAGGGATTTCCAATGATAAGATCTTCAGGATGATGAGATTTGAATTTCCAGTTTCTTCTGAGATCATCATTCTGATGTTGACTTGACTGATGACTCGTCTGATCCACTTGTCTGACAGATTCCTCAGCAGACTCAGTTTTTGATACGTCTGGCTGTTGACTAATCTGCTGGGTAAGATCAAATCCTGCAAGATCATCTTCTAGATCTGATAGTTCCCTATCAGTCTTTAGATTATCATTGAATTTTACATGAATGGATTCCTCAACAATAGAGGTTCTAGAGTTAAAAACTCTATATGCTTTAGACACTTCAGAATATCCAATGAAGATACCTTTGTCTACCTTGGAATCAAACTTTCCAAGTTGATCCTTGGTATTTAAGATGAAGCATTCACATCCAAATGCATGGAAATAAGATATGTTGGGTTTTCTACCTTTCCACAATTCATAAGGAGTCTTCTTTAGGATAGACCTTATAAGTATTCTATTTTGTACATAACATGCAGTGTTTACTACTTCAGCCCGCATTGATCTAGCCATCTCTTGCAGAGATCTGTTCTTTCTCTCAACCACTCCATTTTGCTGTGGAGTTCTAGGTGCAGAGAAGTTGTGAAAGATTCCATTCTCTTCACAGAACAGTTTGAATTGTTCATTTCAAATTCTCCCCCATGATCACTTCTAAGGGTAGAAATACAGAAACCTTGCTCATTTTGTACTTTCTTACAGAATACAGAGAAGGCCTTAAAAGACTCATCCTTGTGGTTTAAGAAAAGTACCCAAGTAAATCTAGAATAGTCATCAGCAATGACAAATCCATATTTCCTTCCAGCTAAACTGGCAACACTAATTGATCCAAACAGATCCATGTGTAACAACTGAAGAGGTCTAGAGGTTGATACAAGGTTTTTTGATTTGAAACTTGATTTTACTTGTTTACCTCTCTGACATGCATCACATAAAACATCTTTCTTGAAACTAATATCAGGCAATCCTCTCACAAGGTTATCCTTTTTCAATTTCGAAATAAGTTTCATACTAGCATGTCCTAGTTTCTTATGCCATAACCATCTTTCATCCTCTTTAGACAACAGACAGGTTACACTTTGATCTGAGAGTTCAGTTAGCTCAATCTTATAAAGATTTTGCTGTCTATTAGCTGAAAAGAGGGTCTTGCCACTCTTGTCTTTGACTATGCATTCGTTCTTAGTGAAGGAGACATCAAATCCACTATCACATAATTGACTTATGCTAAGTAAATTGTGTCTTAGTCCTTCAACCATAAGTACATTTGAGATAGAGGGAAGAGGGGGTTTACCACCAATTGTACCAACACCAATTACTCTTCCTTTTTGATTGCCTCCAAAGGCAACAAATCCACCATTCTTAGAATGGAGGTCTTGGAACATAGACCTTTCTCCTGTCATATGTCGCGAGTAGCCACTATCCAGGTACCAGCAGAGGCGTTTGCTTTGTCCTATTAAGGATGTCTGCAACAGAAATTATTTTATCTTTAGGTACCCATATTTTTCTGGGTCCTTTTCTGTTAGTTCTAGGAGTCTGTGAAGACTTCCTCTTCTTCTTGTGAAAACACTTAGACATAACATGTCCAGCTTTTCCACAAAAGTTGCAGACGGGTCTAATTCTAACAGACTCCCTCTTCTTCTTGTGAAAACACTTAGACATAACATGTCCAGCTTTTCCACAAAAGTTGCAGACGGGTCTAATTCTAACTGGAGTGGGTTTAATATAGACAGTTGAAGATTTTGTTGATACTTTTTGATCAGCTTGATGATCATATCCAATGCCTTCTTTGTTAAGAGAGTGTCTCTGACATCCTAGCAGTTTTGTTAGATTATCTCTGCCATTAACAAATCTAGCAAGATCAGAAGTGAGCTCCTTCACTTTCTGTTGATGTGTGACCACTTCTTCAAAGTGTGATGTTTCACTTGAGATCGAAGCTTCATCAGACTTTTCAGTCCTCAGCTGGCTATTCTCTTTGGCCAGCATCTCACACTCTTGAGATTTTTGTTTATGCTCACTGAGGAGTTTAACATAATCTCTCTTGAGGGATTTGAAGGCCTTAGAAGCCTTTAGATTCCTCTACCAGCTCATCATAAGCATCATGCAATTCCTCAAGTTCAGAATGTACCTCAGTTTCAGGTTTTGAATCTATGTTGGCCATCAGACAGAGATTGGCTTCCTCTTCTGTCTCTTCTCCTTCAGAAGATGAGCATTCAAGATCTTCCCATGTAGCCATCATTCCTTTCTTCTTCTTTCTGAAGAACTTCTTTTTGGAAGCTTTCTTCAAAAGAGGGCATTCAAGTTTGATGTGACCAGGCTTCTTGCACTCATAGCAGACAACTGGACTCTTGTCTGTTGATGTGGATTCTTTGTGAGATTTTCTGAAAGGCTTCTCCTTTCTGAACTTCTTCTTTCTCCAGATCTTTTTCATCTTTCTGGTCATGAGAGAAGTCTCTTCATCATCATCAGAATCCTCATCATCAGACTCGTCTATGTCACAGTCAGACTCGTCTGCCTTTGAAGCTTTTAAGGCTTTAGCTGCCTTTAGATCAACTTTTAGAGCAATGGCTTTGCTCTCTTTGATTGACACATCTTCATTAAGCTCTTGCTCATGAACAGTGAGTGTGCCAAGAAGTTCATCCATAATAAAGGAGGTGAGATCCTTAGCTTGAGAAATAGCAGTGACAAGAGGTCTCCACTGCCTTGGAAGACTTCTGAGAATCTTAGCAACTTTCTCAGCATTAGTATATGTTTTACCAAGAGATTTTAAACCATTAGTAATAGTTTGGAATCTACCAATCATTTGAGCAATAGATTCACCTTCATCCATGGTGAACAATTCATATTTTCTAACAAGAATAGAAATTTTAGATTCTTTTACCTTTGCAGTTCCTTCATGTGTGACAGATAAGGAGTCCCACATTTCTTTAGCAGAATCACAAGCACATACCTTTTCGAACTCTTCTGGACCGAGAGCACAGATTATAGCATATCTGGCTATATGGTTTAGATCCCATCTTGTCTTTTCTGTAGGTGTCCACTGAGCCTTAGGCTTGTCTGAGCCATCATTATTTTGAGGAGTGTAAGGACCATCAGTAATGACATCCCATACATCAGAATTTGTTGACAAGATGAACCAGTAAAAACTCTCTTTCCAGTAGTTATAATTTGAACCATTGAAAAAGGGAGGTCTGGTCATAGAGCCTCCTTCAGGTTGGGGATTCCCACTTGAGCTTGCTCCAGAATTCATTGTCTATTCTTCAAGATCTTTTCACTACACTGTTAGGTGCTCAACCCAGAGGCTGAGCTCTGATACCAACTAAAATAGACAGATGCAAACACTAGAAGGGGGGTTGAATGGTGTTTGCCAAATTTATGCGGAATTTATTCGCAAGCACATATGGGTTATGATAGACGAGTAAACACAGACAGATCAATCAGACTGATAACTAGTTTGAAGGTTTTCACATAAAACACACAATCATGCAAAATAAAAAGGTTTGATAAACACAATTATAAACCCCTTTAGTTAGATGGTAGTTAAGACAAATAATCAAACTAAAGAGTTAAGGGAAAGAGAGATCACTTAGCAGGTTTTATCCTGGTTCACCCCTTAACAATGAGGCTACGTCCAGTCCTTGGCAGCACTAAGTTTTCTCACTATAACTGATTTAGGTTACAGGACAGACAAGTATTATTGTCACACCTAGCCTCTTCAGGCTCCAGACGAGTATTGTTTTCTCACCTAGCCTCTCCAGGCTCCAGACGAGTATTGTTTTCACACCTAGCCTCTCCAGGCTCCAAACAAGTATTATTTGCACACTTAGCCTCTTCAGGCTCAGACGGGTTTGTTTGAGGGAAGTTGTAAAAAGATTACAATTTGCAAGTCTTTCACAAGCACTCAGACGAGTGTATTAAATGTGAAGTTATAAAAGACTGCGTAATAACTTCAAATGATTGAAGAATAAATAATGAAAGAATGAAGATATTAATGCACAAAGTAATTGCTCTTGATTGCTTTGGTCGTTCTCTTGTCTACTTGAATCTTCGAAGTCTTCTTCATTAAATAGGCTTCAAGATTTTAAAGCCGTTAGACACAAAGTCTGAAGGCTTGGCTTCTTGTAGATCTTCAATAAATGCAATAGAGTCGTTTTGATCAGCCATTAAAACATAGGGAACTTCACTTGTTCTCTTTCATCATAGTGATGCAGACTTCTGATATACCTTTGGTCTCAGCAGGTCTGTATATGTGCTTTTTGTTTGCAGAGGGAACACTTTCCCTTTTGGTGTAAGATGCAGTTGTGTTCAGGCAAAGCACTTTGTTGAAGTTCCTTATCAGAGTCGAGACAGCTTTCATCCAATGTATTCTTTAACGTTAGTCACTAGACGGATGAGTGACTTCATTAGATGGGTTGACTCTTTAACACAGAGATGACGTCAGTTGCAATGTCTTTTAGACGATTGAGTCTTCCTTTGATCAGACGGTTGAAGACTTCATTAGACGAGTGAACTTCTCTTAGTTCAGACGAGTGAACCTTAGCTAGTTCAGACGAGTGAACTTATCTCAGTTCAGACGAGTGAACTTTAGTTAGTTCAGACGTGTGAACTTAAGTTAGTTCAGACAGGTGAACTTATCTAAGTTCAGACGAGTGAACAGTTCATCTAGACACTTAATGTTTTAATCTGCACGCTAATTAGACGAGTTAAATACCATAGACGGGTTCAATTAAATCATTGAATAACTATTTTAATCTCATCAAAACTAAGGTAAATGCACATCGGACATTTGGAGACTCAACAATAACTGTAAAAACTTGTAACCATTTATGCGTGTAAGGTAAATAGAATAATTTCATAATATAAGTTCATAAGTTCATACAGGTTTACATAAAACCCAACCCGACTACTGAAAGAAAACAGAAAGATACAGACTCAACATAAAGGATTGGAGACGCAACTCCTAAACATAAGATACTTGGAGACGTAGCTCCACAAAATATAAAAGAAAGGTACAGACACTCTGACACCCTATATTGGCCGACAACAGACTACACAGGAAGACATCCCTCAGATCAACCGCTGGATACTTTCTCTGACTTCTCCTTTACGGAGAGACAAGCAAAAGAAATGGGAAGGTGTGGATAGATCACCCCTTCCTAGTCTCTTCACTCATTGCCTTCCAACCAGGACCCATCAAACGAGACCTAACAGGAACCCTAGCAGAGACTACTGCTAGCATTCCATGGAAGACATAGCAGGAGTTGCCTCAGACGCAACTCTGCCAACAGGCGGCCTGTCCCCAAGAGAGGGAGGAGGCACTGAACACAACGATGAAAAGCCCACCTAGCGTTCCACTCACGACCACAGCCTTCACGACAAACGATAAGAAGACAAGCGATGAAGTAGTTAAGAACTCTTCCTCTGTGATCGTTACGGATGGTGAGTGCGGCTCTTCACATGTACGTTGCTAGAAGCCCATCATGACTAGATGTCCAAACGCCGTAAGTACTGGGAAACTCAGCAGAGAGATGCATCTGAAGCGTCAGGTGAAGTTTGGGTAACACGACCTTCTCGGGAGACAACCAGAGAAGCACACAATGATGCAATACAAAGTAATGAGATGAGATCCCCATTCATCCACACAACACATGACAGAAGTAAAAATGGTATGGCATGCAAGACAACAAAATACTAGTCATGCATATCATACATCTCAATATCTCATATTATTCAATCAACAACATAAGACATCATCAACACAGGATAATAATGTATAACCTGTAAATGTATCCATCAACAGTCATGCAATGCAATGCGATATACATGACTCAATGCCATATGCCACAAGGGTAAAACTCTGACCCCTACTCCATGGAGCAAACAAACATCGGAGAGAGTGAATGGGAGGACAAGTTCTGTGTACGTCAGCCTTGGGCAAGATGCTAAAATAATTGTAACGTGCACGTATCTGGATTTTACGGAAACACTCTACACTAAACGTGAAAAGTACAACATCTAGTCAAAGATGTCACAGTAGTGCACGGAATACCACGACACAAAAGAATCACCAACTGGTCACTTATGAAATCTCCAACCCTGACATCCTCAAGACCATTTAAGATCGTCACCATAAGATTCGCACCCGCATCAAGGTGTAAGCTCAACTCCTAGGCTTAAGGCCTTACAGAATCATGCAACATAATGCCAATACTTACGCAAAGTAGATGCGCTAAAATATCTAGCCGCCGGATAAATCTCGTGATTCCGCAGGAATCTTCTCATATAGGTCTTTCACCAATAAAGTGTTATAAACTTTTATCCACCGGATAAATCTCATGATCCCTCCGGGATCGAGTCATCACAAGACTATACAGTTAGACGTTATCCTCGGGTCCGACTCACTCGCTCGTCATCGAACTACTGTTCCAACCCAAAACGTTTCATGTTTGTGTTCATGTCTTATGATATATTTCTCAAGTCCTAAATATCTTATGAAGAAGGATTGAGAATCCTCTAGTTAAGTCTTAGATCCTTTCTAAGTTAGACGGTACTTGTCTTTCAAGTAATGAAATACATCTCAATTCATTAAGTCTTATGAATCGATTGATGAGTGAATCATCAATGGTGTAACATATGGTCTTGTTCCATCACACATTACACTTTCTTATCTCTTTCTTTCACTCTAAGTCAATTATTTCACTGATGGTTTTAACTTAGTAAAATACTTAGTTTTGAGTTCAAAACCCTTTTGTCTTTCTATTTGACAAATTCAAATCTCTTTAAGTTAAAAAAAAAAACATCTTTTAACTTTATGAAACCCCATCATAAGTGTATTAAATACTTATGATGCCTTAAAAGATTTTCCTTTTCGAATACCTCACTTTATTTAAAAACTCAATTTGATGTACCATTGCTTTTGTTAAAAGAAGATGAGTGTATAAACTCTTTGTAAAGACGTGAGTGCATAACTCCTTTGTTTTAACTAAGAAGAGAAAACTTCTTAAGTCCAAGTTCCTTTTAACTTGAAATCATTTTTACTTAAACTTTAAACTAGATATTGCATTGAAATCAAAGATCGGTTTTACTTTCAAAACCTACTTAGTAACCGAATATTACATAAGATTTTTTTCAAAGTTGTTTTTTATTGAGAACATTTGACTCCTTAACTTTTGAAACATCATTTGATTTACTTAAGCCATAACTTAAGATCAAAATAGTTTTTCCCTTGTTTTAAGAATCTCTTGAATGAATAAAAGATTGTGTTTCATTCAAATAACGTTTCTTTGTTTTGCTTTGGTTGATCGTTCATTGATTTCATTTTAGAGTTGTAAGGTCATTTGAGTTTCAAAGATTGAAGTTTGAAATCCTTTTTATTTATGCTTTAGCCGAATCCTACACTAGGTTTAGTGTGAATATTTTGCTTCACCAACATTCATCATGAGCAAGAGTAATCATCAATGCATCAAAATGAAGAACAACATAACATGCAATACCAAAAATCGACACAAAACCCATATACATAATTTTCAGCATTTCAAACATCAACTTGTGACAAACATTTGATTGACCAAACAAATCGGATTTGAGCAAATGAGTACTCATATGAAATCTTAGGATGTCTACCTTTTGGATATAAATATTTTTTTCACAAACAATAACTGAGTTAGTACATTTTGATGAAATAAATCACTGTAGTCAGAAACCAAGACAGAAATTTATGCTTAGATTGAAACAGGTTTTCAAGGATCAAATCTTCATGAAACCACACGAAATTTGTGTTCAAAATGAAGCCCAAGATGTCTAGTTTTAGGATCAAAAACAAGTTTTGAAATCCAAGTCTAGGTGGAGAGATAAATCGAAATGACTCACACAATATCAGATCCGAAAATCACATTTTCATAAACTCTTTTCAACAAAAGGATGGAGGAACCCTAGGTTAGGGTTTTCGGTAACGCCCCGATTTTCTTATTCTTTCGATTAATCAGTATTTAAGTAATTGTATTTTATTGGAGGGTCTAGAAAATTAAATAAATTATTCCGAGACCATAGTCACGCTCTACCCCATCATAGGAGGCTATGGTTAAGTTTTGGACTGAAAACTCAAACGGAGCCCGATCTATATTTTTTCAGATGATAGTGTTTTTCTACTATCAAGACCTCGCTTTAACTAATGGTCAGAGCCATTAGTCTTAGAATTCAATCCTCTACCTTTTTGCTAAAATATGTCCTGACGTCCAAAAATATAAATAATATTTTATATTCGGGCCAAAAATCGATCTGGTAAACGATTCGAGCTATTTTAGGGTTTTTCTAGAACCTTGAGCCAATAACTTTGATACCAAGGCTATGATAAATTGTTTGGGGACTCCTATCAGTATCGTGAGGATTTTCGAAATGTCGGGACATGAATGGACCAAATTGCCCTTGGTTAGTTTTTACTAATTACCCTTTATTACCTTTTACTTATTTTTATTAATGTCTTGAATTACCTCTTTAAAAACACTATTATTCACTCATCCTTCCCCAAAATTTCGAGCAGCACCAGCAGCCCAACATCTTCTTCTTCCTTCTCTTCTTTCTCTCTTTTTCTCCTCACAAAAACTCCATTTTAGGAGACTTTGAACTAGGGGTGTTCGCGGATTGGATTGGATCGGTTTTGAGCCAAAAAACCATCCGATCCAAAGATGAAAACAACTTGCGGTTTGGATTGGATCGGTTTGCTTACTTAAAAAAATCCGATCCAATCCAATCCAATCAAATGCGGTTTGGATTGGATTGGATAATTCGGTTTTTATCGATACATCGTTACATAGTTATATTAAGTCGAAAACCAACATTAAACCTATATATACTAGAATTAATGTAGTTCTAGTTCCTAAGTACATGTATAAAATCTTCTAGTAAATGAATAACTATTGATTCCTAGGTACATGAATAATTATACACATTCCAATACATCTAGTATTTGACAATTCCAACAAAAATATTAAAGAGAATGAGAGTGTTCGTTCATAAAAGTATGAAAAACAATGCTTAAGTATGAGTAGTACTATAATTTAAAAAATAATAGTATATGTATATAGTAGGTCGGTTTGGATTGGATTGGATTGGTTTTCACTAGGGGATCCGAAATCCGATCCAATCCAATGAAAAAAAAGCGGTTTTTTCGGTTTTCGGTTTTTCCTTTTTCGGTTTATTCAGTTTTCGGTTTTTCGGTTCGGTTTTTGCGGTTTGAATTGGTTTGGATCGGTTGATGAACACCCCTACTTTGAACTTGAATTTCTTGAAGCAACCTTCACCAAATTTGAAGGAGATTATCATAGGAGGTAGCTAGTTTTCTCTATCTCTCTCAATCTCTATTTATTCACCTCTAATTTCCATGATCATAGAAGTTAGGGTTTTTATCCCCAAATCTTCAAAAATCCATGACAAATTGTAGAAAAATCATTTTAGTACCAAACCAATTTCTATGGCCTAGGTTCATGACATACTTGCATGATCCAAGAGATTAGAGCCAAGAAATCTCTCTAGCTATTTTTTTGAAGGAGAGGCCGAAACCCCCTATGTGTGTAGGGTAGGGTTTTGGTTGGTTTTTGATGTTTTGAGTTGATATCTAGGTTTATCACACTTAGTTAGGTTGTTATCCAAGAAATGAGAATTTTTGGAGCTCCCTAGGTATTTTTCATATTTTTCATTCAATAGGGCCGAACCCTAGGGGTAGTGCAATAGGAGAAATCTTTGTTTTTTCGAGTTAATGCCTTCATTGATTATGTTTAGGGATATCTAAGGATTATTGATGTAGGAGTTAGGAATTTTTAGACATCCCTAGCCTAATTAATTAAATTGGGCAGTAGCTAATCCTAAGGAATTAGGTAGTTTTTGATTTAACTGTTTTAATTTCTGGTTGTGTTTTGTTGTATAAAATCAGACAGGACTCGAACATCCGACAGCGCACCCGACTGATTGTTGCGGGGTCGTAGTCGGAGCTGTACGTCAAATTTTCTAAGGTGGGGGAAAGAACCGCAATATCGTCGGGGAGGCAAGATTTAAATAATATATATTGATATGCGTAGGGTGACCCAAACCCTACCAGAGGTTGTTTGACAGTTAGGTTGATTTTTACCGTATATTGAGGATGTATGCTTTGTAATTGGTATTTAATATGATATATGTGATATATGTTATGCTTACTATATGCTTATGATTGATTAAACATGATTTATCTGTAACTTGATTTTAATGTTGTTTATATGTTGTTGTGACTGCTGATGTCTGAGTCGAACTAGGCAGTGATTTCTGATGAGTTGGGAGATGAATGTGTGGTGAGGAAGTCGAGTATATATATATATATATGTCATAGTGCTCAACCTAGAGATACAGTTGATCTGTTGATGTTGTGATGTGAGTTGATATCCGGTTAAGCCGGATGAAAGTTGGTCGTGGTTGTTTATTAGTCGTGGTTGAGGCACTATGTGTTGATCCTGAGATGAGTCAGTGAGAATCATGTTGCATAGTTGTTGTTCATCACTATGTTGGCATGCGGGCGATTCCAATCTTACCTGCGGGGAGATGGTCGTTGGGATGAGTTTGGCGTAGGGGCGATTCCGATCTTACCTGTGGGGAGATGGTCGTACCCGTTAGTCGAATTGTAGACGGACGGGCGAATATCTCGACCTAGCCTGCGGGCGGGGGGATATTTCGTTACCGAAAGTTGAGTTGTTAACGGAAGGACGAATGCTCCGACCTAGTCTGCGGGCGGCGGAACATGTCGTTACCGTAAGTTGCGTTGTTGACGGGCGAATATTCCGACCTGGCCTGCGGGCGGGGGAATATGTCGTACCCATGAGAAGAGTTGGGCCTGCGGGCTTTTGACCGAACCTTACCTTATGGGGGGTGGCATAGTGATGACTTAGACACCTTGATCTGTTGGGGATGTCACGTCGTGATCGCGTCCATATAGTCGTTAGTTGCATGAGTGTGAGAGACAATAGTTAAGGAAAAAATTATCCGGAAGTTGTTTGGTTGTCACTGTTGTGATCCAGTGTGTTGCAATCTATATACATTATTTATATCGTTGTTTTTCCCCTTTATGACATATCACTGTTTCTTATCCCCTGTATTTTGCTATGTCAGATTTATATCTTTATTCTCGATTGCACGAAAAGACCCTGATGAGGAGTTTCCTGAGGAGATTGAAGGTATACCTGTTGAGCCTGATGCCGGTGGGAGAGCCTCGGATCCCAATGCTGGGGGACCTTGAGCGCCAGGAGAAGATGTCTGATGTATCTTTAATTTCGCTGCTATGTTTTTAGTTTTTATTTACTGCATACTCTGAAGTCTTTTATATTTGGTATCAGTGTTGTAGGCTCTACTGGTGGAGCCAGTACTATTGTGTCTGTATCTATTGTTATGGTATCAATGTGTATTTTATGTTTTAATATTTTCGCAATTTTATATTACTACGCTGCGCTATAACGCTAATAATTATAAGTGCGGCCACCAATGGGACTTCCGTGAAAGGGGTTGTCTCATTTTCCAACACATAAAAGCCATTTTCAGCCATTCAAACACATCAATGTACACAAATCAAGCAATAAATAATTGTTACAACATTGCTCTCATAGAGAACCAAATAGACAAAGTGGCAAAACCCTTGATTTAGGGTTTTCCCCAAACCAAACCAATAAACCATTTTCACAACCACCAATGTGGTGTGATGTGGTTCATGAGAAGAAGTGAAAAGTAAAGGGATAGAGGAGAGGAGTCAAGGAAGAGAATAGGGAGAAGATTGAATTCCCAGCTAGGGGAAAGCCTAGAGATGAGAGACAGATTTCTGATAATTTTTTGCTTACTTCTCATTCATTCACTATTCGTTTATATAACCAATCTTACAAATTCATTTTCCTAAATTAAAGGATCTAGTGACATTTATCATAACAAACTTGTTAATAAAATGCTAAAATAGTAAATTGCTCTATTCTGAAATATTCTCTGATGTAATGCTTTCAAAGGAAGTCCTTGAAGTGTTGTGGCTTTTGTGCCTTTCATTTGGGTTAGCCTTGTTATTTGGGTATTGCATCATATCATTTAGTAGTTCTTTTGGGCCTTTCCAATACTGCTGTAGGCCCATATCTACCAGTTGTTGTATTCCTATCATTATTGACCCCTTCAGACTGATCTTGTCCTCAAGATCACAGTATGGATAAGTATCAACTAAAATTGCATCATAGTGAGCAAAATCAACACCCATTACATCAAGCAATCCAAAACCCAAAGTCCCAAGAATCAGATAAAATTGCCAAGCAATTAAACAATGAGACCAAAAAATCAGTAAACTGATTACTGGTTCCCTCCAAAGGGAAAAATAGAGTATGTCCCATTCAGTAGTGGCGAGGCCCATACAGTGGCTAGGCCCAAATTGGTAACAAAGGCTAACAAGCAATTTTTACCTCAGTCGCTGAGGAACCCTAAGTTTACTTTGGAGTCTAATGTTCCAAGGTATCAATGGCCAGCTCGAGGCCGGTCCCTGTGACGACGCCATCGTCAGAGAAGAAACCGGCATCAGAGATATACCGCCTTAGACCAAAGAAGATTGCAATGCCCTTGACGGTGGTGCTCTCGAAGGATATGGGGAAGATGGAACCGGAGTCGAAATTTAGTGGCTTGAAGAAGATGAGAATGCTATCGGAGAGAAAAACGTCTGAGACCTTTAATGGTGCAGAAGGCGGCGCACGACAGAGTGGCTGCCATCAAGGATAGTTCCACCGGGGTCGAAACTGACGATGCCAACCTCAAAGGGACCGAAAGAAGAGATTGAAGGTCCTGGCACCGGCAACGATAAAAGAGAAGCGAGAAGGGTCTGGTGACCGGGTGGTGATGCCGTCATGCAGGCAAAGCCATAGATTGAGTCGCGCGTCCAAGGTAAGAAAGGCTTACTCTGTTGTTTTGCTTCCCGCGTTCTGATCCCTGACTCTGTCTGGCTTAATTCTGACTCTGCAAACTCTAGGGTCGTTGCTGCCATGGGTTTGGACACTAGTGCAAGGAGGCCATCTTCCTCATGGTTCGGTTCGACCATAGTGACTGACCCACTCTTAGTTGGGTTCTGTTGGCGGTGGAGCTCCTAGATTTGGATGGTGTAGACGGTGACTGGCTTGAACGGAAGGATTGGGGCCAAAGAATTCGCATCAACATTTGAGTGATCAGAGGACAGAGGTGGATGGGAGTGACACTGGATCTGGGTTTGGAGGGATTGGAAGGAATTGAGAAAAGATTCATGGTGGTGATTTTGTGAAACTCTGAATTTATTAAATGCTTTAGTGAGGGCATTGATGGATTCTAGGAGTTGGGTGAGGTTTGATTTTTTTGAATGGAAATGGGTAGGCATCTTTTTGTTTTTGCTAATGAATGATGAATGTGGCGGGGTGAGTTGCAGTAATGAAAGCATCAATGATAAGAAGTGAAAAGTGGAGGGATGGAGGAGAGGAGACAGGGAAGGGAATAGGGAGAAGATTAAATTCCCAGCTAAGGAAAAGCCTAGAGATGAGAGAGAGATTTCTGATAATTTCCTTGCTTACTTCTCATTCATTCACTATTGGTTTATATAACCAATCTTACAAATTCAGTTTCCTAAATTAAAGGATCTAGTGACACTTGTCATAACAAATTTGTTACTAAAATGCTAAAATAGTAAATTGCTCTATTTTGAAATATTCTCTGATGTAATGATTTCAAATGATGTCCTTGAAGTGTTGTGGCTTTTGTGTCTTTCATTTGGGTTTTGTGTCCTTGAAGCCTTGTTATTTGGGTATTGCATCATATCATTTAGTAGTTCTTTTGGGCCTTTCCAATACTATTGTACGCCCATATCTACCAGCTATTGCATTCTTATCAGTTCACTCCCCCATTACCTTAATGAAGATCCTTAGGATGAGCAAAACTCCAAGCTTCAAGAACAAGGAGAGGCCGAAACCTATGGAGAGAAAAGAACAAGGTCTTGAAACTTTGTTTTGCAAAATCATGAACTAGAAGAAGTTGTTTCTTGATTCCATGGAAGGAAATGAAGAGAAGATGAGTTTACATACTCACTTTGTGAAGGACACATTGAAGATCAAGGATGATGTTTTTGAGGGTCAAGAACCAACTTGCTCGAAATGAAAAATTTGTGAATCAAAGTTGCTTAGAAGGTCAAGGTAAGCAAGAGTATAGTATTTAAGTTTTGAAACAAAACTTGGTTGATTGAAAAATGATCATGGCCGAAAATGAGAGTGAGGAGAGAGAAGAGAGGAAAATGAAATGGTCATGAAGATATTTGGTTTGATTCATAAAAGTGAAGAAAATGAATTTGGTTAATGTTTCTAACACTAAATGGCCGAATGGCCTTAGATGATTATCACCAAGTTCTTGGTTAAAGTTGATGGAAATATGTTTAAGTAATCCTAGGACCAAAGATTAAAGAAGATGATACTTGTTGACTTCTCATCAAAAGTAACAAGATTAACCAAAAATGGTTAAATTGCTTCTCCATAAAAGGTAAGAATGATAGGTTATTAACCAAAGGTTAACATGGTTTAGGGAAACGTCAAAAGCAGTCATGAACTACTCCTGGCTCTAAGCCAGAACATTCCCCGACCTCGGGCCAGATTACTTCCCGGCCCTAGCACGCATCCCAAGGTAAAGTGGTCCCAATTAAAATAATAATATTTTTATTGGTTCCGACACAAAATAGCATAACAGGTTCAAAACAACATTTTATGATTATTAAGCTCATAATTGAAATTCAAATATGAATTTTCAATTATTAACTATTATTATGATTATGATTAATCAAATTATGTTCTCAGTCAATTTATTCACACAAACAATCAAAAAGACAGAGATAAGATTTTTGGGATGTTATAGAAATGAGAAAGACGAAGACAGCTTCCTCCACGCGATTGAGAACGGGAAACAAAGAGGAGGAAAGAGACCGAGCCCTATAGAATTCAAGTGAAACGACGTCGCTTCAATTTTAAAAAAAAAATAGATATTTTTGGGCAAACCGTTGGACTGATGGTTTTCATTGGCTTGACCGATTTTCCCACGATTTTGCTGGTACTCAACTAGTTTTCAACTATTTTCAATTTAAATCTCAACTTTCGAATGTCAAATAATGAGAAATATATGATAAAGTATTATGTTTTCAACACTTCAAAATTATATCTCTCATTTTGCAAGTGATATCCATGTCGCGTAACATCTTCGTGTTCATTCCCCAGCTAATAGTAGCTTTTATTTTCAAATTTGGTTATTTTATTATCATTTAATTTTTTATTTCATATATAATCATCATAATTATTAATTGTGCTCATTTTTGGGTTTGATGTGGTCATGCAAGGGGGCAAAAAGCATTTTTTTACTGCATTTTGGGGTTGGGGCTGTCAAAAAGAGTTCCAAAGTATTGGGGTCTGATCTGGTTTTTTGTAGTGTGGTCAATTTGGAAACTCCAGAATCAATTAGTTTTCAACTCAGATCAGGTAGATATAGAGCAGATCTTGGAAGTGATTAAAGTCAGAATATGGGCGTGGATAACAAGAAAAAATGATAAAAATTTGTTCTCCTTTTATGAATTGTGGATGAATCCTAATCGATGTCTTTTATCATATCTTGTAAAATAGGACAATTGCCAGGACTATATGGTTGTGTTTGAAATTGTTCTTTATGTATTCATGGCATTTGTTCTGACTTAGATGTTTTGATCCAAATGGGCCGGGAAACCATTTGTATTAGCAGCTGCTCAAAAGAAGATGGGGAATTTTATGCACCAGATGCTGTTTTGACTATCTGCTGTTGAGGAAGGGAAATAATCAAGCTATAGGTGTTGTTTTGTTTTGGTGTTTGTTGTCCAGATGTTGTTCTGTTTTGGTGTTTGTTGATCAGGTGTTGTATGCTGTATTTTTTGGGTAAGACTTGTACTTGAAACATGGCTTGGCAAAGTGATTTTCTTGCAGCCTGTTTGTTTGGTTGGTTCTATCTGTAGCCTGTTACAGGTATTGATTTGCTGCGAAATCAGTGTTGTTATTGATTGGCAATGTGGTGTTATGTCAGGTCTGAAGCTTTTTGGCTGCTGGAAAACACAAGCAAAATGGCTTTTCTTTGGGTCATGTCAGGTCTGAGGTCGCTGTAGTATCAATTGTATAGTTTAACTTTTGGTGATTTTGCAGAATTATAATTCAATTGGTCTGCTAATGTTTGGTATAACAATTGTATATAGGTGTAGCTAGATTTCCGGTGGATGGTATGGCTTATTTTGGTTATTTGTACATAGGTTAGAGTACCATAATACTCTAATTAATATACTTTTGGCTTAGAAATTTTTTTATTAATTGCGTCCATGCTCATTTGACTATAATCAATATACACGGTTGGTTTCAGAGTAAAATTATAAGTATTTCACAATATTAATTTAAAATAATGAATAATAATATGAATTTAATTTGTATGCATTATCAGTATAAAGAATTTTTACACTGTCAGTTAACATAAATTCTCACATCATTAATTGGGTTCATACTCATCTTATTTTTTGGATGCAATTAATATTACAAATCACATAAAATTTTAAATAACAGAAATACTCAAATTTCAATTATTTGTTGATTATGATCTTGTCCTTTATTTTGAGCGAATTAATATTTGTTCTAAACATCCAATACTAATTTACTTACAATTTATTGGATATTAAAGAATAAAATAATAAAATTTAATTTTGTATGTAAACTCATATAAAAAAATAGTTTTGTTAAAATTTCATGAATAAACTAGACTGTTATTGTTTAGAATAGTTTTGGTGTTAAGTTCTATTAAGAGGTACACTGATAAATTTAATAAATTATAAAAGAGTTCCTAACATCAGTAACACGCCGAAAATCCTATATATGTTAATAGTTAATTTTATATTTTTAAATTATTTTATTTATTTTATTGGATGCGTTATCATGGTTTATACACTCTTGCAAGACAAAAATATTCTACTATTGTTATTATTATTATTTGTTTATAAAAATATTATTTAAGTAATATGTTGAAAGAAATTATTTTCTAAACTTAATCTATTTGATTTTAGGTTTGAAAATAAAATGGCTTGGATTTAATTAAAAAATTTATTTTGGATCATTGATTCCCTAGGTTGAGAAATTCAACCATCAATCTATACTCTAATTCAAATTTTGAAATTTAAGATTTTTCCCTTTTTGCTTTTAGATCGAAGGGTCAAGATTTATTTCTTTTTTCTGACTCAACCACTCATTTTTCCACCTATAACTACAAAAAAATAAAAAAAAAAAAAAAACAACCCAACACCAGTGACACCCCACCCCTCTTTCTCTTTCTTCCGTTTTTCTTTCTTCTTCCTCTGGACGCCTCTCTCTCTAACTTCAATTGTCTCCTTTTTCTCTCTTAATTTCCAGCCAATTCCGACCACCTCTCACAAAACCGAAACCATAGAAATACTCCCCACCTTCTCCTCTACATTTCTAGCCGAACATTTTTGCAAACGAACAATGTTGATGGCGGAAGCACGGTAAAGCCGCCACTGTTTTTGGCTTTTCCAGCCACCGTTTGGTCTCCCCTAATAGAAATGAATCAACCAAGTGGAAGGCCGCATCTTCCTCCACGTTTTGGACCAAGCACCACCACTGCCACCACCGGAACCGCCGTGCGCCATTGCCACAACCGCCGTTCATGCCCCTTTCTTCCTCCTTGGTAAGAATCCTTCATTTACTTCTTTCCCTTCTCTTGGCTTTTGATTTCATGAGAAACCCTAACCCTAAATCCCCAATTTGAAACCTTAACATTTTGATTTCATGCTTTAAATGTGAAATTGATTATGTTTTTATGCAATTGAGTATATCAATTTCAAATTCCCTATGCCAATTGTTCAAGTTCCCTCTTAAATTCGGATTTTCCCAATATCACTAAATCCCTAATTTTTATCTTACTCTAATCATAAAATTAATTCTGTTTTAGTACAATTAGAGTAGTTAATTAATGATTCCCTAAATTAATTTCACATTTCCATGACCAAATTGGTTTTCCCCAAATTTTGTTAATGAACCCTTTTTTTCCCAAATTGATTTTATTGGAAAATTAATTCTATTTTTATTAAATAAAATATTTAAATCGATTATATTATGTTTTTAATGATGATTAATTAATTGATATGTTGTTCGGATGTTGAATGTGCTTGGATGTTATCTCTTGGTTTTTGGTTGTGGCTATGCTTACTTGGGGGAGCTGGATATGCATTCTTGGAGCTGTTGTGGAGTTGCTTGCACGTGTTGGGAAGTGCTAAAGGAACCCGAGACGTCAATTCCGCTTTCAGCCACCTCTTGGATTTGATGCTTGGAGTTTGCTCATCAAAGAGACTTCATTTCAGCTAAGGGGATTTACCTGAGGAATTCAAATTCCGACAGCTATGTGATGTACTTATGTATATGGTCTGTAATGAGTTACATGTGCTGCCTTGATGAGTGGTTTACTTTATGCTTGGTTAGATTTAATTATGCTTGCTTATGCCTAATTATGTTAAATTATGTTTGATTCTGCTTAATATGTTATGTTGAATGAAATGATGATTCGTTTTGTGTTAAGGACGTAACATCGGTTAGAGTTCGCATTAAGAAAAAGTAAAAGCTTCAAAAAGCTTGAGACATAATGTTAAGCGGAGAAAATATTTTTCGAAAAGATTCAAAGACAACGGGTTTGATGTTTTTGTTTTTGAGTAAACAAGGATGTGAAATAGATTTGAGTAATCAAGTATAAAGACATAAGGAAAGAAAAGTGAAAATAATTTTAATCCAAGAAAGTAAGCTCTTAAAATAAAAAGTGCCTTTTAGAAATCATGGGTCGTCTTTAAGCAATAAAACAAATCATTTAGAGCAAAAGCATTTTCACGTAATCCAGTTTTTGAACAAAATCGTTTTATCACAGAAAAAGGGTTTTCATGAACCGTGTTTCCAAAGTGTTGATAATCGACCAAAGTATTTCAAAATGAATGTGGTTTTCGACCAAAAGATTGTTTTTCGAAAAACCAATCTTGAAGGCTTTGTGTGTAAGCTTCGGAGATTCGGGGTTTTGTTTTTGATATTTCAAGAGAAAAACCAAAATTTGGAGGTGAACCTAGAAACCGAGACGTTGGGGTTCTAGTGTTCTGCAGAAAACGTGGATCAAGGATTCGTGTTAGTGATAAAGTCCTGTGGGCTTGTGGACATTTATGTGGTCCTGTAGGCTTGTGGACGAGTTGTGTGCTCTAGATCCCAAACTCTGAGACTGGTGTATCGATTGATGGTTTTTGGGTTCAAGCTATTTCTGACTGTGTGTCCCTTTCTGGATTTTCGACTGTGTGTCCCCTTTTGAGAAATGTTATACAGATTTAAGAGTCTGAACGTTGTGGTGGTTGATAGCTTTGATGCTTCAACAAGGAAATAAATATACGAAACAGAAAAACTTACGAAAACAAAGATTTTCTCATGCATGTTGTTGTCTGGCAGACGTGCCATCAAGATGGGGGACGTTGACAGCAGGGAACCCTGTGATGACTTTAAGTCATTGTGTATCATTGTGCCTTGATGGACAATGGTGTCATACATTTTGCAACACATTGTGCCTTGTGTTGGACAATGTAGTATGACCTGATTACAATTTGTTAAGTACCTCTGATTGCGCCCCCATGTGAGAATCGCGTAGTGTCATGGGATTCATGTACTTGTTTTAGCACGGAGGTGCTAGGCATTGTTTCCTGAAGATCAATGTATTGCAAGCCTGATCCGCTCTTTGAAAGGTGATGGGATTTCCGGAAATTAATAATCGAATAGTAGATGATATATGTGGAAGTGCCATGCATACATTTTGAAAATAACGATGACTGTTGGGCACGAGACCCTTGTGTTTACCTTCATTATTATGATATTCTGTGATATGTTTATCATGTTTAAGAATGATGTGTGAAACATATGTATATGAACTGACTGTTTGTGCATGGTGTACGTAGTTGTTGTGTTTTGAATTCATATATTGGTGTCCCACCCTTGCCTGTACATGTTGGACCCTGTTGTGTTTTTGGATACATGTACAGATGTTTATCAACAGTCCTCTGAGTCACTCCGGGACCCTATAGCTTGAGTGCTTGAGGTTGCCGACGAAGAGGTGTGGATTGTTGATGACGAGACCCAGTCTCATTGGTATGAATTATGTTGGGTAGTACGCTTTATTGTCCTTAGAATTCTTTTGTCAAACCAGCTCTTAAGATTTATAAATGTGTAAGTCCAGTCTTCCGACTGTGGCTATGAGTGTTGTGTATTCAGAGATTTGAAGTATGAGTCTAATGGCAGAGCTTGAATTATTGTCATATATGATAGGTTTCATTTTATTTCCTCTGATTGTTAAAATTTTTCTTTTGATATCAGATTTCTGCAAACACTCAATAAAGTTATTTTCAAAAAAGTTTTTAGTTAACAAGGAAAAAAGGGATAATTTGGGTTACGAAAGTGACTCCGGAAGGAGGGGTGTTGCAGCATCCTATATTACATAATGAATAAATTTTCAATTACTATAATTAAAATTAAAAATGTGGCTGGTGAACATATGATATTATTACTATGTTGGCATACCCTAGTTTTAAACACCGGCGTCACTTGTTTGTGTTTGTTTCTAGTTTCCTGTTTTCATTTTCTGATTTAAAAAATAATTACACACAAATAATTACAAAACTGTCGCATTGTTTTCATTTTGTTTCTTGTTTCCAAAAATTTGTATAGGAAATAGTGAAAACAAACAAAAAGTTATTTTCAATGTTTCCGGTACAAATTTTTGAAAATAAGAAACAAAATGAAAACAATGTGACAATTTTGTAATAATTTGTGTTGTAATTATATTTATAAAAATAGAAAATGAAAATAAGATACTAGAAACAAACCAAACAGACCTTAAGATAGGAAAGTTGATTAGTAAAAAAAATATTTAACCAATAAAATAATTAATTTATCAAATATTACATATATCTTTATGAGTCAAAATGATTTGGAATCTTGCCGTGAGTATGAAAAATGTTTTATTGGGAGAGGCAAATGCCCTTAGTAGGAAATCCATACACAAGTCTAGCTTAATGGTGCAGGAAATGAGCCTCTTAGAGGAGTTTAGATATATGAATTTGGAGGTGTTTTTGAATGCTTAAGTTTGAGGTTGAATAGGTTGGAGATCCATAATGACCTTAGGGAGGAGATTAGAATTGGACAACTTTTAGACCAGGAACTGCAATCTTTGTTGGGACAAGATGGTTATGAGTCGTCTGCTGATGGCTTAGTAATGTTTAAAGGTAGGATCGTTATTCCTAAGGAAGGGAGGGAGCCTCGGGGAAAGAGTGTTAGAGGAAGCACATAAGAGAAAGTTCACAATACATCCAGGAATAACTAAGATGTACCAGGACCTTAAAAAGATGTATTGGTGATCAAGAATGAAAAAGGATGTGGCCAGCTTTGTGTCTAAGTGTTTAGTGTGCCAAAAGGTTAAGATAGGGCACCAAAAACCTTCAGCTCTGTTGCAACCTTTAGAAATTCCTGAGTGGAAGTGGGAGAAAATATCTACGGATTTTGTGATGGGGCTACCTAGGACTCGTTTGGGTTCAGATGCCATATGGGTAATAGTGGATAGGTTGATCAAGTCTGCTCACTTCTTGCAAGTTAAGGCAACCTATAGCTTGGATAAGTTGGCATACTTGTATATCATGGAGATAGTCAAGCTTCAAGGTATACCTATCTCTATAGTGTCAGATAGAGACACGAGATTTATCTTTAGATTTTGGAGAGCTTTTCAGCAAGCCTGTGGTTCTAAATTGAGTTTTAGCACAACCTATCACCCCCAGACGGATGGTCAGTCAGAGAGGACCATTCAGACCCTTGAGGACATGCTACTATTGAATCTCCAAAGTGTCTAATGTGCATTTACCTATGTTTTGATGAAAACTAAACATTTATTCAACGATTTTATTGAACTCATCTGTGGTTGCTGACCTGTCTACTTAGTGTGCAGATTTATATAATAAGTTTTTAGATACTTGTCTATACTAAGTCAAGACTCATCTAAGCTGGAGCTTACTCGTTTGATAAAGATATATGACTCGTCTGACCAAGCAAGCTCACCCGTCTAAAGCTTATTGAAAGTCAACTTGTCTAAAGCTGAAGACCTTCACTCGTCTGATGACCATCAGTAAAGTGTATTAATGATTTTTGTTCAACTCATAATATGTTAAAAAGTCTTCTCACAAGGATCAAGAATTCAGTATCCTAGCTATCGCAAAGTAACCTCGTATCCTAAAATGAAAGTACAACAAAAGTACTTTATTCCTGAGTACAACTGCAAGTTACACATGAGACGACCCGCCATCCCATCAAAGAACCTAAGATATTAACTATCCTTAATCGTATTATAAACGTTAGCTCACCTTATTAATATGAAGCAAAGCTGAAAGATTAAACGCGAAAACGAAACTAAATTAAGGCACGCTGCATAGTACACAATTATGAAATCTATATATATATATATATATATATATATATATATATATATATATATATATATATATATATATATATATATATATATATGCATCGATTGCCCCGTTAGTAGGGCTACGGTAGTAATACACACCTATAGAGTATATTGGAACAGACTATAAGAAAAATACATCAAAAGATAAGAGAAACTCTCATGCTTGCCACTCTTCTGGTATAACACTCAAAACACATCGGGATTAGGGTTTGTGGCTCGTCCACCGGCATCAGGCTCATAAAGAGTGTCATCCAACTCCTCAACAACTGGTTCCTCTACAGGGTCTTCGCATAAAATAAAAGAGACAGATAGAGAAAAGACATGGAGATAAGAAACATGCATCATCAAACATGGGAGAGGGGCAATAGTACAACATATAAAGAGCTAGCACACAACACATAGAAAACATACAACACCCCAACAACCATCTCTTGGGTCATATAACACAATCATCTCAAAAGTCATTCTCTTAGATCAAACCTCTACGAAGTATACTAATCCCTATATGCATATCATCATCCCTATATGCATGTCGGCTGATATCATCACTTCCCAGTTGGACATCCCCGTCGGGATTAATAACATCACGTCCCCAATTGGATATCCTCGTAAGGATTAAAAACATCACGTCCCGAATTGGGCATCCCGCCTCGAGATCAAAAACATCACGTCCCCAATTGGACGTCCTTCTTTGGGACCAAACATGCTATGGTATGAAATGCTATGATATGCAACAAACATCCATCACAGATTGATACCGGAACCTCACACCTAAGCACTCGGCCACAGCCATGATGCACTGCATCCACATCCACATCAACATCACAACGCATTGCATCCACGAGCCACAGCTCCCGGTTCAGGACCACGACGGTATCAATCTGAACAACATCATAATATCACCATACTCTCATCAACAATCACCCAGCCAATCACAATAATAAAATATCATGACAATAAGTATAGATACCATCACATTGATAGATAAACTTATAATCACATAGGCAGTTTAACATAACAGATAAACAGATAATCACATAGGCAGTTCAACATATCAACCTCAATAATCACATCGTCTATAGTACCATCTAAGCGGTGATAGCCCAAAGGTACCTACACCTAGGGTCCAGGTGCTTTCTCCAGAGCTCAACCTCTAGTAGGGTTTAAGGTTCCCCTACACATGTATACATTCTATACTACGCTTGCCATCCCGACGATAACAGTTCTTTCTCCCCACCTAAAACTGCTATGCATACTCGCCTTCTCGTACAAGCTCCCGAACATAGCTCCACAATCGGCACTTTAGCACGCTTTAGGGCGATCGAAAACAGTCTGATCCTTCACAACAAATCACAACTTTAACATTAACAAAAGTACATCTCTTTGTCACCTAGGATCTAGGTTCAGCCATTAAGGTTTGAAATAGCTAGAGATGTCTAAAAATTTCTAACTCTTGGATGAATGATCCTTAAGCATACCTAATACTAAATCAAGTCTCTTTACACAAAAATTTGAATAAAAAACCCATGGTTTCTCAAAAGCTAGGTTCGGCCCTCTCTTAGAAAAATTGGCTAGGAATGTCATTTGATTACATGCTCTTGGATAGTGATAGATGAATTTAAAACTAGATCACAGAAATTGGTTTCACATTAAAAGGATTTTTCTATGATTTTCTAGAGTTTTCAAGTGAAAATCCTAATGTATGTCAAGCTAAGATTAAGGCTCAATTAATATGAAGAAGATGAAAAGGAAAGCTTGACTATAATTAAGAGAGTAAGTATAAGAGATTTTACCTCTTGAAGCTTGAAGGAAAGTGAAGAAGAAAGCTTGCACTCCTAGACCAAAAATGGAGGTTTCCTTGAGTTGAAGAAGGTGATCAAGGAGAGATGTGAAGGAAATCAAAGGAGGGGGGTATTTATAGGCCAAATTAGCCGCCCCCTTGGTGGGCTTTTCGGCCCATGGATCCAATTTTTGGATATTTTAGGGACACAAATGTCATTTAGGAAAAAGGCCAAAGGCATTTTGGTCTTTTCACAATGTGAACGCGTTCAAATATTTTAGAACGTCATCATGATACTGGCACGCCTTCCCATGTGATTTGACTTGGTGTGACTTCAAATTTATCCGTTAGCGGGTCCCGGTAAATCCATATTTAGCTCCGTTAATTACGCGATTTAAAGTTTCGTCCGCATAACGTATATTGATTCACTTTTCTGTGCGAAAAACCAATTTTTTCAAAATTGTTGGAAATTCGATTCTAAACCTAACTGTTTCGTTCACAAGTCAAAATTAGATCTTCTGATCAGTAAAATCTTACTGTCAGTGAAAACGTAGACCGGGCTCTGACTGAATTTTCAACCCAAAATTTAATCGTAGCTCCCTCCGATAGCATAGAGTATGAATATAGTCTTAGTTTATTTAAATTCACTTTCTAGAATCTCCGATAAAATATACACTTATTTATATAAATTACCGGTCTTAGAAAGCAGTGAAAATCGAGGTGTTACAACACATAAAAGGAAAGTTTGCCTACAAAGGACAAAAAGCTTTTGTAAAGAGCTGATATCACTGAAGGTGTATCAGAAAACTCTGTCCTTCCTATGTTAGGGAACAAGCAACGTTCCTCAAGCATTAATGGCTGACCAGAACGACTCTATTTACATTTAATGAGGATCTACAAAAAAGCCAAGCTCTTAAGGAATGTCTCTAACGGCTTCAATCCCTTGAAGCCTATTTAATGAAGAAGACTTTGAATATTCCAAGAGAACGAACGCAGCATTCAAAGAACAATAACTCTGTGCATTTATATCGTCATTCTTTTATTCCTTATTCTTCAATCATTTGAAGTTTATATGCAGTCTTTCAGACCTTCACATTTAATACATTCTTCTGAGGGATTGTGAAAGACTTGCAATTTGTAATTAATTTACACCTTCTTTTAAACAAACCTGAGTGAGCCTGAAGAGGCTAGGTGAGAAAACAATACTTGTGTTACAGCCTGAAGAGGTTAGGTGAGCAAATAATACTTGTCTATCTTCTAACCTGATCCGTTATAGTTGAGAAAACTTGGTGCTGCCAAGGACTGGACGCAGCCTCAGTTATTAAGGGGTGAACCAGGATAAACCTATTGGGTTTAATCTCTCTATCCCTTATCTCTTTAGTTTGATTATTTATCTTAACTGTCTTTTAACTAAGGAGGTTATAACTGTGTTTATCAATCCGTTTTTCATCTTGCATGATTGTATGCTTTTTTGCGAAAACCTTCAGACAAGTTGCCTGTCTGACTTCTCTGTCTTAAAACACTCATCTGGTCTCTTTTGTGCTTGCGATCTCTTTAAATCTGGTAAACACAATTCAACCATCTTCTAGTGTTTACATCTGTCTATTTCAGCTACGAGCGAGTGTTTTAGATGAAGGTGGAAGTCGGGATAAGTTTTTACCCCTCATAATTTATCACGCTAGCATAGGCATGCATGACACCCTATGAAGCTCTTTATGGAAGATAGTGTAAATCCCCTTTGTGTTGGTGTGAGGTAGGTGAGAAGACCTTGATAGGACCTGACTTGGTTCATCAAACCACAGATAGGATCGGGATGATTAGGGAGAGGATGCACTGCGCAGATTAGGCAAAAGCGCTATGCCGATAATTAAGAAGAGAAAGCCTTTAGAATTCCAACAAGATGAACATGTATTCTTGAGAGTCACTCCTAAGACTGGGGTGGGAAGATCCATGAAAGTCAGAAAACTAAACCCTCGATTAATTGGTCAATTCCAAATCCTAAAAAGAGTCGGACATGTTGCTTACCAATTGGCTCTTCAACCTCTATTGTCAAACCTTCATGATGTACTGAAATAGACAGATAGAAACACTAGACGGGGGGTTGAATGGTGTTTGACAAATTTAAGCGGAAATATAAACTTTTTCGCAAGCACAAAAGAAGACAGACAAGTATGTTAAGAAAAGTCAATCAGACTAGTAACTTGTCTGAAGGTTTTCACAGAAAGCCACACAAGCATGCACAATGAAAAGGTTTTATAAAACAATTATACCCTTCTTAGTTAGAAGTTAAACAAGTTAAATAATCGAACTAAAGAGTTAAGGTAGAGAGAAATAACACAACAGATTTTATCCTGGTTCACCCCTTAACAAATGAGGCTACATTCATTCCTTGGAAGCACCAAGTTTTCTCACTATAACTGAACAAGTTACAGGACAGACAAGTATTGTTTGCACACCTAGCCTCTTCAGGCTCTAAGACAAGTATTGTTTTCTCACCTAGCCTCTTTAAGATCACTCAGGTTTGTTTGAGAGAAGATGTAAGTAAATTAAAATTTGCAAGTCTTTCACAAACACTCAGATGAGTGTATTAAATGTGAAGTTCTAAAAGACTGCGTAATAACTTCAAATGATTGAAGAATAAAGAATGAAAGATTGAAGATATAAATGTGCAGAATAATTTCTCTTTGAATTCTGTGATCGATCTCTTATTGAATCTTCAAAGTCTTCTTCAATAAATAGGCTTCAACGTATTAAAGTCGTTAGAGACATTTTTGAAAGCTTGGCCTTTTGCAAATCTTCATTAAATGCAAATAAAGTCGTTCTGGTCAGCCATTAAAGCTTGAGGAACTTAGTTTGTTCTCTATCATAAGAAGGACAGAGTCTTCTGATACACCTTTAGTCTTAGCAGGTCTTTATATATGCTTTTTGTCCTTAGAGAGAAGTCTTTCCCTTTTTGTGTAACTTGCAGTTGTACTCAGGTAAAGTACTTTGTTGAAATTCCTTTTCAAGAGACGAGACAGCTTTAATTCATTAGCAACTTAGATGGAGTCTCGAAAAGAGTTCAACGGTCTTGAAAGGATTTCTTCAACGTTAGTCAACAGACTGGTGAGTGACTGTTGACTTTTAGTAAAGAGAAGGTCAGTATATGTGTAGACTTCAGATAAGTGAATCTTTCTTTAGTTCAGACGGGTGATTACACACTTGTGCTCAGTACTTATAACACTTAATGCTTATTATTATAATTTGCACACTGAGTAGATGAGTTAACCACCACAGACGGGTTCAATTAAATCATTGAATAAATGTTTAATTCTCATCAAAACTATGATAAATGCACATCAGACATTTTGGAGACTCAATAGTTTTCCATGTTTCACAACTCGGAAAATATGACCCATATGTGTCTCATATAATAGCTCCTGAGTCAATACCATTGAAGGATAATTTGATCTTTAAGCATAGACCTGTACGGATTATCGACAAGAGCACTAAGACCCCGAGGAACAAGACGATTCCATTGGTGAAAGTGGTGTGAGAAGGATTGACTCCGGAGGAGGCTACTTGGGAACTGGAAGAAGAGTTGATGAACCAATATCCAGATCTCGTCGTTGAAGGTACATTACCTTTATTTGGTTCATACCTTTGTGTGAAGTTAATTTCGGGGACGAAATTCTTAAAGGATGGGAGAAAATGTAACATTCCAAGAATTGAATAAAGGTAAAAGAGATATTAATCTTAGCAAATAAAATTAATAAAGTCTTAGGGAGGCTTAGAATGGTTGACTTCGAGCCTTAAGGATAGCATATTGATCAAGAGAATAAAAAGGAAAGTTTTAAGATTAAAATTCTGTCACTGTACCATGAGCAAACCCGTGCTCATGTTCGGCATGCCCGTGCTGGAAGAGCACAGTCTGAGCCGTGCCGTGCTAATTGTTAGCACACCGTGTCAGAAAATGGATAATTTTGACGCTGTTTGGCACCCCCGTGCTTATGGAAGCACTACCGTATCGAAAATCATGCAAATTTTGACGCTGATTGGCACGACCGTGCCAATCACGAGCACGCTCGAGCTCTATGTTAGGATGCGTTAAATATAGAATTTTAAAAGAGGGAAAAGTGGGTAACCCTATAAAAACCAATCCTAATACTCCTAGTGCGGATACAAACCCCAATAACACTCTACAAACTCTCTTTTGACATCGTTGTGGAATCAAGATCTTGGAGAGGGTGAAGCTGGTCAAGAAGGAGCCTAAGAGGGAAGAGAAGTAGGAGATCTTGGAGGATTTTCTTGGTGTGTTTGTGGGTGACGCTTCGAGATTCTTGGAGGTCTTCAAGAGATGAGTAAAAACGATATTTTCTTACCCTTCCATGGTGCAAACAAATTTTGGAAAAGGTGTTTGGTTTATATAATGATTTATAGAGAGATTTCAATGGGAAAATACATGTTTTGGCCAAATCCTATTTTCTGAAATTGGTGGTTTGTACAAAAAGGAAATCTGAAATTGGGGGTTTTGTACAAAAACGAAATTAATTTTTAATTAGAACTTTTTTGGAGTTATGAATGCCATGATTGAATGTCTATACTATGTGAATTTTGTGATCTTTGATGATTGAGTTGGCTTGCTTTGTATGTGATGTAATTATCATGAAATATAGATGAGTTTAGGAATATCTATGTGATATTTTGACATGCTCTTATGTGATAACTGTGATATAGTGTTGAATTGACATGAAAATTAGATTATCAATAAGTATGTTTGTTGAATGAGTTATAGCGCTTATGAAAGGGGTATCGAAATAAGTTACATCGCCGGGAAATGAGATGTTGAAAATATGAGTTATACCACCAAAGAATGGGGTATTAAAAATAAGTTACATCTCCAGAAAATGGGATGTTGGAATATGAGTTATACTTATACCGCTTATGAAAGGGTTATCGAAAATAAGTTACATCACCAGGAACTAAGATGTTGGAATATGAGTTATACCGCCTATCAAAGGGGTATCAAAAATAAGTTACATTGCTAGGAAATAGGATGTTGGAATATGAGTTATACCACCAGAGAATAGGGTGTCGAAAATGAGTTACACCGCTAAGAAATGGGATGTTGAAATAAGAGTTATACTGCCTATGAATGGGGTATTGAAAATTAGTTACATCACCAGAGAATGGGATGTTGAAACACCTCTTATGAAGAGGGGTGGGCAATGGGACGCCATTATTGTATGCCTATGATTGGAAGAATATGTGTATGGTTTAAATGTTAAATGTTTGTTATTTGAATTGTGTGATGCTTGGGTCTTAATATTATACATTATTGATTTTATAGAAAAATTATATTATTTTTGAAAGTAGCAGGTGCCATGGTTGTTTTTCCAGTTACAGCGCCAGCTGAGAATAACACTGTTTGTGAAAATAATTTATAACTGTTTTTATTCACTGGGATTCCCATCTCATTAGTAGTGTTATTTTCTTAGCACGAGGATGATATTCCGGAGACCGAGGAGGCTTGAAGACTTGAGATATTTTCTAAGTGTTATTTATAGCTTTGGCTAGTAATATAATGTACTGGAACCGTTTGTGGCTAAACCTTAGTTATTTTATTTTATGTGTTTAGATTTTTAGTTGGCACCTTGTTTTAAGAGTTGTTGGATTAATTATGTTATTTCACATTTTCAGGATTTTATGATGTAAAGACCATTTTATTATTATTATTATTACATTAAGTATTATATTACGAAAAAAATTTCTTTCACCATGTTTTATTTAAATGTTTTATTTCGGGTTACTAATGTAACAAAGGGTGTTACATTTTTAGTATTAGAGCAGCTCAATCCTAAATTGGACAGTGGTAATGGGATGTTTTTCAAAAATTAAATATGGGCGCATAGGACTACTTGTTATAGTTATATATGATGCATTCTATTCTTTGATATATTGAACCTGATCAACCCAATGTTTGATTGGTGGTGTGCAGATTTATGGCTACTGGCGGGCATGGGGCTAATGCTAATGGTGTGCTTGCGGCAGCTTTGGTCGAAATGACCAGAGTCATGCAAGAGCAGACGGAGACACTCCGTCAGATGAGGGATAGCGGTAATGTGAACAACGCTGGAATGGTTGCAGCTCAGGACCCTCAGTATGTGGGCTTATCAGAGTTTCAAAAAAAAAAAGAAAAAATGATCCATCGTCCTTTCGTGATAATCCTGATCCTGTGGAGGCTGAGGAGTGGCTTCAGAAGCTGGAGAAAATATTTAGATTGATGAGATGCAACGACGCACAGAAGGTGGATTTTGCTACTTTTATGTTGGAGTCAGAGGCTGAGCACTGGTGGAATTGTGCTAGGGGGTTTGCTAGCCCAAGAAGTTCCCATAAATTAGGACAGGTTCAAGGAAATGTTTCTAGAAAGTTAATTTCCTCACAGTATTCGCACCCAGAAGGAATCAGAGTTCTTACAACTCCGCTAGGGAGACATGACCTTAGCTGAGTATGTGGCCAAATTTCAGAGCTTGGCAAGGTTCTCACGGTACCTGAGAGAATCCCCAGAATGATTGGAAAGCCATAAAGTTTGAGCAAGGATTGAAGCCGAAACTATAGATTTTCATCGGTATACTTGAGATCAGGGACTACCCAACCTTAGTGAATAACTGCTGGGTAGAAGAGCATAAGATATAGGGTCTTGCGATGGAGAAGCCCATGGAAAAGACTAGCTTTGATGGAAAGAAGTTCTAGAAAAAGGATGGCAAGTTTCAACAATAATTGCGACCTGTGACTACCATAACAAAAGGGAAGTCAGTAGAAAGGGCTCAGACTGATAGGGGCACTGGATGCTACAAGTGTGGTTGCCCAAGGAAAAGATCAGCTTTGATGGAAAGAAGTTCTAGAAAAAGGATGGCAAGTTTCAACAATACTTGCGACCTGTGACTACCATCAACAAAGGGAAGCCGGTAGAAAGGGCTCAGACTGATAAAGGCACTGGATGCTACAAGTGTGGTTTGCATCATATGGCTCGCGCGTGTCCAGCAGCACAGATTACTTTCCACAAGTGTGGGAAGGTAGGACATTGTGCCAGAGTCTGCAGAGGTGGAGAACAAGTCCAACCGAGGCTACAGAACCAGATAAGAGTCTTTACGCTCCGAGGGGAACAAGTGAACGAGTCGGATGGTTCGATACAAGGTATAAGTTTAATTAAAGAAAGAAAAATCAATATAGTTTGATTCAGGAGCTACACATTCATTCATATCCTTAGATTGTGTGAAAAATTTGTCCCTATCTGTTTCTAAACTGCCATTTGATTTACATGTTTCTACCCTTACGGAGGATAAACTAGTTACCTCCATTGTTTGCTTGAATTGCCCCTTAGTATATCATGATGTGTCTTACCTTATTGATCTTATATGCTTGCCTATGTCGGGCCTAGATGTCATCCTTGGTATGGATTGGTTGTCCTCTAACCATGTTGTTATAAATTGTTCTGATAAAACCATATCCATTGCTACACAACCTGTGACCATTGATCCTTGTGTAACCAATTCTGTTGGGTCTGTTGTGTCTTGCATAACTGCTTAGTTGAGGGAGCTTAAGGATGTATGCTTCTCTTTTCTGCTAAGATAGAGGTTGAGAGTGAAATAGAGGCAATACCTATAGTGTGTGAGTTCCAGGTTGTTTTTCCTGGGGAAGTTTCTAGTTTACCGCCAACTCGGGAGATTGAGTTTAATGTAGATCTAGTACCTGGGCGTGGACCTGTTTTGGTAGCACCCTATAGAATGACACCTTAGAGCTGAGCAAGCTTAAGAAACAGTTAGAAGAGTTGTTAGAAAAAGGGTTCATAAGGCCTAGTGTGTCACCTTGGGGAGCACTAGTGCTCCTGGTCAAAAAGAAGGATGGCAGTATGAGGTTGTGCGTTGATTATAGGCAATTAAACAAGGTAACCATCAAGAATAAATACCCTATGCCTAGGATAGATGATCCATTAGACCATTTGAGAGGAGCGATAATTTTCTCTAAGATAGATTTGAGATCCGGGTACCATCAGATTAGAGTTAAAGGCGAGGCTATTCCTAAGACAGCCTTTAGGACTAGGTACGGACACTATGAGTAGGTATGATGCCTTTTGGCATGACCGATGCCCCAGCCGTTTTCATGGACTACATGAATCAGATTTTTAGGAAGTTTTTGGATGGCTTTATGGTGGTGTTCATAGATGATATTCTTATATATTCTAGAATGCCAGAAGAGCACGAGGGGCACTTGAAGTTAGGGTTACAGATCTTGAGGGATAAGCACCTATATGTCAAACCAGAGAAGTGCGAGTTTTGGCTTGATGAGGTGAAGTTTTTGGGCCATACCATCTGTAGGAAGGGGGCAGCAGTTGACTCTTCTAAGGTAGATGCGGTTTTAGAGTGGGAACAACCTAAGTCAGTGACTGAAGTGAGGAGTTTTTTAGGATTAGTAGGATACTATAGGAAGTTCATAGAAGGTTTCTCTAGACTAGCCTTATCTTTGACCAAGTTGACTTGGAAAGGGAGATCCTTTGAATGGGACAGAGAATGTGAGGAGAACTTCCAAGAGCTTAAGAAGAGGTTGGTGTCATCACCAGTCTTGATCATTCCTGTAACACCCCCCTCGCGGGTGTTACATACTCGGACTCTAATGTGGAAATAAATCAAGAAAATAAAAAGCTGGTTGCTTTCGGAAAATACTTTAATTAAGTAGATACGTCTGAAAACGCTGTTCTAAAAATCTTCTGCATGCATAGGCAATACAAACTCAAGATAAAGGAATAAGCTCCTTACAGCACATCAGTATTCACTATTCATAAAACATAATCATAATATAAATCCTGGCCTATTATATAAGTCATTACAAACTTGAAAACATAAGTTCAAAAACTTGTAGTAATATAATATAAGACTGCTCAAAATAAAAAAGACTCCTAAGCTGGTCGGCTGAAAGTAGCCATTGGGATACAACCCAACGTCAACTTCATCAGAACGCTCCATCATCCGAGTCCTCACGTCTCCGCGGGGACCTATGATCAACATCTGTACATGTGTTCCAAAAACACAACCAGGTGTCCAACATGTACAGGCAAAGGTGAGATACTCGTATAATAAGTTTATCACGATAGCCGCACAGGCGACAAACAGCATAAATACAGTCCTCTGAACAGTTATCTATACAACACAATATAATATCTCAAACATAATCATGATTTATAATAATGCATGAGACTTCAATATCATCTTTCTAATTCATGTACTCCGGAGATTCTAGCTTCCCAACATCGAGCGATAGGCCGTAGTAACACCCGTAACACAATTGTCCTCATTAGTCAGCCTCCCGATTTAGGTCCGAACGCCAAGTGTTCCAGGGTACCACGTCATAACCATATCCTGAATAGTCCAGTCCATGATCGAGTTCATACGTGCTGGGAAGTCAACTCACCACGGCACGGGATCGCGAGGCCACCGGCCACTTGTGGAGTCTTGACACACAGAATGCCCCTACAGACCTAGTGGTCTTAACCGGTTCCATTCTCAACTACTAGAGTTGTAGCCCGGTTTCAAATGGCACGTCTGTCGGTTCATGCATGTACACAGAAAGTTTTCTGTTTTCTTTGCGTTCATGCTTTCAAATGTCGAGACATAAAGTCCACGACTCGTTTCAAAAAGGCATTAAATACACTCAAATCAAAAACACAGGACACGAAGTCCGAGTGCTCAATCCACATTTATTCTTTCAAATGTCGAGACATAAAGTCCACGACTTGTTTCAAAAAGGCATTAAGTCCACTCAAATCAAAAACACAGGACACGAAGTCCGAGTGCTCAATCCACAAAACACTAGCCCCGATGTCTCGGCCACTAGGTTTGGGTTCGTCTCAAAGGTTCATCATTTTCCTTTTCGGTCAAACTTTCTCAAAACAACTTTGGAAAACAAAACACATCTTGGTTTTCTTGGAACAAAACTTTTCTTTATCAAAGGAAACATATTCCGGGAAAACACCTTTCTTGAAAACAAAACCGTTTTCTAAGGTTTCACGTCCTTTTTTTTTTTTAACACTTTACAGAATAAAACATATTTGCACGACTTTTCACAAAACCACTTTTTATTTTTCAAAAGAACATACTTTTCAAAAAAAAAAAACATACATTTCAAAAGAACATACTTTTCAAAAGGGAACTTAACTTTTCTTGAAAATCAACACGTTTTCCAAAAATCACTTTTTGATTTCCAAAACACGGTTTTCAAAACTTTGATTTCGATTCCAAGTCTTTTAACAATTATCGAGACATAGCCAGTCCTATGCTCATCCAGGATATAAATATAGGTGTATATGTATATATATATATATATATATATATATATATATATATATATATATATATATATATATATCAACAGTTCAATATCACAATAAGATATCATCCAAGGCATCCATACCACAGTTATATCAAATAACCAACTATGCGTAACACTTAACATCCAATCAATCCAGAACATAAGTATACATATACATCAAGTCTTAATTCAATAATAACACACCAATCAATCCTATGCCATGAGGCTACCAAACTCAAAATGAAATACCTCCCTTTACCTCACAAAGGAAGTTCAATGCAAACTCAATCGGTTCTCGGTTCCGGCTCCGGTTCCGTTCGCGTCGCCTACAACAATCAAACACAATTCAATTCAAACAACAAAGCAACATCAATCTATAACATCAAAACATAAGTTTTCTTCCCCAAGAAGGTATAGGGTTCGGCCATGAAAGGATAAAAAGACTAGGGATCTCATTTGGTTCCAAACTTTTGGATGGTTGGTCCTTAAGCATGATTAACACTAAATCAAGTCCTATGACCCAAAAATTTGAGACAAAACTCATGGTTCTACACCCTACATGTTTCGGCCATAAAGAGGAGAAATAGGTTAGGAGCTTTGGTTGATGTTTTGCTCTTGGGTTTAGGGTTCAAAGACATCAAGTAAGCTAGAACAAGTGTTATATAGCCAACAAGTGCAACAAAACCCATCCTTGCACCATTAATAGGATTCGGCCCTCCCATGGAAGAATATGGAGAAAATTTCTTTTGGGTTCATGCTTCTAGACACTCAAAGTACACATCATGATGGTTTCATAGAAATTGGTTTCATGATCATATGATTTTTCTATAATTTTCTATGCATTTCCAAAGTTCTAGATCTAAACTTGGATCTTCATGAATCAAGTGATTCAAGAGATGAAATAGAGAGATTGAGAGAGTTAAGATGAGGATCATACCTCCTAGGATCCAAGATTAGTGAAGAAGAAACATGTTTTCACTCAAAAACTTCAACTTTTGATGATCAAACTAGGGTTTTTGTGAAGAACTTTTGATGAACACTCAAGAACTCATGAAGAACATGAAGAACAAGTGAGAGAAGATGAAGAACAAGATAGATAAGAGAGAGAAAGAGTGATGGCCGAAATGGCCAAGAGAGAGAAAGAGAGAAATATATATATTGATGTCATGGCAAACTTGTAAATAATTAAAAGGGTAATTTGGTAATTCCTTCAAAGACTAGGGGCGTAAATGTCATTTCCCCTATAAATATCTAGATATTTCTAAAAAGGTAATGATGACATGGTGAGTCACAGGGTCAGAATGGTTATTCCATAAATTCTCAGGGGCAAAACGGTCTTTTCATTCAAGGGCAAATGGTAATTATGAAAAGGGTCAAGAGCATTTTAGTCATTTCACGTCCAGATATTTTCTAAATGTAATCATTACACTGATGAGTCACTGATGAGTCATAGCACACCATGTGACTTCAACCTTATCCATAGCGGTTCACTGAAATCTCGTATTCAGCTCCGTTCTTCACCCGATTTAGGTTTTCGCCCAAGAAAGTCGTAGGACGGCTTATTTATTATATTTTCAAAATAACCAATATTGTTGGAAATAAAATATAAAACCTAACTGTTTCGTTCACGAGTCGAAATTAGGTCTTGATAGTAGAAAAAGACTACTATCCGTTATAAATGCAGACCGGGCTCCATTTGAGCTTTCGCCTGAAACTTAACCATGGCTTCCTATGGTTGTGTAGGACATTCCTATCTGGTTAGAATATTTTATTGCCATTTCTAAGGCCTTGAATAAAATATAAGTTCATAATTACTGAATAATTAGGAAAACTCAAAAAGCAGGGTATTACATTACTACCCCTCTAAAAAAAAAATTCGTCCTCGAAATTTCGTGACTCAAAACTAGACAGGACACTCTTGATCCCCCAGGTTCCACATCTCATCCACTACGCCATGCTTTAACAGAACGCCTAACTCTTCTCGTCTATCCTGCTGACAGGATGTTCGTAGTTAGAGTAATACACTTACTCCCACCCAGTCCTTCAAAGATCGAAACGTCTTCTTGCTCGTCCACTTGAGTTAAGGGCAAACAGTTGGATTTGGTCGCTATTCGGCCCTCGAAGATTAAGGGAGAAAGCTTCCGACAGAAGAAATTTTCTTGGTCTTACTCTCGCAGGAAAGTATACAGAAGGATTTTATCTCTCGGAAATGAGTACAGGAATATCTAGTATGTAAAAAGATTCTTCAGTAGGTTCGTGAGTGTAAAAATGCATAGCTAATACATGTTTACAACCATGACTCTAATAAAGTCCCTTCTTTCATAAGAATTCTCCAACAAATCAGGGAATCGAAAGGTAAACAGCCTGGCAAAAGTTTCAGACGGGATCACAGTTACCAATAGTAAAAGTGATTCGACTAAGTTTCATCTTTCAGTATCAGGAATTCGTCTGTGTTACAACTCAAGGAATATTCCTAACAAATCTTTCGATAGAATGACATGAAAAAGTTTAGGCCAAAAGTTACTTTTAAACCAATCCAATCAAATTTCTAATACACTGAGGGTTATGCAGGAGTGTGACTACAAAGGTTCATCCAGAATCATTTTCCTCATCTTCGGGTTGCTCTGTACACAAACTCGTCCATTGTATCTCAAGATGTCATCAGTTCCCAAACTGAACTTTGCAGCTTTCTCTTGTCCCAGTAACTCCTTTTTCTCTTGGAGGTACTCATCAGTTGTTTGTTGTTCACGGATCGTCTCCACCAGTCCACTAGATACCTTGATCATTCCCAAGCTAATCCTCTCGTGGTTCACTTCCAAAGCTAGAATGAGATCACGAAACTGTTCTATCAATTCTAGCTCCTTAACCATCATTGCAGAGATGTGCAAGGTCTTCCGACTCAGAGCGTCTGCAACGACATTTGCTTTCCTAGGGTGGTACAGCAAAGTGAAGTCGTAGTCCTTAAGAAACTCCACCCAACGTCCCTGCCTCATGTTAAGTTCCTTCTGGTCGAACAAGTACTTCAAAATTTTGTGGTCACTGAAGACATCGAACTTTGATCCATACAAGTAATGTCTCCAGATCTTCAGCGCAAAAACCAAAGCAGCTAACTCAAGATCGTGCGTCGGGTAATTCCTCTCATGAGTCTTCAACTGGCATGAAGCATACGCTATAACCTTCTGATGTTGCATAAGTACACATCCTAATACTTGATGCGAAGCATCACAGTACACTTCGTACGGTTCGTCTGGCTTAGGTAGTACTAACACTGGTGAGGTTGTCAAACGTTCCTTCATCGTCGATAAACACGACAACGAACTGATCCAGATACGGACAGAAAATCCGGTTCATGTAGTCCATGAAGATAGCAGGCGCGTTCGTCACTCCGAAAGGCATCACGAGGTACAAATAGTGACCATAACGAGTCCTGAAAGCAGTCTTAGGTACGTCCTCGTTCTTTACTCTGATATGGTGATACCCGGATCTCAGATCAATCTTTGAAAAGACAGTGGCTCCCTGAAGTTGATCTATTCAGTCATCTATGCGGGGTAGAGGACACTTGTTCTTAATCGTAATCTTGTTCAGTTGACGGTAATCCACACAGAGTCTTGAACTTCCGTCCTTCTTCTTCACCAATAACACTGGTGCTCCCCACGGGGACACACTTGGTCTCACAAACCGCTTGAACATCAGATCCTCTAGTTGAGTCTTCAGCTCGGCTAACTCCGTAGGCGACATCCTATAAGGAGCTATAGAGATCGGACCAGATCCGAGAACTAGATCAATCGAAAACTCGATCTCTCTCATAGGTGGCAAACTTGTAACTTCCTCGAGAAAAACTTCCGGAAAATCTTTCACAACCGGCACATCTGTCAAGATAACGTCCCTCTCGATTTCTAAACAGGATAGAAGCATGTATCCCTGATCTCCTTCTTTCAAAGAAGCTCTTACTTGGCTGGCAGTTATAAATCCAGAAATTTCAGGGTCAGGAAGACTAAGGTTCTATGTGCACAATCTAAAAGGATATGGTTGGAAAATAACCAATCCATGCCTAGGATCACATCCAATTGAGTCAAAGGCAAACATATTAAGTCAACAAGGAAGTTCCTATCATGAACAGTAATAGGCCAGTTCAAGCATACTGTATTAATAGTAACAGGCTTAGCAGTTGGAGTTGTGACAATCAAATCAAAAGACAGCGAAAAACAGGCAAGTCTAATTGTCTCACACAATTCAAAGAGATAAACGAATGTGTCACACCAGAATGGAATAGTACCGTTAGGATATTACCAGCTATAATGCCACTACCTTGTATGCGATCGTCAGATTGGGAGCATCAACGCCAGTCATGGTATAAACCCTTCCCCTCGCTGTGGGTCTAGCAGTTCGAACATTGTTGACAGTCGGCTTGGTTTGTGGTGTAGGGCACTCCCTCATGAAATGTCCTATCTTCCCGCAACGGAAACATAGAACTCCTTCCAGCTCGCAGTTGTTAGCTTGATGTCCGTGTTTCCCATATTTGCAACATCTCCGGATTTGGCTTTGGTTCTGGTCGTTTCCACTCCCTCCACTATAAGTAGAAGCGACAGAACGATGAGGTTGCTGTTTCTGACCATTCCCTTGAGGTCGGGAATATGGCTTCATTTGGGACTGCTCCCCTTTCTGATTCTGGTACTGGTTTGGGTTCCTGGACCTAGACGGCCCTCCTGCAGTATTCTTGTTCTCCCTTCCTTGTTCGAAGGTACGGATCTCCAGTGGTAACACTGACTCCTTGATCCCGAAGCGCAAACCTCCTTCAAATCTCTCGCACTTCCAGTCCCCATGAAACTCCGGTGGATTATGAGCAGCAAGATCAGCTCCTTGTTGGTTCTGTTGATTCTGTTGAGCCAGCGTAGCTGTCTATTGAGCAACAGCAGCCGCCATACCAGCCATGGCCTGGATAGCTCGATTGATGTTGTTGTCATCAACATTGTTGTCAGCAGTGCCGTAACCTCCACCACGACCACCTCTAAGATTCATGTTTCCCTCACAAGGCAGACCAATCATACCTTAATAAGGAAACATAAATTCGTGCGTTAAATGCTAGTGTGTCAAGTAACAGTGTTCTAGTGTGTCAACACACATTGCTTCAACAGAGAAACAATTCACAAAGTTCACACAGAGATCACACAACACAAACATAACAGACTCACTTCCAAGGATTCCCGAAAGACTTGACCAGCTCTGATACCACTAATGTAACACCCCTCTCGCGGGTGCTACATACTCGGACTCTAATGCAGAAATAAATCAAGAAAATAAAAAGCTGGTTGCTTTCGGAAAATACTTTAATTAAGTAGCTACGTTCGAAAACGCAGTTCTAAAAATCTTCTGCATGCATAGGCAATACAAACTCAAGATGAAGGAATAAGCTCCTTACACCACATCAGTATTCACTGTTCATAAAACATAATCATAATATAAATCCTGGTCTAATATATAAGTCATTATAAACTTGAAAACATAAGTTCAAAAGCTTGCAGTAATATAATATAAGACTGCTCAAAATAAAAGACTCCTAAGCTGGTCGGCTGAAAGTAACCATTGGGATACAACCCAACGTCAACTTCATCAGAACGCTCCATCGTCCGAGTCCTCACGTCTCCGCGGGGACCTATGATCAACATCTGTACATGTGTTCCAAAAACACAACCAGGTGTCCAACATGTACAGGCAAAGGTGAGATACTCATATAATAAGTTTATCACGATAGCCGCACAGGCGACAAACAGCATAAATACAGTCCTATGAATAGTTATCTATACAACAGAATATAATATCTCAAACATAATCATGATTTATAATAATGCATGAGACTTCAATATCATCTTTCTAATTCATGTACTCCGGAGATTCTAACTTCCCAACATCGAGTGATAGGCCGTAGTAACACCCGTAACACAATTGTCCTCATTAGTCACCCTCTCTATTTAGGTCCGAACGCCAATTGTTCCAGGACACCACGTCATAACCATATCCTGAATAGTCCAGTCCCTGATTGAGTTCATTCGTGCTGGGAAGTCGACTCACCACGGCACGGGGTCGCAAGGCCACCGGCCACTTGTGGAGTCTCGACACACAGAATGCCCCTACAGACCTAGTGGTCTTAACCGGTTCCATTCTCAACTACTAGAGTTGTAGCTCGGTTTCAAATGGCACGTCTGTCGGTTCATGCATGTACATAGAAAATTTTCTGTTTTCTTTGCGTTCATTCTTTCAAATGTCGAGACATAAAGTCCACGACTCGTTTCAAAAAGGCATTAAGCACACTCAAATCAAAAACACAGGACACGAAGTCCGAGTGCTCAATCCACATTTATTCTTTCAAATGTCGAGTCATAAAGTCCATGACTCGTTTCAAAAAGGCATTAAGCCCACTCAAATCAAAAACACAGGACACGAAGTCCGAGTGCTCAATCCACAAAACACTAGCCCCGACGTCTCGGCCACTAGGTTTGGGTTCGTCTCAAAGGTTCATCATTTTCCTTTTCGGTCAAAATTTCTCAAAACAACTTTGGAAAATAAAACACGCCTTGGTTTTCTTGGAACAAAACTTTTCTTTATCAAAGGAAACATATTCCGGGAAAACACCTTTCTTGAAAACAAAACCGTTTTCTAAGGTTTCACGTCCTTTTTTTTTTTACACTTCACAGAATAAAACACATTTGTACGACTTTTCACAAAACCACTTTTTACTTTTCAAAAGAACATACTTTTCAAAAAAAAAAAAAAACATACATTTCAAAAGAACATATTTTTCAACATACATTTCAAAAGAACATACTTTTCCAAAAAACATACATTTCAAAAGAACATACTTTTCAAAAGAACATACATTTCAAAAGGGAACTTAACTTTTCTTGAAAAGCAACACGTTTTCCAAAAACCACTTTTTGATTTCCAAAACACGGTTTTCAAAACTTTGATTTCGATTCCGAGTCTTTTAACAATTATCGAGACATAGCCAGTCCTATGCTCATCCAGGATATAAATATAGGTATAGATATATATATCAACAGTTCAATATCACAATAAGATATCATTCAAGGCATCCATGCCACAGTTATATCAAATAACCAACTATGCACAACACTTAACATCCAATCAATCCCGGACATAAGTATACATATACATCAAGTCTTAATTCAATCATAACACACCAATCAATCCTATGCCATGAGGCTACCAAACTCAATATGAAATACCCCCTATACCTCACAAAGGAAGTTCAATGCAACTCAATCGGTTCTCGGCTCCGGCTCCGGTTCCATTCGCGTCGCCTAAAACAATCAAACACAATTCAATTCAAACAACAAAGCAACATCAATCAATAACATCAAAACATAAATTTTCTTCCCCAAGAAGGTATAGGGTTCGGCCATGAAAGGATAAAAAGACTAGGGATCTCATTTGCTTCCAAACTTTTGGATGGTTGGTCCTTAAGCATGATTAACACTAAATCAAGTCCTATGACCCAAAAATTTGAGACAAAACTCATGGTTTTACACCCTATATGTTTCGGCCATAAAGAGGAGAAATAGGTTAGGAGCTTTGGTTGATGTTTTGCTCTTGGCTTTAGGGTTCAAAGACATCAAGTAAGCTAGAACAAGTGTTATATAGCCAAAAATTGTAACAAAACCCATCCTTGCACCATTAATAGGATTCGGCCCTCCCATGGAAGAATATGGAGAAACTTTCTTTTGGGTTCATGCTTCTAGACACTCAAAGTACACATCATGATGGTTTCATAGAAATTGGTTTCATGATCATATGATTTTTCTATAATTTTCTATGGATTTCCAAAGTTCTAGATCTAAACTTGGATCTTCATGAATCAAGTGATTCAAGAGATGAAATAGAGATTGAGAGAGTTAAGATGAGGATCATACCTCCTAGGATCAAAGATTAGTGAAGAAGAAACAAGTTTTCACTCAAAAACTTCAACTTTTGAAGATCAAACTAAGGTTTTTGTGAAGAACTTTTGATGAACCCTCAAGAACTCATGAAGAACCTGAAGAACAAGTGAGAGAAGATGAAGAACAAGAGAGAGAAAGAGTGATGGCCGAAATAGCCAAGAGAGAGAAAGAGAGAAATATATATATTGATGTCATGGCAAACTTTTAAATAACCAAAAGGGTAATTTGGTAATTCCTTCCAAGACTAGGGGCGTAAATGTCATTTCCCCTATAAATATCTAGATATTTCTAGAAAGGTAATGATGACATGGTGAGTCACAGGGTCAGAAAGGTTATTCCATAAATTCTCAGGGGCAAAACAGTCTTTTCATTCAAGGGCAAATGGTAATTAGGAAAAGGGTCAAGGGCATTTTAGTCATTTCACGTCCAGATATTTTCTAAACGTAATCATTACACTGATGAGTCACTGATGAGTCATAGTAAACCATGTGACTTCAACCTTATCTGTAGCGGTTCACTGAAATCTCGTATTCAGCTCCGTTCTTCACCCGATTTAGGTTTTCGCCCAAGAAAGTCGTAGGACGACTTATTTATTTTGAATATTTTCAGAATAACCAATATTGTTGGAAATAAAATATAAAACCTAACTGTTTCGTTCATGTGAAAAACGCAGACCGGGCTCCGTTTGAGCTTTCGCCCGAAATTTAACCATGGCTTCCTATGGTTGTGTAGGACATTCCTATCTGGTCAGAATATTTTATTGCCATTTCTAAGGCCTCGAATAAAATATAAGTTCATAATTACTGAATAATTAGGAAAACTCGAAAAGCGGGGTATTACAATTCCAGACCCTTCGATGGGATTTTTCGTTTATTACGACGCTTCTAAGAATGGTCTAAGATGTGTGTTGATGCAAGAGCGGATGGTAGTGGCTTATGCATCTAGGCAGCTTAGGACCCATGAGGTGAATTATCCTACACATGACCTTGAGTTGCCAGCAGTAGTTTTTGTCCTTAAGATTTGGAGGCACTATTTGTATGGTGCTAGGTTTGAGGTTTTTAGTTACCATAAGAGCCTAAAGTACCTGTTTGACCAAAAGGAGTTGAATATGAGGTAGAGAAGGTGGATGGAGTTCCTTAAGGATTATGATTTTGAGTTGAAGTACCATCTAGGGAAAGCTAACGTAGTGGCCGATGCCCTTAATAGGAAATCCATAAACATGTCTAGCTTAATGGTGCAAGAAATGAGTCTTTTAAAGGAGTTTAGAGATATGAATTTGGAGGTGTCTTTGAATGCTATAAGTTTGAGGTTGAATAGGTTGGAGATCCATAATGACCTTAGGGAGGAGATTAGGCGTGGACAACTTTTAGACCAGGAATTGCAATCTTTGTTGGGACGAGAAGGTTATGAGTTGTCTGTTGATGGCTTAGTAATTTTAAAGGTAGGATAGTTGTTCCTAAAGAGGAAAGCCTCAGGGAAAGAGTATTAGAGGAAGCATATAAGGGAAAGTTCACCATACATCTAGGAATAACTAAGATGTACCAGGACCATAAAAAGATGTATTGGTGGTTAGGAATGAAAAAGGATGTGACCAGCTTTGTGTCTAAGTGTTTAGTGTGTCAAAAGGTTAAGATAGAACACCAAAAACCTTCAGGTCTGTTGCAACATTTAGAAATTCCTGAGTGGAAGTGGGAGGGAATATCTATGGATTTTGTGATGGGGCTACCTAGGACTTGTTTAGGTTTAGATGTCATATGGGTAATAGTGGATAGGTTGACCAAGTCTGCTCACTTCTTGCTAATTAAGGCAACCTATAGCTTGGATAAATTGGCAGACTTGTATATTAGGGAGATAGTCAAGCTTCATCGTATACCCACCTCTATGGTGTTTAGATAGAGACCCGAGGTTTACTGTTTACCTCTAGATTTTGGAGAGTTTTCAGCAAGCCTTTGGTTCTAAGTTAAGTTTTAGCACAGCCTTTCACCCCCAGACGGATGGTCAGTCAGATAGGACCATTCAGACCCTTGAGGACATGCTACGAGCGTGTGTTTTAGATGAAGGTGGAAGTTGGGATAAATTTTTACCCCTCATAGAGTTTGTGTAAAACAATAGTTATCACGTTAGCATAGGCATGGCACCCTATGAAGCTCCTTAAAGAAGAAAGTGTAGATCCCGTTTGTGTTGGTGTGAGATAGGTGAGAAGAGCTTGATAGGATCTGACTTGGTTCAACAAACTACAGATAGGATCGAGATGATTAGGGAGAGGATACGCACTGCGCAGCGTAGGCAAAAGCGCTATGTCGATAATTAAGAGGAGAAAGCCTTTAAAATTCCCACAAGATGAACATGTATTCTTGAGAGTCACTAGTAAGACTAGGGTGGGAAGATTCATGAAAGTCAGAAAACTAAACCCTCGATTCATTGGTCCCTTCCAAATCCTAAAAAGAGTCAGGCATGTTGCTTACCAATTGGCTCTTCCACCTCTATTGTCAATCCTTCATGATGTTTTCCATGTTTCACAACCTAGAAAATATGTACCAGATATGTCTCATATAATAGCTCCCGAGTCAATACAATTGAAGGATAATTCGATCTTTAAGCCTAGGCCTGTACGGATTATCGACAAGAGCACTAAAAGATCCTGAGGAGAAAGACGATTCCATTGGTGAAAGTGGTGTGGGAAGGATTGACTCCGGAGGAAGCTACTTGGGAACTGGAAGAGGAGTTGACGCACCAATATCCAGACCTCGTCGTTGAAGGTACATTACCTTTATTTTGTTCATACGTGTGTGTGAAGTTAATTTCTGGGACGAAATTCTTAAAGGATGGGAGAAAATGTAACATCTCAAGAATTGAATAAAGGTAAAAGAGATATTAATCTTAGCAAATAAAATTAATAAAGTGTTGGAGAAGCTTAGAATGGTTGACTTCGAGCCTTAAGGGTAGTATATTGATCAAGAGAATAAAAGGGAAAGTTTTAAGATTAAAAATCTGTCACAGTAGTATGAGCAAGCCCGTGCTCATGTTCGGCACGCCTGTGTTGATAGAGCACGGTTTGAGCCGCGCCGTGCTAATTGTTAGCACGCCAGTGCCGGAAAATGGACAATTTTGACGTTGATTGGCACGGTCGTGCCAATGGAGAGCATGCCTGTGCTCTCTGTCAGGACGCATTAAAAATAGAACTTTAAAAGAGGGAAACATGGGTAACCCTATAAAAACCAATCCTAATACTCCTAGTGCAGCTACAAACCCTAATAACACTCTACAAACTCTCTTTTGCTATCTTTGTGGAATCAAGGTCTTGGAGAGGGTGAAGCTGGTTAGGAAGGAGCCTAAGAGGGAAGAGAAGTTGGAGATCTTGTAGAATTTTCTTGGTGTGTTTGTGGGTGACGCTTGGAGATTCTTGAAGGTCTTTAAGATGTGAGTAAAAACGACATTTTCTTATCCTTCCATGGTGCAAACGAATTTTGTAAAAGAGGTTTGGTTTATATAATGATTATAGTGAGATTTCAATAGAAAAATACATGCTTTGTCCAAATCCTATTTTTTGAAATTGGGGGATTTGTACAAAAACGAAATTAGTTTTTAATTAGAATTTTTTTGGAGTTATGAATGCCATGATTGAATGTCTATACTATGTGAATTTTGTGGTCTTTGATGATTGAGATGGCATGCTTTGTATGTGATGTAATTATCATGAAATATAGATGAGTTTAGGAATATCTATATGATGTTTTGGCATGCTCTTATATGATAAGTATGATATAGTGTTGAATTGACATGAAAATTAGATTATCAATAAGGATGTTTGTTGAATGAGTTATAGCGCCTATGAAAGGGGTATCGAAATAAGTTACATCGCTAGGAAATGGGATGTCAAAAATATGAGTTATACCACCAAAGAATGGGGTGTTGAAAATAAGTTGCATCGCCAGGAAATGAGATGTTGGAATATGAGTTATACCGCCTATGAAAGGGATATCAAAAATAATTTCATCGCCAGGAAATGCGATGTTGGAATATGAATTATACCACCAAAGAATGGGGTGTTGAAAATAAGTTATATCGCCAGGAAATGAGATGTTGGAATATGAGTTATACCGCCTATGAAAGGGGTATCAAAAATAATTTCATCGCCAGGAAATGAGATGTTGGAATATGAGTTATACCACCTATGAAAGAGGTGTCGAAAATAAGTTACGTCACCAAGAAATCAGATGTTGGAATATGAGTTATACCACCAAAGAATGGGGTATCGAAAATGAGTTACATTGCTAGGAAATGAGATGTTGAAATAAGAGTTGTACCGCCTATGAATATTATACATTATTGATGTTACAGAAAAATTATATTATTTTTGAAAGTATCAGGTATCATGGTTGTTTTTCCGATTACTGCACCGATTGAGAAACTGTTTGTGAGAATAATTTATAACTCTTTTTATTCACTGGGAGTCCCATCTCATTAGTAGTGTTATTTTCTTAGCACGGGGATGATATTCCTGAGACCGAGGAGGCTTGAAAACTTGAGATATTTTCTTAGTGTTATTTATAGCTTTGGTTAGTAATATAATGTACTGGAGCCGTTTGTGGCTAGACATTAGTTATTTTATTTTATATGTTTGGGTTTTTAGTTGATGTCTTGTTTTAAGAGTTGTTGGATTAATTATGTTATTTCAGATTTTGAGGATTTTATGTTGTAAAGACCATTTTATTATTATTATTATTATTATTATTATTATTATTATTATTATTATTATTACATTAAGTATTATATTACGAAAAAAAAATTCTTTCACTGTGTTTTATTTAAATGTTTGATTTCGGGTTACTAATGTAACGAAGGGCGTTACACTATCAGTGTAAAGTTTTTTACATTGTAAACTAATAGAAAATCATGGTATGAGTGGCTTTTGATGTGGTTATGATAAGAGTCAAACATTTTAGTTGATATGATAAGTTATGATTGGCTAAGAGTGTAAAAAATCTTTACACTGGTAGTGCATACCAATTAAATCCATTTAATTATTGAATATTCTTAATATTATTTGATTTGATATTTATTGCATATATAATGATAATAATTATTAATTGTATCCATATTCATGTGAGTGCATTTCTAATGCAATTAATATTACAAATTCCAACTTTTTTAGGCTTAATTGCACTTTTGGTCCCTCAGGTATCACGATTGTGCAATTTTGATCCCCCGAATTTTAATTGTGCCAATTGGGTTCTCCAAGTATCACGATTGTGTAATTTTGATCCCCCAAGTTTCAATTGCGCCAATTGGGTCCCCCAGGTATCATGATTGTGTAATTTTGATCCCCAAGTATCACTATTGAGCAATTTTGGTCCCCCAAGTATCACGATTGTGCAATCTTTTAACATCAATAGCCTACGAAGCACATGTGCGACTGATTTGGCACTTAATGAGACTAACTTGACAGCTTACGTGTCATTCTTATGTGACACTTAATGATGTGTATTTGATCATTAAATTGTGTAAGATGTCAATGATGTCTTATAAGAATGTCTCGTAAACTGTTAAGTTGACTTCACTAAGTGTCAAATCAATCCCACGTGTGCTACGTAGGCTACTGGCGTTAAAAATTACACTATTGTGTTGCTTGGGGGACCAAAATTAAACAAACGTGATATCTAGGGGACCCAATTGGCACAATTGAAAATTGAGGGACCAAAATTGCACAATCATGATACTTGGGGGATCCAATTGACGCAATTAAAACCTGGGGGACTAAAATTGTACAATCGTTATACCTGGGGGATCAAAAGTGTAATTAAGCCATTTTTTTCCTAATCATATCCCCGTAATATATTCCTTCACTATTTATTTTGAGTATTTAAACGAATTTCAATCTAATCCGAACTTTCGAATTTCAAATAATGATAAATATATGAGAAATTATTATGTTTTAGAACCTTCAAAATATCTATCATTTTGCAAGTGAGATTCATGTCCGGTAACATCACCGTGTTCATTCCCCCACTAATAGTAGCTTTTACTTTCAAATTCGATTATTTTATTATCATTTGATTTTTTATTTCATATATAATCATCATAATTATTAATTATGTCCAAGCTCATTTGGCTGTAATCAATACACGTTATTTTTATAGTAAAATTTTAAATATTTTACAATATTAATTTAAAATATTGAATAATAATATGAATTCAATTGGTATGCATATTATTAATTGCATATTAAAGATTAAAGAATGAAATATTAAAAAATAATTTGGTATATAAATTCATATAAAAAAAAATAGAATTGTTATAATTTCATGAATAAACTGGACTGCTATTATTTAGAACAATTTTCATCTTAAATATAAACATATTCAGATAAATACATTAAATTATTATTAAGAGGTACACTTATAAATTTATAAATTTAATAAATTATAAGAGAACTCCTAACTCCTATATTACATAATGAATAAATATAAATTATTAAAATTAAAATTAAAAATGTCGTCGATATGAAAATATGATATTATTGTGAAACAGGCTGAGCGTTATTACATCCCCAATATCTCACATCTCGTCCCTTCCGTAATCTGTACCCGCACCTAGGTATGCTAACCTCGCATGACCACTGTAATACGGCTTGCCACTTGGCAAATGATTATGTTATGTATGACAACCATCACTGTGCCATTACCAACCTCACCGTGATCAACATATCATCTTCTTACTCATATAATCTCATCCACAATACCACAATCTCCACAACCTCTCATCTCGACATATGCAACATGGCACTTTTAATCACTATCAACATGATCATAAAACATGCAAGCATAGTATCTAATGTTCCGACATACGTTGGCATATAAACATGTAACTCATAAATCACACATAGCATCTAGCACACCAAACATATCAATCATCCATCAGGAAATAATCGTCTAACTTAAGGTAAATCATTCCTATGGTGATAAACCCACAATGCCTAAACCCTAATTGATACATACTTCACAGTAGTCCCCAATGTAGGTTGGGTGTTGTCAGTTACTCAACCTCTAGTAGGGTTTAAGTTCCCCTACACATGTCAATATATTTTATACTACTCTTGCCTTCTCGACGAATGTGTGATTCTTTTTCCCCCACCCAATATCGAATGCCGAACTACGATCATAGACCCACGAACACTCCTAGAACAGCCATGAACACTGATTGCCACACCAACCACGACCACGCTCGGTGTTTCGAAACTTACCCTAATCACGATAACAACACGTAAATTATACCGAAAATTTTAAAACGAATCGAAACCAAGAATCGATATGAAGAACAAATGAAAAACAATGAAAACAATATAGGTAGGTATGAAGCCTCGACTTACCCTCGACATATCAAAGAAACAATCGGTCGAAGCTGAAAAAGAAGTCGAGTTGAATCAAAATACAAGATCGGAACTGAAATCTTATGATCAAAATGCCAAAAACTTGAATCAAAGGCCTAGAACAATGTCCCTGGCTCTCCCTCGAGCTCTCTGGGAAATCTTAAACACTGTAGAACTAGTCCATAGTGAAAATGAAAAGAATTTATAGAAGATGAATTCTGATGAGCACACTTAAGCGTTGGGTAGTCCCACGCTTGAGTGTCGCAACGCAACGCTTGAGCGTTGGTTCCCTCCATGCTTGAGCATTGAGGTAACTTCACGATAAGGGCAACATCTCCTTGCATGCGACCGCATACGTGGCACCGCCACATGTCCTTCACATCCCATCACTGTCGGTCACCTGGTCAGCATAGCATGCTGGGCATCCAAGTTCTCCATGCTGAAGCGTTGGCATGCTTGAGCGTTTGGCTTAGTCACGCTTGAGCGTGCCAGCCAAGGTTCAACACCCTACTCTTTTCCTTTTCCAAGCACGCCCTAATCCTAAACACACATCAAACATACAATCAAGCATATAATACTCATAAACATGATTAGAAAAACTACGTTGTTACACATTGCTCCTCCAGTCAAAAGGAAATATACCCAAATGTGTATTTCCTCGAGTCCACACATCCACCATAGTATGAATTCGAGTAGCCAACCACTTCAAGGTGATCTGACCTTCTGTATCTGAGCATGTCATCCTCGTGCCTTGCAAATACCTAAGAACCTTCTTTGGAGCCTTCTAATGGTTTATTCCACGATTACTTTGATATCAGCCTACCATTCCAACAGCAAAATATAACTGACCTTCAGTAAATATTGTGCTGAATTTTATCTAAAGTGTAACAATCCCTCTGAAAAAAGGTTCTATATTCTTTCTTCGTCTGTTATGCTGACCTGGAGTTATGATTTTGACAGGAATTATTATACTTTCATAGGACACGCCACTCCGTGCGACCATATAGAATAATTGGCCCCTAACTACTTTTGATGCTTCTACTTCGGAGTTCAGCAATTGTTTGTATCCAGTTGGTTGTTTTAGGTGGACCCTTCTAGAAAGACATGTCTCAATGCAGTCTTCATTAGCCATATGGTGGATAAAGGAGAATAATGATTAAGAAAGAACATGAAAAGGGAGTTTTTGGGTCGACAAGGCAGGTGCAAATGATGATGTCTTTGAACTGTGAGCAAGATGTAAGCATATCTTTGGATATGAGGAGTGGTACAATGTCAGTCCAATCACATAGTCCCCACATAAAGATGCTGGAGTTAGTTATTTGTGTGATGGTTCACCCACTATGGTTTGAGACGTGAGATAACTTTATGTAGTCATAACTGATTGAGATAGATAATCATGGCCTATACAGATGACCAAAAGGCTTGAATTGTGCAAAAGCATTGGACCAAAATCTGAGAAGACCCGGAAGCCAATTTTTTTCTCAAATCAATTTTATTACGATAATAAATAAATAAAGCAAGCATAGTCCTTGGCTCTATCTTGTATGAGGAAATTTAAAGGGAGTGTAGTAGTGTACTTGTAATGTTGATCCATGTAAAGCAACATAATTAGTCAATTTAATTTTTTGTCCGTAAGGTCCATTATTCCAATTTTCATACTTTGCCTTGCCTCCAGAGTCTGTTTTCACGCTGAAGTGTACTTAGAAAGATAGACATAGAAAATAGGCTTCAACCTTACTTTAGATATTTCATATTACGGATGTGAAGAAGAGGAACATAAATGCTTAAACTTTTTACATAATGATGACTGAAAAAGGGTCACCTCAAGCTGCTACTGCAACTCAATGATCTTCCTGATGACATTTGGAAAGCAGTTAAACATAATTTCAACTCACTAAACCTATTAATTATTGCAATATTTCAATCAATCCTAGATCCTATACTCCTCCTAAGTTTAAATAAAAGTAAAAAAGAAAAAAGACTATAGATATAGGGAAAAAAGATTTGCAGCTTCATTTAAACCTTCAAGCTTAACAGAAATATGAGCACAAGGGTGGAAGATCCCATTGAGCTTCATTAGAATCCTGAACAGTTTCCATGTACTCTTGCACACCATTAATTGCATAAAGTGAAGCTGATATTTGTCTTTCAACTTTCATCCTTTCAAATTCTGAAAGCTCCAAGTCAGCTATATCAGGCAAGCCATCAGTCTTTGGTATATCCAATACATGAGCAAAAGGAAAACTATCAAAAATATATTCAAAACTCCCTGAAAGATTGTACTGGGGACCTGACTGATCAAACTCCTCCCTGAAATTGCTCAAATCTGGTCTATAAGCATCATCAAATAGTTGTGTGTTTTGGGTTGTCACACTAGAAAGTGAATTGTCACTGTTGTCCTTATTGCTTGAATTAGTACTACTACTAGTGCTAGTATTGCTAGTGGTGCTGCTGACCCTTGTGGCAGATGCATCCACATGTTCCTGTTGTTTGGTACCTTTTCTGTTGTTAAGCAGATTTCGAATCCGAGAAGCAAGAGGAGAATCTGAGGAGACATGAGTGATGAAGTTGGTGCGAGTGTTGGATCCACGAAGAAGGCATGCAGCTTCATCATAAGCTCTGGCTGCTTCCTCTGCAGTCTCAAATGTTCCAAGCCACATTCTTATCTTCTGAGTTGTGTCTTTGATCTCTGCCACCCATTTCCCTGAAGGTCTTTGTCTCACCCCAACAAACTTGTTTGTGTTATTGTTCCCGTTTCTCCCTTTGTATTTGCTTCCTTTTCTGATTGATATGCCTGGCCTCAAATGCTTCTTTGGTTGCTGGAATTGAATTTCCATTAGAAGTTGTTCAACTAATGGTATTTTAGTGAAGGGAAATATGAAGTTGTATCAAAGAGAGAGAAAGTAGTAGAAACTGGTTTAGCTCTCACAAAGATAGTGGAAGGTTTATTCCTCAATCTTCATATTGTTGCTTGCAAGTTGTGAGATTATATATGGATGAAAAAAGTTGCCAAGCTTTGAAGCAAGTGGGCTTAATATATACAAGAATATTTCTTGAAATTTGTTAATTGTGAAATTTTTGTTTATAATATTTATAATTTTGCATGATGCAGACTAGTTACCCTTCATATTCTATTTTTTCCCGGACTTTCATTAGATTGACCGCTATACCTGTCTCCTTTGTTGGCATCACATGACTGAGAGTCAAGTTTGAGTTTAGATGTAGCACCAAAAAGAGAATCAAATTAATTGAAGACCTATATTCTATCTCTTCTTCTCCATTTTACCCCTCCTAAGTCCCTATCCACCCACCCCACCCCAAAAAAAAAAAAAAAAAAAAACAACTAATTCTCTCTAACTATTATAGCTCAGACTTCTATTTGTTTCTTGAAAGATACAATATATTACCTATTTTTTGAGAATTATTAAATATTAACTCTCACAGCACATATATGTAGATTTGCTTAAATTCTCCTAATTCTTAGATATATTAAAAAAATTCAGTAGATAAAAGTGATTTGAAAATTTGAGATGCATTTATTCAAGAGTATGCACAAACTGTACGTGTGTGCAACTATTGTTATTTTGAATTTAAGAACTTGGAAATACTGAATCGTACGAGACTATTTTCATAAAATTCATAAGAATAAAATTATTAGTCAGTTTTTTGATTATAACCCTCTTGAGTAAAACTTTTTTCCTTTTTAAGTGAGAATATTTCTCTTGCTATGGTTTCGCTACGAAATTTGTTTTCGTACTTTCTAGCACTCCTCTTCAGTCAAGAAAAAAAAAAGCACTCCTCTTAAGAACTGTTCAAAATAATACTAGTACTAGTACTACTTAACCATTATAATCCTATATCTAGAAATAGTCATAACAAAATGCCTTTCGAGCAATGTCCAATTTGGCAATGATCTTGATTCCATGCTAAATAAGATGGAATCACCATATTACCTAGACAGAACAGAGGGAAAAATTGGAAACTTGAAGCTAGTCTTTGTCTCCACTCCCCTCTTTATGCCTAGGTCAAGCAGTTGAAAAGAAGGTGAAGGCATGAATGGCCTCCACTTGGAGACTCCAAAATGATCCTTTAGATGCATCCATAAACTAAGACTAAAAAACCATGCTTGGCACTAAGGTGGACCAAGTCATTGGTCACCTTATCTATTGGGCATGAAAATATTATATATTTATAAATATATCATGTCGTGCGGGCTGTGTTTGTTTTAAGTTGTAACCACCTCTTCACGTCACCAACCACACCCCTTGTTCCCCTCCTCTTATGTTTATTCATAAAGTCTTCTTCACCATCTTAAACCAATCCCTTGTTTATGATTCATACATTGTTGTTGTCTTGTTGTCTGAGGTGGCCCTGAGCAAGGTGAAGAAGGGTCACCGCTCAAAGCCCATATGAGAAAGTAAAAGGTTATCCACTATTGATTTGATTGAATATATAAAGATTTTAACTCACAAAATAATTTAAGGGTGAATAATCCCTTACTTTCTTACTTTAGAGCTCCACTCACTTTAAAGGAGTCAAATTCATATAAATATTAAAATAAAATTTTTATATTATTAATTTTTAGCAATAAAAAATTATTGTTCCAAAATTGATAGAAAATAATATGTCAAGTATATATTAGAATATTTCATTAAATTAATACATTTTCTAGAATCAATTACACTCATGTTTGATTTAGACTTTTCCTCTTCCCCTCTTTCTCTCCTTAACTCTTTGTCTCTCTCTATCAAAACAGTCTCACGCACATAGACTATAAAGCACCTAACTGATTATAAGGACATTAATTTCTCAGTTCACACAGGGCACCCAAAATCTTAGGTCCGACCGTACTTTTTGTTAGCTGATTGAGAAGAAGCCAACCTAAAATTATATTTCAATTTGAGTTTTTCTTTTCTTCTCTCTCTTGCTCTCTTTCTTTCTTTCTTTTCTCTCTCTCTCGTTTATTTTTATAATGAAATTAAATTTGAATAATTAAATATTGCATGCCTCTTTAGAGTTCACAATGAGTCTCAAGTTAGACCCCGATGAAGATATAGAAACTAGAAAGAGACAGAAGTATTACTATATTAAACAAGTTGGCTATCTAAAATGGCAATTTTCTCGTGAAAACCTATCGAAAATTCAACTTATGTATATATAGAATCATAGTAATCATGCTGTAACTTTATACTTTTATTTTACCAGAAAAATCATTGCATTTCATTCAAAATCAAAGCTTCAATACCTGCTTGAATATCAATAAAAAGCTGAGGATTAGCTTTATATATGGCCACATTTGCTAAGTTGTGAGCAGCCATATTAGCATACCTCCTAGTAAACTCCACATGAGAGTTGTTGCTAAAAGAAGAGAGTAACTTTTTACAGTTTGAATAATCATACCAAACTCAGTAGCATCAGATATTTCAGAGTTAACTCCATCCACTACAAGCTTAGCATCCATTTCAAAGATAACATCATTGAAGCCCAATTCTCTCATCCAATTCATTGCCATCCAAAGATGAAAAGCTTCTCCCACTTTTACATCAGTGATAGGCTGGAAGTATAGAGTTTTAGCCCCCAAGAAGAGACCAAATTCATCTATAATAATTAACCTAATACCTACCCTGTTCTGTTTTTGTGAAAAAGATGTATCCATGTTGCATTTAACAAAACCAGGGGGCGGCATCTTCCACCTACAATGCTGGACCTCCCTTGCTTCATCTTCTTGATGTGTGTGTTGAGTTCTTGCCTTGCACCAATCTTGAAGCATTGGTTTTGCTCTGCCAATGATGGATGATGGTGACTCATCCACTGAAAGTGAAAAAGGGAAACACAAGAAGGGGGGTTAAATTGTGTTTCTTAAACCTTTTTTGAAACCTTTTCTAAAAAGGGTTTTAAGCAAGCAGGATGTTTAAACAAATCAAACCGAAAACAAGTTTTTGACAAACTTTAAGAAACTTTGTTTTGAATCCCCAAGTTAGTAATTAAATAAACTTGACAAGATAAAGATAGAGAGATTCACACAGAGATATATCCTGGTTCACTCTTTCAAATCGAAAAGCTACGTCCAGTCCCTTCCTCCAGAAGGTTTTTCCACTAAATCACTTAGCACTTTTCACAAGTTGTTTCCTAGTCACTCCTAACTTTTACAACTCCAAGTATTCTACACCTCTCTAGGCTCCAAGTATTCTTTTACAGACAAGCCTCTTCAGGCTCAACCAATCCTAAGATTTTGAGAAGGGTTTTGAGCTTTTTACAAACTCACTAAGTGTGAGAGTATTACAAGATATAGCTTTTTGAATCTGTTTGTAACTTTACAAAGAAAGAATATGAAAGTTTACAGATCTTTGACTAGAGAGTAGTGATTGCTTGAAGGTTTTTGTTGCGTATGAATTCTCTCTTGTATGTATATGTGTATCTCTACTTGTTTCTTCAAATGATGGTCTTTAAATAGTCTTGACTATCTTCCGGATTTCAAACGGTAGAAAACTTGTCTGTTTAGACTTAGTGAAATATCCGTTAGACACATGTCCATTTACTAGCTGTTTTCTGTTCATAGTTGTCCTTTCTTTGTGTAAGCAGGGAGGCAAGTTTGCTTTTAATAGAATAGTAGTGATAGCAGCTTGTAGCAGGTTAAATCAGAGTAGAATGTCCTTTGCTTTTTGGCCGTCATGCTTTCTGCTTTACGTGGCTTGACGTGTATAACGTTGTACCTTATTTTGTCTTTATGGAAAGATATTTTTCTTTTGTAATCCAATCTAGACTTTTGAAATATGTGCCACGTCATCTGCAAAACAAAGTCAGTGGACGCACAAGTAATATAGAAAGATTGGACGCATAATATACTTGTGACATCAGGACGCAAGATACTTATCCTTTAAGGATAAAGCCCAATGACCAGTTGGGCGAACCACAATCTTCTTTGGACGCAGACAGCTTGGAGAGCTATATTATACCGTTGGACGCAATGAATGCTTTGAGCTTATCGTCCAGTATGAGCTAGATGTAACTTTGGACGTTGAGGCTTAGTGCTCTTTTGAGAATCTATCTGAAGTTAGAGACATAGAAAAGGTCTTTTGACCTTATGGATTAGTAATAACTGAACTTCTACTATTTTCATAAACATATAATAATTTTGTTAATCATTAAAACTTTGAGGGGTCATAAACCATTTCTGTTTTGGTTCTAACAATTTCTCCCTTTTTTATGATGACAAACATTATTATAAAGAGTTTTTGAAAACGATCTTCAAATGGGCAAAAGGCTCCCCTAAGATCATGCATTACTAAGATATATGTTTTAAACATTCAGATTAAGCATAGATGACATAACTTAGAACATAATAGGATCAAAGCATTATTATAAAGAGTCTAACACATATAAGAGATCGATTCAATTATGCATAGGAAAGCGTTTATATTCATAAAACCTTTAATTACACATTTCCATATTTCCATATTCTCCCCCGGTTTGTCATCAGACAAAAAGGAATTGGGAGGATAAACATCGTAGTCAGCTAAGAAAAGACATTAAAAAAAGACTCAAGGGGATGGTGGAGAAAGAGGAGGAATATGAGAAAAGATTCGGTGAAGATAGTGCAACAATTTATCAATCCTTCGTTTCATCTCTTGAGTCACCCTTGCAGAAACTCGTTCTTCCAAGTAGTCAGCAATGTCCTTAGAAATTCCAGGAGGTAGAGGAGGTTGTGAAGCTTGAGCAGGGTGAGCTTCTTCAGCTGCAGAAGTGTTGACTTCATCATCTTCATCATCAAGATGCAGTTCCACAGTGTGATCTGATAAAGTGGAGTCATGATCAAGACGATCAATGCGCTGGACAGATATTGCTTCTGCTTGAGTTTCAGGAATGGTAAAGTCTTCGCAACTTGCATCTGCTTGAGGACCAGTAGACTAAGCACAACAATCTTCAGCAGACTGAGAGAAGTGAAGAGAGGCTTGACCAAAGGCATTGGTCACAGCTTCAAGAACATCTTCATGTTCTCTAGCCACTGGAATCTCTGAAGAAGTAGCTTCCTCATGTGAGTACCATGGTAACAGGAGAACGGGAGGAGGAGAAGATGATCATTCCGGGACCTCTGTATGAGAGGTAGAGGGTAGATCTATACTAAATCCTCTGTGTTCATTAGAGGATAAGGTGACGGCTGAGAAGGGTGGTGGAGGTGTAGGGTCGGAAGGCTGAGTCTGTGTTGGTGTTGGTGGTAAGGATGGTGATATGGGTTGTATATTTGGTTGCTGAGAAGAAGTGGTGGAGGAAGAAGTGGTTTGAGTGAGATCTGTGATTTTAGGTCTGAGTGGCTTTTTAGATACAGTTTTAATTCTCATCATTCTGAGTGTTGGAGGTAAGGTTGGAGAAGGACAGGTGATTGGAGTAGTGGATGGAACTTCAGGTGAGATGGAGGGTATAGAAGAGATAGGAGGGTTGGGTAGGTTGGAGGAGGATGGTGTTACCTTAGGTTTCTTGGTGAGAAGAACAACAATTGGAACATCATCCTCATCATCTTCCTCATCTTCTTCTTCCACAAAAATCTTCCTTTTCCCATACCTGGGCTTTGATGGTTCAGTTGCCTGAGTAGTAGGTAGCTTTTGAGCATGTGTGGACGCACTGGCTTGAGCTTGTTGTTTAGTTGTTAAGCCAAAATTTGCTTTAAGTAAAGGTCCATCAACCTCTTCAACATACAATCTGACAACACCATTCAACTTGATGAAATTTTCTCCATTAATGGTGTAAGCAATGCCTTCTATCATTGATGCAAACTCCATATTTGGCTTTACCTCGTATTCTTCAAAAACATCATGAGTCTCAGCCTGAGATTGTTCAAACAATCCTTCCAACGAGGATGAATCAGAAAAGACTTGACGTTGATTAGCAACATTTGGAATCTGATTCTTTCTTCTTTGTCTGCTTTGAAGAGCTTCCATACGTTGAGATTGTGCTATGTTGGACTGAGCTTGTTCAAAAGCAATAACAGATTTAAGTTGCGTCTTTGAAAGATTTGCTCTTCCAAAATGCGGGTAGCCGATGGTCTGGTAGATATGCCTTATGCTCGGGTGGACCTTACTCAACATCCGATAAATTCCTTGATTCTCAAAGACTCGAGAAAAAAGAATTGCATAAGTGATTGTCTTAACAGAGGCAATATCTATGCAATTCTCTTTGAAACGATCAAAGAAAAGGGAGGGAAGATTTATCTTCATGCTATAAAGGAGATGAGTAAGAAGAAAACATGCACCTTAAAGATTGAGTCCTTAGACCCAGCTTTATGCAAAATAGCCTTGTTCAAGATTTGATTTAGAATTCTTGCTTCGTCCTTTATAATAGCAGCACGAAAGAGAGCATTAGGGTGAGCATCGAGATGTTTGACAATTGAAGTTGTTGTCTTTTCCCCCAAACTTGTTATGCCATGATTTGGAGAAGGTTGCTCCAAAAGACATACACCCAATTGCAGACGCAATGCTTGCTCTGGAGACGACGACCTTTTGTGTCCCCAAAACGTACCCAGTGATATGACCTTCGTTATCCATGTGAGCAGTCCTCCAAAATTCAATGAAGAGTCTCGGATAGACTTCTATATAGTTTGTGAAGAAGTGATCCCACCCAGCTCCAATAATGTAGATTCTGATATCTGCTCCCAGTCTAGCTAACAGATTCAAGTTTATCTGATGTTCAACGTTGATCTGACAGTTGTCTGGAACTTCACGAGTTGGATGACCCAAAGGTGATAAGCCTTCTTGAGGGATGCTGCTGCTACCTTCACCGGCTGATCGGAGATTTCTTCCCATTTTTCAGAAGAGAGCTTTGAAGAAGATGAACAGTTGAAGGAGAGAGAAGGAGAAGGATATCAGAGAAGACGTTTGATATGATTTTTAACTCACGGGTTAGGCTTATAAAGAGAGGAGTAAGGGTTAACCAACCGTTAGAAAGTAACTGTGATTAAAGAATCATGATGACTTGCAGTTACCGAGGGTGGCTATTTAAGAGGGAAGTAACAGACACACAACGTTTGAATGACTGACGAGTGCTGACTTAGCATAGGAACGTGTGGATACCAGAGAGATATTTTCAAAATATTTATTAAATAATTCATGATATTTATTCAATATTTATTATAAATAATTAATGATGTAAACATGTATTAAGTGAAGATAATACGCAAGGTCATTCAACATAGTGCATATTGAGCTGTTTTCTTATGAAAGAAAACATATCCTCAATAAGAGGTTTTGTAAAGATATCTGCCCATTGATGGTCAGTATCAACAAATTTTATATCAAACACACCTTTTTGAATGTAATCTCTGATAAAGTGATGCTTGATTTCTATATGTTTAGCCCTTGAATGCAATATAGGATTTTTCGATAAATTAATTGCAGCAGTATTATCACAATAGATTGGAATCTTACTTTCATGAATGTTCTAGTCTTCCAACTGATGTTTAATTCACAAGAGTTGTGAGCACCAACTTGCAGCAGAAATATATTCAGCTTCAGGAGTTGATAGAGTTATGTTGCTTTGTCTCTTGCTTGACCATGATATAAGATTTGTTCCAAGATAGTGACAGCCACCACTTGTGCTTTTTCGTTCAATTCTATCGCCAGCATTGTTAGCATCAGAGTAGCCCATTAATGTACTCATTTGATTTCTCATAGAATAAACCCAGATTAGAAGAACCTTTTAAATATCTAAAGATTCTTTTGACAGCTGTTAAATGATTTTCACAGGGATCAGCTTGAAAACGCGCACAAAGACATACACTAAACATTATGTCAGGTCTGGGCATAGTAAGATATAAGAGAGATCCAATCATACCTCTGTATACCTTTTGATCTACCTTTTTATCTTTGTTGTCTTTGGTTAGAATGGACTTTAGATGCATAGGTGTGCTCATTGGCGTACTATCGTCCATTTGAAATTTATTTAGAAGATCTTTAGTGTATTTGGTCTGATGAATGTACACACCCTTGGACGTTTGTCTCACTTGTAGACCCAAAAAGCACATGAGCTCTCCCATCATGCTCATTTCGAATTCTTTTGCCATGAGTTCAGAAAATTCCTTGTATAGAAAACCGTTAGTCGACCCAAAAATAATATCATCAACATAAATTTGGACTATTATGGAATTGTCTTTATTTGTTTTCTTAAACAAAGTGGTATCTACCTTTCCTATATAGAAACCATTTTCCATAAAGAAAGAGCTGAGTTTCTCATACCAAGCTCTGGGAGCTTGTCTGAGTCCATATAAAGCTTTCTGAAGCTTATATACATACTCAGGATGGGAATGATCTTCAAACCCTGGAGGTTGTTAGGTAGACTTCTTCATTAATTATTCCATTTAGAAAAGCACTTTTAAAATCCATTTGATATAGTGCTATGTTATGGTGACCAACAAAAGATAGTAAAATACGTATTGCTTCTAATCTAGCAACAGGAGCAAAAGTTTCAGTATAATCAATACCTTCTTCTTGAGAGTAACCTTGTGCTACTAACCTTACTTTGTTTCTCACAACTTTTCCATCTTCATCCATTTTATTTATGAATACCCATTTTGTTCCAATTATGGATTTTTATTAGGTTCTTGAATTAAGGTCCAAACTTTGTTTCTTTTGAACTGATTGAGTTCTTCTTGCATAGCTAGAATCCATCCATCGTCCAAAAGAGCTTCATCCACTGTTTTTGGTTCTAACTCAAAGATGAAAGCTGAGTCAGCTTGATTTCTGAAGGTTGAACTTGTTCTTACTTTGTCACTTGGCTGACCAAGGATTTGATCTTTAGATGGTAGGTTTTGAATTGCCAAGCTTTCTGACTATCATTTGATGATTGAGGAGTGGACTCATCAGCTTTGATTTCCTCGAAAAGTTCCTTGTCTTTGTTGGTTGGACGAAGATTATTCAGATCAAGATCTGCAAAAGATTTGTCCAGCTCTGATAATACTTTATCAGGCTTCTTGTCATCAAATTTAACATGAATAGATTCTTCGGCAATTAAAGATCTATAATTATATATTCTGAATGCTTTAGATGTTTCGGAGTATCCTAAGACAAGACTATTATCAACTTTGGCATCAAATTTACCTAGATTGTCTTTAGTATTTAATATAAAACATGCACATCCAAAAGGATGAAAATATGATATATTGGGTTTTCGTCCTTTCCACAATTCATATGGAGTGTTTTTCAGTATTGGTCTTATGTATACTCTATTTTGAATATAGCATGCCATGTTAATAGCCTCAACCCAAAAGTTCTTAGAGACAGAGTTATCATTGAGTAATGGTCTTACCATCTCTTGAAGAGACATATTCTTTCTTTCAACGACCCCATTTTGTTGAGGTGTTCTAGGGGCAGAGAAATTGTGAAGAATACCAATTTGTTCACAGAATAGTTGGAAGTTTTCATTCTCAAACTCTCCTCCATGATCACTTCGGATTGAGTTTATACATATACCTTTCTCATTCTGAATTCTTTGCAGAATATTGAGAATACTTCAAAAGACTCATCTTTGTGAGCTAGGAACATTACCCATGTCCATCTAGAATAGTCATCGATAACAACAAGCCCCCCTTTTGACATGCATCACAGAGAACATTTGATTTATAGGCAAGCTTTGGTAATCCTCTTACGAGGTTATGCTTTTGTAGCTTTGAGATTAATCTCAAGCTTGCATGACCAAGTCTTTTGTGTCAAATCCATTGTTCATCATTTACAGACATTAGACTTGATACATTTTGTTTAGAGAGGTCCTCCAAGTCATATTTATATACATGGTTTTGCCTCTGACCAGTGAATAGAGTGGACCCATCAGCATACTTGACTATACATTTATCTTTGTTGAAAGAAACCACAAATCCGTTGTCACACAATTGGCTTATGCTAAGCAAATTGTGTTTTAACCTTTCAACTAACAATACATTATTCATAGAGGAAGAATTATTCTTACCAATCTTACCAATACCCATAATCTTTCCCTTTTGATTGCCTCCGAAGACAACTGACCCTTCAGATTTTGGCTTTAGGTCTAGGAACATAGACTTTTCTCTCGTCATGTGATGTGAGCATCCACTATCCAGGTACCATGATTGGTGTCTTCTTTCTGCTGTCAAGCAAGTCTGCAACAGAAATTATCATGCTCTTAGGTACCTAGATAGACTTGGGTCCTTTTTGGTTAGTTGCAAGCAGTTTAATAGTTCTAGCATTTTTCTTGTGTACGCATTTGGACACAAAATGTCCATTTTTGCCACAAACAGAGCAGTACATCACTCTATTTGTCTTAGTTTTCTTGTAAGAGATTTTTAGATTCTCCTTTTCATAGCCTATACCAGATTTATCATGAGGATATCTATATCTAAGAATTAAATTGAGTTTCTTTGATCCATTAGTAAATTTTGATAAATTATCAGTTAAATATGCAACTTGATGCTCAAGTTTCTCAACTTCACAGGATGCACTAGACTTAGAACTTGAGATTTCAGTTAGACTGATTATCTCTTCATTTAGTGTTCCATTCTCAATTTTGACTTTGTCAAAGTCTTTATAGAGTTTGGTGAATTTTCTTTTAACTGCCTTATATTTTGAATAAATAATGCATGATTCATTTAATAATTCATCATATGCTTCTTTGGAATAGTCAGATATATTTATCTCATCCTCTTTTGTTTCTGCCTCAGAAGAAACACTTGCCATGAGACACATATCTGCTGCTGTTGGGGATGCAGGTGGAGATCTTTCAAGGATATCCATTACGTTCATCATTCCCCAAGCAGTTGTTTCTTCAGCCAGGGCTTCTCTTCTTGCTCCATGTATACTTCGAAACAGAAAAGCTCTTGCCTCACAATCTGGAACAACTCTTCTTCTTTCTTCTGTGGTACAATTTTATAGAGGTTTCATAGTGTATTCTCCATTGGTGATGAAGATAGGACAAAAGGTTTCATCAATGAGAGTCTTCCAGTGTTCCTCTGATCCTTGTGTTGTGATAAAGGACTTGAAGCTTTCTCTCCGTACTTCATATTCTAAAGATTGATAGATTGGTGGTCCTTCAGAACGAGTAGGTCGCCTTCTCATGTAGAGGGCGTCAAGCATGTCAAGCATTCTTTTTGCAATATCACAATACATTACAATATTGACAATTCTATCGTCCAAAGCACAAGTAAGAGTGTAGACAACTTTTGTATTGATTCTTGCTCTTCTTTCTTCTTTCTTCTTCTTCAGAACACTCAGCCCTTGGTTTAACCATACGTTCACCATTGATAACAGTAGTAGGACAAAAGCTATCATCAGTATATGCTCTCTATAGATCATCAACATTTTGTGCTAAGTTGAATCTCATGAATAGTTCCCTCCACATAGCATAGTCACCTATTCCATAGAAAATAGGTGGTTTGTTTATAGAGAGACCATTAAATTCCCTTAAAGGACCAGCTTCAGGATATAGTGTGATTGAAGAGGTAGATTGTTCCTCTTCTTCAGATGATTCTTCAAAAGGATAATTTTCATACCAGAGACATAAGTTTGCCTCTTCTTCATTTTCTTCTTCTCCAGAAGAGTCAAGGTCTTCCCATGTTGCCATGAGATTCTTGCTTTTCTTTTTGAAGAACTTTTTCTTATCTTTCAGTTGAGGACACTCAGCCTTGAAGTGACCAGGTTTCTTGCACTCATAGCAAACCATTGGATTTTTGTCCTTAGTTTCACCATGATCTTTGAAATTTTTCTTTGCAGAGGGCCTTTTTCTCATGTTTTTCTTTTTCAGAATGCGTTCAAGTTTCTTTGATATGAGAGACAGTTCATCATCATCAGATTCTTCTTCTTCATCTTGATCATTTTCATCGCTGGACTCATTTGCTTTGAGAGCTTTTGAGTTGCTGGCTTTCTGAGCTTTTAAGGCAATGGTCTTGCCTTTCTTGGTGGGGTTGTCCTTATTAAGCTCCTGCTTATGGACTTGAAGAATTCCCACCAGATCATCCAAGGTCAAGGTTGTCAGATCCTTGGCTTAAGTGATAGCAGTGATGAGAGATCTCCATTCCTTGGGTAAAGTCGTTTATAATAGTTTGGGAACGACCCATCATATCAAGGATGGTTTCTCCATTCTCCATTGTAAACATTCGTATTGACTCATGAGTATTATGATCTTTGAGTCTTTCACTTTAGATGTTCCTTCATGAACATTAGATAGAGTATCCCAGATTTGTTTTGTTGAGTCACACGCATGAATCTTTTGGAACTCATCTAGACTAAGCGCACATCAAAGTGTATCTTGCTGTAAAGTTTTGTTTTATCTTACTTCGGTCATCATCTGTCCATTGATCTTGATCTTTCTCAGTGCCATTAGGATTGTTGACTATGTGAGGACCATTCATGATTAATGGCCAAAGAGCAGAGCTGGTACTCAAGATGAATCCTTTGAATCTTTCGTTTTAGTAGAGGTAGTGAGTGCCATTAAAAAATGATGGTCTAGTCAGGGAAGTGCCTTCAAGAACAGGTTGACTCCCACTGGACATACCTTGTCCTGCCATCGAGCTTTGAGTGGATCTTTCCTCAAGCACGGCTAAATGCTCAACCCAGAGGCTGAGCTCTGATACCAACTGAAAGTGAAATAGGGAAACACAAGAAGGGGGTTGAATGGTGTTTCTTACACCCTTTTTTGAAACCTTTTCTAAAAAGCATTTTAAGCAAGCAGGATGTTTAAACAAATCAAACCGAAAACAAGTTTTTGAAAAATGTTAAGAAACTTTGTTTTCAATCCCCAAGTTAGTAATTAAATAAACATGACAAGATAGAGATAGAGAGATTCACACAAAGATATACCGTGGTTCACTCTTTCAAATCGAAGAGCTACGTCCAGTCCCTTCCTCCAGAAGGTTTTTCCACTACATCACTTAGCACTTTTCACAAGTTGTTTCCTTGTCACTCCTGAAATTTACAACTCCAAGTATTTTACACCTCTCCAGGCTCCAAGTATTCTTTTACAGACAAGCCTCTTCAGGCTCAACCAATCCTAAGATTTTAAGAAGGGTTTTGAGCTTTTTACAAACTTACTAAGTGTGAGAGTATTACAAGATATAGCTCTTTGAATCTGTTTGTAACTTTACAAAGAAAGAATATGAAAGTTTACAGATATTTGACTAGAGAGTAGTGATTGCTTAAAGGTTTTTGTTGCGTATGAATTCTCTCTTGTATGTATATGTGTATCTCTACTTGTTTCTTCAAACGATGGTCTTTAAATAGTCTTGACTATCTTCCAGATTTCAAACGGTAGAAAAATTGTCCATTTAGACTTAGTGAAATATCTGTTAGACACATGTCCATTTGCTAGCTGTTTTCTGTTCATAGTTGTCCTTTCTTTGTGTAAGCAGGGAGGCAAGTTTGCTTTTGATAGAATAGCAGTGATAGCAGCTTGTAGCAGGTTGAATCAGAGTACACTGTCCTTTGCTTTTTGGCCGTCATGCTTTCTGTTTTACATGGCTCGACGTGTACAACGTTGTACCTTATTTTATCTTTATGGATAGATATTTTTCTTTTGTAATCCAATCAAGACTTTTGAAATATGTGCCACGTCATCTGCAAAACAAAGTTAGTAGACGCACAAGTAATATTAAAGATTGGACGCATAATATACTTGTGACATCTGGACGCAAGATACTTATCCTTTAAGAATAAAGCCCCAGAACCAGTTGGACGAACCACAATCTTCTTTGGATGCAGACAGCTTGGAGAGCTATATTATACCGTTGGACGTAGAGAATGCTTTAAGCTTATCATCCAGTTTGAGCTAAATGTAACTTTGGACGTTGAGGCTTAGTGCTCTTTTGAGAATCTATCTGAAGTCAGAGACATAGAAAAGGTCTTTTGACCTTATGGATTAGTAATAACTGAACTTCTACTATTTTCATAAACATATAATAATTTTGTTAATCATTAAAACTTTAAAGGGTCATAAACTATTCCTGTTTTGGTTTTAACAATCCACTCCCTCCCAAATTTTCTGATTTCCACTATGCCAAATGCTCCATAACATCATTGCCCAAATCTGTTTTACTTCCATAGATAGTTGCTGCAATACTTGAAAAAACATATCCCTAAAACCAACAGCTCCATGCAGGCTTTGCTCCACTTTGCCCCACAAGTTCTCTCTCCTCCAATAGCTAACACTTTTCAGGAAGTTTGTGAGAATATGGCACGTTGATTCTGTTGCATGCTCACACCAAGGACAGCTGCTCATAACGTTCACCCCGCGGGATTGAAGTTTCTCTCTTATTGGGATTCAATCGCGGCAACCCCGCCAATGGAAATTCTTCACTTTCGGTGGTACAAGCTGCCATAAATCCTTCCAGTTACCTGCCACTTTCAGGTGAGAAGTGTCTAAAACGTGGTCCATGCAAAGTCTATAAGCTGATCTCACTGTATATAAACCATTAGAATCTAGCCACCACACACAGGTGTCTTCTTTGACAACATCAAAAAGGGGTGTTTGCAAGACTGCCAATGCTGACCTTTGATCAAGAACAATACTCGCCAAAGCCTCATCCCACTCCTTGGTACCTTGTTTCAACGGTCTTTAACACACGTTGAGTGGTCTTGAATTTCAGGATTAACTGGTAGCACATGAGTCTTATCTTTTGTCCATATATATTGAAAAACTCGTATCTTGTTTCCATCACCAATGTTCCATCTTGTGCCATTCCTTAGGATCCTGCTTGCTTCATGGATGCTTCTCCACACATAACTAGAGTTGTTGCCACAACTAGCTTCTAGGAAATCGCACCTTGGGTAGTATTTAGCTCTGAATAATTTAGCAACTAGAGTGTCTGGCCTTGACATAAGCCTCCATCCTTGCTTACCAAGAAGTGCTACGTTAAAAACATACATGTTCCTGAAGCCCAAACTGAGACAACCTGTCGTCCCATTGGAGAACCTAAGATATTAACTAACCTTAATCGCATTATAATCATTAGCGCGCCTTATTAATACGAAGCAAAGCGAAAAATTGAGCGCGGAAGTAAAACAATTACGGCACGTATCGCCTCAGAGTACACAACTTTAAAATATAAAGAAATATATCACATACATCACTTGCTCCATCAATAGGGCTACAATATTAAAGTAATACATACAGAGTATATTAATACAACCCAAAATGAAAGTACGAAAATAGGCCGAGAGACAACTCTCCGGCTAACCACGATCATTGTCCAACCTCTCGAGGCTAGGGTCTGTGGCACGTCCTCCGGTTTCAGGCTCGTAAGGAATCTCGTCCAGCTCCTCCACACCTGGTTCCTCCTCGGGGTCTTCCCATAAAATAAAAGTAACACATACAGAAAAATACGGGAGATAAGAAACATATATCATCAATATGGGAGAGGGGCATCAGTACAACATATATATACATGCATCACACAACACATTTAAAATATACAACACAACATCACTCATCTCTTAAGTCATACAGTACAATCATCTCAAACATCATTCTCTCAGATAAGCCTATAAGAGGGATACTAGTCCTTATGTATATGCTGACTTCCTTATATGCATGTCAGCGGATTACGTTCCCATTTGGACATCTCCGTCGGGAGTACATCACATCACATCACGTCCCCCATTGGACATCCCGCCTCGGGATTTAAAGTAACACGTCCCCAATTGGACATCCCCCTTTGGGACAAAATGTTGTGGTATGAAATGATATGCTATGCAACAAACATCCATCGCAGGTTGATACCAGTACCTCACGCCTACGCACTCGACCACGACCATGACACATCGCATCACATCAACATCAACATCAGCATCACGACGCCTTGCGTCTACGAGTCACAGCTCCATGGTCGGGACTACAACGGTATCAACCCGAACAACATCATCACTCACCATACTCTCATCAACACTCAATCAGTCAAATCACAACAGAAATTTTACAATAGTAATTCCACCAGTACAGATATCATCATAAAGTCACATTAACAAAATAAACCAACAGATAATCAAATAAACAGATCAACACACCAACCTCAATCAATCACATCATCCATATCATTAACTTAGTGGTGATAGCCCAAAAGTACCTACACCTAAGGTCTAGGCACTTTATCTAGGGCTCAACCTCTAGTAGGGTTTAAGGGTACCCCTACACACATATATATACTTTATACTAAGCTTGCCTTCCCGATGATATTGGTTCTTTCTCCCCCACCTTAGTGATGTTCCCAGGTGACTCCGGATGCGGCTCCACAACAGTCAATCAGGTGCGTGGTCTAACGTTCGAGTCCTGTCCGATTCTACACCATAAAACACAACCAGAAATTAATACAGTTAAATCAAAAACTCCCCTAACCTTAGGACTAGGCTGCTGCCCCTATTTAATTAAATAGGCTAGGGATGTTGAAATTCTACCAACTCTTGGATGAATGATCTTCAAGTATACACAACACTAGGGTAAGTCTTATTGCACAAAAACTTGAAGCAAAACTCATAGCTCACACACAAGCTAGGTTCGCCCCTACTTTTAAAATAGGCTAGAGATGTTTAAAAATTCCTAACCCTATGTCGCGACCGTCCCGTCCGGGCACCGCGAAAAACTCCCCTAACCTTAGGACTAGGTTGCTACCCCTATTTAATTAAATAGGCTAGGGATGTTGAAATTCTACCAACTCTTGGATGAATGATCCTCAAGTATACACAACACTAGGGTAAGTCTTATTGCACAAAAACTTGAAGCAAAACTCATAGCTCACACACAAGCTAGGTTCGCCCCTATTTTTAAAATAGGCTAGAAATGTTTAAAAATTCCCAACTCTTTGTCGCGACATAAAGTCACATTAACAAAATAAACCAACAGATAATCAAATAAACAGATCAACACACCAACCTCAATCAATCACATCATCCATATCATTAACTTAGTGGTGATAGCCCAAAAGTACCTACACCTAGGGTCTAAGCACTTTATCTAGGGCTCAACCTCTAGTAGGGTTTAAGGGTACCCCTACACACATATATATACTTTATACTAAGCTTGCCTCCCGATGATATTGGTTCTTTCTCCCCCACCTTAGTGATGTTCCCAGGTGACTCCGGATGCGGCTCCACAACAGTCAATCAGGTGCGTGGTCTAACGTTCGAGTCCTGTCCGATTCTACACCATAAAACACAACCAGAAATTAATACAGTTAAACCAAAAACTCCCCTAACCTTAGGACTAGGCTGCTGCCCCTATTTAATTAAATAGGCTAGGGATGTTGAAATTCTACCAACTCTTGGATGAATGATCCTCAAGTATACACAACACTAGGGCAAGTCTTATTGCACAAAAACTTGAAGCAAAACTCATAGCTCACACACAAGCTAGGTTCGCCCCTACTTTTAAAATAGGCTAGAGAGGTTTAAAAATTCCTAACTCTATGTCGCGACCGTCCCGTCCCGGCACCGCGAAAAACTCCCCTAACCTTAGTACTAGGTTGCTACCCCTATTTAATTAAATAGGCTAGGGATGTTGAAATTCTACCAACTCTTGGATGAATGATCCTCAAGTATACACAACACTAGGGTAAGTCTTATTGCACAAAAACTTGAAGCAAAACTCATAGCTCACACACAAGCTAGGTTCGCCCCTATTTTTAAAATAGGCTAGAGATGTTTAAAAATTCCCAACTCTTTGTCGCGACCGTCCCGTCCGGACACCGCGAATAAAAATAAAGAGGAGTCGCCACGAATTTTATATTTTGGGAAAAATTCGAAAACCCACAAACTTAAGGAAACTAGTCTTTTCTAAATTAGAAATGAGATTTAGGCTCGGGAGTCGGTTACAAGTAGGGAAGGTATTAACACTCTACATCGCCCGTTCTAAGAACGGTACCTCAAGTTAATTGTGGGAACTTTTAATAACTATGAAAATATTTATTTTACCCATTTTTTAAAATAATGTGTGTGAAGCTCAGCGTCCTGTCAGAGACGTCACCACAAAATATATTTTTATATATTTTATATTATTATATCACTTGACTCAAAATGCCCAATATTGATTTTACAACAAAAAGAAAAGCCATTACGACTAAACCAATTATGAATGAAGCTCAGCGTCTTGCTAGAGACGTCACTCAAAATTTAACTTGAATATTTGAATTAAAGTGAAGATTTAGAAATTATAAAATAAAACACATAAATTGTGAAAATTTAATGTTGGCTTGAGGAAATGATTAATTTCGCTCCTACGTATTCCCCGAAGCAATGGAAAACTTAAAGCCTCATAGTTCTTGTAAAAATGTTATGTTGGTTGGTTAATTTTATTTTAAAAGGATTTTTTATTTTTATTTTTCTGAAAAGATGTAAGTTTTTTTTATTTTATTTTTTGGTGGTAATATTTTTATTTTTTTAGAAATGGCCAGATCTACTTTTTATTTATAGTTTAAGTTATAACAAAAATGCTTAGACTATCTCATTTGTCCCTAACAAAAAGTCAGCCCATATACTAATACTAATCAACGAAAAATAAAAGAATAAGAAGAATAGTTTTCTTCTTCTTTGCAAACCTGATATGCGGAACTGTGAGTGAGGCGACGCGGTAACAAGCTCTTGGATCACGCTGCAATGCTATATGAACGGCGACTAGGAACACGGCGGAGCACGACTGGCGGACTGACCTGATCCACAGTGGAGCACGAAGTGGCCCACAACGAAACAGGGATGGTGGCGGAACGGGAAACTGGTTCGTGAAGAACGGTGATCCTGCCAGGAAAATAGCCACTGTGCGCAGTGGTTCGCGGTGGCTCGACTTCTGGCGCAGTGAACAGAGGTGAGTGCTACCGGTTCGTGTGGAGTCTTGGCCTGGTATAGATACTGATGACATCGTAGGTGACTAGAAGGGACCGTGGCAATGGTAATGTGAAGAACGCCGTGTCATCTACGAAGGAGTCAGAGCAGCGGCGAAACACAGGGTCGTCTGGCTTATCGGTTTGGGCAAGGACGACGGCAGCGTGAGAATTATTTCAAATCAACTGAGATGCTATACAATGAGAGTACAATAGCAATGCACCAGGTTCAGGCTGTGGTATGGCTATCCACGTCACGTGTAATACTGGGTGCCTATGGAAGGTTTGGTATTTAGGCTATTTGAGGGAAGCAACAAGATGAAGGTAAAGAGGAATAAAAAGGCTCAGATGGTTCAAGGAAAAATCTGAAGTTTGAAGAGAGCACTTAGAAAATTTTCGGTCCTTCCTCAGCAAAAGAGTTCCCAATTTATAAAAGTAAAAAATAACAGATTTTCAAGTTTTCCTCATCTTAAGAGCTATTCAAAAAAAAAGATCCTTATCCCATTAAGATTATGATAACTATGTAAAGCATAATTGAAACTTGATCACCGTTGATCTCTTTTTATCATTTTCAACACCCAATTGTTTACTGTTTCTATCTTAAACTTTTATTTTTTATTTTTTATTTTTATATTTATTTTTTTCTTTTTTTTATTTTATTTTATAGAGAAAGAGACGGACCTAACCAGGCTTGAAATCAAATTGGATTTTTTAATACTTTTTAGTATTTATTTTTAAAAGAAAATTGACTCGAACAAAATTGGGTGTTCACACTCTTGGATCAATGATCCTTAAGTATACACAACACTAGAGTAAGTCTTTTTACTCAAAATGGAATAAAAAACTCAAGCTTTTCCCACACATAGGATTCGGCCCCTTTTATACCCATATGAGCTAGAGAGACCTTTTGCTTACAATCTCTTGGATAATGAAAGAGGGTAAAGGATCTAGCTCATAGAAATTGATTTGGTATTAAAAGGATTTTTCTACTATTTTCTATGGTTTTTGAAGTTTGAAGCATAAACTTGAACTATGAACTTTCAATGAAGAAAAATGAAGATTGAGAGCTCAAGGATGAAATCTATGCCTCTTAGGTGATAGAGAAGAATGAGATAATCAACTTTGCTTCACAAACTTTCTTGAAAAGCCTTGTGGAAGCTTGAGAAAAATGGAGTTGAAGTTATGGAGGAAAAAGAGAAAAAGGAGGAAGAAGAAGAAGAAGAAGAAGAAAGGAAGAAGAAGAGAATGGAGGGGGGAGAGAGAGAGAGAGAGAGATAAAGGGCTCGAAATTGAAGAGAGAGAAAGAAGGGGTGAGGTCACTTTTTAGATTTTTTAGGGACGCAAATGTTCTTTAGAAAAAAGACTCGGGACATTTTGGTCTTTTCGTGTTCAGATATTTTCTAACGTCATAAATATCTAGATATTTTCGGAAAAGCAATGATGACAGTAATGAGTCACAGGCACACCTTCTTAGGCGATGTGACTTCATGTTCATCCGTTTTTAGCTTCGTTACTTACGCGATTTACTATATCGCCCAAGAAATTCGTGAGAACTTATATATTTTGAAAATTTTTCAAAATCGTCGATATTAAGTAATTATATTTTATTGGAGAGTCTAGAAAATTAAATAAATTATTTCAAGGCTATAGTCACGCTCTACGCCATCGTAGGAGACTATGGCTAAGTTTTGGGCCGAAAACTCAAACGGAGCTCGATCTATGTTTTTCAGATGATAGTGTTTTTCTACTATCATGACCTCATTTTGATTAATGGTCAGAACCATTAGTCTTAAAATTCAATCCTCTACCTTTTTGCTAAAATGTGTCCTGACGTCCAAAAATATAAATAATATTTTATATTCCGGACCGATAATCAATCGGGTAGACGATTCGAGCTGTCTTAGGGTTTTTCGAGAACCTTGAGCCAATGATTTTCATACCAAGGCTATGTTAAATCATTTGGGGACTAATGTCGGGATAAGAATTGACCAAATTGCCCTTGATTAGTTTTTAGTAATTATTTTTTTTACCATTTACCTTTACTTAAGTCTTAAGAAAGCTTAAGACAAATATCTCACACTCTCATCACCCTCACTCTCTCATTTTTCGGCAGAACCGCCCTCCCCCCAACCCATGTCCTTCCTTTTCTCTTCTTTCTCACCATTTTCCTCCATTTTTGGGAGCTTAAATCCTCAAGATTTTGTGAGGCAATCTTTACCAAATTTGAAGGAGATCATCTTAGGAGGTAGCTAGTTCTCTCTCTATCTCTCTCAATCTCTCATTTTTCTCCTCTAAATTTCATGATTAGAAATGTTAGGGTTTTTGCCCCTAAATCTTCAAAAATCCATGAAAAATTGTAAAAAAATCATTTCAATACCAAACCAATTTCTATGAGCTAGGTTCATGACATACTTGCATGGTCCAAGAGATTAGAGCCAAAAAATCTCTCTAGCTATTTTTTTTGAGAGAGAGGCCGAAACCCCCTTATAGTGTAGGGTAGGGTTTTTGGTTGGTTTTTTATGTTTTGAGTTGATATATAGGGTTATCACACTTAGTTAGGGTGTTATCCAAGAAATGAGAATTTTTGGAGCTCCCTAGCCATTTTTCATATTTTTCATTCAATAGGGCCGAACTCTAGGGGTAGTGCAGTTGGAGAAATCTTTATCTTTTGAGCTAATGCCTTCATTGATTATGTTTAGGGATGCCTAAGGATCATGAATCCAAGAGTTAGGAATTTTTAGACATCCCTAGCCTAATTAATTAAATAGAGGCAATAGCTAATCATTAGGAATTAGGGAGATTTTGATTTAACTGTATTAATTTCTGTTTGTGTTCTGTTGTATAGAATCGGACAGGACTCGAACATCTGATAGCGCACCCGACTGACAGCTGCGGAGTCGTAGCCGGAGCTGCACGAGAAAAACACTAAGGTGGGGAGAAAGAACTTATATCGTTGGGAAGGCAAGCTTAGTATAGAGTATATATATCTGTGTAAGGGAACTCTTAAACCCTACTAGAGGTTGAGCACTGGATAAAGTGTCTGGACCCTAGGTGTGGGTACTTTTGGGCTATAACCACTAAGTTGATATTATAAATGATGTGATTGATCGAGCTTGCTGTGTTGATTTATTTAATTGATTATCTGTTTATTTGTTATGTTGAACTGCCTATCTGATTTGTTGCTGTTCGATTTTTATGATGATATTTGCCTTGGAGTGAATTACTGTTGTAATGTTATTGTGATTTGACTAGTGGTTGAGTGTTTATGAGAGTATAGTGAGTGATGATGTTGTTCGGTTTGATATCGTTGTGGTCCCGACAGTGGAGCTATGGCTTGTAGACGCAAGGCGTCGTGATGCTGATGCTGATGTGATGTTGATGTTGATGTTGATGTGATGCGATGTGTCGTGGTCGTGGACGAGTGCTTAGGCGTGAGGTCCCGATATCAACCTGCGATGGATGTTTGTTGCATTTTTATATCATTTCATACCATAACATTTGGTCCTAAAGGGGGATGTCTAATTGGGGACGTTACTTCAAATCCCGAGGCGAGATGTGATGTGATGTAATCCTGACGGGGATGTCCAATTGGGGACGTAATGTATCGGCCGACATGCATATAGGGAAGTCAGTATATACATAGGGACTAGTATCCTTCTTATAGACTTATTTGAGAGAATAATGTTTGAGATGATTGTGATGGGTGACTTAAGAGATGGATGAGGTTGTGTTGTATGTTATCTGTGTTGTGTGATGTATATATATATGCTGTACTGATGCCCCTCTCCCATATTTGATGAATTATGTTTCTTATCTCCCATATTTTTCTGTATATGTTATTTCTATTTTATGTAAAGATCCCGAAGAGGAACCAGTTACTGAGGAACTGGACGGCATTCCGTATGAACCTGACGCCGGAGGACGGGCCACAAACCCTAGCCTCGAGAGGTTGGGCAGTGATCGTGATTAGCCGGAGAGCTATCTCTCGGTCTATATTTCGTACTTTTATTTTGGTTTGTACTAATATACTCTGTATGCACTACTTTATACTGTAGCCCTAATGATGGGGCAATGATGTATGTGATATATTTATTTACATGTTAAAGCTGTGTACTCTGAAGCGTTGCGTGTTGTTTATTTGTTTGCTTCCGCGTTCAATTTTTCTGCTTCGCTTCGTATTAATAAGGCACGCTAACGTTTATAATGCGATTAAGGTTAGTTATTTTCTTAGGTTCTACTGATAGGACGGTGGGTCGTCTCAAATGAACATAATCAAAAGATTAGATTTTTGGTTTACTTGCATAAGCGAGTCATATGCACCCTAATCTATGGACCTTATCTGCTCCATTTTATCATTCCATGCTTCTTTGTAGGTTGCCTTGGCAGCTGCCATCATCAAATCCCTCAAAAGTGTCCCTCCACCAAATTTCTTCTTTGTGTTGTTATACAAGTGTCTTAAACAGAACCTGTGTTCAACACCTTCTAGTATCTCCTCAAAGGTGGGTATCAGCCCTTGAGAAGCACAAAGCCTAAGTTAAAATCAACTTAGAAACAGAAGTTGTAAAAATTTGAACTAATGTTGGAGAAAGCATACCTTTTGCTGATCAGAGATAAAGAACCACCTGTTGCTCCTCACACCCCCTATATCTTCCAAAAGCAAATTCAAGAACCATCTCCAAATTTCTTTGGTCTCCATTTCAACTACTACAAATGCTAGGGAGAAATACTAGTCATTTAGGTCCATTCCAACTACTATGAGTAACTGTCCTCCATACTTTGTCTTCAAGTGGCATCCATCCACCCCAATGAATGGCCTACATCCAGCAATGAAGCCTTTTTTGCAACCTTCTAGACAGATATAAAAACTTCCAAACCTAGGTTGCAAAGTAGGGCTAGGCCTCTCTATCATTAACTTACATGTGTTGTCTCTATTTGCCATCCTCAGCTTAGCACTGTATCTCCATAATAAGCTATATTGCTTTGCAGCATCCCCTTCTACCACCTTTTGAGCTATCTATTTTGCCCTATATGCAGTTCATGCAATTATCCCACATGATTAGGTCCTCCTCATGTCATCATGGATCTCAGTCATCTTCTATTGGTTGTTAGATCTTACCTTATCTGTAAGTACTTTAGCCACCCAAGTAGATTTGGCAATTTTGTTATCAAACACCCTAGCACATGTGTGGTTGGACATTAATGTCATCATCCTATAGGTGAATGTATCTCCAACCTTGATGACAAAAGCCAAAAACCCACAATTCCTCTTGCACACTGCTCTAACCCTTAGCTGATCATTTTTTACAAACTTTACACTCCTACCATTTAGAAATGAGTGCTCTAAAATGGCCTCCTTAAACTGATGGACTAAAGAAAACTCCATTCCAAGGCTCCACTGGAAACCTTTGCACATTTCCCCTCACTATACTTTCTGAACCTACTGTTACTGCCACCATCAGAGTCAAAGTCCCTCTCTGCCCCACTGTTCAGCTCATCAGTCAACCCTTTCTACAACATTCAGTAAACCCGACCATATTTGTTAACTTTAACATGGTCCCCACCATAAAAGCATAACTTACAATATGTATGACTCATGGACCCCACCATTAAACAATGCACAAACACAAAAGTAAGTGGGAATAACATAAAGCAAACAATAACAAGTGGGAATAACATATAAGAGGGACCACATACCCGTGTCTTGAAGAAAACGACGAAGAAGGAGAAAGGAGAAAATGACCCTCCGCGACCCAACAACAACTCGAACAAGAGGGACCCACCGTGCAAACCAACAACTTACACACAACCCAACGCACACGGAGACAAATTTTCAACAAAAGGCAAAAGGAAGGGGACAAAAGACGAAGAAGAAGAAGAAAGGAGAAAATGACAAGGGAAAATGTTTAGGGTTTTCTTTTCATAACCTTTCTATTCAGGGATTGGGTATTGGGCTGGGTTTTTTAAAAAAATATTTAATTATCTAATAAATAATAATTTATTTATTTCATTAAAAAATTGTATTTTAATACGCAACAATGACGTAGCGGTGAGGTAGCATGGCTGATGTGGATTGTCATTCGCCACGTAGGCAATTAACGGAGTTCTCTAACGGCAGGGATCAATTTGGAATTGTGGGGACGAAATTGTAAAAAAAAACTTGTTGGGATTATAAACAGAGGAACTTTTTAAGGACAAAAATGTTCATTAAACCTTAAAAATAATTGTACATATAGGGATTGATTTTAAAAAAATTCACATATAGGGACCAAATTCAAAATCAATGTCACGTAGGACCAAATTGTTAATTTAACCACCAATGTTTTATGCAATTGGTCTCAATTGAGTCATAGTAGAATAAAGTGCATATAGTTTGATAAAATTAGGAATTTGCATAGCTGTTGCTGTAATTCAAGTCCTTTTATGTAAAATATAATATACAACTCAATTCAATTTCTTATACGTGGGTCCAGTGATGTTATTTCAAGTGCCATAAGAACACGGGGAGAATGCTTAAAATATGAAAAAACCAAAGAATGCAGGAGGGGGGGGGGGGGGGATGGTGGCGTACACGATATGTAGTTTTGCATTACAAATTAGTAACTAAACACCCTTTTTGTCACCCCATGGTTTGATGACAGCAACAACGATGATTACAACAACGATAAGAAGAATCATGATTGCCATGCACATCCATTTTCTAGAGTTCCTTTGCAGTTTCTTGGCCTTCTGGAGGGCATTATTGCCTTGCTGCACGTGATCTACTGCACTTGAAACCTATGCAAAAACAGTAGAAACCAACTTTTACTACAAAATATATAACTCGACCAAACAGTTTAATAACAGGGACTAGCAAATAGCTATTATTATTCAACAACACTAATAACACACTCTTTACCATACTCCCTTCAACACATTCTATTATTGGATGGATTTCATGTGTAACCCACCGAATAGAGAGTGGACCCATGTGATTTAGTGAATCCCATATGAAATCCACCCAATAATAGTGTGTTGAATAATGAGTTATAAAGAGTGTGTTACTAACATTTATCTTATTATTATATTATTATTCAATGAGTGGCCTACATCTAACAAAGTGGTCCAAATACCTGGGATTCTATGTTATCAAGCATGTCTCCTTGCGCATCCACTAACACCGCAATATCCATAAAAATCTGCCAGTACATGAAAATTATTATAGTCCAACCTTGATATACATCTCTTCTTCACATGCACTTGTGCAAGGATACATCTAAATACATTTCGCAGAAAAAATTACTCTTTTACATATGGCTGCCTCATGGCTTGCAAAAGAATGTATAGCTTCCCACGGGTGTAGTAGAGCCGTAATGTATTTTATGGCTCCCCCATGTATGCATCACTTTCAAAGAATGTGCGTGAATTGGAAATATGAAGAGTATATTTTAACTATCCTAAACAGCACAACTTTTTTAACCAAAATTTCTTGGAAGTGAAGTTATGCCGTCGGTTTTAATATCCTTATACTACTTATCCCATGGTCATATGGATAAAGCATAAGATTGAGATAACGATTCCATACTATAGAGTTATACTATACATAAACCAGTATTTATATGGACACTGATAAGAAAAGGTAAACCTGCAAAATTCTTTTTTTATGGTTTCTTGTCTCTCATCATAGCCACTCCTAATATGTTCATCTAATCAGGATACTAGTTTTCCTAATTCATTGAGCTACATCATACATGTAAAACAGTTAAACAAATTGAACAGACTGATTAAATACCTGTTGTAAATCAAGAAGCTTCCTCTCAACATCTCTAACTGCTTCATGTCGCTCTTGAATTTCTGCCAGGGTGTCCATTATCTAAAATGATAAATGTATGAGAGGTGTACACTGACAAGGTAAAGTGCACCCCTATTGCCAAATGAACCAAAGTTATAGGGGCAAATTTGAAAATAAAGGGATGATGGAAGATATAGACTTTAGATGACTCTGATGTTTTTCAAGTTGATAGAATTTAAAAGCATGGGAAAAAGTATAACAGGAATTTGAGGAGGGAATGAAGGAGAAAGTAAGAGGGAGGGATGAACCTGGCCTCGTCCTTGTTCCCGAATCGCCTTCTGGAAAATTTGCTCGCTGTCTCCAGTCTCAATTAATCTGTCAATTGTCTGGACATTGTTAAATGATTAGAAGAAAAAACTTCAAAAGCAAAATTTTCCTTCTATTAATAAAAATTCAGAGAAGAAAAAGTAATACCTCCTCATCAGCTCTTGTTCCCGTTACTGACAATCACGAAACCAGGAAATACAATAAAAAAAAACATCAACGAAAATCCATAGCATCAAATCACATAAAATTAGAAACAACCACTAATAAGTAAACGGCATAAACCTGTAAAGACACGTCTCTCAACAACCTCACGATATTCTTGATGGATAGCTTCTCTCAGGGTCTGCAAAGATTTTCAAAATAATATTAAGTTGAAGAAAGGAGACTGAATAAAATTCTCAAACAAAACATATATGACAAACCAACCTGAAATTCAGCAATCTTGTCCTTCAGTTTCTTTTTTAAGGAACTGTAGAATAATATAACACAAACATATCAGGTGCAGATGAGATTGGTCCATAAAACATTAAGCAAAAGCCCAACAGTACAATCCTAGCTTGAGGGGAATCCTCAGGTTGACTCATTGTGGTGCAGCTTAGGTACATTTCAAGTTCCAATTTTATTTCATTTAGAGCATCTGAAGTTAAGAGAAGCAAGTTTCTCTTCCATTCCTTTTGGCTTCCCAAATTTATCATATTATCAGTTCGGTTTGTAGGACATAATTTTGGATAGCAACATATTAGCATAAGTTAAAAGCCAAAGACTGCTCATTCAAATGGAAAAATAATTCAGTAGTCACTAATTGTATGTAAAATTAGACCATGAGCCCATGACAACATATGAACATAATTGTTATTTTTAAATTATTTATGGATTAGAAGCTCTAGTATGAAAAGTATCCTATTACAGTATTACAAACTAGCTTAATAATATAAAAAGAAGTTACATTGAAGTTCTGCATTTGTATTAGGATGAAAGCATATTCCTTTACTCTCGAGTCTCCACTACCTTTTTTCAAACATTCCTTAGTTTCCTGATATTCTAACTATATTAGATAGATACATTCATATTGTTGATGGTTAAATTATGTCCCTAGTTTCCACCTATTTTCAATTTAGTCCCTATAGTTTTTTTCTTTTCAAATCAGTTCTCACACTTCAAACATTTTCGAAACAATCCCTGCTGTTAACTTCAATTATAAAGCTGTCAATTTAGTCCCTACAAGACATTTTACAGAAAAAAGAGAATCTACTGGAAAACCTATTGAATATAGAAGGGCCTACTCATAAATACGGAGCATCTACTGGAATGAAGGAACACCTAACGAGCATATTTTTAAAAAGAAAGAGCATCTAAAAGAGCACTTACTAGATAAAAAACACCTACTAGGTTAGACAATTGACAGTGTTATAATGGCGTTAAGATGTAAGTTAAGTATGGACTATTTTGAAAACGTTTGTAAAATTGATTTGAAAAGAAAGAACGAACTAAATTGAAAACTAGTGAAAACTACCAAAATTATGATTTAACATATCATGCAAGATGTCAAGACCAAGAGAAGATTTAGTTGCCTTAGACGTGGAATATTGACATCCAAGACTCTCTTGTAGGCTTGTACGGAATTTTTTCAAGTAAAACTTTCAGTATCTAAAAGGTTATATTTATGCAGTGACAAAACATGGCAATGAATACTTGAAAAATTATGAAAGTAGATAGAAGTATGTACACTATACTATAGATACAATATAAACCTCAAATCCATAAAGCTTGTCTAAGGTATGGCAATATAATAATGAGGATCATGACTAACATGGTTGTTGCTGTTCTTGACCGGTCAACACCTGATCCTTTTCCACACCCAGGCTTCTGTCTATTTGCGAAATTCTACAACACAGAATGGAGTAAGGCAGGAGACCAAGGAATCCATACCTAAAATCTAGGTACTAAATAAAACATTGAAAGATATTCTGTATAGACCTCACCTCTTTGTCCAGTTCTTCAATTTTGGTCTTTATGTAATGCGCAATTTTCTTAACTTCATCAACATCTTTCTCCATCCTCTGCTTTATAGCTGAAAAGGATGGTAGGATTAAGAAGAATTATTTAGTTTAATACTCATGATCTTGACTTATAACCCCACATCAGCTATCTTCAAATGTACACTTCTACCAGAAGGGCAATTTAGCATCTACATCATTAATGCCTCAGCACTCAGCAGATCCTTCTTATCATAATGAAAAACTATAAACAATACTTACAGGTAAACTATTCATTTCCCATTTACATGTTTATTTTACTTTATAATTATAATAATAAAAAAATTCAATAATGCCTACAACCAAAATAGAGAAGTGATGTTTTTTTAGCAGATGCCATTGGACATAAAAGGAGACATGCATACCTCGATCATTCCTCTTTTATTATATTAGGATGCTTATTGTAAACAAGATCATTAAAGTAGATGTTAACCACAAAAAGATGAGGATAACCAAAATTAACAGATCATTGTATGGCATTGGGCAATACAAAACTACGAAGATATATGGTGAAATGTACTAGGAACACATATGAAAAAAACACATTCATGGAAGTGTTGAGAAGAGGTGTTGTCAATATGAAGCACAACAGCACAGAGAGAGATAGCATAAGAAGATGGTTCAACCAAAAAAAATGAAGAGGGCAAATGAAACACTATAATAACTCTTTGACAAACAACATGAAACAACAGGCAATGAAACATGCAAAAAATTATTTGAAATAAAAAAGAAACGACAATATTATACTAACTTTTCATGGAAGGAGCCTTGGTTACAGATTTGGATTCCTCATGGGCTTCCTGCACACAAGTTTTGCATAAAAAGGATGAGGACACAGTTCAAATAACTTTAGTTCATAATATAAATCAACAAGTAAGCACAATGCCTTTTAATCAAACAAATTATATTTACCTAAGGCTCTACTATTGCCAAATATTACAACAGAAGCTAAATCAGATTAATATTTTGTTCGTTTTATAGTTTCCTCTTTTCATCTGTTATGGATGCTGACCAAAATGAGGTCCCAGGCAAATGACATTGTTTGCTGGAACGCCACCTATCACCCTTGAAAAAAATATGATGCCTCTCTTGCCTACTTTTTTATTTATCATATTTTTGTGAGATAACTGCTGCAAATATATTATAGATCTTCAGAGTCGTGAAAATCAACTTAATTGATTCACTTTAAGTGTTACAGAAGCCAACAATCAGTAGTCAAGTGAATGAAAGTAAGACTAGTTACCTGTAGCTTTCTCAAAAGCTTATCCAGCTTAGCATATTGTTTATCAAGCTCTTGAACCTAGGGAAAAAAGCCATAGGAACATTCAAATTGAGAAAGGCACAATCGTTGAACATGAATATTAAATCCATCAACTATTGTACAAAATGAATTAATTAATCGAGAGGAAGAAACAATGAAAGACAAGCTGATTAATGTTTTTTTACAGATGTCAGAAATATAAAGATAATCAACACCTTTTTGAAGAAATTATCCAAGCCCAGTTCTCCTGAATTTAATGCATATGCTCCTAACTCAACGTCTCCACCTCCATGACCACCTCCGTGACCTTGGCCACGTGGGATCTCAAATGATTCCTGAAAAAAGATTATCAAATTAATATATATGGATCATCTGTTAATGCTTCTGTTGCTATTAAATTGTACACAAATGTTACTGCTATTCCAACAACCCATACTTTGAGAAAATAGTACAAAGGTGTACATATAACTAAAGCATGTACTAAGTCTGGATGCTTGTAAAATTCAAAGCATGAAGAACAGAAACAACATTTTATTTCAAAAACTTTGATAACATCTCACTTCAAGACATTTTTAAGTAGTACTGAGATCTGTTAGAAATAAAACCATTCATGAGCCTCTACTTTATAGTTTAAACTTTAAGGAGAGTTGGTCCATGACATGGTATCAAAGCCTCTATGACTAAGTGGTCAAGAGTTCAATCCTTGCCACCACCATTCATCTACATAAAGTTGAATTTCTGCACAGGGTAGAGCAGGCGTATGTGTTGTCCAACATTCAAGCCTAAAGGGATCTTGCGTGTATTTAGAAAATATGCATATTTGCTATCAAACTATGTACTCCTAGCCAATATGCATATTAACCCAAATAAAGAATAAATCAACATCTACTCTCCCAATTTCCACGACAAGTCAATCGGATAGCAAATATGCAATTTTGGATGCCTAGAAATTTGAAACTATCTTTAAAAGATGGATCAAATTCAACCATACAAAGCATATTTAGCAAACTCAAAGTATATCATAAGTACATCTTATGAAGAAAGAACACAGAGTTGAACTTTCTACCTATCCTGAGAATTATTTATTTAATCTTACAAATGTGTATTATAGAAACTTTGTACATGAAAAACATAAGTCTTGATCTTGAGGAGCTTTTGTGAGCAGCAGGTGAATCATTTAAGTCCTATACATATCAGTGGGTAACTATGTAATAAAGAGGCACTTCAACTCATAGCTAAAAGAAAGTGAAGTATACTCTAAGTTCATGCTAGATCAGAGCGACAAAAATCAGAGAACATAATCTAGGTATCAGAGAGTTCCTGAAGTCCTCTGTTATATAAGCAAGAAAGAATGATTATAAAAAACGAAAAAAAAAAAAAATACAATGATAAATTCAAAGTAAATTAAACTAGGATTCGGTGGATTGTGAAAACACGAAATGTTTCACCAGAAGTGTCAATGTTACAAGCACAAATTTAACTGGATCATAAAGTTTTCTTTTTGGCCCATAACCGGATCACAAATTAATTATAAGCTTTTAGCCTTCAAAGCATTAAGGATATCTTTTGAGTGATTGCTTTACCAAAAAGAACCTCCACTCTAAACCCATTTTTGGGATTTGGTTAGCTACTAAGCCTTTTTCTATGGCAAGAAGAGCCTAGTGGACAACATCATAAATGCTGCATCCATTATTTAATCTTGTTGGCAAACGAAAATTAAGACCGAGTAAATACTTAAATCTAGATTAATTTAACTGTCGCTATCCATGGCAATATTTATCATTATATATTTTCTTCTTTGTAAAATGAACAGATCTAAACACACAGATAAAATACCAATTATGAAACCATGAACAAAAAAGAATACTAATTGCAAGTCCAGAATTGGAAATGCTCAAATCGATAAATTTGAGAAAACTATGAAGTTGTAGAAGGTAATTAACTTGTGCTCAAAGCATGGGCTACCCACCAAAATTAGCCAGCAGTTGTGTATAACTGCATTTCAGCATGAGTCATATAATGCTCAAAAAAATGAAAAATCTCATAATGTTCAAAACCTCCACAAGCTACATTCTACAAATCCCATAACTTTCCTACATTTTCTTACCCCAAAAAAATGTCCATCATAGCCAAAGCTAGATCTGGACAAAACCCAAAACAAGAAACTCCCAAAGACATTGAGACAAAGGAATCAAAGATGAAAACTTGAATCAAAATGGAGAAATTACAAATAAAAAGCTAGTAGGTAGAGAATAGTACATTACCGTTAGAAGATCATTCATTGTGGAATAAAGGTGAGAATCTCAAAGGAAAAAGGTAATGTGAGGGAAAAAGGAATGGGAGCTGGAATGGTAAGGACCTGGTTATCAAGAAACCAGGCCACAGAATTCAATTCCCAGAGAGAAAGAGAATGAACGTGTTTTTTTTTTATGTTTATTCCTTCTTTGTTTGTTTGTGTTGTGTAATGCAAAATTTGGAAATTGAAGCACCAACCGAGACAGACAGACAACACGGCTCGGTAACAGATCGTGAACGTTTTTTAATTTTGTCAAAATCGAAAGTCCCACCTCAATAATGTTAGGAATTCATTTATCTACCAACTGTATGTTGGGCATTATGGGTAAAGTCAAAGTTATTATCAAATTTATTATAAAAACCGATTATCATAATCTCCCAAATTTGTTCTCCAAAAATAAAAATAAAAAATTGAAATTGATTAATTTTTTAGAATAAACTTTAGAAACACTTAATTCACATCAGGAATTATTTATTTTTTTAAGAATAAATTTTGGAAAAACATTATTTCAAATTATTTTGACTAATATTTGAGATTTTTAAGAATTAAATTGAGATTTTTGAAATTCTCAATAACTAAATTTAGAAGCATATTTTATCTTCGGAACGAAGTTGGGTATTATCAAAATGAGGTAGCAATTTGAGGATACGAATTTAAATTCCGCAAAAATGATTTTTGTATAGAAATTGTATAATTTTGATGTTTGCAGCAGAATTAATATTATTAGTAGTTTAAATGACTCAAATTTCTAAGAATATGGTGATTTTTTTACTGTATCAGTTGACTCCTATTCGTTTAATCTTATTCTGGTTTGGACTTATGATTTCATTCGTTTAATCTAATACTAGTATATTTGAAATTTGACGTTCCAAGCTTCTTAGCTGTCTTTCATGTGGTTTTGGTACAAATCATTAACTTTGTGTTGAAGATGGGGAGATTTTTTTAAGAGTTTTCCTAACCAATACGCTAGGGACATTGGTTAAGGACTCAAAAAGTAAACACTTTACATTGAGAATTAAACTTTGAAAAAATTGAATACACAACTTTTCAATACATATTTTCTATCTTTGTTTTCTTAACCAAGACATTGATTAGCATTTCCCTTTTTTTAACTGGGGTTGGACAGTGAAAGTGGAGAATTAAATACTAATTATTTGTTTGGTTGGATGTTTACAAATTCCATACATGATTCTTCCTTGGAAACTGCTGCAGAAAGTTAGAGCTATTGAATGGTCACAAAAAAATATGTAATCTTTCTTGATTAGTTGTAAAAAATAAGAATAATTTTAAATTCTCCTAATGAATCCTCCTATTAATCTTTTTATTTATTAAATAAAGAAAAAATTGAATACTTTGTTATATTTTCAAGAGATTAAATATATTATTTTTCATTTAATATTTTATTTATTTTGGATTTTTCATAATATCCTCTCACAAGATTAATCTCTCGGGATACAATTAACGTCTAAGCGGGATCTATCACAATCTACATACCAAATCCAAGACTACATACTTAAAAAAACAATGTTTTATATATTTAATAATAAAAGTATTAGTAGGAGAATATAACAAAATTCTAAAAATAAAAAAGGAACTCAGCCAACTCACCCGATTTTGAAACATCTATGTTTAAATGCCTCAGTGTTCTTTAATATCACCCTTCTTTGTTTGATTTATTATAGTTTCTTTCTACATATTGTTCATGTATATGAAGTGTGTAACATCCCAAAAATCTTATATTTGTCTTTTAACTGTTTGTGTGAATAACTTGACTGAGATCACAATTTGAATAATTATAATCATAATAATAGGTAATAATTGGAAATTAATATTTGAATTTCAATTATGAGCTTAATAATCATAAAATGTTGTTTTGAGCCCGATGTGTTATCGGTAAAAATATTATTATTTTAATCGGGATCGCTATACTTTGGGATGCGTGCCAGGACCGGGGAAATAATCTGGCCCGGGGCCGTTAAGTTATTCTGACCTAGAACCGAGAGTAGTTCGTGACTGTTTTTCATGCTTCCCTAAACCTTTTCACCTTTTGTCAAGGTCATATCATCCTTACTTTTTTTGGAAAAAACAATTTAACGATTTTTTGTTAATCTTGCTACTTTTGATGAGAAGCCGACAAGTGTTGTACTTGGATCAATCTAAGCCCTCCATTTCATGACAATATTTCACGTTTTTCAAGACATTGTCACCTTTTATTCAAATCATGTCATCTTTATGTTAACCATCCAAACTTCATCTTTTAATTATAAGACCATAACCTTGTTAGTCTTGGTCTCTAGAACAACTTTGGTGAAGAAAGTTCCTTGATTGGAGGAAGTTTGTTCTTGAAACTCAAGAACACCAACCTCATCTTCAAAGTGTTCTTCCTTGGGGAAGCCTTGATTTTCATTTTCTCTTCACTTCCTTACTTTAAATCATGAAGCAACATCTTCTAGTTCATGCATTTTGCAAAACAAAGTTTAAAACCTTGTCCTTCTTGACTTAGTAGGTTCGATCTCTCCTTGTTCTTAATGCTTGAAGTTTTGCTCATCCTAAAGATCTTCATTAAGGTAATGATGGGAGTGAACCACATTAGACCATATTGGTGGTTATGAAAATGGTTTCTTTGTTTGGTTTGAGAAAACCTTAAACCAAGGGTTTTCTACTTTGTTTCTTTGGTTCTCTATGAGAACAACGTTGTAATAATTATTTGTGGGTTGATTTATGTTCTTTGATATGTTTGAATGATTGAAAATGGTTTTTGTGTGTGTTGGAAAACCCTAACCTAAGGTCCCTCCATTTTATTTGTGAAAAGAGTTTATGAAAATATGATTTTCGAATATGACCTTGTGCGAGTAATTTCTGTTTTTCTCTCAACCTAGACCTCGGATTTCAAAACTTGTTTTTGATCCTGAAACTAGACATCTTGATCTTCATTTTGATAACAAATTTCGTTTGGTTTCATTAAGATTTGGACCTTAAAAATCAGTTTCAATCTTAGCATGGAATGTTGTTTTGGATTCTAACTGTAACACCCCGATTTTTAAGTTTTCTAAATTAAACAGTATTTATGTGTTTGTATTTTATTGAAGGGTCTATAGAGTAAAATAAAATAAACCGAGACCATAGTCAAGCTCTACGCCATCGTAGGAAGCTATGGTTAAATTTTGGGTCGAAAACTTAGACGGAGCTCGGTCTGCGTTTTCACTGACAGTAGTGTTTTACTACTATCAAGACCTAATTTTGACTCGTGAACGAGACAGTTAGTCTTAGAATCACGTTTCCTACATTTTTGCTAAAATCAGTCCAGACGTTAAAAAGTGAAAATAATATAAACTATTCGGGCAAAAACTCGAACCGAGAGACGATTGGAGCTGTAGATGGATTTAACGGGACCCGCTAATCGATAATCTTGAAGTCACATCAAGTAAATGTCACCTTGGGATGTGAGCCAGTGTCATGATGATTTTCAAAATATTTGGACGCGAAATGACCAAAATGCCCTTGGTCTTTTAAGGAAATTACTAAATTACCCTAAGGTAAAATGACAATTTTACCCTTAATGAGAAAATATCTCCACCTTATCTCCCCACCCTTTGGCCATTCTGCCACTTCTTCTTCTTCTCCCTCTTCCTTCACTTCTTTCTTCTTCTTCTTTATTTCTCCTCCATTTCTCCATTTTTCCATTACTTTCTCTTCATTTTCCTTAAGTTTCCTTAAGGATTTTCAAGAAACTTTGAGAAGCAAATTTGATCACCTCATCCTTCTCTATCATCTAAGATGTATACACTTTGCTCTTGAGCTCTCAATCTTCATTTTTCTCCATTGAAATTTCATGGTTTCAAGTTTATGATTCAAACTTCAAAAATCTCTAGAAAATTGTCGAAAAATCCTTTTAATGCCAAACTAATTTCTATAATCTAGTTTCATCCTCTACTATCACTATCTAAGAGAATGAAATCAAATAATCTGCCTATCCTATTTATCTATGAGGAAGCGAACCTAGGTCCAATTTGGGGGAAAATGGGTTTTGTTCAATTTGTGTGAAATGATTCTTGATTTCACCTATTTCATTCTGTAATCATGTATTCCAAGTGATTAGGAAACCAAATCAAGCTCTCACCTATTTTAAATGGTGATGGCCGAAACCCTACGGTGAGAAAAGCTTGAGTTTGCTTCAAGTTTTTGAGTAAAAAGACTTACTCTAGTGTTGTGCACGCTTAAGGGTCATTGATCCAAGAGTTGGTAGGATTTCAACATACCTAACCTATTTAATGAAATAGGGGCAGCAGCCTAGTCCTAAGGATTAGGGGATTTTAATTAAGTTGTATTGATTTCTGGTTGTATTTTGTTGTAAAGGATCGGGCAGTGTTCGAACGTTCGACAGCGCACCCGATTGACAGCGGAGCCACATCCAGAGTCGCACAAGAACATCACTAAGGTGGGGGAAAGAACCATAATATTGTCGGAGAGGCAAGATTTAAAATAATATATATTGATATGCGTAGGGCGACCCAAACCCTACTAGAGGTCGTTTGACCGATAGGTTGATATTTACTCTATGTCGAGGATGTATGTTCTGTGATGGGATGTTTAATATATTATATGTGATATGTATTATGCCTATTATATGTTTATGATTGCTTAATTATTTATCTGTGAGTTGATATTATTATTATTGAATTTGTTTCCGGTTGTTATTGATGTGCTGTTTTGACTGTTGATGCCTGAGTAGAGATAGGCAGTAAATTCTGATGAGTTGAGAGATGAATGTGTGGTGAGAAAGTCGAGGATATATATATATATATCGTAATGCTCAACCTAGAGATATAATTGATCCGTTGATGTTGTGATATAAAGTCAATACCCGGTTAAGCCGGAGGAAAGTTAGTCGTGGTTGTTTATAAGTCATGGTTGAGGCACTAAGTGTTGATCCTGAGATGAGTCGGTGAGATTCATGTTGCATAGTTGTTGTTCATCACTGTGTTGGCATACGGGCGATCGATCTTGCCTGTGGGGAGATGATCGTACCCTTAGTCGAATTGCAGACGGACGGGCGAATGTCCCGACCTGGCCTGTGGGCGGGGGGATATGTCGTTGCCGTAAGTCAAGTTATTAACGGACAGGCGAATGTTCCGACCTAGCCTGCGGGCGGGGGAATATGTCGTTGCCGTAATTTATGTTGTGGGCGAGCGATGATTCCGACCTAGACTGCGGGCGGGGGAATATCGTAGCCGCAAGTTGAACCTGAGGGCTTTTGACCGAACCCTGCATTACGGGGGGTGGCATAGTGATGAATGGGACATCTTGATTTGTTGGGGATGTCAAGTCGTGATCGCATCCATATAGTCTTTAGTTGCATGAGTGTAAAAGACAGTAGTTAAGAGAGAATGATTTGGGAGTCGATTGATGGACAATGTTGTGTTGTTGAGTGTTGCTATCTATATAGATTATTTTATAGCTGTTTTCCCATATATGATGAATTGCTGTTTCTTATCCCCTATATTTTCTCTATGTTGTATTTTATTATTCCTTGATCGCACGAGAAGATTCTGTTGAGGAGTTGCCAGAGGAGATTGATGGCATACCGATTGAACCAGATGCTGGCGGAAGAGCCCTGGGTCCCAGCGAGGGAGGACCTTAGAGCTTGGGGGTTTTCATTACCCTTATTATGGTCGTCTTGGGGTTAGTAGTATTAGTTTGTTATGGCTAGTGTATGGGATAGAGTGAAATGTATTTTGGGGCCAGGAAAGGAAGTCGTATGTATTTTTATTTCTGTTGCTATGCTTTCAGTTTTTATTAATTGCGTACTCTGAGGTTGTATATTTAATATCAGTTGTTGTAGGCTCTATTGATGGAGCCACTACTCTTATGTCTGTATAAATTATCATGGTATCAGTGTATTGTGTGTTTTAATATTTCCGCAATTTCGTACTATCACGTTCTGCGACATTAAGAAATCGAGTTGGGTTACCAATGGGACCTTCGAGGAAGGGGTTGTCTCACTAACCACAGTGACGTTTTTCGTAAAACTGTGTTAATATGTTAACCGCTTGTGAAAACAAATTTTGTATCCGAAAAGTAGACATCATAAGCTTTCATATGAGTCCTCATTTTTCCAAATCGAAGTTTGTTTGGTCTATCACATAATTGTCACAAGTTCATGGTTGAAATGCTGAAAATTATGTCTACGGGTTTGATGTTATTTTCTAGGAGAAAATATTTGATTGTTGTTTATTTTGATGTATCTATGATTATACATGATTATGGGTTGATGTTGGTGAAGAAAAATCTTCACAAAAACCATACCTATGTTTTTAGCCAAAGCTAGAGAAAATAAAGAGTTGAATTTCAACTTTGTAACTTAAGCAAATTCTACAACTTTAAGTAATTTAATGGACAATGAAACAAAAGAAATAAAGAACCATGCCTGAAATTTTTTAGGCCATGTAGATTCGGCCAAGTAGCTTTAAAAATAATAGAGAAATGTTTTAATCTTAACTTATGTTTTAAATTTATCAATTGATGTTTTAGAAGCCAAAGGAACAATTATTTTTCAAGAACAAAATAACCTTTGAAAAAGTGTTAGATCGCATTCGACCATATTTCGGTTTTGGAATAAAACCAATCTTTGATTTCAAATTCAATATTTTGAACACTAAAATGAAGATTTGAATCAAGTGGGATTCATAGTTAAAGAGGAAGAAAAACCTATCTTTTACACTTTAAGTACATTATAGTGTACAAGTATGATTTGTGAAAACCCTTTTGAATTTATTCCAAGCGTTTTCATTACTTAATCTTAAATTAAGTATAAATGAATTCAAGTAAAAAGGATTTATACTTACGAAGATTTTGTTGAGTCTCCAAATGTCTGATGTGCATTTACCTTAGTTTTGATGAGATTAAAACAGTTAGTCAATGATTTAATTGAACCCGTCTGTGGTATTTAACTCGTCTACTTAGTGTGCAGATTAAAACATTAAGCGTCTATATGAACTGTTCACTCGTCTGAACTTAGATAAGTTCACCCGTCTGAACCAACTTAAGTTCACACGTCTGAACTAACTAAAGTTCACTCGTCTGAACTAAGATAAGTTCACTCGTCTGAACTAGCTAAGTTCACTCGTCTGAACCAAGATAAGGTTCACTCGTCTGAACCAAGAGAAGTTCACTCGTCTAATGAAGTCTTCAACCGTCTGATCAAAGGAAGACTCATTCGTCTAAAAGATTTTGCAACTGACTTCATCTCTTTGTTAAAGAGTCTAATGAAGCTACTCATCCGTCTAAAGACTAACGTTAAAAATACATTGGATGAAAGCTGTCTCGACCCTGATAAAGAACTTCAACAAAGTGCTTTGCCTGAACACAACTGCATCTTACACCAAAAGGGAAAGTCTTCCCTCTGCAAACAAAAAGCACGTATACAGACCTGTTGAGACCAAAGGTATATCAGAAGTCTGCATCACTTTGATGAAAGAGAACAAGCGAAGTTCCCTATGCTTTAATGGCTGATCAGAACGATTCTATTGCATTTATTGAAGATCTGCAAGAAGCCAAAGACTTCAGACTTTGTGTCCAACGGCTTTAAATTTTTGAAGCCTATTTAATGAAGAAGACTTCGAAGATTCAAGCACATAGACAAGAGAACAATAAAAGCAATCAAGAGCAATTACTCTGTGCATTTATATCTTCATTCTTTCATTATTTATTCTTCAATCATTTTGAAGTTATTACGCAGTCTTTTAGAACTTCACATTTAATACACTCGTCTGAGTGCTTGTGAAAGACTTGCAAAGTGTAATCTTTTTACAACTTCTCTCAAACAAACCCGTCTAAGCCTGAAGAGGCTAAGTGTGAATATAATACTTGTCTGGAGCCTGGAGAGGCTAGGTGTGAAAACAATACTCGTCTGGAGCCTGAAGAGGCTAGGTGTGAAAATAATACTTGTCTATCCTGTAACCTAAATCAGTTATAGTGAGAAAACTTGGTGCTGCCAAGGACTGGACGTAGCCTCATTGTTAAGGGGTGAATCAGGATAAAACCTGCTGAGTGATCTCTCTTTCCCTTAACTCTTTAATTTGACTTTGTGTCTTAACTATCATCTAACTAAAGGGGTTTATAATTGTGTTTATCAAAACTTTTCTTATCTTGCATAATTGTGTGTTTTCTGTGAAAACCTTCAGACGAGTTATCAGTCTGATTGACCTGTCTGTGTTTACTCGTCTATTACAACCCGTCTGTGCTTGCGAAAAAGTTTCTATATTCCGCATAAATTTGTTAAACACCATTCAACCCCCGTTCTAGTGTTTGCATCTGTCTATTTCAGTTGGTATCAGAGCTCAGCCTCTGGGTTGAGCACCTAACAGTGTAGAGAAAAGATCCTGAAGAATAGACAATGTATTATGGAGCAAGCTCAAGTGGGAACCCCCAACCTGAAGGAGGCTCTATGACCAGACCCCCTTTCTTCAATGGTGTAAACTATAACTACTGGAAAGAAAGGTTTCACTGGTTCATCTTGTCAACAAACTCTGATGTATGGGATGTCATCACTGATGGTCCTTACACTCCTCGCAATGATGATGGCTCAGACAAGCCTAAGGCTCAGTGGACACCTGCAGAAAAGACAAGATGGGATCTAAACCATAAAGCCAGATATGCTATAATCTGTGCTCTTAGTCCAGAAGAGTTTGAAAAGGTTTGTGCCTGTGACTCTGCTAAAGAAATGTGGGACTCCTTATCTGTCACACATGAAGGTACTGCAAAGGTAAAAGAATCTAAAATTTCTATTCTTGTTAGAAAATATGAATTGTTCACCATGGATGAAGGTGAATCTGTTGCTCAAATGATTGGTAGATTCCAAAATATTACTAATGGTTTGAAATCTCTTGGTAAAACATATACAAATGCTGAGAAAGTTGCTAAGATTCTCAGAAGTCTTCCAAGGCAGTGGAGACCTCTTGTCACTGCTATTTCTCAAGCTAAGGATCTCACCTCCTTTACTATGGATGAACTTCTTGGCACAATCACTGTTCATGAGCAAGAGCTCAATGAAGATGTGTCAATCAAAAAGAGCAAAGCCATTGCTCTAAAAGTTGATCTAAAGGCAGCTAAAGCCTTAAAAGCTTCAAAGGCAGACGAGTCTGACTGTGACATAGACGAGTCTGAGGATGAGGATTCTGATGATGATGAAGAGACTTCTCTCATGACCAGAAAGATGAAAAAGCTCTGGAGAAAGAAGAAGTTCAGAAAGGAGAAGCCTTTCAGAAAATCTCACAAAGAATCCACATCAACAGACAAGAATCCAGTTGTCTGCTATGAGTGCAAGAAGCCTGGTCACATCAAACCTGAATGCCCTCTTTTGAAGAAAGCTTCCAAAAAGAAGTTTTTCAGAAAGAAGAAGAAAGGAATGATGGCCACATGGGAAGATCTTGAATGCTCATCTTCTGAAGGAGAAGAGACAGAAGAGGAAGCCAATCTCTGTCTGATGGCCAATACAGATTCAGAACCTGAAACTGAGGTACATTCTGAACTTGAGGAATTGCATGATGCTTATGATGAGCTGGTAGAGGAATCCAAAGGCTTGTCTAAGGCTTTCAAATCCCTCAAGAGAGATTTTGTTAAACTCCTCAGTGAGCATAAACAAAAATCTCAAGAATGTGAGATGCTGGCCAAAGAGAATAGTCAGCTGAGGACTGAAAAGTCTGATGAAGCTTCGATCTCAAGTGAAACATCACATTCTGAAGAAGTGTTCACACTTCAACAGAAAGTGAAGGAGCTCACTTCTGATCTTGCTAGATTTGTTAATGGCAGAGATAATCTGACAAAACTGCTAGGTTGTCAGAGACACTCTCTTAACAAAGAAGGCATTGGATATGATCATCAAGCTGATCATAAAGTATCAACAAAATCTTCAACTGTCTATGATAAACCTATTCCAGTTAGACTAAGACCCGTCTGTAACTTCTGTGGAAAAGCTGGACATGTTATGTCTAAGTGTTTTCACAAGAAAAAGAGGAAGTCTTCACAGACTCCTAGAACTAATAGAAAAGGACTCAGAAAAATATGGGTACCTAAAGATAAAATAATTTCTGTTGCAGACATCCTTAATAGGACAAAGCAGACGCCTCTACTGGTACCTGGACAGTGGCTGCTAGCGACATATGACAGGAGAAAGGTCTATGTTCCAAGACCTCCAGTCTAAGAATGGTGGATTTGTTGCCTTTGGAGGCAATCAAAAAGGAAGAGTAATTGGTGTTGGTACAATTGGTGGTAAACCCCCTCTTCCCTCTATCTCAAATGTGCTTATGGTTGAAGGACTGAGACACAATTTACTTAGCATAATAGTGGATTTGATGTCTCCTTCACTAAGAATGAATGCATAGTCAAAGACAAGAGTGGCAAGACCCTCTTCTCAGCTAATAGACAGCAAAATCTTTATAAGATTGAGCTAACTGAACTCTCAGATCAAAGTGTAACCTGTCTGATGTCTAAAGAGGATGAAAGATGGTTATGGCATAAGAAACTAGGACATGCTAGTATGAAACTTATTTCGAAATTGAAAAAGGATAACCTTGTGAGAGGATTGCCAGATATTAGTTTCAAGAAAGATGTTTTATGTGATGCATGTCAGAGAGGTAAACAAGTAAAATCAAGTTTCAAATCAAAAAACATTGTATCAACCTCTAGACCTCTTCAGTTGTTACACATGGATCTGTTTGGACCAGTTAGTGTTGCCAGTTTAGCTGGAAGGAAATATGGATTTGTCATTGTTGATGACTATTCTAGATTTACTTGGGTACTTTTCTTAACCCACAAGGATGAGTCTTTTAAGGCCTTCTCTGTATTCTGTAAGAAAGTACAAAATGAGCAAGGTTTCTATATCTCTACCCTTAGAAGTGATCATGGGGGAGAATTTGAAAATGAGCAATTCAAACTGTTCTGTGAAGAGAATGAAATCTCTCACAACTTCTCTGCACCAAGAACTCCACAGCAAAATGGAGTGGTTGAGAGAAAGAACAGATCTCTGCAAGAGATGGCTAGATCAATGCTCAATGAAAATAATCTCCCTAAGTACTTCTGGGCTGAAGCAGTAAACACTGCATGTTATGTGCAAAATAGAATACTTATAAGGTCTATCCTAAAGAAGACTCCTTATGAATTGTGGAAAGGTAGAAAACCCAACATATCTTATTTCCATGCATTTGGATGTGAATGCTTCATCTTAAATACCAAGGATCAACTTGGAAAGTTTGATTCCAAGGTAGACAAAGGCATCTTCATTGGATATTCTGAAGTGTCTAAAGCATATAGAGTTTTTAACTCGAGGACCTCTGTTGTTGAGGAATCTATTCATGTAAAATTCAATGATAATCTAAAGACTGATAGGGAACTATCAGATCTAGGAGATGATTTTGCAGGACTTGATCTTACCCAGCAGACGAGTCAACAGCCAGACGTATCAAAAACTGAGTCTGCTGAGGAATCTCTCAGACAAGTGGAGCAGACGAGTCATCAGTCAGATCAACATCAAAATGATGATCTCAGAAGAGACTGGAAGTTCAAAGCTCATCATCCTGAAGATCTTATCATTGGAAGTCCCTCTGAAGGTGTTAGAACCAGATCTGTCTTAAGAGAGTCAAGCAATATGGCCTTTTTATCTGAAATTGAACCAAGGCATATTGAGGAAGCTCTCGAAGATGAAAGCTGGATTCTTGCCATGCAAGAAGAACTTAATCAGTTCAAAAGGAATGATGTCTGGAAACTTGTCTCCAAACCAACAGACAAGTCTGTTATTGGAACAAGATGGGTTTTCAGAAACAAGCTAGATGAAGATGGCAAAGTTGTCAGAAACAAAGCAAGGTTAGTAGCTCAAGGCTACAACCAACAAGAAGGCATTGACTATACTGAGACTTTTGCACCTGTAGCTAGAATAGAAGCTATTCGCATACTCATGTCATATGCTGCACAACATCAAATTACTTTATTTCAAATGGATGTAAAAAGTGCTTTTTTAAATGGAATAATTGAAGAAGAGTTTATGTTAAACAACCTCCTGGTTTTGAAGATAATGAAAAACCAGATTATGTTTTCAAACTTAAAAAGGCTTTATATGGTTTAAAACAAGCGCCTAGAGCATGGTATGATAGACTTAGTACTTTTCTTATGAATAATGGCTTTATAAGGGGAAAAGTTGATACAACTTTGTTTAAGAAATGCTCAAAAGATAACTTCATAGTAGTTCAAATATATGTTGATGATATTATTTTTGGAGCTACTAATGAAAAATTGTGCAAAGAATTCTCTGAGTTGATGCAAGCAGAATTTGAAATGAGCATGATGGGAGAATTGAAGTTCTTTCTTGGACTGCAAATCAAGGAGATTCTAAAGAAGTATAAAATGGATAGCTCAAAGATCATTAAAACTCCAATGCAAACTAATGCTAATCTAAGCAAAGATGATGAAGGTAAAAAGGTAGACCAAACTGTCTACAGAGGTATGATTGGATCTCTTCTTTACTTAACATCTAGTAGACCTGATATTCAATTCAGTGTATGTATGTGTGCTAGATTCCAATCTGATCCCAAAGAATCTCATCTTAAGGCTGTTAAAAGAATATTTAGATATTTGCTTGGAACCACTAATCTTGGTTTAATGTATTTGAGAACACAAGATTACAGATTAGTTGGTTTTTGTGATGCTGACTTTGCTGGAGATAGACTTGAAAGGAAAAGCACCAGTGGAGGATGTCACTTCATTGGAGCAAACTTAGTCTCCTGGTCAAGCAAAAGACAGACGACTATCGCCCTCTCAACTGCAGAAGCAGAATATGTCTCTGCTGCAAGTTGCTGCTCACAGCTATTATGGGTAAAACATCAACTAAAAGATTACTCTATATTTGAGCATAATATACCTGTCTAGTGTGATAATTCTAGTGCTATTTGCTTAACCAAGAATCCCATACAACACTCTAAGGCTAAGCACATAGAAATCAAACATCACTTCATAAGAGATTATGTTCAAAAAGGTGTATTTGATGTTAAATTTGTTAAAACTGAAAATCAATGGGCTGATATCTTTACAAAACCTTTAGCTGAGGATAGGTTTAAGTTTATACGAGACAACTTGAATATACATTGCTTTGCTGAATAACCTGTCTGATGAGTTTTTATGATACCCGTCTATGTTTAATCGTCTGACCTTATGAGTCATTCGCTCCTTTTTTTAAAATTTTTTTTTTAAATGGGTATTTCATTTTCTTCTAAGTGTCGTTTCATTATCTGAGGCAAAATGTGTACGTAGATGTTTTTGTCTTACTTTAAATCTGAACCGTTCTTTTTTTTAAATCTCCATCCGTACGTCTCTTTTGTTTGTTTAAAATAACTCTCTTTATTTCACTCTCGTTTCGTCTTCTTCCCTCTTCACTCACTCTCTGACTCTCAAACTTCTCTAACCCTAACTTCTCTGAAATGGCACCTCCAAAACAACTCTCTGCTGATGTCATTGCTAAGCGTTACGACCTTGATGTTGAAGCTGTTCACAAAATCATCCCAGGGAAGCTTATTGACCTTTCGGCTCTAAGTCGGTCGGGTTTAGATGTGCTTGAAGAGCTCAACTACTCCAGCTGGACTCCTTTTTTCGACTTGAAGAGCCTGTGCACCCCAAGTTGGTCACTGACTTCTGGACCAACGCCGTTGTTCTTCGCTCTCCAAGTGGCTTTCCCATGGAGATTCAAGCTCGCATTTCCAACCAACGCTTCTCCTTCTCCCTCAACACTCTGGAACTGGTAACTGGATGCCCTAGACATGGTGCTGGTTATACAGACAACTGGGTAGATTCAGTAAGCCAGAGCGACATCAACATCGCCCTTTTTGGTAACCCTAACCCTACTAATCTCAAATCGAGTTACCTTGTTCCCAAATGCCGCTTCTTGCTCAAGCTTTTGCAAGAATGTGTGCTACCTAGGAAGGGCTCAAGAGACTACATCTCTAAGATGGATTCGTTTGCCCTCTTTCATCTCATTCACAAAATCAAGGTAGACATCAATGACCTCATTTTCAATCATTTCGTGTCATTGATTAAGAGACCTAGCTCTCCTACATATCCCTATGGCATGCTTCTGACCAAGCTCTTTAGAATCAAAATCTTTGTCCCTGAAGAAGTCACCTTTGTGGACATGGCTAGACCTTTAGCCAAACAGACTGTCTCCTTGATGAGGTTCTCAACCCCTGTTCCATCCTCTTCAAATCAAGCATCTGAGGAGCAGAAGAGTAAAACTCATGCTGAATCAACCAATGAGTCTGAGGCCTCTGCATCTGAACATATTTGCAAACCCTCTGGAAAGTTTGCAGGCCAAAGCCAGCCCCTTTCTTCAGAAGAGAGTGCTCCTATTCTCTCCTTGAAGAAGAGGAAGCTGACTCCCAAGAGACAAGTTCTTGTCGTGGTGGATTCTGACTCCAGTGAAGAGACTGAACCTGCTCAGGGGCAGCAACTGCCAAAGCCTTTAGGACCCACCTTGGACCACCCAGTCTTTTGTCCTGGCACTATTCCTAAAAGGAAGAGGTCTGGTATTCCTGTTGTAGCTGCTGCCATAGAAGCCCCTCAAGTTAGCCAACCTGCTGTCTTTGTGGCTCCTAAACGCATTAAGCTCAGAATGTCAGAAAACTCTACCCTTGGCAAGTATTCACCCTCTTCCTCCTCATCTCATGATGAACCTCAGGCTTCACCCTTTCAGGAAAACTCCACTCTTTCCTCCTCTTTCATCATTGTGTCTGATTTGTGTCTTGGTTCAAGGGATTCAACTCCTGACAAACCTGTTGGCACTTCTTTTTTGTTCAAGGCTGATTTGCAACTTTTAATGTCTACAAGTATCTCTAACCTCTCTGTTGTACCTCCTCCTCCGTCTCACTTTACCAATACTTGTAGAGATATATGTGTTTTTGAACCTATTGTTATCATGTTTCATCACCCTAATCCTTCCATCACCCATCCAAACTCTGTTGTTATTCTTCCTAACTATTCAACACCTTGTTTCATTCTCATTACTGGATCAAATTTCTTCATGGAATATCTTGATCTATTAATCCCTGATTATCCCTCACTTCCTGTTGCACCTTTACCCACATCTTTTCATCCATCTCTCTCCATTCTGTCCTCTGTTTTTCCCTCACCTCCAGCAGATAACTCCTCTGATGATTCTTTCCATCAGATCACCTTTCTACCTTTTATCTTCTATCGCAATCTTCACTTACGTTTCTTTCCCCGGATTTCGGAAGCCTTCTCTATCCCTTTTGCACCACCTGTCTATGCTCTTCCCTGGCCTTCTTCTGACTCTGCTGATCACATTCCTGTGCCCAGACGAGATCTTCAAGCTTTGCTCTTTGAAGTAGCATCTCTCAGGACCTTGGTAGAAGCTGCTCACCAAGATCTTGCTGCAGAAAGACGAGCTAGAACTGTTTTAGAAGCTAGAGTAGAAGCTCTTTTTGATCTTTTTAACACTTATTTGTAATTTTCTTTTTAAAGAACCTTGTACACAGCCAATGATGGTCATATACCTCCTTTTCTCTTTTTTGATTATGACAAAAGGGGGAGAAAGTTAAATGAAACATGTCTTTATATTACAACTGTCTGATATGAACAAATGTTTACGTTTAATATGATGTATTTTTTTCTTTTTTATATACTGCTTTTGATAATGTCAAAAGGGGGAGAAAATACTAATATTATAATCATGGAACAATGTTTTTAATCTGACTAATCATATAACAATGTTTTTAACCTGACTAATCATATACATGACTGATTTATGTAAATTTTCTTAAGTTCATTAAATCAGTTAACATGTTTTGTCATCATCAAAAAGGGGGAGATTGTTGAGTCTCCAAATGTCTGATGTGCATTTACCTTAGTTTTGATGAGATTAAAACAGTTAGTCAATGATTTAATTGAACCCGTCTGTGGTATTTAACTCGTCTACTTAGTGTGCAGATTAAAACATTAAGCGTCTATATGAACTGTTCACTCGTCTGAACTTAGATAAGTTCACCCGTCTGAACCAACTTAAGTTCACACGTCTGAACTAACTAAAGTTCACTCGTCTGAACTAAGATAAGTTCACTCGTCTGAACTAGCTAAGTTCACTCATCTGAACCAAGATAAGGTTCACTCGTCTGAACCAAGAGAAGTTCACTCGTCGAATGAAGTCTTCAACCGTCTGATCAAAGGAAGACTCATTCGTCTAAAAGATTTTGCAACTGACGTCATCTCTTTGTTAAAGAGTCAACCCGTCTAATGAAGCTACTCATCCGTCTAAAGACTAACGTTAAAAATACATTGGATGAAAGCTGTCTCGACCCTGATAAAGAACTTCAACAAAGTGCTTTGCTTGAACACAACTGCATCTTACACCAAAAGGGAAAGTCTTCCATCTGCAAACAAAAAGCACGTATACAGACCTGCTGAGACCAAAGGTATATCAGAAGTCTGCATCACTCTGATGAAAGAGAACAAGCGAAGTTCCCTATGCTTTAATGGCTGATCAGAACGACTCTATTGCATTTATTGAAGATCTGCAAGAAGCCAAAGACTTCAGACTTTGTGTCCAACGGCTTTAAATTTTTGAAGCCTATTTAATGAAGAAGACTTCGAAGATTCAAGCACATAGACAAGAGAACAATAAAAGCAATCAAGAGCAATTACTCTGTGCATTTATATCTTCATTCTTTCATTATTTATTCTTCAATCATTTTGAAGTTATTACGCAGTCTTTTAGAACTTCACATTTAATACACTCGTCTGAGTGCTTGTGAAAGACTTGCAAAGTGTAATCTTTTTACAACTTCTCTCAAACAAACCCGTCTAAGCCTGAAGAGGCTAAGTGTGAAAATAATACTTGTCTGGAGCCTGGAGAGGCTAGGTGTGAAAACAATACTCGTCTGGAGCCTGAAGAGGCTAGGTGTGAAAATAATACTTGTCTGTCCTGTAACCTAAATCAGTTATAGTGAGAAAACTTGGTGCTGCCAAGGACTGGACGTAGCCTCATTGTTAAGGGGTGAACCAGGATAAAACCTGCTGAGTGATCTCTCTTTCCCTTAACTCTTTAATTTGACTTTGTGTCTTAACTATCATCTAACTAAAGGGGTTTATAATTGTGTTTATCAAAACTTTTCTTATCTTGCATAATTGTGTGTTTTCTGTGAAAACCTTCAGACGAGTTATCAGTCTGATTGACCTGTCTGTGTTTACTCGTCTATTACAACCCGTCTGTGCTTGCGAAAAAGTTTCTATATTCCGCATAAATTTGTCAAACACCATTCAACCCCCCTTCTAGTGTTTGCATCTGTCTATTTCAGATTTATATTCTTGAGTTAAAGCAAAAGAGTTTTAAACTCCAACTTCTAGTTTTAAGTGCAATGAAAGTTATAAAGCAATTTGAAATGATGTTCAAGTTATAATACTTTGAAGATACTAAGGCACTTTGCCAAAGTATAAAACAAATGAGTTATGTACTCATCTATTTACAAAAGTTTATACACTCCTCTATTTTCAAATAAAACATTTGTACATTCAAATTAAGTATTTGAGTGAAATAAGCTATTTTGAAAAGGGAAAGTTTTAAGACATCATAAGTGTTCAATATACTTATGATGGGGTTTTATGAAATTACAAGATCTTTTAACTTAAAGAGATTTGAATTTGTTAAATAAAAAGAGAAAAGAGTTTTAAACTCAAAAGCTAAGGATTTTCCTAAGTTAATAAAACCCTAAGTTGAGTAATTAACTTAGAGTGAAAAAAAAAGATAAAAAAAGTATACAATATGGTGAAACAAGATCATATATTATATCATTGATGATTCATTCATCAATCGATTCATAAGACTTAAGTGAATCAACATATATATAATTGTTACTTGAAAGACAAGTGTCCTCTAACTTAGAAAGGATCTAAGACTTAACAAAAGGATTCTCAATCCTTCTTCATAAGACATTTAGGACTTGAGAAATATATCATAAGGTATAATCACAAATACAAAACGTTTTGGTTTAAAAGTTGTGATTCGATGATGGTCGGAGAGCAGACCCGAGAAGGAAGACTCAAGACAAGTCTTGTGGAAATATGGATTTCGTGGGAATTATGTGGTTTATCCAAGGGATAAACGTGTTTGAATATTATTTTCTGTTGCACTTGGTTGCATGCATATGCATTTGTTGCATAAGTTTGTAAAGCCTGGGGTCTAGGAGTTGAGCTTACACCTTGTGCGGGTGCGATTGTGGAGGTGACGATCTTGGATATCTTGAGGAAGTCGGGGTTGGGATGACCACATGTGGCAAGAGAGTAGCTCCTCTATGTCGTGGGTACCTGTAAAAAAACACTGACGATCCTGACTAGACACCAGGCAAATCATGATTTGGTGTAGAACGTCCGGCATGAGCCATGAAAGCGAATTCACGATCTTGATATGATAGCACCTGTTAGGGCTATGGATATGCTGACAATGTTCTCCCAATCACTCACTTCGAAACAATGTCTAGCTCCACGGAGTAAGGGTTTTGGAGTTGGGTTCATGTGCATTGGATGCATTGTGTCGACTATGTTCATGGCTTGATTAATCATTGTATGCATACTGTTTCTATTGTTTATACTTGAGGTGATTGATGTTGCTACCTTGTTTAAATATAATATATTTTATATGGTGATCTTCTGATGAGCATGACTATTGATATGATATATAATGTAAATGTGTGTTGTACTATTTTCACATATATTATATCTTGTGTCGATGAATGGGAATCTCACCTAATTACTTTATATTGCATCATTGTGTGCTTCTCTGGTTGTCTCTTGAGAAGGTCGTGATATCAAGACTTCACCCGGCGCTTCAAATGCATCTTTTTGCTGAGTTTCCCAGTGGTTTCGGTGTTTGGACATCTAGTCATGATGGGCTTCTAGAACGTACATGGGAAGAGCCACACTCACCATCCGCAAGGGTCGCAGAGGAAGGGTTTTTAACCGCTCCACTGCTTGTCTTCATGTCGTCTGCTGTCAGGGTGGTAGTAGTAACTAGAATGCTAGGTGGACTTTTCCACTAGTGCGTTCAGTGCCTTCTCCATATCTTAGGGATAGGCCGCTTGTTGGCTGTAACATCCCGATTTTTCTATAACTCTAATCGAGTTGGTTAATCTCGATTAGAGCTTTGATTGATTGTGTGGATTGTTCGGTATTAGTTTAAGGCCTAGTTGGAAGCTTAGGAATAGGCATTGTAATACCCCAATCTTTTTAATTAATCAGTAATTAAGTAATTGTATTTTATTGGAGGGTCTAGAAACTTTAATAAATTATTCCGAGGCCATAGTCACACTCTACGCCATCGTAGGAGACTATGGTTAAGTTTTGGGCCGAAAACTCAAACGAAGCTCGATCTATGTTTTTTTCGGATGGTAGTGTTTTTCTACTATCATGACCTCATTTTGACTAACGGTCAGAACCATTAGTCTTAAAATTCAATCCTCTATCTTTTTGCTATAATGTGTCCTGACATCCAAAAATATAAATAATATTTTATATTCGGACCGAAAATCGATCGGGTAAACGATTCGAGTTGTCTTAGGGTTTTTCGGGAATCTTGAGCCAATAATTTCCAGGGCTATGTTAAATTATTTGGGGACTCCTATCAGTGTCGTGAAGATTTTTCAAAATGTCGGGATATAAATTGACCAAATTGCCCTTGGTTAATTTTTGTTACTAATTAATTTTACCACTACTTAACTCTTAAGTTTTCTAAATGAAATATCCAATCCCTCACACTCTCATTTTTCTCTCTCGGCTAGCCCCCCTCCTGACCCAAACCTCTTCTTCCTTTTCTTCTTTCTTTTCTTTCTCTCTTTTCTTCAATTTCTCACCATTGAAGCTCATTTTTGGAGCTTTAAACCTTGAGGTTTTGTGAAGCAATCTTCACCAAATTTGGAGGAGATCATCATAGGAGGTAGCTTGTCATCTCTATCTCTCTCAATCTCTCATTTTTCTCCTCAAAATTTCATGATTAGGAAAGTTAGGGTTTTGTCCATAAAATATTCAAAAATCCATGATAAATTGTAGGAAAGTCATTTTGATACCAAACCAGTTTCTATGGCATAGATTCATGACCTACTTGTATGGTCCAAGAGCTTAGAGCCAAGAAATCTCTCTAGGGTATTTAACCATAGACGGGCCGAAACCCCCTATTGTGCAGGATAGGGTTTTTGGTTGGTTTTTGATGTTTTGAGTTGATATCTAGGGTTATCACATTTAGTTAGGGTGCTATCCAAGAAATGAGGATTTTTGGAGCTCCCTAGCTATTTTTCCTATTTTTCATTCAATAGGGCCGAATCCTAGGGGTAGTGCAGTAGGAGAAATCTTTACATTTTGAGCTAATGCCTTCATTGATTATGTTTAGGGATACCTAAGGATCATTGATCCAAAAGTTAGGAATTGTTCGACATCCCTAGCCTAATTAATTAAATAGGGGCAGTAGCTAATCCTAAGGAATTACGGAGTTTTTTATTTAACTGTATTGATTTCTGGTTGTGTTTTGTTGTATAGAATCGGACAGGATTCAAACATCCAATAGCACACCCGACTGACAGCTGCGGAGTCGTAGCCGGAGCTGCTCGAGGAAATCACTAAGGTGGGGAGAAAAAACTAATATCGTCGGGAAGGTAAGCTAGTATATATATATATATAGGGGAGCCCTTAAACCCTACTAGAGGTTGAGCCCTGGATAAAGTGCCTAGACCCTAGGCGTAGGTACTTTTGGGATATCGCTGCTAAGTTGATAATATGAATGATGAGACTGATTGAGGTTGATTGTGTTGAATTAATTAATTGATTACCTGTTGATTTTGTTTTGGTGAACTGCTGTTTGATGAATTATTGCCTGAATTTATGATGATAACTGTATTGGAAAGATCTTCTGTTGCGATGTTTATTGTGATTGGTTGGTTGAGTGTTGAAGAGAGTATGGTGAGAGATGATGTTGTTCGGGTTGATATCGTTGTGGTCCCGACCGTGGAGCCGTGGCTCGTAGACGCAAGGCGTCGTGATTCTGATGCTGATGTGATGTTGATGATGATGTGATGTTGATGTTGATGATTGATGTTGACGTTGATGTGATGCGATGTGTTGTGGTCATGGACGAGTGTTTAGGCGTGAGGTTCCGATATCAACCTGCGATGGATGTTTGTTGCATTTTCATATCATTTCATACCACAGCATTTGGTTCCAAAGGGGGATGTCCAATTGGGGACGTTACATAAAATCCCGAGGCGGGATATGATGTGATGTGATGTGATGTAATCCCGACGGAGATGTCCAATTGGGGACGTGATGTATCGGCCGACATGCATATAGGGAAGACAACATATACATAGGGACTAGTATCCCTCCTATAGGCTTATTTGAGAGAATGATGTTTGAGATGATTGTGATGGGTGACTTAAGAGATGGGTGATGTTGTGTTGTATATATTATCTGTGTTGTGTGATGTATATATATACGCTGTACTGATACCCCTCTCCCATATTGATGATATATGTTTCTTATCTCCCGCTATTTTTCTATATGTGTTGCTCTTATTTTATGGAAAGACCCCGAGGAGGAACCAGTTGCTGAAGAGCTGGACGACATTCCTTACGAGCCTGACGCTGGAGGACGTGCCACGGACCCTAGCCTCGAGAGGTTGGGCAATGATCGTGGCTAGCCGGAGAGCTGTCTCTTGGCTTAGTTATGTATTTTGATTTCAGTCTGTACTAATATACACTATGTAGTACTTTATTACTGTAGCCCAACTGATGGGGCAATGCTGTATGTGATATATTTTTTTATATTTGAAGCTGTGTACTCTGAGGCGTAGTGTGCCGTAAATCGTTTTGCTTAGTTTTAATAAGGCGCGCTAACGTTTATTATGCGATTAAGATTAGTTAATATCTTAGGTTCTACTGATGGGACGGCGGGTCGTCTCATTTATTGGTATCAGAGCAGTTTGATTCTAATATCGGACTGTGTGGTTTAGGAAGTACACTAGCATTGACAGTTATATCCACATTGGGTACCAACTGTGTTAGAAAAACGGTAGTGTGTCCGATGCGCAAGATTATCGAGTGTGATAACTTCATTGTCCGTAAGGCATATTTATGTCTGATGATTGATATAGTAGGTGGTTTCTGTCTGGATCGCGAGGCCAGAATAGGTTCGCGTCGCGAGACAGAAAGACTGAACCATACTGATCAGGCTAGCCTTCCTGGATCGCGAGGCGAGTAGATGTTCGCATCGCGAGGCAGAGGGGCTGTTCTTCACGGATCAGACTGGCCTTCTGGATCGCGTAGCGAGTGAAGGTTCCCGTCGCGAGGCAGAGGAGCTGTTCCCTACTGACCAGGCTACATTTCTGGAGCGTGTCGTGAGGCCGAGGGGATGTTCTTTGCTGATCAGTCTAACCTTCTGGATCGCAAGGCGATCATTGTTTTCGCGTCGCGAATCCGAAAGGGCTTCTAGCTCGCGTGGCGAGCATAGTGTCGCGGGGCGAGAGCCTTCTTCTCTTGCCTTTTCTCTTGTTTTCTTCATTTTCTTTCCTAACTAACAAACTAGATATGACTTATGAATTTAAACTAATGCTTCCTTTATCAGGAAAGAATGGCCAGAGGACGTGGTAGAGGAAGGGGTGCACTAGTTGGAACCGGGAGCCCCGACAGTAGTGGTGATACCTCGGGAGTTGGAGGTAGCGGAGAGCAGAACGAAGCGATGAGAGCCATGAGGGATTTGGCCGCTGCAATGCTGCAACAAACACAGCAGAATGCTCAGTTCATGCAGCGACAGGAAGAGAGGGATGCTAGACAACAACAGAATCCGCTCGGAGGAAGTGAAGTTGTAAACACTGGACTGAATGCTTTCATGAAGGGGAATCCTCCCCAATTCCATGGAGAGTACAATCCGGAAGCTGCTGAGTTATGGCTGCAAGAAATCGAGAAAGTCTTTGTGGCTATCCAGTGCAGAGAGGATAGGAAGGTTACTTACGCTGCTTTCATGCTAGTCGGAGCAGCTGAAGCATGGTGGAAAAACAAACAGAGACTGCTAGAGGCTGGAGGAAGACTACTGACCTGGGAGGTATTCCGTGAGAGCTTCTTGGAGAAATATTTTCCAAGAAGTGTTCGTCAAGAGAAAAAAAAAGAATTTCTAAGCCTGAAGCAGGACCAGAAGTCGGTTGGAGAATACGCCATGAGGTTCGAGGCGCTGCTGAAATTCTCCCAATTTTACCAAGTGTACCCGAATGAAGACTGGGTGTGCCGAAGGTTCGAAGACGGACTAAGGTCCGAGCTGAAGAGAGCCATGCTGCCGTTGAGTATTCGATCATTTCCCGAGCTAGTGGAAAAATGTACCGTACTGGAAGGACATGATCAAGAGAGAATGACACAAACTCCAATAACAAGCGGTGGACCAGCCAGGAACTTTGGTCAGAAAGGCCGAGGAGGAAAGTTCCAACCGAGGGCGAAGCCTTACAGTCGCCTGAATCAGCAACCAGCAAACTATGGAAGAGGAAATGCCAGTCAAGGGCAACCAGGATTCTCCAAGTGCTTTCGATGTGGCGGGCCGCATCAAGTGAAAGATTGTTCTCAGGCACTGAATGTCACTTGCTTCCATTGTGGCAAGTGGGGCCACTATGCCAATGAGTGTCGAACGGGGGACGCTGGTAAGGGCCAAGTTCAACAGCAAGCCGGGAGGGCTCAGAGTGTTGGGACTGGACAACAAGTGGTGGGCCAGCAGAACAGGCTGCAGACAACGGGAAGAATGTTCGCCGTGAAAGGGTCTGAAGCCTCTCAATGTCCCGATCTGATACAAGGTAAGTGCCTAGTTGCAGGGGGACTCTTATCTGTTTTATTTGATTCGGGGGCTACATATTCCTTTATTTCTTTTGCGTGTATGGATCACTTGAATTTGCCTATTTCAACCCTACCATATGATTTGCCTGTTTCTACACCTACGGGTGATTCCCTGACAACTCTATTTGTCTGTTTAAAATGCCCGGTTATGTTAGAGAACCGATCTTTTCTTGTGGACCTAATCTGTCTGACTATGCAGTAGATTGATATTATCTTAGGCATGGACTGGCTTTCGGCCAACCATGTGGTACTAGAATGTTCAAATAAAACCCTCTGCTTTTCCAAGCAATCTGGATCATTGCCTGCCAGTGATGGTGTATCGGGAGGTGTACAACCAGGAGAGCGCATGGTGTTGTTTTCTTTGGAAGCCGAGGAGACTCCAAGTCTTGATGCTTTGCCAGTGGTGCATGAGTTTCTAGATATCTTCCCGGATGATGTGCCAGGATTGCCACCCAAGAGGGAGGTGGAGTTCGCAATCGACCTTACACCCGGAGCCGGACCGATTTCGATAGCACCCTATTGAATGTCCTTATCAGAGTTGGCAGAGCTGAAGAAGCAATTGGACGACATGCTGCAGAAGTAGTTTATCAGACCGAGTGTTTCACCATGGGGAGCACCTGTGCTGTTCGTCAAGAAGAAGGACGGCAGTTCAAGGTTGTGTGTGGACTACAGACAACTTAACAAGGTGACGATCAAGAATAAATACCCGTTACCAAGGATTGACGATCTTATGGACCAATTAAGGGGAGTAACGGTATTTTCTAAGATTGATTTGAGATCCGGTTATCATCAAATAAGGGTGAAAGAAGATGATATACCAAAGACGGCTTTCAGGAGTCGGTACGGACACTACGAGCATCTAGTTATGCCTTTTGGTGTGACTAATGCTCCTGCAGTGTTCATGGACTACATGAATAGAATCTGCAGACCGTACCTCGATAAGTTTGTCGTTGTTTTTATTGATGACTTCCTTATCTACTCCTTACACAAGGATGAACATCAAGAGCATTTAAGGATTGTACTTCAAGTTCTTAAGGACAGACAACTCTATGCCAAGTTGTCGAAGTGCGAGTTCTGGTTGGAGGAGGTACAATTCCTTGGGCATGTGATCGACAAGGATGATATCGTAGTAGATCCTACAAAAGTAGAAGCTATGGTTAAATGGGAAAGGCCTAAGACGGTAACCGAGATCAGAAGCTTTCTCGGACTAGCAGGATACTACAGGAGGTTCATCGAGGGATTCTCGAAGATTGCGTTACCTCTGACGCAATTAACGAGGAAAGGAAAAGCGTACGAATGGATAGAAGAGTGTGAGGCTAGTTTCCAAGAGCTGAAAGGGAGGCTAACTACATCTCCGATACTAGTCTTGCCAAATCCATCAATGTCGTTCGATGTGTACTGTGATGCATCGTATCAAGGTTTGGGTTGTGTGCTTATGCAACAAAGGAAAGTGGTAGCCTATGCTTCCAGACAGCTAAAAGTGCACGAACGGAATTACCCAACCCATGACCTAGAGTTGGCCGCAATAGTGTTTTCATTGAAGATATGGAGACACTATCTTTATGGCGCTAAATTCAGCGTGTTTAGCGACCATAAAAGTTTAAATTATTTGTTCGACCAAAAGGAGTTGAACATATGGCAAAGGAGATGGATGGAATTCATAAAGGATTATGAATTTGATCTACAGTACCACCCAGGAAAGGCCAACGTGGTGGCAGATGCATTGAGTTGGAAATCTTTGCATATGTCCGCTATGATGATGAAAGAACTGGAACTGCTGGAACAGTTCAGGAATCTGAACCTGGACGTGGAGTTATGCAGAGATAAGATAAGTTTAGGAATGATCACTATCACTAGTGATTTTCTGAACTTGCTCTGGAAAAAGCAAGGAGAAGATCAGTACCTACAGGAAAAGAACCAGATGGTAGAAGAAGGAAGGATTTCAGAGTTCAAGAAGGGTACTGATGGAATCCTGAAGTTTGGAGACAGGATATGTGTGCCTAAGGATAGTGAAGTTAGGAACATGATCTTGGAAGAAGCACACAAGATCAAACTGAGTTTTCATCCCGGATCTACAAAGATGTATCAGGACCTAAAGGGAGTGTTTTGGTGGCCTGGGATGAAGAAGGAAGTAGCAGAATATGTCCAATCCTGTCTGGTGTGTCAAAAGGCAAAGATTGAACACCAGAAACCAGCAGGGTTATTGCAATCACTGGACGTCCTAGAATGGAAGTGGGATAGCATTGCAATGGATTTTGTTTCCGGACTACCAAGAACGCAAAAGTGATACGATGCAGTTTGGGTAATCGTTGACAGGCTTACGAAATGTGCTCATTTCTTGCCGATCAACCAAAGGTATTCTTTGGAAAGATTAACCCAGATTTACATCAAAGAAGTGGTGAGATTACATGGAGTACCTTCGAGTATAATTTCGGATAGGGATCCGAGATTTACTTCCAGGTTTTGGCAGAGTCTAAATGGTACATTGGGAACTAAGCTCAGAATGAGTTCAGCTTATCATCTGCAGATGGATGGTCAGTCTAAGAGGACGATCCAATCGTTGGAAGATCTTTTAAGAGCATGTGTTTTGGAAAACACAGGAAGTTGGGACGAATTCCTTCCATTGATTGAGTTCACATACAATAATAGTTTCCACTCGACTATCGGCATGGCGCCATACGAGGCACTGTATGAACGAAAGTGCAGAACACCGCTCTGTTGGTATGAGACCGGGGAGAATCAATTAATAGGCCCAGAGATGGTACAGCGAACGATAGAGCAAGTTAAGAAAATTCGAGAAAAGATGAAAATCGCACGGGATCGACAAAAGAGCTACAGTGACAAGAGGAGGAGACCTTTGGAGTTCCAGGAAGGCGATCATCTCTTTATGAGAGTCACTCCAAGAACTGGAATCGGCAGGGCAATCAAATCCAGAAAGCTTACACCTAGATTCATTGGACCATTTCAAATTCTTCGCCGAATTGGTCCAGTTGCCTACCAAATTGCCTTACCTCCCAACCTATCCAATATTCACAGTGTATTCCGTGTATCCCAACTCAGAAAATGCCATCCTGATCCATCACACGTGATAGAGCCCGAATCAATCCAGGTAAGGGAGAACTTAGAATACGAAGCATTGCCTGTACGGATTGAAGACACGAGGGTGAAAGAACTCCGCAAAAAGCAGATTCCTTTAGTCAAGGTCATATGGGATGCTACAACAGGAGATGCCACCTGGGAACACGAAGAGGATATGCAGCAGCGGTATCCACATCTATTCTAAGGTACGTCGAATTTCGAGGACGAAATTCTTTTTAAGGGGGGTAGTAATGTAACACCCCGATCTTTTTAATTAATCAGTAATTAAGTAATTGTATTTTATTGGAGAGTGTAGAAACTTTAATAAATTATTCCGAGGCCATAGTCACACTCTACACCATCTTAGGAGACTATGGTTAAGTTTTGGGCCGAAAACTCAAACGGAGCCCGATCTATGTTTTTTTCGGATGGTAGTGTTTTTCTACTATCATGACCTCATTTTGACTAACGGTCAGAACCATTAGTCTTAAAATTCAAACATCTACCTTTTTGCTAAAATGTGTCCTGACATCCAAAAATATATATAATATTTTATATTCGGACCGAAAATCGATCGGGTAAACGATTCAAGTTGTCTTAGGGTTTTTCGGGAATCTTGAGCCAATAATTTTCATATCAGGGCTATGTTAAATTATTTGGGGACTCCTATCAGTGTCGTGAAGATTTTTCAAAATGTCGGGATATGATTTGACCGAATTGCCCTTGTTTAATTTTTGTTACTAATTACTTTTACCATTACTTAACTCTTAAGTTTTCTAAATAAAATATCCAATCTCTCACACTCTCATTTTTCTCTCTCGGCCAGCCCCCCTCCTGACCCAAACCTCTTCTTCTTTTTCTTCTTTCTCTCTTTTCTTCAATTTCTCACCATGGAAGCTCATTTTTGGAGCTTTAAACCTTGAGGTTTTGTGAAGCAATCTTCACCAAATTTGAAGGCGATCATCATAGGAGGTAGCTTGTTATCTATATCTCTCTCAATCTCTCATTTTTCTCCTCAAAATTTCATGATTAGGAAAGTTAGGGTTTTGTCCCTAAAATATTCAAGAATCCATGATAAATTGTAGGAAAGTCATTTTGATACCAAACCAGTTTCTATGGCCTAGGTTCATGACATACTTGTATGGTCCAAGAGCTTAGAGCCAAGAAATCTCTCTAGGGTATTTAACCATAGAGGGGCCGAAACCCCCTATTGTGCAGGATAGGGTTTTTGGTTGGTTTTTGATGTTTTGAGTTGATATCTAGGGTTATCACATTTAGTTAGGGTGCTATCCAAGAAATGAGGATTTTTGGAGCTCCCTAGCTATTTTTCATATTTTTCATTCAATAGGGCCGAACCCTAGGGATAGTGCAGTAGGAGAAATCTTTACTTTTTGAGCTAATGCCTTCATTGATTATGTTTAGGGATACCTAAGGGTCATTGATCCAAAAGTTAGGAATTGTTCGACATCCCTAGCCTAATTAATTAAATAGGGACAGTAGCTAATCCTAAGGAATTAGGGAGTTTTTGATTTAACTGTATTGATTTCTGGTTGTGTTTTGTTGTATAGAATAAGAGGATTCAAACATCCTACAGCACACCTGACTGACAGCTGTGGAGTCGTAGCCGGAGCTGCTCGAGGAAATCACTAAGGTGGGGAGAAAGAACTAATATCGTCGGGAAGGCAAACATATATATATATATATATATATATATATATATATATATATATATATATATATATATATATATAGGGGAACCCTTAAACCCTACTAGAGGTTGAGCCCTGGATAAAGTGCCTAGACTCTAGGTGTAGGTACTTTTGGGCTATCGCCGCTAAGTTGATATTATGAATGATGAGACTGATTGAGGTTGATTGTGTTGAATTAATTAATTGATTACCTATTGATTTTGTTTTGGTGAACTGCTGTTTGATGAATTATTGCCTGAATTTATGATGATAACTGTATTGGAAAGAGCTTCTGTTGCGATGTTTATTGTGATTGGTTGGTTAAGTGTTGATGAGAGTATGGTGAGAGATGATGTTATTCGGGTTGATATCGTTGTGGTCCCGACCGTGGAGCCGTGGCTGGTAGACGCAAGGCGTCGTGATGTTGATGATGATGTGATGTTGATGTTGATGATTGATGTTGACGTTGATGTGATGCGATGTATCGTGGTCGTGGACGAGTGTGTAGGCATGAGGTTCCGATATCAACCTGCGATGGAGGTTTGTTGCATTTTCATATCATTTCATACCACAGCATTTGGTTCCAAAGGGGGATGTCCAATTGGGGACATTACGTAAAATCCCGAGACGGGATATGTGATGTGATGTAATCCTAACGGGGATGTCCAATTGGGGACATGATGTATCGGCCGACATGCATATAGGGAAGACAACATATACATAGGGACTAGTATCCTTCCTATAGGCTTATTTGAGATAATGATGTTTGAGATGATTGTGATGGGTGACTTAAGAGATGGGTGATGTTATGTTGTATATATTATCTGTGTTGTGTGATGTATATATATATATATATGTTGTACTGATGCCCCTCTCCCATATTGATGATATATGTTTCTTATCTCCCTCTATTTTTCTGTATGTATTGCTCTTATTTTATGGAAAGACCCCGAGGAGGAACCAGTTGCTGAAGAGCTGGACGGCATTCCTTACGAGCCTGACGTTGGAGGACATGCCACGGACCCTAGCCTCGAGAGGTTGGGCAATGATCGTGGCTAGCCGGAGAGCTGTCTCTTGGCTTAGTTATGTATTTTGATTTCAGTCTGTACTAATATGTAGTACTTTATTACTGTAGCCCTACTGATGGGGCAATGCTGTATGTGATATATTTCTTTATATTTGAAGCTGTGTACTCTGAGGCGTAGCGTGATGTAAATCGTTTTGCTTCCGCGCTAAATTTTCCGCTTCGCTTCATTTTAATAAGGCGCGCTAACGTTTATTATGCAATTAAGATTAGTTAATATCTTAGGTTCTACTGATGGGACGACGGGTTGTCTCAGGCATGGATCAGGTTGGAAGTGCCTAAGGTGTTAAACGAGAAATTGGGGAAGTCAGAAGTTGGGAGGACTCTTCCCAGCTGAGCAGCACGCTCAATCGTGGGAAGGGAGCACGCCCTAGCGTGCCAACGCTCAGACGTTGGTATGTTGCACGCTCAAGCTTGCTAAGTGTGTTTGCCAGCTGGTATGTTTTCTGATGCGTGTGCAACACATGTCAGGCCGGGGTGAATGCGGAATGGACAAGGTTCCACACTCAAGCATGGAGAGAATTCCATGCTCAAGCGTGGGCACCGCTCAAGCGTGCAGGTTGTCCACGCTAAAGCGTGCACAGTGGATCAAGTTGGATGAGTCTCTTCCTCCTTCTCACTTTGCACGAATTTTCTCTAAGTTCCTACAACCTAGTGAGATAAGCTTTGAGTTTCGTAGAGAGAGAAAGCTAAGTTTCGAGGTGATTGGCTTCCTGAACGTGATTCTGACTACATGGTTGTGATCGCGGCAAAGCTATCTATGACTTTGATAGATTTGTTTCTCGAATCGCCAAAGGTAAACTCGAATCCCTAACACGCATTCTTCGTGTTCTTCATGGTTCTTTGAGTATTTACCTTTCCTCTTTTATCCTGAGTTCGCCCTAGATCTAACACTATTGTATATGTGTTGTGCTCGTGATTAGGGCAAAGTCCACGTTCATGATTGCTCGTGCTTGGGATCTTGAGGTCGCGGCTGTTGGAGGAGCTTGGGGCTGTTCTTCGTGATTCTTGCTGCGTGGCAAAACGTGCCAGCGTTCGCGTGGATATTCGCGCCAGTTGTTCAGGTGGGGAGAAGGAGTACTGCTGTCGTCGGGAAGGCACAAGTAGTGTAGTTGTATTTTCTGTTGTGTGTAGGGAAGCCCTAACCCTACTAGTGGTTGAGCCCTGATAAAGTACCTAAACCCTAGGTTTAGCACACTTTGGGCTATCACCGTTAAGTTTGGAAACCCTAAGTTAGATAACTGTCGATTGAGAATGATCTGCTTTGTATGACTGTTGTGGTGTTGATTGTGCTAGATGCTATCTGTATACATGCCTACATGCTGTTTGGTGTATGATATGCATGTTGTTTGTGGATGTTGATACCATTGTTGTTATGCTGTATGTTGTACTGTTGGGTTGTGGCGAAATGTCGGTTAGCGTTAAGTTTGGCTATGTGCCCTGTTTGTTATTGGGTTGATACCGTGGATGGTGCCGTTGCTATTGTGATGACTGTTTGAGGCTATGGTCATATTGCTTGAGTTGTGGCTCGTGGACACGTGGCGTCGAGGCTGTGGCCATGTTGATGCGTTGGCATCGTATTGTTGCTGATTGAGCATTAGGCGTGAGGTCCGGGTATCAAGCCCGTTGATGATATTTGTTGCATATTATCAACTGCCAAGTAGCGAGGCTGTATGACTGGTAGTATGGTTTGCCAACGTCATACGAGGTTAGTTGTACCTGAGTGCTGGTACGGAAGGCGGAGGGGCGGTCAAGTGAGTGACGCCGGCCTCGGGAATAGTTTACAGTGACGAATAAGGTAGCTCCTATCCTGTCGGGATGCCCGATCCAGTCCGGTTTGCCCGACTAATCCTTGAGCTTTCCACGTTCCAGGCTAACGTTCCAAGGCGACCAAAACACCTCGATTCCGGTATGGAAAGGGGATGCACTCTTATTGGTCATGGCGAGCGGTTCAGTTTCTTGGACAAACTAACTCTGTTCCAACACAGAACCTGTTCCAGTGTGGACTTGTTCCGGTGTGGAACCAGCTTTGTGAGATTCGGCCGACATGCTGCATGGGATTAGTATCCCGATCTAGAGGATTGTTCTGAGGGTGAGACTTATGGAGATGGATATTTGTTGTATATGTTGTCTCAAGAGACGTATGGTAGTGTGCAGTAACAGTCATATATGTTATACATGCTACCTGTTATATGCTGTGCTTACTACACTACTGTTGTCATTTCCGATCTTGCTATGCATTGTACTCTTATATCCCTGTTGTTTTCCTGTTGTTGGGTTCTTGGTTCGCATAAAGACGAGGAGCCAGTTATGAGAGACGATGGACCCGAGGGTACACCCTTTCATCACGTCAGTACCTAGGATACCAGTACTGGGTTGATAGAGATTATCTACCATGACGAGAGAGGGTGGCGCGTGGACCCCTCTACTTACTTAACGGTCTACACGGGACTGGTTAGCATTCTCTTCAGAGGAGGGGCATCACATGTGGAGGACCTTATAGGGCCGTTCAAGGTTGTCCAGTTCCTTTCTTTCCCGCGGATTTGGCACCCACCGAGGCAAAGAGAGCATGACTATCTGTGAGCAGCGCCATAGTCTTTAGTTGTATCCAGTAGGCGGGGTTTTGTCTAAAGAGGTTAGCGAAGGCGTACCGAGCAGTACCTGAGGACATACCGGAGACGTCGTATTGTGGTGTCGAGTTCCTCGTCTAAGTACGAGCCTACGCGAGTTTATAGACGTACTCATGGAGAGGGACAAGGTAGCTCAGGGCATCCTCATCACTGATGGTGAGGGCCTGCCAGTGCATCTCTAGGACAGTGTGGCGAGGTTTTGATGTATTTTGAGAGTGGGTTGTGGAGTGCTGGTGAGCATTTTTTTGAGAGCTTGTGGAGGCCTTTGATGAATTTTCGTTTATACTTTCTGTTCTTATCACACAGCCATTTGTATGTATACCTTATGTACAACACCCTACTGGTGGGGCTACGCTTATGCATGTTTATGTGTAGTTATTTCATAGTTGTGCCTTACTCTGATGCTATCTACGCTTTTCCTCAGGTGCTGTTTGTTTGTTGTTTTGTTTTCGCTATGTTGTTTGAATACCACGCTATCGCTATAATATGGTTAGGCATAGTTAATTATTTAAGCTTGGGACTAATGGGATTATCCTGTGATGTCTTCCATAGGAATGCCAGTAGTAGCCCTTGTTAGGATTCCTGTTAGGCCTCGTTTGATGGGTCCTAGTCGGAAGGTGATAAGTGAAGAGATTAGGAGATGATCTGTCCATGTCTTCCTATTCCTTTCGATTGTCTCTCCATAAAGGAGGAGTCAGAGGAAGGATCCAGCGGTTGATCCAAAGGATGTCTCTTTGTGTAGTCTGTTGTCGACCAGTGTAGGGTGTCAAAGCATCTGTACCTTTCTTTTATCTTTTGCGGAGCTGCGTCTCCAAGTATCTTATGTTTAGGAGGTGCGTCTCCAATTCTTTATGTTGAGTCTGTATCTTTCTGTTTTCTTTATTTAGTCGGGTTTGTTTTGATGTAAATCCTTTATGAACTTATGACCCTATATTATGAAATGTTTCTCTTTTACCTCGTATGTATAAACGGTCACAAGCTTTTACATCCATGTTTTGTGAAAAAAAACGTACCACATATTTCTTAAATGATTTTAATTAACCCATTGTTCGGCTTTATAGTTTTATAAAATATTCGTAAATGTGATGCCCTCGGAAAGGGTGTTACAGATTATTTTGGGAAAAATATTTTTCGAAAGTATACTTTTCGTAATTTGTAATTAATATTTAATTCTATATCTTAATTAACTAAATATAAATATAGAACATTAGTTTTTAACTAGAAATCTCTTTTAATAACTAAGATTGATTTATATTTATTAGGCTAAAATGCACTTTTAATCCCTCAACTTTTTCACTTTGGCGAAAATTGTCCCTCCATTTGTTTTATCGATTTTAGTCCTCATAGTTTTCAAACGTTGCAATTTCGTCTCTCCGTCAAGTTGCCGTTTAAAAACTAATGGAAGCTATCTACTTGACAAACATGTTACTATGTGTCTCCACATGGCACGTCCAGCTGACACCAAATAATATTAAAATAATAATATAAATTAATTTTTTTAAAATAGTAAAATAATAATTTTATTTTAATATTATTTTCTTAATAAAAGATGAGGCCAGGTGCTCTTTTCTTTTACAATTGCACGAAGCAACCCTAATCCCTTTGCTGAACCCAAGAGGCATCCCTTGCCCTCGACGAAGCTGTCGCTGTAAGTGCCCTACTCTCTCTCCTTTCCTCCTCCTTTCTTGGTGATGCTTGCTCTCGTGCCTGCAACTCCACCTACTCCCCTCGCCTTTTGTGAATTAGCAATGGAACCTTCAGCATTAGTAGCTTCAGATATGTCAACACTCATCATTGATTCCTTTGCAACATCTTCACCCAGTTCTTCTTCGATTCCTTTATCGTCATTGAAAGTGCTACTTCAAACATGTCTGTTTTTATGGGAATTTTGTTCTGTGTTGTTGCAGTGTGCCGATGCGCAGAGCCACCGTTCATATGTTACATAATCATCTCACCATTCCTATGCAAAGCACGCGTTGATGCGAAAAGCCGAAGAGCACCGCGTATTCACGTAACCGCACCGTCGAGCAGGTTGGGCCCCTCTCTTACACTCGTAACCTACAAAGGCAAATAGTGGAGAAAATTAAAATGGTTGTTACGGTTAGGCTTGGCAACGGGGCGGGGCGGGGCAGTTTTTGCCCTCCCCACCCCCGCCCTCGATCCCCACTGGGGGTGAGAAATTGGCCCCCGCCCCCGCTAGGGGTCGGGGTTTCCCTGCCCCCACCCCCACCACAAAAATGACAAAAATAATAGTATAATAGTATAACAAAAATAATAGCCACAAAACAGAAATGACAAAAATAATAGTCCACACTTCTTCAAAAACCAGATACACAACAATTCGTGAATCCAACAAAAATGACCAGCCCCCACACCAATTCGTGAATCCAACCAACAACAAGAAAACTATGCTACACAATCTTTTCCTGTAACTCAAAACAGACAACCAAGAACAAGAAAACTATCCTCTTCTGAAGACATCCAATTCATGAATCCAACCAACATATAAAAAGTTTAAAAACCCATCTCAGATTAAAAAAAAAAATCGATAATAACAAGTCAAAAGATACCCAACAATAACTTTCTTACAAAGATGGAGGAAGCAAACATGAGAAAGACGAACGAATAGGTGGAGAACAACTGAACTAGTCTAAGGTCTCTGAGTCGCCATTAAGAAAACAGAGGGCAATGGGGGGACATCAACCAATCATTTGCAGCATACCATAAATCTTATTCCAAAAAAAATAAATAGAATACAATGGGCAAGGGGGGCATCAACCAAAACCCTTGCAAGAATATTTGAATCTATAAGATGGAAGACCACTCCTATTCCTACCAAAATCCTCCTTAATAAAAGAAAGGATAGCGTCGATCCCACCATAAAGAATTAGAAATACCTAAACCATGAGAGGCAAGACTATTTGCACAACAATTCCCTCCCTGGAAAATGTGTGTAGCAATGAAACACATTTTCTTAGTTAATTCTAAACAATTTAACCATCTAAATTTTAATTGCCATGGAACCACATGAGAAGAATTAAAAGCTAAAATGACAAGTTTGGAGTCACTTTCCAACCAAAGTTTATGCCAACCTCTCTTAAAAGCATCTTCAGTAGCTACCATTGCACCAATTAATTCCGCATGGAAAGCATGTTTAACACCAAGATGAACAGAGAAATAACCTAAAGAAGCGGCACTCTTATCTCTGAAGATACCCCCGTAGGTTGTAATTCCAGGACTACCTTTTGCAGCCCCATCAGTATTACACTTAATCCGATAGCAAGGAGAAGGCATCCATATGACTTCCTTGATTTTATCTGACTTTCCAAGCTTAGTTTGGACTGCAAAGTACTTCAAGAAGGAAAATTCTTACAGGGAATTAGTTGGTGAACCTGAGCTCAAATTACCAGACAATGCCACATTCCCAACGATCAAATTAACAATAGCATAAAAAGAAATACTTTTCTCCTCAAATCTGACTTTATTTCTACATAGCCAAATAGCATTAATCACATTAACAATTGCAGCAAGAACCACATCCTGCGCTTGGGAAGACCAACTTCTGAAGCAAACATTAAGAATAGATTGCATTAGAACTAGTATCAATGTTGATTTTTAGAATTGAGCTAAGCTTAATCTAAATCCTTTGAGCAAAGCTGCAAATAAAAATAAGTGAGGAGTGGAATCAGCTGCACAGCCACACAAGCAGCAAACCGAAACTGTGACACAGTCCCTACACCAAAGGTTCTTATTTGTGGGAAGCCTATTGTGCATAATCCTCCAAATTAATAAAGATTTGGATGGAGGAATAGACTGATGCCTAATCAGTTTACACCATTTCACTAGAATACCAATTGACTTTTAAAATAAATATGCATTTTTAAATGATAGTTCACCTGAATATGATTTTTTCCAAATAAGATGATTAGAACTTGGGAATTGAGGGATGCTAATGTGCTGCAACTCAGAAATAAGATTAATGCTGAGATAAAATAGCAGGAATACACCATCTACCATCAATCAAGAAATCCTTTACCTTTGCCTTTAAATCATTATGTAAATGTTCAGGAATATTGAGCAGAGCAACTAATGGAAGAGACAACCAATGATCTGTCCAAAAGTTAATTGAAGAACCCGAACCTAGTTGCCAAATAGCATTATGTTTAATAGATGAAATATGTTCCTTCAAACCAGACCAAATGGATGAGCTTATATGATATGAAATAATGCCAGTAGCTCTAAAAACCCTTGATCTCAACAGAGAAACCCATTGATTATTTGAAGAAAACAGATCCCAGCAGAGTTTTAGAGAAGCTGCTCTGTTGACCAGCCTAAGAGACCGAATACCAAGACACCCCTTCAACACTGGACTGCAAACTTTGTGCCAAGAAATAGTCACAATTTTTCCTTGATTGACATCACCAGACCATATGAAATTACGAATCCACTTATCCACCAAATTGATGAGCTTTACTGGCCAAGAGTAAACCAAAAAGCTGTAAATCATCATACCATGGATCACAGATTTAACCAAGAGTAAATCATCATACCATGCAACAGGTGTTAACAGCGAATCCCCTTCAGAATACAATGGAGCAACCTTGATTTGGTTTGCACACCCTATACTAAGCGTATCGTCAATGGCAATTTACAGAATAATAGTTTTCTAAACTTTCTCTACGCACAAGGGAGAAAAGAAAGTGATTTGGAATGGATAAGGCTTAACAATTTCGTTAGTCCTTTCCTGGATGCAGAGTGGTTCTATTTAAAGACCAACTCATATCACTTGGCGAAAGAAAACAACCCTCCAAGGGTTTTAGAAACAGTTAAAATAATGACTTAAGTAATATTAAAGTTACAATTATGACATGAGTGAATTGCTGTCTTGGCAGTTAGAGTTCACCTTTCCACCATAGGATACCGGGATCGAATCCAGTGGATACACTTTTTTGCGTTTAATTTTTCAGTCCGTTGTACAACAGCCATAAAATTAAAACGACTAGACATGCGATTCAAACCTATGTCCCTAACGTTTTCTCCACAACGTTCCGCCACCAGGCCAATGCATCATTTGATGCTATTTGTTAACCATTATATTTATTTAACCATTAGGATTATGTAAACTTCCAAACATATATATTTTGGAAATCCCTCACATATAATTTATTAACCATTTATGAAAATCGGAAGTTAATCAAAATCAACTAACAATTCAATATCACCAACGACCATACAACTCAATGACTAATTCCAAACTCGTGGTAATAATGACTTTACACAAGTACACAAGTAATCGTTTATGTTTATTTTTCTCATAATTTCAGATAACACCATCTTCACGTCAATGCATTACAATGGCTATGCAATCCATTTCCATATTTATAGGAGCAAATGCTTATTACTTGTAAATGCCTGAAACTTAGTATTTTTTCTCCTCTTCACTCAGCTTCAGCTATCACAAACATCTCAAATAATTATATTAGCTGTAAACCACCTTTTAACACATATGATTTAATTAGCCATTTCCAACTAATTAACTTTCTCAATCGGCTACCAATGAACACCTATATTCGACTGCCTTCCTATTCTTATTATCAACCAAGTTTATCGGCTAACCAACGGTTATTTTTTTTAAAAAATCTGGTGATAACAAGTTGTTACTAGAGATCAGAAGGGGAATAAATGAGGGAACATTGCTTAATTTGTTTATGGGAAGTTTTGTTTTATGGCTATCATTATTTTTATTATTATATTTTACCAACAGAATGGTAGAATGATTCTGTATTTTGTTTCCCTTGCTTTTCTATGGTATTTTTTAAGTAGAATTCTTTTATAAAATTAATCAACACTTTCTGTTATTAATGATGCAGTTTTAAGTTTTGGAGATTGAATATTTGCATATAAATAACAATTTCTCCAACTCATTATTTATATTTATCAATTTATATTTTTAGAATCTAAATTAGGCTCGATTTAGCATTTGATATTGAAAATCCAACAATGCAATAAGCAAAAAAAATTTGCAACTAATTTTTTTTTATAAAGTTAATGAACACTTTTTTTTATTGATAATGTAGTTTTGCATTTTAGAGATTAAATATTTGTATATGAATAACAACTTTTGCAAGTAATTAGTTTGGTAAATTATTTTATTTACAACTCTTATATTTGTTTTCTTTTATATCTATTTCAATATAGTATATTATAATAATGGTTAGATAAAATTTTCGATATATGCCATTTACATAAAATCTATTTTAATAAATAAAGTTTATAATTTATTTATATTTATTAATTTATATTTTCAATAAATAAATCAAACAAACTATAGTACAGTGTGACGCGCACGGTACACACTAATAAATAAACATATAAAACATTAATTCATATGAAATTAGTTTAAATTTAAGATTATATATTTCGGGTGGGGTATTGGTGGAAAAGAGAACGGAAAAAAATAAAATTAAACAGAATTAAAGTTGATTCTCATTAAAGTGCATTAAGCTACGGCTCAAAAATCTTTACTATTGCTTACAGCTACTCAATCAACCTGTTTAATAGTAGCGATGTTGCAATATGGCTAAGATAAGCTTGTACAATGTCTCAATCTCATAACATGTCTTCATGATAGTTTTGAAGTGACTAGATAGATAACTTGTGAAGTTTCTCCATTTCTTATTGTATCATAGTCCACTAATTGAAACCCAGCTTCCTTTTTAGCGATCGATGGTTGAATCTTGTAGAAAGCTTTGAAAGCAGTTCTTGAAATTCTTCGCTAAGGTCTGATAGTTGCTCAAAGCTAATCAAAGACTTAAGGGTATGTTTAGGCGGAGGGTTTTGAAGGAAGAAAAGAAAAGAAAAAATGTAATCTTTCTTATCTATATTCTATTTATATTTGAGTTTTTTAAAAAAAAAGATGAATGAACAAAATGAGAGGTAACCTCTCAATCACCCTTTACTCATTTTTATAAACATTTTATAATTTTATAATTTAAAAAAGAGAGTCTCTTTTCCTCCAAATCCCTCCATCCAAGCATACCCTTAGTTTCAAAGCTAAGTTAAATAATTGTTCAATTAGTTGTACATTTCTATAAACATCGGTTGCGGAAGGAGGCTGGCATAGCGTGATGAATGTTAGATACCTTCTTTTAGAAAAGTATTGGATCTCTTGTTGGCTTCATGATGAGATTGGAAAATAATGCCATGAAAAAGCAAATAATAGATGTAACACCTTGATCATGAAGCTATATTGAACAGAAGCAAAATACTAAAAGACTACGTTTTAGGCCACAACCCCATATTGTATGTAGTCGGGGAGACGAACGAATTTGGGATTTATTTGAGTGAATCAAAGGGACTGAAGTTTTTTTTTTTGATAATAAAGGAACTTAAAAAACAAACACTAAGAAACTAAACGGGGGATCCTACACCCCGAAGCATCATCTCTAAGGTAGATGCCTAACATAGGAAAAACACTATCAACCAGGGTCCTTTGGAAGGAGCCAGAATGTCCCAAATTAGCAATCATATCTGCACACCGGTTAGCCTCTTGATAGATATGAACCACCGAAGTATACCAAACCGGAAGACCAAGCAAACGCGAAACTTCATAAAGCAAAGGCTGAAGAGAAGATATAGAGGTACTTCCTTTAAGAACCGCATTGACCACAGCTAAAGAGTCCATCTCAAAAATGGCAGAATGAAGATTCAACTCTCTAGCAAGTTTAAAACCCAAATAAAGGCCCCAAAGCTCAGCTACATCCGCATTACAATAGCCCAGATTGCAATGAAAACCTTTTAAAAAAGAACTTGAAGAATCATGGATTAAACCACCACAAGCCGAACTTCCCTCCCCTTTATGAGAACCATCAACATTCAGCTTAAAAGAGTTAATAGGAGGAGGAAACCAGCCAACATTTATCTCATGCTTCTTCGAAAAAACAATCGCAGAATCTTCATTAGAGGAAACCGAAGCCATAAATCTAGCTTGCCTAATAACACTATACTCCAGATCATCACGCAAACTAGATTTTCTCCATAAGAACCAACCAAAAACACCGAAAAACAACGACCAATTAACTAGGACAACACCAATATTATCCGAGTTTGAATTCCAAACTAGCCAATCCATCAAACCAAGACTAAAGAAACGTCTCCATTGCTCCGAATGAATAAATTTAGACCAGAAAGACTGAACCTCATCACAATCATGAATAACATGCATAATAGACTCCTCCTAATTAAGGCACCAAGGACAGAGAGGATCATTAGACATACCTTTAGCAACCCTTGCCACATTAATCAGCACCCTCCCATCTCCCAACTTCCAAAGGAAGGCACGAATACGAGAAGGGCCAGGCCAACGCTAAATCAACTTAAATAGCGGATTCTCATTAGCGGGAGGAGAATGAGAGGCCATATATGTATAAGCATATTTAAGAGAGAAGACGCCATCAGAAGAAAGTTTCCATCTAGGGAAATCATCTTAATCAGATGCTAAATGGGGTTTAATAGAACATATCTTCTGACAAACCTGAGCCGGAAGAACAACCGAGGCCTCATTGCTCCTTTCACTGAAGAGGAATTTAGATGTGCCACTTTTCAGATGCATCCAGATAAAAATCTTCTGACCCAAATGGTTTCAATCCTGCTTTCTACCAGCATTTATGGAGTCTTTGTGGTAAGGAAATTTTTTAGGCTTGCAGTCATTGGCTTGAGGTTGGTTCTTTTCCTCCAAATCTTAATGACACAAATATCTCTTTAATCGCAAAGATGAATATTCCTTATTCTATGAAGGATTTGCGCCCTATCTCTCTCTGCAATGTTTTATACAAAATTCTTGCTAAAGTGCTGGCTAATAGGCTCAAGCGTGTGTTTCCCAGTTGTATCTCAAAAGAGCAATCTGCGTTTGTAGAGGGTAGATCCATTCTTGATAATGTCCTGGTTGCTTTTGAGTTGATTCATTATATGAAGTGCAAGATCAAAGGGGTAAAAAGAGACATAGCTCTCAAGATTAATATCAGCAAAGCCTTTGATCATGTTGTCTGGGGTTTCCTTAAAGTTATGATGGTTAAGTTGGGTTACAATAATCACTGGATTGGGTGGATTATGCTTTGTGTGACTTCAGTTAGCTACTCAGTCTTGGTAAACAATGATTTGGTTGGTCTAATTATTCCTGACAGAGGGCTTAGACAAGGTGATATATCTTTATTATTTGCGCCCAAGGTCTATCTTCTTTAATTAAAAGAGCTAAAGCTTGCGGTCATCTCCATTGTATAAAAATTTGTTGGGGTGCCCCTGTTGTCGATCATCTTTTATTTGCAGATGGTAGCCTCTTATTCTTTCGAGCTAATGAGCATGAATGTGGGGTCATGAAATCTATCCTTGCTACATATGAAGCATCATCTGGTCAGGCTATTAATCTTGGTAAGTCTGAAGTCTTCTCTCATAGGAATGTCTCCAATGAAGCTCGAAATACGCTCTCTAATTTATTAAATGTGTGTGACTGCCTTGGCACTGGTAATTATTTGAGTCTCCCTTCCTTGATTGGCAAAAATAAAAAGTCTACGTTTAAATATATCAAGGATCGTATCTGGAGGAAAATTAATTATTGGAGTCGTAAAGCTCTCTCTAGGGCTGGTAGAAAGGTTCTAGGTAAATCTGTTCTTCAATCTATACCCTCCTAATGTATGATTACTTTCTTGCTTCCCCATTCTTTGAGCTTAGAAATTGAACGAATGATGAATTCTTGTTGGTGGGGTTCTAACAGAAGAGGAGCTAGAGGCATTAATTGGAAGAGCTGGGAAAAAATGACTATAAGGAAAGAATATGGAGGTTTGGGTTTTTGAAGCCTTGATGATTTTAATTTATCAATGCTAGGGAAACAAGGTTGGAGATTAATTTCCAACCCAAAAGCTATGATTTCCAAAATTCTCAAAGCTAAATATTTTCCATGAGGTTTGTTCTTGGACTCTGATCTCGGTCACAACCCAAGTTTCATTTGGCGTAGCATCTGGAGTTCCCGGGTTTTGTTAAAGGAAGGGCTTAGGTGGAGAATTGGTGATGGTAGCAACATAAATGTTTGGAATACTTCCTGGCTTAGAAGTGGTAATAGTCTTTCATTCCCTGAGCACCTTGATCCTGGTCTTCGATCCATTACTGTTCAAGACCTTCTTATTCCAGCCGTGAAGATGTGGGACGTAAATTTTATCCATGCTATCTTCAATGAAAACAACGACAATTCTATCTTGGAGACCCCTCTTTTAGGCGTTGTTCAAGAGAACAAACTTGTGTGGAAATTAGGGTTTGATGGCCATTATAGCGTCACGTCTGGTTACAGGCTCTTCATGGATAAATTTTCTAATACTGGGCACTTACATGTAATTGGTGATTGGTGCGTGTTATGGAAGCTTTTTCTCCCTCAAAAAGTTCAGGACTTCATTTGGAGGGCTTGTAATAATGTCATGCCCACCCGTATGATGCTTCAATCTCGTGGTGTACAATGCCTAACTACTTGTTTTTTTTTTTTTTGTGATAATGGTTTAGAAAATCCTTGGCATTGCCTCATTGATTGTCCTCTTATCAGGGATTGTTGGATCAAAGAGCATTTATGAGATGTGATTAAGCAAGCCATCTATCAAGATCAAAGTTTCCCAGACCTTTTCTTCAAAGTTTGCTCCCAGCTGAATGATCATGGTAAAACTCGTTTTGCTATGATTCTATGGGCTCTTTGGGGAAAAAAAAAAAAGGAATGCTAAATTATGGGAAGACAAGCATAGTACATGCATCAAGTTCTCATTAGTGCCGCTACTGTTCTGAAGGATTGGGTTCTGGCTAAGCACAAAACAACCTCTCCAGATGCACTTTCAAATCACGCTTCTTTTCATTGGATGCCTCTTGCATTGGGTTATTACAAGTGCAATATAGATGCTGATTTTTTCAAAGCTGATGGTAAGACTGGTTATGGCATGTGTTTAAGGGATAATAGAGGTTGCTTTATTCAAGTCAAAACTTCATGGATAACTCCCACTCTTTTGATCCATGAAGGGGAAGCTCTTGGCCTTCTGCATGGTTTGCATTGGTTTTTATAGGTCAGTGCTCCAAATGTGATTTTCGAAATTGAATGCAAATTGGTTATGGATTAGTTGATTGAGCCATCTAACAACCTTACAAAGTTTGGCTCAATGCAAAGACCTTCTTTCTTTTTTTTTTTCCAAACTTTTCAGTAAAGTTTATTAAGAGACAAGCTAACTTAGTGGCTCATGCCTTAGCTAGGCCTTCTATTTTTAGTGATGGTCCCTGCTCTTATTATTATGTTCCTGCTTGTATTGTTGATGTTATTATGAATGAAATGCAATAAGTTTGCTTTGTTCAAAGAAAAAAGATAACCTTTCGAATTGAGTAAATCCTTAATTTGGTCCCTAAAATTGTAACATCGTATCAACCTCGTCCCTGACATTAACGAAATTCCAAAAACGTTCCCGAAGTTGTCAAAAGTTAATCAATTAGTCCCTGTGTCAATAATGTCAGGGACTAGATTAATTGAGGTTGGGGACTAGATTGATTAACTTTTGATAATTTTGGGAATTTTTTTTGAAATTTCGTTAATGTTAGGGACGAGGTTGATACGGTGTTGCAATTTCAGGACCAAATTGGGGATTTACTCTGGAATTCTATTGCTCCTTTTCTTCTTCATTTTCTTTGGTTGTGCTTTTGGTGGTGGCTTTTCTCTTCTTGGTTTGCATTGGAGCAAGTTTTTTTTTAAACAAAATAAATATATCTCTAGGAGTACAAGATATACTCCAATCCAATGTACAAAAACATAACCTATCCTCAACCGGTTAACATTCCAAAGGACAACTGTACCAATCAAAATGTGTTGGAGCAAGGTTGAAGACTTGTGCTGTGTGTATTGCAAAAGGCTGGAACCATGATGCTAATATGATTTCCCACTAACTAAAAAAACAATCAATAGCTAGAGAGGGAGCTGGTGTTAAGGCCCGTAATCGAAACTTCTTCATAGCGTCATCTCTTGTAGCTATGAGCAATTCAATCTTGGTGGGGCAATCCATACTAGTCTTTTTAGTTTTCCTTTCATTGACTGAATAGTTGTACAAAATAGGAAGTTGTCGCACTTAACCAAACTTATTTGCCACTTAGTTTGGAAAATATCTAACAATTGCACGGGTTGTAGTTCACTACCAATTTGTGCCACCTAGAAGCATAGGTCTTTGGAGCGGTAGAGGGGAATTTGCAGTATCATCAATATCATACAGATTTGGTTTACTTATAATTAAGAATCTCGATAAGTAAAAAGTATTACAGCCACACATAGATGTTGGCTAATATTTAATTTCCACCTCTAACTGTATTTTATTAACTGTCAATCTGTTAGTTAGTTATGATATCAGTTAGGTGATTATTTTAACTCTAGTTAGCATAGCTTTACTCTAGTAACCTGTATGAGTTGCACCCTTACATATAAAAGGGAATACTTTTGTATTTGTGACTAACTTTTCATTAATCGAATTTTGCCAATGCAAATTCACCAAATACTCTCCATTTTTCTCTTTGCTGTTTGATTGCTTGTGCTACAGACATAGCACCATTTCTCTTCCTGATAACCTTGTTCAGATTCTATTATGGTATCAGAGCTCTGAAAATCAGAGCTCTGCTACGTTTTGCCATGTCTAAAACTCCTCCTCTTGACGCTTCTTCCAACAATGGCATGCATACTCAAGCTACAAGTGCCGCCATTGATAATCAAAATCCTACCGCAGAGTGCCGCCAAGCAACATTCATCACCTCATTCCCCACCTGATCCCGCATCTGATGATCCCCATCCCTCATCTTCTCCACATAATCCTTTACCCCTAGAGTTACCTCAGCCTATCAAACACTCACTAAGGGAAAGTAAGCCTCCATCCTATTTGCAGCAGTAACATTGCCACTTTACCTCAGCTACTACCACGCCTTCTGTAACTTATCCTATCTCATCTGTTTTATGTTATGATTCTTTATCTGCTCCTTATAAATCTGCTATCTTGTCTGTTTCCACTGAGCTTGAACCTAGGATCTTTTCCCAAGTCACCAAGCTTGATTGTTGGAGGAAAGCTATGGAGGCTGAACTTTCTGCTCTTGCAGCTAATCGAACTTGGACCCTCACCGACCTCCCTCATGACAAGACTTTGATTGGTTGTAAGTGGGTTTACAAGATCAAATATAAAGCTGATGGTACCATTGAAAGGTACAAAGCTCGCCTTGTCGCTAAAGGCTACACCCAAACTGAAGGGGTGGATTACTTGGACACGTTCTCTCCCGTTGCTAAGATGACCACAGTCCGCCTCATCTTATTGCTTGCCTCCATACATGGCTGGTTCCTTAAATAGCTCGACGTCAACAACGCCTTTCTTCATGGCGATCTTCATGAGGATGTGCTTATGACCTTACCCCCGGGATTGACTCCTACTCATCCCGGCCAAGTACGTAAATTGCAGAAGTCTTTGTATGGTCTTAAGCAGGCTAACCATCAATGGTTTGCTAAACTGTCTTCCTTCCTTCGGCAATCTGGTTACACACTTCGTTCACTGCTTTGCTCATTTACGTTGATGACATAATCCTCACAGAGAATAATGCCACTGAGATTAACACTGTCAAACATGCTCTTGATGTCACCTTCAAAATCAAGGATCTTGGCCACTTGAATTTTTTTCTTGTCCTTGAAGCGGCTCGCAGCAGAAAAGGCATTGCGGTGAACCAACGCAAATATGCGTTAGCGCTTCTCTCTGATGCTGGGCTCCTCGCTTGCAAGCCCGCCTCCACTCCCATGGACAACATGTTGGAACCAAAGTGGTTATGGTCCAATAATCCCTTATGTTTTGATGTTAACAAAGGACTAATTTCAGAAGAACAAAGATTTGTTATGGACTACCGTTTTATCTTAAGTGTGCAGGATAAAATATATATAAGTCCAAACACTGTCTAAGTCCAAAGACTTTCACTCGTCCAAACTCAGACCAGACGATAATAAGATGTATCTATAAGGTCTTGAGTCCAAAGACTCTTCTGGTTATTATGTAATCCCTCTAGTCCAACAGTGCTTTATTTATTTAAGCGCGAATTCATTTGTAAAGCTTTTAAAATTATTATTCCTTGTAAAAAGCTTATATCCTTTGGACAAATATTCCTTATAACTCTCGTTCAAACAAAAGCAAAAGCCAGACTGTCCCTGACACAAAAAGAAGTTCACCTTCTCCTTTGAGAAAGACAAAAGGCAACTTTCGAGAACAAAGAGGATATGTTAGTCCCATTTCTAGCTATCAAACATGATAGTCTACTTTGCTGATTAGAAGCTTCAAAGAGGTTATCAGACTCAACGGACCAATGCATTTAATACATGATCAGAACGGATCTTTTTCCATCCGTTGAGAAGATTGAAGATTGCTCTAAGCCAAAAGGCTGTAAATACCTCCATCCTTTGAAGATGCAAAGGACCGATCTCGAGAAAAATACAAGCATACGAGAAAACATAAGCAATCAAGAGAAAAATCAAAGCTTACAAGCTTACTCTGTTCTCAAACTTTTATATCACTCTCTGCGAAGAGTATTGTTTAGAGTTCTGAGCTTAATTTCAAACCCACACACTTAATGAGTCAGTAGAACAAAACCTTTTTCAAAACCTTAGTTGGTTGAGCCTGAAGAAATTGGTTTAGAAAGAATACTTGAGCCTGAAGAGGCTTGTCTGTAAAAGAATACTTAGTGTTACCTGAAAAGGTGTAGAATACTTGTCTGAAGAGGTGTTGAATACTTGTAACAAAGGATTTTTGTTATAGTGGATAAAGCTCTCAAGTAGAGGGGACTGGACGTAGCTCTTTGGTGAAGAGTGAACCAGGATAATATCTCTGTGTTCTTTTCTTTCCCTTATCTTCGCTTTAGTTTATTTTCTTACTAACGTCTTGGGATTGAATTGTTTTCCTTACGCTTGTTTCTTTATCTTCATCGGACTAAGTGAGCGTCCAACCGGTGTTTGGAAACGCTTCCAGCATCCTTTAAACGTTTTATCATCCAACCTTGCGAAAACTATATATCTGCTTGCAAAAAGTTTTAAAAACTTAAGAAACACAATTCAACCCCCTTCTTGTGTTTCAAACAGGTTCCTTCAATTGGTATCAAAGCTCAGCCTCTGGGTTGAGCACTTAGCCGTGTAGAGGAAAAAGATCCTACAGCAGATATGGCAGGACAAGGTATGCCAAGCGAGAGTCAATCTGTTATGGAAGGTACTTCCATGACCAGACCTCCGTTCTTCAACGAAACCCATTACTCGTACTGGACGTAACATCCTAAAAAATAAAATAAATAGAGATTATAATATGAGGATTATTATAGAGTTTCTGTGAGGTTTAGAATATATGTTTTAAGCCCTTGAAGTAAATAAAAGTGATTAAAAATAATTAAAAGTGGTTAAGAGTGATTTTCTAAGGGGAATTCACTTCCTGGCGCATAAGCACACCCGTGCTCATGTGCGCGCCCTTACTCGGACGAGCATGGGCGTGCTAATTGTTAGCACGCCCATGTCAGAAAATGAACAATATTTGACAATGTTTGGCACGCCCGTGCTCATGTTCGGCACGCCCATGCCGATAGAGCAAGGTCTGATCTGCGTCGTGCTAACTAATAGCACGCTCGTGTCAGAAATTATGCAAACTTTGACGCTGATTGGCATGACTGTGCCAATTCAGAGCACGCCCGTGCTCTATGTCAGGATGCGTTAAAAACTGGGTTAAAAATATTGAACCAGTGCAACACTATATATATACCATCTTATAACACCCTAGTGTGGCTAGGAACCCTTTTTGCACCCTAAAACACCTTAATAATGGCTGTGGAGCATGTTCATTCTTGGGAGATAGGGTTGCAACAAGCAACGAGTTTGGAAGGAGAACAAAAACAACAACAACAACAACAACAACAACAACAACAACAGTAGCAGCAGCAAGAGGAAGAAGAAGAAGATGAAGAAGAAGGAGAAGGAGAAGGGGATCCAAGACTGAGGAAGGCGACATCTAGGATTCGCCATAGGGTACGCTTGGAGATTCTTGGAGGTCTTCAAAAGCTGAGTAGAAATACTCTTTCTCACCCTTTCCATGGTGCAAATCCTGCGTTTGGTCAAATTCTGATTTTTTAAATTTGGGGGTTTTCCTTCTAAGGTGTTTCTGTTGTCAATTAAATGTTTATTATTGAGATTGATGCTATGATATGAATGATTAGTATATGATTTGGTTGATTGACATGCTATATTTGAATTATATGATTATATTGGTGATATTGGCATGATTCAATAACGGTTAAATGTGATGAATGTTGTTTGCTGCAATACCGCCTATGATAGGGGTATCGAAAGTAACACTGCCAATGAATTGGGGTGTCGAAATATGAAATACTGCCATGATGGGGTATCGAAAGTAACATACGCTGTTAGGAAGGAATGTGACATGCCCAAAGAAGCCAAGATCCATCATAACTTGCCAATGAAGCTTTGGTCCACAAGCTCTGAAACTAGAGTAGGCGTTGTTCCTCCTAGAGCTTGTCCAAGGATTCCAATCCTGGACCCAAACAAGAATAAAGATGGACGCAAAAGGCTTGATACTTGGATGTTGCCTTACAAACATGCCTTTGATCTTCTCTTCTAGAAAAGGCCAAGAGATGATTCAATAGAGCTAGCCCACATTTGGCAGAAGGATCCTTTCCAAAGGTTTGACCCAAACGCTCGGATCTACTAGGAAAAGTTCATCTGGAGATGCTCTCAAGAAGCATCCTCGTCTGGTCTCTCTATCAAAGAAAAGCAAAAGATTCTTGTCTTCCCAAGACAATATCGAATCTCTAATGCTGACTTCCTAATCATGGACGACATCTTTGGTATATTATTGTATCCAAGGGATGTGCTTCTAGTACCTAAACCCAGATGGAGAGAAAATAGATATGATGATGCTGAGATCATCCTTGATGTGCTTCCACCTCCACCCAAATCGGTCATTGCTCCTAACTCTGAAGCAGCTCCATCTGCACCACCACCAGTTGTTTCTGAAAAAACTGGGGACACCGAGATCATCTATGAGGACCCTTCTCCTGAAATTCATGCTGAGGAAATGGAACAAGTTGCAGACTCAACACCCGCTAAATCTCAACCTATCCCTCTTTCAGTGGTCCATCCTGCTGATCCATCTCCCTCTCAGGCTCTCAGTGTGATTCCTGATCAGAGAAATGTGGATGCAACTAAGATCACAGCTGAAAGCTCTGTCTCTACGGTTCCTCCAGAGTTTCAAGAGTTCGTACAACGGTCCATTGAAGCCAACAATGCTATGCTGCTTCAACAAATTGCTGCCATGTTTCAAAATTTTCTTCCTAAACCTTCTCCTCCTCCACCTCCTCCTCCTCCTCCTCCTCCTTCATCTTAAAAATTCTTTTTATTATTTTAAAATTGACTGTGATGTGGTTTTCCTTCTTTTGTCTGATGACAAAAAAGGGGAGAAAAAGGGTTTGATTGAAATAGACATAAAAATCATATTCATAGTATGCTTTGTTTCATAACATGTCTAGGTATATATGATTGCTTGCTTGATTGTTTGCTCTGTCTTACATGCTTTACATGCTTAGAATATTTGTCTTAGGGGGAGCTTTTCAACTCTTTAGGACACTTTGTTCAATCAAATTAGTATGTTTTGTCATCATCAAAGAGGGGGCGATTGTTGGAACCAAAGTGATTATGGTCCAATAATCCCTTATGTTTTGATGTTAACAAAGGACTAATTTCAGACGAACAAAGATTTGTTATGGACTAACGCTTTATCTTAAGTATGCAAGATAAAATATATATAAGTCCAAAAACTGTCTAAGTCCAAAGACTTTCACTCGTCCAAACTCAAATCAGACGATAATAAGATGTATCTATAAGGTCTTGAGTCCAAAGACTGTTCTGGTTATTATGTAATCGCTCTAGTCCAACGATGCTTTATTTATTTAAGCGCGAATTCATTTGTAAAGCTTTTAAATTATTATTCCTTGTAAAAAGCTTATATTATTTGGATAAATATTCCTTGTAACTCTCGTTCAAACAAAAGCAAAAATCAGATTGTCCCTGACACAAAAAGAAGTTGACATTCTCCTTTGAGAAAGACAAAAGGCAACTTTCGAGTACAAAGAGGATATGTCAGTCCCATTTCTAGCTATCAAACCTGATAGTCTACTTTGCTGATCAGAAGCTTCAAAGAGGTTATCAGACTCAACGGATCAATGCATTTAATACATGATCAGAACGGATCTTTTTCTATCCGTTGAAGACTGAAAATTGCTCTAAGCCAAAAGGCTATAAATACCTCCATCCTTTGAAGATGCAAAGGACCGGTCTCGAGAAAAATACAAGCATACGAGAAAGCACAAGCAATCAAGAGAAAAATCAAAGCTTACAAGCTTACTCTGTTCTTAAACTTTCATATCTCTCTGCGAAAAGTATTGTTTAGAGTTCTGAGCTTAGTTTCAAACCCTCACACTTACTAAGTCAGTAGAACAAAACCTTTTTCAAAACCTTAGTTGGTTGAGCTTGAAGAGGCTTGTTTAGAAAGAATACTTGAGCCTGAAGAGGCTTGTTTGTAAAAGAATACTTAGTGTTACCTGAAGAGGTGTAGAATACTTGCCTAAAGAGGTGTTGAATACTTGTAACAGGATTTTTGTTATAGTGGATAAAGCTCTCATGTAGAGGGGACTGGACGTAGCTCTTTGGTGAAGAGTGAACCAGGATAATATCTCTATGTTCTTTTCTTTCCCTTATCTTCGCTTTAGTTTATTTTCTTACTAACGTCTTGGGATTGAATTGTTTTCCTTATGCTTGTCTCTTTATCTTCATCGGACTAAGTGAGCGTCCAACCGGTGTTTGGAAATGCTTCCAGCGTCCTTAAACGTTTTATCGTCAAACCTTGCGAAAACTACATATCTACTTGCGAAAAGTTTTAAAAACTTAAGAAACACAATTCAACCCCCTTCTTGTGTTTCAAATAGGTTCTTCACAACAATGTTCACTTGCAACATGATGATGGTGCTTTATATGATGACGTCTCTCACTATCGAAGACTTGTTGGTCGACTCTTATACTTGACCACAATGCGGCTTGACATCTCCTTTCGGTCCAACAGTTATCTCAGTTCATGTCCAAACCAACTCAACGCCATCATGTTGTTGCTCGCCGGGTACTCAGGTACATCTAGAATGCCCCAGCTCTTGGCCTTTTCTTTCCTATAACTTCTGATTCTCAGCTGAAGGCATATTGTGACAGTGACTGGGCATCTTGCCCTGACACTAGAAAATCCATTACCGGCTTTTGGATCTATCTTGGCTTTTCCTTGGTCTCTTAGCGTTCTAAGAAGCAAAGCACTACTTCCCGTAGCTCATGTGAAGCTGAATATCAAGCTATGGCTGCCACCACTTGCGAAATCCAGTGGCTTACGTACTTACTTCAGGATCTGCAAATCCCGTTCACCTCTCTTGCTCTTCTCTTTTGTGATAATCAGTCCGCTCTCCACATTGCGGCCAATCCCGTTTTTCACGAATGCACCAAACACATTGAGATCGACTGCCATATTGTTTGGGAGAAGTCCTCCTCTGGCTTACTGAAGTTACTCCCTATTTCCTCGGCTTTACAACTCGCGGACGTGTTTACCAAAGCACTTAGCCCGCAGTTGTTCCGTGCAAATCATGCCAAGCTGGGCATGCTTAATATCTGTGCACCAGCTTGTGGGGGGGGGGGTATTACAGCCGCACATAGATGCTGGCTGATATTTAATTTCCACCTCTAACTGTATTTTATTAACTGTCAATCTGTGCGTTAATTAGTTATGATATCAGTTAGGTGGTTATTTTAACTCTAGTTAGCATAGCTTTACTCTAATAAGCTTTATGAGTTGCACCCTTACATATAAAAGGGAATACTCTTTGTATTGTGACTACTCATTAATCGAATTTTGCCAATGTAAATTCATCAAATACTCTCCATTTTTCTCTCTTCTGTTTGATTGCTTGTGCTACAGACATAGCACCATTTCTCTTCCTGATAACCTTGTTCAGATTCTGTTAAAAAGGATGTAATCCCACTTATTACACGAGGAAAATCTATGATGATCTTATATTCTTCTAGAAGGTGGCATAGTAAAGCACTTTGGGCTGCTATGAGCCTTCTTGAATGCTAGACAGGTTGCAGGACGTGCTTAATAGACCTGGGGTACCAAGATCCCAGTCCAGAATACTCTATCTGTGGCAATTTCATCTGCATCATTGGTGTTAGGATATCCACTGAAGACAAAGAATTGTCAAAAAGATGAAGAAGACAATATGCATGAGCAACCAATGCTAAAATTTTAATCCTTCAATTATGTTATTAGGCCCTTTCAATGTTTCACATTGATGGTAGCAAAGCACCTAGAATACAGAATGATGACGTGAAATTGATGTTAATTTTAAAGCACATATGTTCCATCTGGGTAGAACAATGTCAACCAATGTTGCTATTTTTGGTTCATGAAAATTAAGATCTTATAATTAAAAAAACAATAGGTTAGAGAGATTAAAGAGATCCTTACTAAAGCTGAATCTCAAATTAGAAATGCCCAAGCAAATCATCGACACAAGTTCCTTATGAAAATGATGAAGAGCTACAAGAGCTACATTAAAAACCCAAAAATATTCATACATAAGGAGCTTGAGCCAAGCAAATCAATGGATCAAGTTTCTTACAACAAGTTAAAAACCACGAAAAGCTACGTTAACAACTCCATGCAAATTTGATAAGGATAATTATCTCCCCTCTTGCAAGAGATAGTAAATCCAAAACACTTGACTTTTTGTTGGGTTTTTCTTTTTCTTTTTAGGGTGGGGGTGGGGGTGGAGGGTTGAGGGTAAACCCAAGCCAAGAAACTCCCTTTCCATTGTAACATAGACAAGGGGACTATTTATTGCACATAAATAACCACAAACTATCGATAAAAAAGAAAATCAACACGAATGACCAAATCATGTTTGTAAAACTGAAGTTGAATGCTTTTAGTATCAGTTATTATAACTATTAAAATCATGCTGATTTCCCTAAGAACCAAATCAAAACATAAATGACTACGGTTATGCAGTTCCAGATTATCATCAACCTAGAAATATAAAGATAAGAAAGTTCAAATGTAACAATAAACCCAATCAATTGGTCTTCGGATCTGGCATGGGGAAGAGGCCAGCACCTGCACCCCTTGGCGGGGCAAAACCCAAAAACTTCTGCAAATTTGTTCGGATGCTAATGGAACACAAGAAGTATAGAAATGCCATGGAACAATCAGTGGGGTCGTTACCCTGCAAACCTCGATGGCTCATCTTCATAATAAGCCCAAAAGGCTTGAAGGGCAATTTGGCGACTACCTTGCCTTCAAAGAGCGAATTAAGCAACCCAAAAACTACAAAGAGAACCAGAGCCACCACACCTCCTGACTTGAACTTGAAGAGAGACAAATCGCGACTTGATTCTTTGAGGCTTATCTCAACTCGATCAATTTTTTTGGTCTTGGATTTCTTGATGTTGATTTTGTTGCTGTCCGTCTTCATGGTCTCAAGCTTCTTGGAGGCTTTGTCAATGGAGGACCGAAGGTTCTTGTAAGAATTGGTGCGGTAGATAAGAACCCATGAGATGGCCTCACAGACAATAGCTGTGCAGAAGGAGATACCCACTACAGTGAAACCATCCGAGTACTTGAAATCGGCGAAGGGATATGCCATGGAAGGGAAAGTAAAATCTATAAGAAAATGAGAGAAAGCGAACTTGGATCTTGATCTGAATTGTTGTTTCAAACTTCCAAAGCCTGTATAAATACACAAACATTGAATCATATATTTTACAATAAGGATTAGGACAAGGTAAAATGATTTTTTGTAATTTACTATATAAAAGTATTTTTTTACACCATCCAAACAAAATAGATTATCTTAAAATCGCATTTTAACAAGTATACCTAAACAAAAACTGATTCTCATTATAATCGATTATTACAATAAATATATAATCGATTATGGAAGTAAATATCTTAAAATCGCTTTGTTTGGTAATTTATATTGGGTTGAACGACAACCATGGGAGAAAGAGATGGGGAGGGAGGGGGGAGAAAGAGAGGGGGAGGGAGGAGAGAGATAGAGGGAGGGAGGAGAAAGAAATGTGAAGGCATAAGGTGAAGATAAATAAGGATTGAGAATCCTGAGAAATCTCATGTGTTAGGATGAGACTTTTTGTTACTAAAAAGTTACACAAAGTCCCACAAAATCCACCTTAGAAAACAATCCATCGAAATCAGGAAGTTTTTGAATACCACAAGACTTTTTGTTACTTGTAAAAAGTCTTGATTGAATACCACAAGACTTTTTTATCATAAAAAAGTCTTAAAATCCTTTAAAAATCTTAATCCAATACACCCCCCTAAAAGAATAGAAAAATAGATAATAGCCTTTAACAATCAAGGCACAGAGAGGGAGAGAGAGAATAAGAATAATATGCAAAAATGAGCAGTGGCAATGCAGCAATATACTAATTAGTAGTTATCATGTATAACATAAGCTCAAAATAGTTAATATAAAATTATGGAAATACCAATTATATCCAAATTACTTGACTAATATATCAAAGATTAGCATGAACCCAATTGGTTACCAAATCTGTTTGAAGTTTGAACAACTATTGTCCTTCAAAACCGTAAACCAGACTTAATAATCATCGCAGCTTGGCTAACAAACTCAGGATTTTAGCTGTCCATGTGCTTATGTAGAATTTAAAAAGAAAGTGTGAAGTGCAAGTGCAGAAACACTCTGTTATGTCAGCATGTGAAAATGCATTGTGCGAAAGGAACCGGCAATTTGTAATTACCTATGAAGCGCGCACACAAAGAAACTGGCGAGATGTAATTATCTATGAAGCACAGACACATGCCACAGTGTTTGCTACCTACTAAGCCCCTCCAAAAAAACATGGAGCACCATCTCTATTCACATTTCCTAAAATGTCTCCTAAATCAACTTGTCCGTGTAGAGCTATTCATGTACAAGTACACTTATAACCAAAAAAATAACTACAGGGAGATAGATGCGCATACGGGAGATGGTGTAATACTCGGTGAAAAATATCAGGCTTGGATAAATGGTATGGTAATTGGTAACTAAGTGATTGGGCTTGGCCTTTGCCCTCAAGTTAAAAACAATAAACAGAGTGATTGGGCTTGGATGTAGTTTTTTTTTCATTTTAAATTGGTAATGGCCACGTCCCCAGCGTCTCCAAGCCATGTATGAGCCGGAAAAAAAATATTGTTTTAACCAGACACACAAGGACACATGCAACACGCGTGTAGCTCGAGTGTCGTCATGTGTCTGGGTCTGACATGTAGACATGGAACCAAAATGGTGTTCATGCTTCATAAGTCATTACAGTTTAGGTGTCAGGCATGGAATGCTCACACTGATTTGCTGGTAGATAAGAAAATCAAGGTAAATTGAAAGAAACAAGAATTTGAGTTTTCTAAGATACAGATTGGGCAAATTCAAACATAAGTTAACCCATTTGGTATAAAAACTTATCATTAACTATAAGGTCCAGGGATCAACTCCGTGTTTTCTCTTTATTAATAAAAATAGGGAGGAGTACTCTTTTTCCTTCTAGATGTTTTTTCCCTAAGGAGGGTTTTGCATCTGAAGGTTTTAACGAGGCTCCTTTCCTTCATTTATAAAAAAAAAAAAAAAAAAAAAAAGATTGGGCAAATTCATTAAATTCCCTAATAAACAGTAAACTTCAATGTTCTAAAACAAAAGAAAAAAAAAATAGGATCCTTTTACCTGCCCAAATATGGCAGCTTCCCTTCAAGTCTCAGGTTTCAATATAAAGACTGCGAACTCAGAAAATAGGAAGGTGATCAAAGTGCAAATACAGAATAACAATAAAGCAGCAAGTAACATTATAAAATACAAAGCAAAATAACCAGAATCCCTTTTCCCACTTGTTTTCTATCATCTTCATGTTCATAAAGTATAGCTATAGATAATCATCATTCAGTTTTGCAATATGACAACAACTATGAAGTACTCTCATAGTAGATAATCCACTTGTGTTATGGAACCAAACAGAAGAAGGAATGTTAATGTGCCAAAAGCATCTACATAATTGCCAGACTTGTTCATTTATTTTTAACTCTTTCAGTAATATACCTACAAATTAAATCATTCATTTTTATGAATTATGAAATTTTGGAAAATTGTATCTCTCTGATTAATTGCCTCAAATTAAATAAGCATTGAATTACTGAGTAACTGTCACACTATCTCTTAGTTTTTCTAATAATTTAAACTCAACTCCACCAGCGGACCATTCTCATGGGCTGCATACATACAAGATTGCCAAGTAGTAACTTCCAATAAGAATGGCTACTTAAAAATGAAATTGGCCAAGAACTACACGGTCTAATATAAACTATTAAATTTCATAGGAGGTTGGTGTAGTTTCTAAAACAGGATGAGTGCTAAATGTAATTAAGCTAAACCTTAAAGAGAATCGGTAGTGTAATTTCCTCTTAAATATTTTAGAAGCAATGAGGAAGTTTGGGAAGAAGACAAACACGAAAGAGTAACTAAAAGGATAAGGAAAACTGGAAATGTTGAACATTCATATAAAGCGTCATTGCTCTCATGCCAAGAGACTTTTTCCGTGACTCGTTTTACAGTGAACTGAAGAGAAATCAACCCCTCTGTATATTATTATGTCTTTGAATCCCAACTCCAACCCCAGAACCTACCACAGATTATAGAAAACCAATAGAAACTTCTTAGAATAATATTTTCCGTGGCTAATCCTCAAAGTAAGCTTAAGCTGAAACTGAGTTTTCCTGCTAGGATCAATCACATGATGAATCCTAATTTGTTAGCACTTATAGGATCAGCTACATGTGTGAGGAAGAAAGTAAAAAATTTAGGTGATTTTTCAAATAAAATAAAAAGAATAAAAAAGATAAACATTATCCAATCATGTATTATAGCTTCATTAACACAAACTCAAAGGCACAACCAAACCGAATTGATGAATACAAGATTCCCATATTTTGGTCCTATACATATTGATCGGTTCAAATTAATCACTAATAAATTGAGCTTCATCGAATTCAATTACCAAGGCAACAGGATACAGATTAGAGCACGTATCGTGACAGAGATTAACGAAAGTAAATCAGATAACTCGAAACTCTGAATCAACAGAAACGGAACAATACCTGTTGTGCGCGATAAGGAGGGGAAGGTTTGGTTCCAAGAAATCAAGCAGCAAAAGAGAAGGGACGAGAAGAGAGAGGTTTGTTCTGGAATGAGGAACCTGGAATCGGTGGCTTCGCATTTGGTCGTGTTTCTGGTATGCGCTTTGCTATGGCACCCCAATATCCGTAAGGACACCTCTCATAATATTATATTTATCAAAATATCGTCTTAAAATTATTTTTTTTTTTTGTCATTTAAGTCATTTGCAAATATATTATTTGTCAGTGAAAAAAATATTTGCACTCTCAAAAATATAATATTTACAAGTATACTCATAAATATTATATTTGCGATTGAGTTATTTTTCGAGAATTGTTCACTCCCAAATATGATATTTGCGAGTAAAGCAAGCACTCACAAATATCATATTTGCGACTGTGCAATTTTAAAAAAATTACACACTCGTTAAAATCTTTTAATGCTAATACCTTTCGGACATCTAGAAGGAAAAAAAAGTGAAAAAGAACAATGAGTTCAACACCGAATAAGTTCTTAATACGCGGATCTATTTTTTGATAAGTAAATGTATGAAGTTTGTTCTATTACTTTATCTTAAAGTTACAGTTTTTTTACAACTACTCATAGTTTTATCCCAAATTATACGTGACGCTTGCAAATTAGATATTCGCGAAAGATGGTAAATTTTCGCAAATTAGTTATTTGCGAGAGTGCAAATTTTTGCACGCTCGCAAATATCTAATTTACGAGTGATTTTTTTGTTTATACTCGTAAATTAGGTATTTGCGAGTGTACAAATTTTTGTGCTCTCGCAAATAGCTAAATTGCGAGTGATTTAAATTTTTAATCCCTCGCAAATTAGCTATTTGCGAGAATACAAAAATTTGTACACTAGCAAATACCTAATTTGTTTTTGTACTCTCGCAAATAGCTAATTTGCGAGTGTTATGAAATATTTTTTTCACATTTTGCATCTATTATTAGGTATTTATTTTATTTTGTTTGTTTCATTGTAGTGTTATTGGAGATGAAAGACAACAATATGTTTGATTCTAATGAGATTAACCAAACGACAGTGGTGGATTGTACAGGAGCATTCACTACTATGGAGATATTTCCTACACGAGATGATTTACTGTGTTGGACTCAAGAGATTGGAAAGCAAAATGGATTTATTGTTTTCATCGTGAGGTCAGAGACAGGACAAAAAGGCAGACGTACAAAATTAATTTTAGATTGTGAAAGGAGTGGGAAATATAAGCCTTAAAAGCATGCATTTTGTAAAGCAACTAGTACTCGAAAGTGTGAGTGCATGTTCAGAATTAAAGGAATACCTTTATCGATGACTGAAGAAAAGTTTGAAGGATGGATGCTGAAAGTACGATGTGGATTACATAACCATCCGTTAGCTGAAACATTGGTGGGTCATTCTTATGTTGGTTGTTTAAGCGAAGAGGAGAAGAAACTTGTTCATGAAATGACCAAGAACAATGTCAAGCCAAAAAATGTTCTGTTGACGGTTAAAGGTCGCGATAAAGAGAACCTATCTATAATTAAACACATTTACAACGAACGTCAAAAATACAGATCATCTAAGAAAGGCCCTAGAACAGAAATGCAACGTTTGCAAAACTTAATACATCGAGATCAATATGTTTCTTGGTATAGAAGACATGACGGTTTGGACGTTGTTAAAGATATATTTTGGGCACATGCAGATTCCGTCCATTTGTTGAATACATTTAACATCATCCTCATCTTTGACAGTACCTACAAAACCAATAAATATAGGCTGCCAGTACTTGAAATTGTCGATGTTACTTCAACAGAGCTGATATTTACTGTGAGATTTGCCTATATGGATTCTGAAGGGGCTGAAAACTATGCCTGGGCACTAGAGAAATTAAGAGAATTGTTTGTGCTAGATGAATCAATTCCCCAAGTTATTGTGATAGATAGAGATTTTGCTTTGATGTATGCAGTTGCAGTTGTGTTCCCAACAACTTGCAATCTTTTGTGCCAATTTTACGTAGGAAAAAATATCTATGCAAAATGCAAAAAATTGATAACTGATAGCAAAAAACTGGAGGTAGTCAAGGATGCATGGAACAATGTTGTTTATTCAGGTGACGAGGTTGAGTATGAGCAATACCTGATGAGTTTTCATGAAGTATGTGAAGAGTGGCTTATATTAATTGATTATGTGCAAAAGACTTGGTTGGATCTGATCCACACAAAGAAAAATTTGTTGCGGCATGGACTAACCAAGTGATGCACTTGGGGAATATAACCACAAAAAGGTATGATCAAACTAGTGTCAAAATTGTTAATGAATCATGTTATGCTATAGCTAATGTTGTTTTGAATGTTTGTTGTTAGGGTTGAGTCTCAACATTGGAGACTGAAGAATTTATTGCAAAACAGCAAGGGTGACATGTGTATATGTTGGGAGACGATGAATAACGTGCTTACGCTGCAACACAATGAGATAAAGGCATCATTTGAGAGGGGCATAACTGTGATTGAACACTCACACAATATTCGTATGCTTATCAGATTGATTGGATTTGTGTCTCGGAGTGCGTTGTAACATATTATTGATGAGTGGAGCAGAGCGGTGAATGTAGGTGTTGATAAATCTGCATGTGGCTGTACTCTTAGAACTACACACGGTTTATCCTTTGCTTGTGAGCTGACTCATTACAGTATGACGGGTACTCCAATTCCATTGGAGGTAATCCATGTGCACTGGAGGAGATTCCATTTTGGCTAACAAGAATATCAACAACAAACAGATGAAACAGTGTCAGAAGAGAAACTTGCGCTTCAGTGGGAGGCATTGATTACCCATTTCCACACACTTGACATTGTTGGTAAAAGGACACTATATCGCAAAGTGCGAGAACTATGTTGTCCTGAGACAACTTCAATGTACCCACCGCTCGGAATGGTGAAGACTAAGGGGGCACCCAAATCCAAAAAGACCAACACGGATGGATTTGATAGTAAACGTGACCTATCTTATTTTGAGCATGTCGATGCAATATACTCCGCACATGAGAATAGTTCTGCGCGTTCCTTGTTGAAATCAACTACCCAAGCAAAGAAGAGACGTTTGCCTTTCTTGAATCAATTTCTTATGTAGTTTCAGCCATATATTATTGACATAGTTAATATGGACAGTGATGGAAACTGTGGGTACCGTTGCAATGCAGCATTGCTTAGTAAAACTGAGGATAGTTGGCCTTTAATCCGTCAGGAGTTGCATAAAGAGCTTATGGAAAATGTTGATTTATATGGCCCTCTTTTCGGTGTTCAATTACAAGACCTGAAGTCTTCTTTATAGGACGTGCACGGTGCATGCCAAAAAAACAAGTGGATGACACTACCAGAGATGGGTCATGTGATAGCAACCAAATATAGGTTGGTCCTAATCTCTTTATCATCTGCCAATATGACGTGCTGGACATTTTTTCCCCTTAGAGGTGCACCAACTCCAAACCATCCACTCATTTGCATTGGTTTTGTCAACGGTAATCACTATGTACAGGTAATTGATCTAATATCGTTATGTTTTTTCATTGTTTATGTTAAGATTAGTCTGTAATTTAATTGTATTTGCGTTATTTCAGGTATTTTTGAAGGATAGTTGTCCACTGTCTACCATAGCATCACATTAGCGTGGCTTTTCCCGTCCTGAGGCTTATTCATGGCCAACACGATATATTAGTTGATTGCAAGAATGGTCTTCAATATTTCCACCGTCTAATCTTTCACATCATGATGTATACAATCCAATAAACTTAGATGATGATTGACTAATATGTTGTCGTTGTTGTTGTTTGTTGTACTTTTATATTTACATTTACTGTTATTTTATTTTGTATTTCTAAGCTCATTAATAATAAATAATAACAAAACTACAGTGAATAATAACAATAACAATAACAATAATCATAACAATAATAATTACATTAATAAAAAATAAGTGTTCGCATAAAAATAAAATACAAAAAAATAAAAAAACTACTCAGCGCTTCTAATCCTCCGCTATCCGAAGCACCTCCCGAAGGTAGTCACACATAGGGATGGCAATTTGGACCCTATTCGTTGGGTACCCGCAAAAAATATCCATGATGGGTAGGGTAAATACCCGCTTTGTGGGTACCGGTGCGGGTGTGGGTACTCTAGTATCCACCCTGCCCCGCACCCGCATATATAAATATATATATTTATATTAATACATATAATTATAATAATATATCAAATTTTAAAAATAAAATTAATGTAACCTACGGTTTCTTAACTATTTTTCCCTTTTAGACTTAATCACTTACTGACCTAAGCACTGACGGCGGCCGCTGATGTTTTTTGTGTTATTTTTTCCCTTTTTCTTAGTTAAAGTGTGGGTAATGGGTGCGGGTATGGGTACTTAGGTGCCCAGAGGGTACGGATAAGGGTACTTAAGTTGCTACCCACGCGGGTACGAGTCCGGGTACGGGTATTTTTTTTAAACGCTAGTATGGGGACGGGTACTATAGTACCTTACCCAGACTCTACCCATTGCCATCCCTAGTCAGACATGTCATCTCCCTCCTCTGCGTAATCAACGACCTGATAAAGCATGGCGGCAATTCTATCCAACCTGCCTAACGCATGAACATAAGCCGCCTACAAATGACATAAATACATAATAACATAAATACATTATAGCAAAAAAATTAGATAACGTTACGACTGAACATAATACATACAGTGCAAAAACTTATTATTCCATACCTGAGGGGCACAATCAGCATGTGCATCATGTGGAGCTTGTGGAGGTATAAGCAGTGGATGCGAGTGCCTGTAGTACCAATCCAAGTACTTCGGGATAACTGGACTGCCTCAACCGAAATAGGTATCCAATAGAGTACAGGTGATGGGATATCCAGTTAAGACTAATGGCCTCAGCCGGGGGACGTCGTGGTGGCAGCCGAGGAATCTCCTACCTGAACTCGAACCGTCGCAGTACTCTCTCAGGCAGGTACGGCACTATAGTGTTCCCACACCGAATGTACCCCCAAAAGTGTGCCACCGGATCGAGTGGGCAATACTGCCTATATGCGACCCATGGTGCCTAGCACACGTCATCAGCGGTCAGGGTATCCAGTGCCTGCCTTGGAATTACCCTCCCATGACCCCTCTAGCTTCTCCAGCAGTTAGCACGTACACGTGAACCCTCGTAACCCTCAACAAGCCTCCGATCTACCACAGAAGCAGGAAAATATGCGTAGATCCACGCCTGTCATATATAACGAATCAGTTACAAAATATGTCAAAGTTAAAACAATTGTAAATTTAATTTTCTAATTTAAAAACACACTGGTACCTGAAAGAGTGTCATGTAACCCGCTAACCCACGACACGCCAACCTGGTGGCATCGCCAAGATAACTGTACAAGTGGCATAGGGCCAAAAGCTCCCCATGACCACTGTCCCACCTGCTCCAACTCACGTAGCAGCTCGATATATTTGCAGTCAATACGAGTGCTAGTCTTATCTGTCAGAAGAGTCATCCCGAGTAGCACCAGTTTGAATGCCCTTGCTGCCTCGTCCATCGAACCCTTAATACTCCGTGCATCATAAAGGTCTTGTAGCCAAGATAAACTGACAGATGCCCACCCAGTGCCTGTAATCTCCGCCCAAGCATCCTCATAAGATACCCCCAATAACGACTGTAGCACTGATATAGCAATATCTACGTCCATCTCAGGAGGTATAAACAATGCATCTCTGATCGGGATGCCCAAAATGCATGGCACATTATCTAGCGTGATGGTCATCTCTCCGAACGGAAGGTGGCAGACCAACTCAATCGACATGAGCTTGTACTGGAGGTGGTAGTGGTTGACGCTCGCCAAACCACTTCTGCCATTTTTGCCGTGTGCAAAAACTCTAAGCGGTTCCTCCCGGTTCTGCACACATAAAAATAAACGTCTTGTCATGAATTATACAAAGTAGGAAAAAAAAACCTCTCCGTTCCACAAGCTCTAAGCTATGTGATCCCTGAATGAAGTCAGCAGCGATGTATCGGAAGGTCCTCCAGGAAATGGTCCCTCCTCTTCCTGTACATCAATATGCATCTCGTCCTGCTGTCCCTCATCCTCCTGTCCTTCGTCCTGAGGTGGCTCGTACTGAGATGGCTCGTCCTCCTCGTATTGAGGTGCCTCGTGCTAAGATTGAAGTCTACGACGCCCCCCTTTGCTCAGGCCTGCTCTACTGCCAACCAATCTCCGACGGTGCGAAACAATCATGGCCTCCTGCTGCTCTCGACGCTGTTGCTGAGCCTCCGCTCTCACAGCACCAACCGCCATCCTAGTGGCCTCAGCCTTAGCTTCCCTACCAGCCAACCAACCAGCTCCCTTGCTGTGCGGCATAACTGAAACAAATAATAATTAAAATCAATAATTTAAAAAAAAAATATTCACTCGCAAATAGGGTATTTACGAGTAAAGCCTTATTTGCGGGTGAAGAAAAATTTACTTCACTTGCAAATACTTTATTTGCGCGTACTGGATGATTTCGCAAATAAGGTATTTGCGAGCGAAGAAATTTTTTTTCATACTTGCAAATACCTTATTTGTGACGGCACAAATCGATAAATATTTCGTAATTACTTAAATTGCGAGTGAAGAAGATATTTGAGAAAATGCTATACTTATTTGCGAGATTCCAGAAAAAATTACCAACTCTCTGAAATTGGAAATCTGCGAGGATAAGAATGGAGGGATAAAAAAAATATTGAGTTTTAAGGGTTTTTTTGATGAAGATATTTTAGTAAATACACTGTTCATGGGATGTCCTTAGTAATTTGGGAGGTGCCCTTAACAAAGCCCTTCAGGTATTTATATTCAAAGCACTGTTACATGAAGATTTGGACAACTTGCGACCTGATAATTTAGAGGCTAAAATATCATTTTTGATCCCTTAATTTATTTTTTTATTTTAATTTGGTCCCTTAACTTTTAAAAGTTTTAATTTGATCCTTTAATTTATTTTTGTTAATACAAGTTAGTCCTTTCCGTTAATGACATAAGTAAATGAGTTTCAAATTGGTTCTTTAAATTTTTAACAAGTTTCAAATTAGTCCCTTAACTTTTAAATGAGCTTCAAATTGGAAAAAGCTCCTCTGAAATGAATTTAAATGAGTTTCAATTTGAAACTTGTTAAAAAATTTAAAGGACTAATTTGAAACTCATTTACTTATGTCATTGACGGAGAGGACTAATTTGTATTAACAGAGGTAAGTTAAGGATCAAATTGAAACCTTTAAAAATTGAGGGACAAAATTAAAATTAAAAAATAAGTTAAAGGGATGAAAATGATATTTTAGGCTCCAAATTGTCAGGTCGCAAGTTGTCGAAATCTTCACGTAACAGTGCTTTGAATATAAATACCAGAAACACGACCAAATACGAAGCCACCGATTCCAGGTTCCTCATTCCAGAACAAACCTCTCTCTTCTCGTCCCTTCTCTTTTGCTGCTTGATTTCTTGGAACCAAATCTTCCCCTCCTCATCGCGCACAACAGGTATTGTTCCGTTTCTGTTGATTCTTAGTTTCGAATTATCTGATTTACTTTCGTTAATCTCTGTCTCGATACGTGCTTTAATCTGTATCCTGTTGCGTTGGTAATTGAATTCGATGAAGCTCAATTTATTAGTGATTAATTTGAACCGATCAATATGTACAGGACCAAAATATGGGAATCTTGTATTCATCAATTCGGTTTGGTTGTGCCTTTGAGTTTGTGTTAATGAAGCTATAATACATGATTGGAGAATGTTTATCTTTTTTATTCTTTTTATTTTATTTGAAAAATCACCTAAATTTTTTACTTTCTTCCTCACACATGTAGCTGATCCTATAAGTGCTAACAAATTAGGATTCATCATGTGATTGATCCTAGCAGGAAAACTCAGTTTCAGCTTAAGCTTACTTTGAGGATTAGCCACGGAAAATATTATTCTAAGAAGTTTCTATTGGTTTTCTATAATTTGTGGTAGGTTCTGGGGTTGGGAGTTGGGATTCGAAGACATAATAATATACAGAGGGGTTGATTTCTCTTCAGTTCACTGTAAAACGAGTCACGGAAAAGGTCTCTTGGCATGAGAGCAACGACGCTTTATATGAATGTTCAACATTTCCAGTTTTCCTTATCCTTTTAGTTACTCTTACGTGTTTGTCTTCTTCCCAAACTTCCTCATTCCTCCTAAAATATTTAAGAGGAAATTACACTACTGATTCTCTTTAAGGTTTAGCTTAATTACATTTAGCACTCATCTTGTTTTAGAAACTACACCAACCTCTTATGAAATTTAATAGTTTATATTATCATTACACTCACCCAGTGTTATCAAAAATCTGCCATGGCGCCGCCATGGCGGATTGCGGTGGCGGATTTTTGGCCAACCGCTATGGCCAATTTATGAAGGATGGCGGCGCCATGGCCGCCATGGCGTTTTGAGGCGGCTTAAAATGGCGGATTTTTGGCCTTCCGCTATGGTCCGCCATCCGCAATTGATAACTTTGCACTCACCTCCCTGAAGGGTTGGTGATCGAAATTACAATGACCTATACTAAGAAGAGTAAGAAGAGGTGAGTGTAGCTTTTGAGACAACAAGAATGCGCTGATTGTAATTAAGTCAAATCTCAAGAGAGTTAAATAGAATTTTCCCAAATTTTAAAGTTTAGGGAACCAAGGTAGCAAGCAATTACCACTAAGATATATTCTCAATGTTATCCATGATACTCCTCTCAAATTCCTGCATCCACACCTTCCTTTTAGTCTCAATTTAATTGATTGTATCTGACCCATATTGTTGAAATCCAGAATGCACTATATTGGTGGTGGAAGATGAAAATAGCATTTTGAGAAGCGTCCACTAAGGCAATGAAAATAGTAATTATGATGGCAAATAAAACCAAATTTTTATTTGATATTTCACGCCTAAGGTTTTTTTAACATTTGTGCTTGTCTTAGGTGGGACGAAACTGTTTGGTTATGAGATATTCGGTTATCTTGTTATTTTTGGGTTATTCAAATGTTTTAGATAGGTAAACTTTAGTAGAATCAAGTGACAATATAAAATTTGATGATCCTCTATCACCTCGTAAAAGAAGTAAATCCCAGATTTAATTTCAAATTTTGTACTTTCTAGACCTCTCATGAGATGAGATAAAAAGTTTTCACCTCTTCATCTACTTGTTGAGAGGAAGAGGTTCACTTCAGATGATGATGCTTGTGTATAAAACCTTGGATTTTGTGTCTCACGAATGCTTTAAGAATACAAATATATCCAATATAAATACCAGAAACATATGATATATTTTTTCATGTAAATCTCACTTGTTTGATTTGTCCTTGGATGAATAAAAAACTCTGAAACTTAAGAACCCAAAAGTCCAATCCTAGCCAAATGATTTGCTTAGTAATACTATTTTTATTTGACTATTAAAAAGTTGATAATATTAGTTTGATTAAAGGTTTGTGGCACATTTTCTTGGGTCAAAAGTGAATTAAACCCAAACTACGTGTTCTTTTTCTTTTAAAAAGTATTAATCTTCTAGGTGTTGTTTGTGTTTTATTTTATATGATGATTATGAATTATGAATATGCGCTCTGCTGTTAGCAGAGGTGTAAGTGGGCTTTATAGCTCCACAATGAATAATATCTCTCTAAACTATGCTTGACTAAGCAAATTTAGGTGTAATATTGATGTTACTCCTTTGGAATCTATGGCCATGCTTGGATGTGCCATGGAAAGTAGTAGAGTTCAAAACTAAATTAAATGTTTATCTGATGCATCATAGTTCATTTTTATTAAATTGTTTGGTTGCAATTGGTTATTAGTTTTTGTATACTAATTAATTCTTGTATATTTTTTTGTGCAATAGGGATCTCGTGCAAATATTTTAGTATATGGCTTGATGCTGTAGTTTTAAATAATTTAGTTTAACTTGATTACTGGTTTTACTGGGCTTTTGGTTTCTCTATCTCTCTCTACCATGCGAAGAATCCCGAGGTGTGTGTCTGTTAACGTTTTTGACTATTTATATATGGATACATCATCCTTGTTACTAACATTGCATCCTGATTGGCGTTGCCATATGGAATATACTAAAAGAACATGAATTGATTGATTCTCATTTGCTCAGCCTGGTATAGCTATTTAGTCATATCAAGCAAGTTATTGAAATTTATTGTTCTGGTTGTATTTGTTTTGATGACCTGTCAGATTTAAGCTTTTTCCATCATCAGATATGGAAGACAAATCTACAGTCTCTCTTAAAATCAAGACTAAGGATAAAAAACCAGGTGATGTGAAGGATATGGAAGACAAATCTACAGTCTCTCTTAAAATCAAGACGGAGGATAAAAATCCAGGTGATGTGAAGGAAGAGAAGACTGAGATAGTACTGGAGCTGAAGAACAAATCACTAGATAAAGAGTATAAACATAAGGATGAAAAGAAAGAAAATGATGGTGAAGAGAAGAAAAAGAAGGAGAAGGAGAAGAAAAAAAAGGAAAAGAAAGAAAACGATGATGTGGAGGGAAAAGAAAATGATGGCGAGGATGGTGAAGAGAAGATGAAAAAGAAAGAAAAGGAGATAAAAAAGGAAAAGAAGGGCAAGGGTGGAGAAGTAGACACTGAGAAGAAAACAGGAAAAGACAATAAACATGGGGATGTTGAAGACAAGGAGAAAAAGGATGAGAAGAAGAAAAAGGGAAAGAAGGACAAGGATGAAGAAATTGAAACAAAGAAGGATAAGGGAAAAGAAGATGGAGAGAATGGAGGAGAGAAGAAGGAAAAGAAGAAGAAGGAAAAGGAAAAACATAACAAAGAGGAAGAAACAGACACATTGAAAGAAAACGATGATGTGGGGGGAAAAGAAAATGATGGCGAGGATGGTGAAGAGAAGACGAAAAAGAAAGAAAAGGAGATAAAAAAGGAAAAGAAGGGCAAGGGTGGAGAAGTAGACACAGAGAAGAAAACAGGAAAAGACAATAAACTTGGGGATGTTGAAGACAAGGAGAAAAAGGATGAGAAGAAGAAAAAGGGAAAGAAGGACAAGGATGAAGAAATTGAAACAAAGAAGGACAAGGGAAATGAAGATGGAGAGAATGGAGGAGAGAAGAAGGAAAAGAAGAAGAAGGAAAAGGAAAAACATAACAAAGAGGAAGAAACAGACACATTGAAGGAAAAGGGAGAAGAGGATGATGCCGAGGATGGTGAAGATGATAAGAAAAAGAAAAATAAGGATAAGAAGGGAAAAGAGAAGAAAAAGGAAAAGAATGACAAAGATGAGAAAATCAAGCTAGAGAAGGACAATGGAAAAACTGATGAAGGAGAAGATGGAGAAGAGAAGAAGAAAAAGAAGGACAAGAAGAAAAAAGAAAAGAAGGTTAAGGATGGGGAGGAGGACGGGGAAGAAAAGGGTGAGAAAGATGAGAAGAAAAATGTCAAAAAGAAAGAGAAGAAACCTGATGATAAAATGGACAAGGGAGATGGTGTGGCTGACATAGCTTCAAGGGAGGTAGATGAACAAAGAGATGAGGAAGAAGAGGAGGCAGATGAAGAAAAAGATGATGCGAAAGAAGTCAAAGAGAAGAAGAAAAAAGAAGACAAGGACAAAGGCGGGAAGAAGAGAAAGCTGACTGGAAAGGACAAGTCCAAGGATCTCAGCAAACTGAAGCAAAAGCTTGAAAAGATTAATGGAAAAATAGAAGCACTACTCGAAGAAAAGGCAAATATAAAAAGACAGATAAAGGAAGCCGATGATGAGGGTAATGCAGCCATCGAGAAGGCCAAGGATGCGGTAGAGTAGTCGTTCTAAAATCAAATCTGCACTAGATGAATGGTTTTATGTGTAGAAAACTGTCTTTTAATTGAGTAATAAATGATACATTTATGCGCATTTTCATGCTTCATCCATGTGATTGCATTTCCCATCAACATCCTTCCTCTGTGAAGGGCTGTCACCATGCATTTCCCATAAACTGGAAGAAGTACTTGATGATCAAAACAAACCTACCGGCAGTGCATTTCTTCAATTCAAACCCAGATGCACTAATAACTGGGATATAGGGGGTTTGGTATGAGTGAAAGGGACAAGATAGAAGGAGAAGTAAAGGAGTATTCTTCACTTTTTTGGTATCAGCCAATGGAAAAGAAAGGAATTTCCCTTCTTTTGTTGATTTTATAAAGGAAAGAAATGAAAATGTATGTAAATGTGTATATTTTGATGGGATTCATAAAAAAATTTCTCCATTCCTTTTCACTCATTCACAAATGCAGCTGTAATTCTTGTTTGCTTTACTTTCCTTTCTACCCAAGAACATTAATGTTTTTATATTAATTTTATATCTTGTACTGTAGTTGTGTTCTATAATTTCTTAAATTTGTTATAACCCCCTATCCCTATTATGCCGTTTCTGTGTTTCGTGTGGTATCCATACCTCATAATTTGCATCTACTTAGGCCATCAACCTGGTTTGGAGATAGTCCAAGATGGAATAGATAGCAAGATAGGGTCCAACGAAATGATATTCAAATAGCTCTTTGTTAAGCCATTTCCATATGAAGCAACACGTAAGTAAATGAATCACACATTTTCAATCATAAGAGCTGTACTTTAATTGTTGTTCAAATGAATCACATCACACAAGGGCGAAGCTAGAATTTTGGTACAAGAGGGTCAAGACCAAAGAGTCTATATGACTGAAAAATTTAAATAGTTTAATGAAATAAAGGATTATTCAAGGAAAGTCTAAGATGAAAATATGGAAAGTACAAAAGTGCAGTTTCTTTTTTTTTTTTTCTAACAAGTTATTGTCAGAACTAAAACAGTGCTATGACTACTCAATTTTAATGATTAATAAAATTATTAAGTGATTGTAAAATTTGATTTAAGTTTAGAGGTCACTACTCTATAAGGTCAAAAGATCTTCTCTTTGTTTTGACTACAGATGGACTCATAAAAAGGCACTAAGTTTCAGTGTCCATTAAGACAAATGATATGTAAGAATCATCCTGGATTGAAAACTTAAAGTGTTCAGTGTCCAAAAGGCTAAAACATGTACTCAACAGAGATGCGTCCAAAAATTCAAGTGTTACATCCAACTGGTCTTTGGTTTAAGTTCAGAGGTCACTACTCCATAAGGTCAAGAGATCTTCTCTTTGTTTTGACTACAGATGGACTCATAAAAAGGCACTAAGTTTCAGTGTCCATTAAGACAAATGATATGTAAGAATCATACTGGGCTGAAAACTTAAAGTGTTCAGCGTCCAAAAGACTAAAACATGTACTCAACAGAGATGCGTCCAAAAATTCAAGTGTTACATCCAACTGGTCTTTGGTTTAGGTTCAGAGGTCACTACTCCATAAGGTCAAAAGATCTTCTCTTTGTTTTGACTACAGATGGACTCATAAAAAGGCACTAAGTTTCAGTGTCCATTAAGACAAATGATATGTAAGAATCATACTGGACTGAAAACTTAAAGTGTTCAGTGTCCAAAAGACTAAAACATGTACTCAACAGAGATGCGTCCAAAAATTCAAGTGTTACATCCAACTGGTCTTTGGACTTTACCTTCACTCTTAAAGGATATTCTCTGCATCCACAAGACACAAGTTTCTTTTATCTGCTGCTTCCAATATTATTATATTATTATTGATGCGTCCACTAACTTTGTTTTCCAGATGAGGTAACACTTCATTTCAAAAGTCTTGAATATCTTTAATGAAATACCCTTTTGGGTGAAGACAAAATGAGATACAACGTAGTACATATCGAGTCACAAAAAGCAAAAGCAATAGTAGCTAAAACAAAGATCAACTTGCTCTGTTGCAACCTGCTATCACTGCTATACCAGAAAAGAAAACTTGCTTTCCGCTTACAAAAAGAAAGGACACACATGTGCAGAAGACAGCTTGTCTTGGTTTAAGGATCAACTTTGGTGAAGGAAGTTTCTTGTTTTAGTGAAGTGTGTTCTTGAGCACCAAGAACATCAAACTAACCTTCAAGTTGTTCCTGTGTTGGTGAGCTTCTAAATCCTTTTTCATTTCATTTCCTTACTTTATACCTTGAGTGATCATCTTCTAGTCTTTCATTTTCATGAAAACAAGTTCAAGATCTTGTCTTTTTCTTACTCTAGGGTTCAGCCACCTCTCTTTTTAAGAGCTTGAAGTTTTCTTTCACTAAAACCTCTTCACTTAAGGTATGTGGGAGTAAACCTCATCATACCAAAATTGGTGGAAGATGAAAATGGTTGTTTTGTGGTTGGTGTGGGTGAAACCCTAGCTTGGGTTCACTACTTTGTTGGTGAAGTTCTCTATGAGAGCATGTTTGTAATAAGGTTTCTATGCTTATTGTGTGCTTATGATGATATATGCTTGGTTGGAAAAATGTTTTCATGTATGTTGAAAATCATATTTTGATCTATACATCAATTAAGCAATTTTAAGTTTGTTTATGATTGAATGGTGTATGATTATTGTTCATCATATTATTGTGAGTATTTTGAGCTATTACTTAACATGTTGGTGAAGCAAAATCTTCACACCTTTTGTTAGTATAGGGTTCGGCCATCAAGGAAAAGAAAATGATGAACATGAACTTGTTCTTGTACTTCAATGTTTTTGGAAGCTAATAAATGTTTTAAGAACTTGTGTTTCAAATACAATCAAGAAGTAGTTTTGATTCAAATATCAATTAGGGTTTCGGCCATTTGTGTTTTTAACTAGGGTATAAATGTGTTTTACTTTAATCATAGTTTAATTAATTAAATGAGTGATTTGAAAATAAAATGGTAGAAGTAATTTCAAGAAAGTAATATTGATGTGAAGTACGTTAGGTTTAATATGATATCACATTTATTTCAAAACCAAATCAATTTAATATTCAACCTTCAAAATTTTAATGAAAACTTTATCATAAAGTTTTAATTTAATTGAATCACAGTTTGAAAACTAAATAAAATTCTATTTCTTTTTCGCTAACTTAGATTACCATTTTACACTAAGTAAGAAAGCAAACCCTTTTCAAATTAATTAAATCGCTTTAATCAAATGAGTTTTCAATTAGAAAGATTTTGGTTTACAAAGTCTTTAAATCAAGAGTTTTCAACTCAATCGTAAAGTTTTACACACGAAAAACCTAAGTTATGTAATTAACTTAGAGGAAAAGGAAAGAGATGATTAAGTATAGGATATGGTGGAACAAGCTCATACACTATACCATTGATGACTTAGTTCATCAATGACTTCATAAGACTTAAGTGAATCAAAACTCATTTCATTATTCGAAACTTAAGGAACCTCTAACTTAGAAAGGATCAAAGACTTATCTAAGAGGATTCTCAATCTTTCTTCACAACACTTAGGGCTTGAGATATAAGTTCATAAGACACCAATGCAAACATGAAACATTTTGGGTTGAAATAGTCGTTCGATGATGGACCAGTGATTCGGATCCAAGGAAGTCGTTCAACTGTTTTAGTCTTATGATGACTCGATCCCGAAGGGATCACGATATTTACCAGGTGGGTAAAAGTTTTGAAAACATTAATAACGTATATAGTTCCTAAGGAAGAGAATCTTCAAGTTTATATGGTGGATAGACATTGCTTTATCGCATCTGCTTTGTGTAAGAATTGGCATTATATTGCATGAGACTGTAAGGCCTTGAGCCTAGGAGTTGAGATTACACCTTGATGCAGGTGTGAATCTTACGGTGACGTTTTAAATAGTCTTGGAGGTATCAGGGTTGGAAAGGTTGACAAGTGATCAGTTGGTAGCTCTTTTGTGTCGGGCGACTTCGAGCAATACATTGATATCCTCGATTAGATGCTGTACTTTTCATGTTTGGTGTAGAGGGTTTCCGTAAAAGCCAAACACGTGCATGTTACGAATGTTGTGTTGGAACCAAAGTGGTTATGGTCCATTGATCCCTTAAGTTTTGATGTTAACAAAAGACTAATTTTAGTGAACAAAGGTTAGCTATGGACTAACGCTTTATCTTGAGTGTGCAGGAAAATATAAGTCCAAAGACTATTTAGGTCCAATGAATTACATACGTCCAAAATAAAAAGTTTCTCGTTTCATATGGATGATAACGCTTAAACAAATGTATCTTAGTCCAAAGACTCTTTCTTTTGTATGCTACGTGTTGTTAAGTCCAATGAACTTTATAGTTTTAGCACGAACACATATGTAAAGCTTTTGAATTCATTACTCAATGTGTAAATTCTTGTATCCTACGGACAAACATTCTTTGTAATCTTCGTACCATCGAAAGCTGAAGCCAGTCTGGCCCTGACCCAAAAGGATTTGACCTTCTCCAAAAGGAAAGACAAAAGGCAACTTTCGAGTACAAGGAAAAGATGTCAGTCCTATTTCAAGCTATCAAACTTGATAGTCTACCTTGCTGATGAGAAGCCTCAACAAGCTATCAGACTCAACGAACTAACTCATTTAATGCTCAATCAGAATGAATTTTTTTCCGAACGTTGAAGACTGAAGTTGACCAAAACTAGAAGGCTATAAATATCTCTCATCTTGAAGATGCAAACAAGTGATACACAACTGAATTTGAGAAATATACAAGCACACAAGAAAACAAGCATCAAGAGAAAATATCAAAGCTTGCAAAGCTTACTCTATTCTCAACTTTCAAATCCCTCTCTGCGTAGAGTATTGTTCAAGAGTTCTAAGCTTTAGTTTCAAACCCTCACACTTAGTGAGTTAGTAGAACAAAACTCTTTTCAAAACCTAGTTGGTTGAGCCTGAAGAGGCTTGTGTAGAAAGAATACTTTGCTTGCCTGAAGAGGTGTAGAATACTTGCCTGAAGAGGTATTGAATACTTGTAACAAGAGGTTTTTGTTATAGTGGAGAAAGCTCTCAAGTAGAGAGGACTGGACGTAGCTCTTTGGTGAAGAGTGAACCAGGATAATAATCTTGTGTCTCCTTCTTTCCCTTGTTCTTGTTTTTAGTTTATTCCTTAACTAAATTCTTGGGATTGAATTGCTTTCTTATCGCGTTGATCTTCCTTCAGAAAGCGTACAAATTATTTGGAAATGCGCTTTGCATCCATCACTGTTTCTTTTGTCAATATCTTTGCAAAAATATATATCTGCTTGCGAAAAGTTTTAAAAACGTAAGAAACACAATTCAACCCTCCTTTTTGTGCTTCAAACAGGTTCCTTCAATTGGTATCAGAGCTTAGCCTCTGGGTTAAGCACTTAGCCATGTTTAGGAAAAGCTCCTACAACAAATATGGCAGGACAAGGTATGCCAAGCAAGAGTCAACCTGTTATGGAAGGTACTTCTATGACAAGACCTCCATTCTTTAACGGAACCCATTACTTGTACTGAAAGGCAAGATTCAAAGGCTTTATCTTAAGTACAAACTCAGTTCTCTGGGCCAGAATCACGAATGGTCCAAATGTGTGTCTCAACTCAGATGGGACAGAAAAATCTGAAGATAACTGGACAGATGCCGAAAGAGCCAATGTGTGCTCTTAGTCCCGATGAATTTCAGAAAATTCACGCATGTGAATCAGCAAAGCAAATCTAGGATATCTTGTCAAATCTCCATGAGGGGTCCACCAAGGTAAAAGATTCAAAAATTATCATGCTGGTTGACCAGTATGAATTGTTTACCATGGCCGAAGGAGAGTTCATCTTGGACATGATGAGTCGTTTTCAGACGATCATCAACAACCTAAAATCCCTTGGGAAACTTTACACTACCAAGGAGAAGTCACTAAAATTCTTAGAAGTTTGCCTAAGAAATGGAGACCACTTGTTATTGCAATCATCCAGGCCAAAGATCTTTTTACTTTGACGCTGGATGATCTGGTAGGAACTCTTCAAGTTCATGAACAAAAGTTTGATCTTGATAATCCTGGAAAGAAAAATAAAGGGATTGCTTTGAAAGCTCAAAAGTCCAATAAATCAAAAGTTTTAAAAGTTGATGAATCTAGTGATGATGCTGATCAATCTGATAATGAAGTATCAGACGATGATGAGTTATCCTTCATCTCCAGAAAGATTCAAAACATGTGGAGAAAGAAAAATGGGATGAAATGAAGGCCATTTCAAAAGAAAAACTTCAAAGACCATGCCGAGTCTAAAGACAAAAGTCAACTGGTCTGTTTCGAGTGCAACAAGCCAGGCCACTTCAAGGCTGATTGTCTCATGTTAAAAGACAAGAAGAAGTTTTTCAAAAAGAAGAAAAAGAACTTCATGGACACCTGGGAAGATCTTGATTCTTCTTCTGAAGAAGAAGAAGAAGAAGAAACAAATGAGGAAGCTAACCTCTGTCTCTGCTCCAATGTGCAAAATGAAGACTCTTCGGATGATGAGCAACTCATTGCTCCCTAAGAAAGAACTCATGAAACTACTTCTAAGAGAGGATGGAATATTCCACCCGTTTTTAATGGAGCGGACTATCTTTATTGGAAATCAGTTTTTCAAATATACGTCCAAGCTCAAGATTATCAGTTGTGGAATATATTCACTAATGGAAATCATCATCCAACAGTCACTCTTGAGGACGGCTCAAAAGCGTCCAAACTTGAAGCTGACTGGACGAATGAGGATATCAGACGGTATTCGCTAAATGCTCATCCCAACTGGTGTCTCATCAACGCTCTTGATCGACTAAGATTGGAGCTGGTCTTGCATTTTCAAACTACTAAGGAGACGTTGGACACCTTAGAGCAACTGTTTAGTCCAAGGAGTCCTTCTGCCTCAAACTTCTGTCTGATGGCAAACACTTCATCAGACGCTGAATCGAAAGAAGATGAGGTATCTGTTTCTGACTCTCTTTAAGAAGCATATGATGAACTGCTTAATGATTCCTCTTTATTGCATCATCAATATATTATGCTTAAAAGAAAATTTTCAAAAACAAATAAAGAGTTAGAAGATACCAACAAGCAAAATATGCAGCTCATTGAAGAAAACAACAAGCTGATAACTGAGAACGTCAGTCTAACTGATAGACTTACCTCTGAGTCCAGTAAACCTCATGAGGTAACCAGACTTAAACAAGAGGTATCTGACCTAACCAAAGGCGTATCAAAGCTTGTTGGATGTTCAGAGAAGCTAAACTTGATATTGAAGTATTCAAGATTACCTCACGATAAGTCTGGCTTAGGCTATGACTCTGAGAAATAAGGAGCTTCTCACAAAATATCAACACCAAAACATTATCATAAAGACTCAAGATTTCTTAAGAATAAAAAAAAAAAAAAAACCAAAAAGCATGCATCCAATACTTATTACAACTTATGTGGAAAGAGTGGTCATATCTTTTCAAAATGTATACACAAAAAAAAAAACTATATGCATGGTCGAAGACCACAGACTAACCAAAAAAGACCCAAGTCTATCTGAGTACCTAAGAATATGATAATCCTTGTTGCAGACTTGCTTAGCAACACAAAGAAGACCCCAGTCTTGGTACTTGGGCAGTGGATGCTCACGTCACATGACGAGAGAAAAGTCTATGTTCCAAGAACTACATGAAAAGACTGGTGGATGGGTCACCTTTGAAGGCAACCAGAAAGGAAAGATAGTTGGAATTGGTAAGATTGGTAAGCATTATTTTCCCTCTATTGATAATGTTCTGCTGGTTGAAGGATTAAAACACCACTTGCTTAGCATAAGTCAATTATGTGATAGCGGGTATAATGTTTCCTTCAATAAAGGTGAGTGTATAGTCAAGAACCCTGATGGGTCCATCTTATTCACTGCCAAGAGACAAAATAATCTTTATAAGATTAACTTGGGGAACTCTCAAATCAAAGCGTATCATGCCTACTGTCTGTTGAAGATGAGCGATGGATCTGGCACAAAAGACTTGGTCATGCGAGTGTGAGATTAATCTCAAGCCTAAACAAGCATAACCTCGTAAGAGGTCTACTAAAGATTGTGTATAGATCGGACGCTCTCTGCGATGCATGCCAGAAAGGAAAACAAGTTAAGAACTCTTTTGAGTCCAAGAACATTGTTAGTACTTCAAGGCCACTTGAGCTATTGCATCTTGATTTGTTTGGTCCAACAAGGACTGCTTATATTAGTGGTAAGAAATATGGGCTTGTCATAGTAGATGACTATACTAGATGGACATGGGTTAAGTTCCTTGCTCACAAGGATGAGTCTATCAAGGTCTTTAATATATTCTGTTAGCGAGTCCAAAATGAAAAAGGCGTATGTATAAGCTCAATCAGAAGTGACCATGGAGGCGAAATTGAAAATGAGCTTTTCCAAAGGTTGTGATGAAAGCGGCATTCATCACAATTTCTCTGCCCCTAGAACACCACAGCAGAATGGCGTTGTTGAGAGAAAGAACCGATCTCTTTAAGAGATGACTAGGGCAATGCTCAGTGATAATTCTGTTTCCAAACACTTCTAGGCTGAAGCTGTTAACACTGCCTGCAACATTCAAAACAGAATATACATAAGACCTATCTTGTATAAGACTCCTTATGAATTGTGGAAAGGACGAAAACCCAACATTTCTTATTTCTATCCCTTCGGATGTCAATGTTTTATTTTAAATACTAAGGATCAACTTGGTAAGTTTGATGCCAAAGCAGATAATGGAATATTGTTAGGATACTTTGAAACACCCAAAGCTTTTGGAGTCTATAACTCTAGGACTTTAATTGTTGAAGAATCCATCCATGTTAAGTTCGATGACAAACAAGCTGATAAGAGATTATCAGAGCTAGATGATTCTTTTGCAGATATGAATCTGAATGATTTAGAAGAACATCCAACGCCTAACAAAGACGAAGTATCAGACGCAACTTAGGATGCGTCATCGTCTCAGCAAGTAGCTAACACCCCTCGTTCATGGCAATTCAAGACTTATCACCCTGAGGATCAAATCATTGGCAAACCAAATGATAGAGTCCGGACAAGGTCAACTTTCGAAGAACAAGCTGACTCAACCTTCATCTCTGAACCGGAACCAAAGTTTGTGGACGAAGCCTTAATGGATGATTGTTGGATCCTCGCTATGCAAGAGGAGCTTAACCAGTTTCAATGTAGTGACATTTGGACGCTGGTCTCCTTACCAAAGAATAAGTTTTTTATTGGAACCAAGTGGGTCTATCGTAACAAGCTGGACGAAGATGGTAAAGTTGTAAGGAATAAAGCAAGGTTAGTTGCTCAAGGCTACTCTCAAGAGGAAGGTATTGATTATACTGAAACTTTTGCTCCAGTAGCTAGACTAGAGGCTGTACACATTTTACTTTCATATGCTGCAAATTATAACATCATTCTTTATCAAATGGATGTAAAAGTGCTTTCTTGAATGGTTTCATTAATGAAGAAGTTTATGTTGTTCAACCACCTGGTTTTGAAGATCAAAAGCATCCTGAGCATGTATATAAGCTTAAGAAAGCTCTATATGGACTCAAGCAAGCTCCTAGAGCTTGGTATGAGAGACTCAACACATTCCTAAAGGAGAATGGTTTCTCAAGAGGAAAAGTGGACACAACTCTTTTTAGAAAAACAAGTAAAAGGGATTTTATTGTTGCACAAATTTATGTTGATGATATAATATTTGGTGCAACTGATGAATTTCTCTGTCAAGAGTTTTCTGAGGTAATGCAGAAAGAATTTGAAATGAGTATGATGGGAGAGCTAAAATTCTTCCTTGGACTTCAAGTCAAGCAAACATCGGACGAAGTGTACATTCACCAGACGAAGTACACAAAGGAGCTTCTGAAACGCTTCAAGTTGGATGATTGCAAACCAATGAATACCCCAATGCATCCAATGTCTATACTAAACAAAGATGACAAAGATAAAAAGGTAGACCAAAAGATTTATAGAGGTATGATTGGATCCCTCTTATATCTTACTGCATCTAGACCTGACATCATGTTTAGTGTTTGCTTATGTGCTCGATTTCAATCCGATCCAAGAGAGTCTCATCTCTCAGAAGTCTAAAGAATCTTTAGATATCTAAAAGGTTCTACTAATATGGGTCTGTTGTATAAGAAATTTGATGAATACAAATTAGTTGGATTCTGTGATGCTGGCTATGCTGGAGACATAATTGAAAGAAAAAGCACCAATGGAGGTTGCCACTTCATTGGAGCCAATCTTGTCTCATGGGCAAGCAAAAGGCAAAGCACAATTGCCTTATCAACTGCTGAAGATGAGTACATTGCTACTGCAAGTTGCTGCTCACAACTTCTTTAGTTTAAACATTAGTTGGAATACAACGTGTTTGTAAGTAATATTCCAATAATGTGTGATAATACTGCTGCTATTAATTTGTCACAAAATCCCATACTGCATTCTAGAGCAAAGCATATAGAAATCAAGCATCATTTCATTAGAGATTATGTGCAAAAAGGAGTAATTGATATTCAATTCGTTGATATTGACCATCAATGGGCATGTATCTTCACCAAACCCTTAGCTGACTATAGATTTTCTTTCATTATAAAATATTTAAACATGCATTACATTGATTGATTATGAGTCCAATGCATGCGCCTAATATTTGCTTGAGTCCAATGTATGTGAGTCCAATATATATGTTGATTGATTCGTCTGTTACATTAATTAAGCTGAATCTTTGTCAAAGGAAAATTTATTTCTCATTCCCTAACTGAGTCAGTTTCGTTTTCCATAATTACAAAAAATGCGTTTTACGATTTCAAAGTCTGGAACATGTGTCAGGCATTTAATGCATGTCGTCTCACCTTTCCCTCGCTTTTTTAAAGGTTTTGGCCTATATATAAAAACTCTCTATTTAAAAGAACAACCTTTACAAACTCCTCATCTTCAACCTCTATTTCTTTCTGAAAAACTCTGTTGCGAAAAATCTCTCTCTCTCTCTGAAACTATGCCGCTTCTTCATCTACTGCATCTAAGGGAAAAGGGAAAGCCCTTAACGTGGACAATGCTGAAATCGTGGTCGAATCCAAATTGAACCTATCTTTCTTTGCTGAGAATGGAGTTGATATCACTCCCTTCATTCGAGCCTCTGGTTGGCTAAGCTTCTTTGAGGGATCTCCTGTCATCTATCCTGCTTTGATTAGAGATTTCTTGAAAAACCCATCTATTTCTGCTAGAGAAATCAAGAACGTTGTTCTTGATACAGAAGTCATTGTCTCTGAGGCCACCATCTCAAATGACACTGGGTGTCCTCAAAGCGGAATGACAACTGAGGATGATTGGGAAGAAGCTATAGGAGTAAGTGAAGCTATTAAAGGATGTTTGTTGAAAAATCTGTCTGGGAAGCTAATAGCCTAAAAAATGACTGATCAGGCTAGGGTTTTGCATCAGATTCTCAAGAAGTCCATCATTCATAAGGCTGGCTCAAACGACTCTGTGTCTAAGTTACATCAATTCTGTTTGGTGCATCTTCTGTTAGAGAGACCAGTAAATCCGCCTCAACTACTATTCTCAAACTTCAAGATTTATATTCAAGGGTCTGGCTAGAACACCGCTATACCCTATGCTGCTATGCTGTCAAGAATCTTCGAGCAACATCAAGTGCACGAAATTTTACTCACTCTCAGACCTGAATAGAAGGTGAAGTATTGTGGAGTACACGGGATTGATCGTCTGATTCAACCTATGTATGGAAAACCGAGTCTGATGAAGATGGATCTGGATTGTTTCGAAAAGTCCAAGAAGGAAAAGAAGCAAATGTGCATACAAAAGGATCAGACGCATCTAGCTGTAAAAATGTCTGATCAAATTAACTCAATTGAACATGTTGATCGTCCAACAGCTGATCCAAGCTTTATTCGTCCCTCAGCTCCCTCAGCTCAGTCTAGAAGAAAAAGGAAGTTAATTCTTCAGACTGTTGAAGAAGAAGATGATGATAACCTACCCCTTGCCAGGGCCATCAAAAGCAAGGCCGATGAATCTCGGTCCAAACCACCTATGAGAAGAACAAGGTCCACACGATCCAGGTCACAAGGTAATACTGAACCTCAAACTCGTTCAGTTATTCCATCTAGATTATCTAATCCTCCATCCCCAACTTCTCTAACCCAAACACAAATATCAACCTCACCTTCTGAACCTCAAGACTGGTTCACACCATGGAAAAATCATCCCTTTAAACCTTATGGTGCACCTTACCCCAACCCTCTCTACAAAAGACAAACTTTCCCTTACTTTGACCCCACACCCTTCATCCGAAACAACAAACCATTAACCTACACTGACATGTGCTTTGTCTGGCCTGTCCTATCTATTGATTTTGATGATGGTGTCACCACAACGATACCCACTCGTCCACACTATCCCTATCCCCAGAATATGACTATGAGCCAGAAACCCTACTTCCCTCTCCTAGCTACATACCTCACCCCTATACTCCAACTAACCCTCTCCCCAGTGAATGTTATACATCTCTTGGACCCCTTCTCACGGATCTTGGCCAAAAGAAGAAAGATCTATCCCAACCTCATCATGGACAAGAAGTTCCAGTGGTGTCACTACAATGTGGGTCGCCACATTATCCTTCCAAATGAGGAGAAACCAAAATGGGATACCATTGAGCAGAAAAGGTCCAGAACCTTTGGTCTGAAAAATTTCGTCCTGGACAGAGATGTCAAGTTCATTCCCAGCCATTCGTCTGACTGGAAAGAATACTCAGACGTCAGAGATCTCATTCCCTACTACACCATAAAGAAGGAATGTGAGATGCCTCATCAAGTGAAAATTCTACACAACCTTCCTAGAAGATGTTTGAAGCTGAAGGCAGCTACCATTGTTGGGTCTGTCCCTCCAAGATTTTGTCCCAGAATTCCCATGTTTGATCTGAACAAGAACAAAGATGCTCGAAAACGTCTAAACAAGGCTGTAATGCCAACTCCAACTTCCTTTGATCCTATGTTCTGGAAGAGACCAAGGGACGATGAAGATGTTCTTAAAAGTTGCTTGGAGCAACTTGTTTGGGAAAATGGAGATAATGATGCCCGTATTGTTTGGGAAAGCACCATCTGGAAGTGCACAGCAGAAACATCCTCCTTTGGTTTATCTGAAGAAGAGAAATCATATACCCCCACAGTCCATGGGAAATACAAAATCTCAGATGTCACTTCATGATTTTGGGTGATGACATCTTTGGGATTCCTCTGTATCCCATTGACATCATTGGAGAGGACGATGTTCCTTGGATTGAGCCAACTGTTGAAGAATCTCAAGCCAATCCTGCTCCAGCTCCTTCGGAAGATTCTGAAAACATTGAGGTTGTCTTTGCTGATCCTGAGCCAGAAGCGAATACTGAGCAAGTTGCAGACTCAGAGAACAACCGATCTCAGTCTTAACCGATCCCTCTCTCGGTGGTCCATCCTGTTGATCCATCTCCATCTCAGGCACTGAGTGTCGTTCCTGATCAGAGAAATCTTCAGACAACAAAGGCCACTACTGAAAGTTCAGTCTTTGCTGTTCCTCCGGAATTTCAAGAGTTCATCCAAAGGTCCATTGAAGCAAACAATGCAGTGCTGCTTCAACAGATTGCAACCATGTTTCAGAACTATCTTCCGAAATCTCCTCCTCCTCCACCTTCTTAACTAAATCTTTTTCCTCTTTAGTCTTTATTTTATTTTACCTGACTATGATGGTTTTTCCTTCCTTTTGTCTGATGACAAAAAAGGGGAGAAAGGGAATTTGATTGGTTTAGGGAATTTGATTGGTTTCAATTTCATTAATTTTGTCTATTGCTTATAACTTTACATCCTCTATCATCATGTACATCTATATGTTTAACTTGCCTATATCTGGATTTTATTGGACTTTAGTCTTATATGCTTTAACTGCTTATAGTCTTTGGCTTAAGGGGAGCTTCTTAGCTCTCTAGGAAACTTTGTCCCATCAAATTAGTACGTTTGGTCATCATCAAAAAAGGGGAGATTGTTGGAACCAAAGTGGTTATGGTCCACTAATCCCTTAAGTTTTGATGTTAACAAAAGACTAATTTTAGTGAACAAAGGTTAGCTATGGACTAACGCTTTATCTTGAGTGTGCAGGAAAATATAAGTCCAAAGTAAAAAGTTTCTCGTTTCATATGGATGATAACACTTAAACAAATGTATCTGAGTCCAAAGACTCTTTCTTTTTTATGCTACGTGTTGTTAAGTCCAATGAACTTTATAGTTTTAGCGCGAACACATATCTAAAGCTTTTGAATTCATTACTCAATGTGTAAATGCTTGTATCCTATGGACAAACATTCTTTGTAATCTTCGTACCATCGAAAGCTGAAGCCAGTCTAGCCCTGACACAAAAGGATTTGACCTTCTCAAAAAGGAAAGACAAAAGGCAACTTTCGAGTACAAGGAAAAGATGTCAGTCCTATTTCAAGCTATCAAACCTGATAGCCTACCTTGCTGATCAGAAGCCTCAACAAGCTATTAGACTCAATGGACTAACTAATTTAATGCTCAATCGGAACGGGTTCTTTTCCGAACGTTGAAGACTGAAGTTGACCAAAACAAGAGGGCTATAAATATCTCTCATCATGAAGATCCAAACAAGTGATGCACAACTGAATTTGAGAAATATAAAAGCACAGAAAGAAAGCAAGCTATCAAGAGAAAATATCAAAGCTTGCAAAGCTTACTCTGTTCTTAACTTTCCAATCACTCTCTGCGTAGAGTATTGTTCAAGAGTTCTTAGCTTTAGTTTCAAACCCTTACACTTTGTGAGTTAGTAGAACAAAACTCTTTTCAAAACCTAGTTGGTTGAGCCTGAAGAGGCTTGTGTAGAAAGAATACTTTGCTTGCCTGAAGAGGTGTAGAATACTTGCCTAAAGAGGTGTTGAATACTTGTAACAAAAGGTTTTTGTTATAGTGGAGAAATCTCTCAAGTAGATAGGACAGGACGTAGCTCTTTGGTGAAGAGTGAACCAGGATAATATCCTTGTGTCTCCTTCTTTCCCTTGCTCTTGTTTTTAGTTTATTCCTTAACTAACTTCTTGGGATTGAATTGCTTTCTTATCGCGTTGATCTTCCTTCAAAAAGCGTCCAAATTATTTGGAAGTGCGCTTTACTTCCATCCTGTTTCTTTTGTCAATATGTTTACAAAAATATATATTTGCTTGCGAAAAGTTTTAAAAACATAAGAAACACAATTCAACCCCCCTTCTTGTATTTCTAACAGGTTCCTTCATGTAGTAGCATTAGCCCATGGCTGGTATACACGGAACATGTTATATATGCATGTTACGAATGTTGATGAATACATTAATATGTTATTCATTATTTTCATGTCTTGTTGATGTCTTATGTTGCTGATTGAATAACATGAGATATTGAGATGTATGATATGCATGATTGGTATGCTGTTATCTTGCGTGTCCTACCGTTTTTCCTTCTACTATTTTTCTGTGTTGATGGATGGGAATCTCACCCATATCTGTATCTCTTCTCTGCTTGTGTTTCTGTTTTCTACTTGAGAACATGGGCGTGATAGCAACTCAACTCACGTCTACCTTGAGTCTAGAGGGGGACTCCTCTATGTTGTTTTATTTGGCCAGGTTGTGTCCAGTTGTCAGTCATATCTTTTGAGGAGATGCGTCTCCTAGTATCTACTTATGTATTTAATTTCAGTTAGGCTTGAACCTTTGTCTGTATTATGCACACTTAACTATTTCTGCATTTTAACTATGTTATGACTCTTGTAAATGCATGATGAACCTAAGTTTATTTATTATCACTCATTTTACAAATTTGATTTCATCATTACAAAAAGAAAGAAAAAGAAAACTCGTATTTTCCGCATTAATATTATTTTCGGCCTTATAATTGTTTGGGAATGTGACATTCGGGAAAAGGTGTTACAATCTCCCCATCTCCTAGTTGCTGTGAAAAAAGAAAAAAGTGTATCTCTCACCCCTACCCTTTTACCTGACCCTACACTTGCCCCGACATTTGAGTTTTATCAAATGCTTGCTCCTTCTCCACCTTAACAAACCTCAGCCTCAACCCCTTCTGAGTCTGTCCATCCAAGAAGGATGAGAATCAAGACTACAGCCTTCAACAAACTACCCAGACAGAGAATCGAAAGACCACCTCAGGTAAATCCTACCGATCTTTCCCATACTACATCCTCTTCCACAACTCTCTCTTAATCACCAACTCTTCACCCCACACCAGAAAGTCCTCTCACCCAACTTGAACCAACCATAAACACTGAAACCATACCACCCTCTCCACCCCAAACACAAACCTCTGAATCCACTCCTACCCCCTACCTTTCACCAATCCACTTATCCTCAAATGAACAAAGGGGATTTAGTGATAATCAACCCTCTTTCCCAAACCGATTTTCAACAGCTTTTTCTGAGAAGCGTTTTACACAAGCAAAAAGAAATAACAAAACAAAACGATAACAAACGTTTAAGAGACTTTGTTTTCAATCCCCAAGTTAGTAAATAAATAAACTTAACAAGATAGGGATAGAGAGATTCACACAGAGATATATCCTGCTTTACTCTTTCAAATCAAGGAGCTATGTCCAGTCCCTTCCCTGAGAAGGTTTTTCCACTAAATCAACTTTTCACAAGTTGTTTCCTAGTCAATCCACGACTACAACTGCAAGTATTCTACACCTCTCCAGGCTACAAGTACTCTTTTACAGACAAGCCTCTCCAGGCTCAACAAATCCTAAGACTTGGGTGGGGTATTTCGAGCTTTTTACAAACTCACTAAGAGTGAGAGTACTACACGATACAACTTTTAAAAATCTGTTTGTAACTTTACAATGAAAGAATAAGAAGGTTTACAGATCTTTTTCTAAAGAATGATTGCTTGAAGCTTTTCGTTGCAAAAAGAATTCTTTCTTGAATGTAATTTCTTGCCCTTTGTTTCTTTAGAAGAGGGTCTTTAAATAGCCTTGTCTGACCTTCGGATTTCAAATGGTAGGAATCTTTTCCGTTTAGACACAGTGAAATATCCGTTAGGCACAAGTCCATTTGCTAGCTGTTCTCCGTTCAATATTTGTCCTTCCAAATGAGGAGGCAAGGTTGCTTTCGGTAGAATAGCAGCTTGAATTAGAGCAGACTGTTTTGCCTTTTGGCCAACATGCTTTTAGCTCTAGGTGATTCTCTACTCTACATGGTTCTCTGTGTATGACGTTTGTACCTTATTTTGTCTTATATGAAAAGATATTTTCTTTCCAAAACCAATCAAGACTTTTGAAAAAGAGCCACGTCATCTGCAAAATAAAGTTAGTGGACGCACAAGTATATAGAAGGTTGGACGCACAATTACATAGAAATTTGGATGCATAATTATACAAAATGTTTGGATGCACAAAAAATACTATATGATATCTGCACGTAACACTTTACCACTAAAGTCCAAAAATCATTTGGACGAACCACAATGTTTCTTTGGATGTAGATGTTGCTTTGATCTTTTTGTCCAGTAAGAGCAAGATGTATCTTTGGACGATGAGAAACAATGTTCCTTTCGAGAGTCCGTCTAAAGTCAGAAACATATAAAAAGGTCTTTTGACCTTATGGATTAGTATAATCTGGACTTCTACTATATTCATAAGCATATAATAATTTTGTTAATCATTAAAACTTTTTGGGTTCATTAGCCATTACTGTTTTGGTTCTAACAATCTCCCCATTTTTTATGATGACAAACATTATTATAAAGTATTTTTGAAACAGGATTTCTTATGTCCTTATGAATAAAAGCTCCCCCTGAGATTATGCATTTCTTAGAGACGTGTGTTCAACATTCAGATTACACATTTAAGACATAATTCAGAACACAATATGATGAAAGCATGATATAAATGAACATATGTTTAGTCTTTCTATTCCAAAATATCTTTCACAGTTCAGTCTTTCTATTCTAAACTATCTTTCACACATTTTCATATTATTATCCCCCTGTTTGTCATCAGACAAAAGGAATGAAGGGAGGATTCACATCACAGTCAGCAAAGGAAAGGAAAAGAATTCAAGGAGATGGAGGAGGAATGTCAGGAAAGATGCGATGAAGATAGGTAAACAGTTGATCCATTTTTCTATTCGACTCTTGAGTTACCCTTGCAGAAATCTGTTCTACCAAGTAGTCAGCAGTTTCACGAGAAAGTCCAGGAGGTAGAGAGGGAGCCGAAGCTTGAGCAAGGTGGGCTTCTTCAGTAGCAGAGGTGTTGACATCGTTATCTTCATCATCAAGATGTAGTTCCACAGTGTTTTCGGACAAGGTGGAATCGGGATCAAGACGATCAGTGTGCTGGACAGAGCTTGCTTCCGCTTGAGTTTCAGGAACAACAAAGTCTTCACATCTTGCATCTTCTTGAGGACTAGTAGACTCAGCACAATAGACGTTTGCTTGGGTCTCTGTTTCAATGGAATTCTACCCAATGGAATCTCTGAAGATGTAACTTCTTCATGAGAGTACCATGGTAGCAGAAGAACGTCAGGAGGAGGAGATGATTCCAAGACCAGTGATTGAGGGATAGAGGGTAGGTCATCTTGAGATCCTCTGTGTTCTTTTGTGGATACAGTGACGGGTGAGAGGGGTGAAGATGGGGGTTGGGAATTTGGTTGTTGCTGAGAGGAGGTGGAGGAGTTTTGGATGATGATTTTAGGTCTGGGTGGCTCGTTAGCTACGGTTTTAATTCTCATCGTTTTGGGTGGAGAAGGAATGGATGGAGACAGGTTGGGATAGGTGGGTTAAGTAGAAGATGGGGCTTCAGTTGGGATGGAGGGTATAGAAGAAATAGAAGGGTTGGGTAAGTTTGAGAGGAATGGTGACACCTTGGTTTTCTTGGCAAGAAGAAGGGCAATAGGAACATCATCATCATCGTCTTCTTCAACTAGAAGCTTCCTCTTGCTGTATCTGGGCTTAGAGGGACCAGCTTCCTGACTAGCTTGAGAGGATGCACTGGCATGAGCTCGCTGATTTGCTGTTGAGCCCAAATTTTCTTTAAGCAAAGTTCCATGAATTTCTTCGATAAAGGGAACAACTACACCATTTAGATTGATGAAGGTTTCTCCATTAATGGTGCAAGCAATACCTTCAATCATCGAAGCAAAATGACTTTTCCTCAAATTCTTCAAATACATCATGAGTCTTAGCTTGAGATTGTTCAAACAATCTTTCCAAAGTGGACGAATCAGAGTAGACTTGAGGTTGATTAGAAACACTTGGAGTCGGGTTCTTCCTTTTTTTTTCTGCTTTGAAGAGCTTCCTTGTGTTGAGATTGTGCAATGTTGGACAGAGCTTGTTCAAAGGCCAAGATAGATTTGAGTTACATCTTTGAAAGGTTTGCTCTTCCAAATTGTGGGCTTCTGATGGTTTGGTAGGAGATCCTTATGCTTGGGTGAACCTTGTTTAGCATTTGATAAATTCCTTGGTTCTCAAATATTCGAGAAAGAAGAATTGCATAAGTGATGGTCTTAACAGAGGCAACATCTTTGCAATTTTCTTTGAACCAATCAAAGAGAAGGGAGGGAAGATTGATCTTCATACTATAAAGAAGATAAGTAAGAAGAAAAGAATGCACCTCAGAAACAAAGTCCTTAGATCCAGCTTTATGAAGAACAACCTTGTTCAAGATTTGATTTAGAATCCTTGTTTCGTATGGCAGCACGAAAGAGAGCATTGGGCTGAGCTTCAGGATTTCTGAGGAAGTTGAAGAAACTGTCTTGTAAGAACCAAAAAAGTAATGGCTAATGACCCCTAAAAGTTTTAATGATTAACAAAATTATTATATGTTTATTGAATTCACTCGAAGTCAAGTTTATGCTAATCAATAAGGTCAAAAGATCTTCTTATGTTTCTGACTTCAGACGGTTCCCCAAATCCAAAGTTTCATCTAGCTCTTAAAGGACAAAAAGCTCAATGTAATATCTTCGTCCAAATAAACTTCATGGTTCGCCCAAATAATCTTTTGGACTATAGTGGTAAAGGTTTACGTACAGACATGATCATATAGTTTTGTGCGTCCAACTGTCTATATATATTGTGTGTCCAATTGTCTACACTGAATGTGCGTCCAACTTTTTATATATACCTGTGCGTCCACTAACTTTATTTTGCTGGTGACGTGGCTCCCTCTTTCAAAAGTCTTTAATTGTTTTTAAAAGGAAATATCTTTTTCACATAAGACAAAAGAAGGTACAAGAGTCGTACATAGCAAACCACGCAGAGCAAAAGAATCACGTAAAGCAAAATGCTTGTCGGCCATAAAGGGCAAATCAATCTACTACAATTCAAGCTGCTACTACCAAAAGCATCCTCATTCTGAAAGGACAATTACTCGATGAAGAACAACTGAAAAATGAACTTGTACTTAACAGATATTTGAATGTGTCTAAATGGAAAAGTTTCCCACTTTTTTTTGAAATAAGAAGGTCAGACAAAGCTATAAGAAGACCCTCTTCTGAAGAAGCAAATAGAGAACACAAGAGCAAGAAATTATTCAAGAGAAAATTTATTGTGCAACAAAAAGCTTGAAAGCAATCACTCTCTAGAAATCGATCTGTAAACCTTCTTATTGTTTCATTGTAAAGTTTCAAACAGATTGTTAAGAGCTGTATCTTGTAATACTCTCACTTTAGTGAGTTTGTAAAAAGCTCGAAAAACCCCTCTCAAGTCTTAGGATTTGTTGAGCCTGAAGAGGCTTGTCTGTAAAAGAATACTTGTAGCTTAGAGAGGTGTAGAATACTTGGAGTTGTAGTCGTGGAGTGACTTGGAAACAACTTGTGAAAAGTGCTAAGTGATTTAGTGGAAAAACCATCTCAGGGAAGGGACTGGACATAGCTCTTTGATTTGAAAGAGTGAACCAGGATATATCTCTATGTGAATCTCTCTATCCCTATCTTGTTAAGTTTTATTTATTTACTAACTTGCGGATTGAAAACAAAGTATCTTAAACGTTTGTAATCGTTTTGGTGTGTTCTTTCATCTTGCTTGTCTAAAATGTTTGTTTGAAAAAGGTTTTTGAAAATCGGTTAAGAAACACAAATCAACCCCCTTCTTCTGTTTCCCTGTTTCACTTTTAGTTGGTATCAGAGCTCAGCCTCTGGGTTGAGCATTTAGCCGTGCTTGAGGAAAAGATCCAAAGCTCGATGGCAGGACAAGGGATGCCCAGTGGGAGTCAACCTGTTCTTGAAGGTACCTCCTTGACTAGACCACCATTTTTTAATGGCACTCACTACCTCTACTGGAAGAAAGATTCAAAGGATTCATCTTAAGTACCAGCTCTGCGCTCTAGCCATTAATGATGAACGGTCCTCACATCGTCAACAATCTAGATGGCACTAAGAAAGATGAATCTCAGTGGACCGATGATGAGAGAAGAAGGATGGAGCAAAACTACCAAGCTAGATACACACTGATGTGTGCTCTTAGCCCAGACGAGTTCCAAAAAATTCATGCATGTGAATCAGTGAAACAAATCTGGGATACTCTATCCAATGTTCATGAAGGAACATCCAAAATAAAGGACTCAAAGATCATTATTCTTATGAGTCAATATGAAATGTTCACAATGGAAAATGGAGAAACCATCGTTGATATGATAGGTCATTTCCAAACTATTATTAACAATCTCAAGTCTCTAGGAAAAGTTTATAATACACAAGAAAATGTTATGAAGATCCTCAAAAATTTACATAAGGAATAGAGACCACTCATCACTGCAATCACTCAAGCCAAGGATCTGTCAACCTTAACCTTAGATGATCTGGTGGGAACTCTTCAAGTTCATGAGCAGGAGCTTAACCAGGACAGCCCTACAAAGAAAGGCAAAACTATTGCCTTAAAAAGTCAAAAAGTCGACAGCTCGAAAGTTCTCAAAGCAAATGAGTCCAGCGACGAAAATGAACAAGATGAAGAAAAAGAATCTGATGATGAGCTGTCTCTCATATCAAAGAAACTTGAACGTATTCTGAAAAAGAAAAACATGAGAAGAAGACCATATAAAGAAAAACGTCAAAGACCATGGTGAAACCAAGGATAAAAATCCAATGGTTTGCTATGAGTGCAAGAAACCAGGTCACTTCAAGGCTGAGTGCCCTCAGCTGAAAGACAAGAAAAAGTTCTTCAAAAAGAAAAGCAAAAAGCTCATAAGAACATGGGAAGATCCTGACTCTTCTGAAGAAGAAGAAAACGAAGAAGTGGCAAACATATGTCTTTGGTCTGAAAATCATCTCTCTGAAGAATCTTCTAGAGAAGAGGAACAATCTACCTCTCCAATCATCTCATATCCTGAGGCTGAGTCATTAAGAGAATTCAGTAATCTCTCTATAAACAGACCACCTATGTTCTATATAACTGGTGACTATGCCATGTGGAGAGAACTATTCATGAGATTCAACTTAGAACAAAATGTTGATGACCTATGGAGAACTTACACCGCTGATAACGTTTGTCCTACTACTGTTATCAATGGTGAACGCATAGTTAAACCAAGGGCTGAATGTTCTGAAGAAGAAGAAAGAAGAGTGAGAATCAATGCTAGAGCTGTCTACACTCTTACGTGTGCCCTGGACGAAAGAACTGTCAACATTGTGATGTATTGTGATATTGTAAAAAGAGTGCTTGACATGCTTGACGCCCTATTTATGAGAAGGCGACCTGCTCGTTCTGAAGGACCACCTATTTATCAATCATCAGAATCAGAATATGAAGCTTGGAAAGAAAACTTCAGATCCTTTGTAGTAACCCAATGATCAAAAGAACACTAGAAAACTCTCACTGATGAAACCTTCTGTCCCATCATCATCATCAACGGAGAATACACGATGAAACCTCTAGATCTTTGCACCGTAGAGGAAAGAAGAAGAGTTGCTCTTGATTGTGAGGCAAGGGCTTTCCTGTTTCGGAGTGTACACGGAGCAAGAAGAGAAGTCGTGGCTGAAGAGACAACTGCTTGGGGAATGATGAACCTAATCGATATTCTGGAAATATCTCCACCTGCATCCCCAACAGTAGATATGTGTCTCATGGCAATTATTTCCTCTGAGACAGAAATAGAAGAAGATGAGGTAAATATATCTGACTATTCTAAAGATGCATATGAAGAGCTATTAAATGAATCATGCACTATTTATTCTGAATATAAAGCTCTTAAAATAAAATTTACCAAACTCAATAAAGACTTTGACGAAGTCAAAATTGAGAATAAAGAACTAAGAGATGAGATAATCAGCCTAACAGAAATCTCAAGCTCTAAGTCCAGTACATCCTGTGAAGTTGAGAAACTTGAGCATCAAGTTACTTACTTAACTGATAGTCTATCTAAATTCACTGATGGATTTACGAAGCTTAATTTAATTCTTAGATATAGATCTCCTGATTATAAATCTGGCATTGGATATGAAAAAGAAAATCCAAAAATTTTTGAGATAAAAAGAGTAATGTATCCTTCTATTTGTGGTAAAAATGGACACTTTGCATCCAGATGCTTACACAAAAGAAAAGCAAGAACTTATAAGTTACCTGCAACTAACCAAAAAGGAGCCAAGTCTATCCGGGTACCTAAGAGTAAAATAATCTCTGTTGCAGACTTGCTTGACAGCAGAAAGAAAACACCGATCATATTACCTGGACAGTGGATGCTCACAACACATGATGGGAGAAAGGTCTATGTTCCTAGACCTAAAGCCAAAATCTGAAGGATCAGTTGTATTCGGCGGCAATCAAAAGGGAAAGATTGTAGGTATTGGTAAGATTGGTAAGAATAATTCTCTCTCTATAAATAATGTGTTGTTAGTTGAAGGGTTAAACACAATCTGCTCAGCATAAGCCAATTATGTGACAGTGGGTTTGTAGTGTCTTTCAACAAAGATAAATGTATAGTCAAATATGCTGATGAGTCCACTCTATTTACTGGTAAGAGGCAAAATAATGTATATACAATTGACTTGGAGGACCTCTCTAATCAAAATTTATCATATCTGATGTCTGTGAATGATGAGCAATGGATTTGGCATAAGAAACTTGGTCTTGCAAGCCTGAGATTAATCTCAAAGCTACAAAAGCATAACCTTGAAAGAGGATTACCAAAGCTGGCCTATAAATCGGATGCTCTCTGTGGTGCCTGTCAAAAGGGGAAACAAGTTAAAAATTCTTTTAATTCAAAGAATATTGTTTCAACATCCAGACCTTTAGAATTGCTACATTTAGATTTGTTTGGTCCAACAAGGACTGCCTCCCTAAGTGGAAAGAAATATGGACTTGTCATTATTAATGATTATTCTAGATAAACATGGGTAATGTTCCTATCTCACAAAGACGAGTCTTTTGAAGGATTCTCAATATTCTGCAAAAGGATTCAAAATGAGAAAGGTATATGTATCCATTCAATCCGAAGTGATCATGGAGGAGAGTTTGAGAATGTAAACTTCCAACTATTCTGTGAAGAAAATGGTATTCTTCATAATTTCTCTGCCCCTAGAACACCTCAACAAAATGGGGTCGTTGAATGAAAGAATAGGACTCTTCAAGAGATGGAAAGAACATTACTCAATGATAACTTTGTCTCTAAGAACTTTTGGGCTGAGGCTGTTAACACAGCAGGCTATATTCAAAATAGAGTATACATAAGACATATACTGAAAAAGACTCCTTATGAACTGTGGAAAGGACGAAAACCCAACATATCATATTTTCATACTTTTGGTTGTGCCTGCTTTATATTAAACACAAAAGACAATCTAAGAAAATTTGATGCCAAAGTTGATAATGGTATTTTCTTAGGATACTCTGAAACATCTAAAGTTTTCAGAATTTATAATTGTAGATCATTAATTGTCGAGGAATCTATTCATGTTAAATTTGATGACAAGAAGCTTGATAAAATATTATCAGAGCTGGACGAATCTCTTGCAGATCTTGATCTAAATGATCATCGTCCAACCAACAATGGGAAGGAAATCTTTGAAGATGTCAAAGTTGTTGATCACAACCCTCATTTATAATAATCCAAATCTATGTTGATGATATTATTTTTGGATCTACTAATGATTCTCTTTGTAAGGAATTTTCTGATCTTATGACAAAAGAATTCGAAATGAGCATGATGGGAGAGCTCAAATTCTTTCTGGGTCTGCAAGTAAGACAAACCTCAAAGGGTGTGTACATTCATCAGACCAAGTACACTAAAGATCTTCTGAAGAAATTTCAAATGGATGATAGCAAACCAATGAGTAGACCTATGCACCCAACGTCCATTCTGACCAAAGACAACAAAGACAAAAAGGTAGATCAAAAGGTTTACAGAGGTATAATAGGATCTCTCTTATATCTTACTGCATGTAGACCAGATATAATGTTTAGTGTATGTCTTTGTGCACGTTTTCAAGCTGATCCATGTGAAAATCATTTAACTGCTGTCAAAAGAATTTTTAGATATCTAAAAGGTACTTCTAATCTGGGTTTATTTTAGGAGAAAACAAATGAGTACAGATTAATGGGATATTGTGATGATGACTATGCTGGAGATAGAATTGAACGAAAATGTACAAGTGGTGGCTGTCATTATCTTGGAAATAATCTCATCTCATGGTCCAGTAAAAGACAAAGTACCATAGCTTTATCAACTGCTGAAGCTGAATATATCTCTGCCGCTAGTTGTTGTTCACAGCTCTTATGGATTAAACATCAACTGGAAGACTAGAACATTCATGAAAGTAAGATTCCAATTTATTGTGATAATACTGCTGCAATTAATTTATCGAAAAATCCTATATTGCACTCCAGGGCTAAACATATAGAAATCAAACATCATTTTATCAGAGATTACATTCAAAAAGGTGTGTTTGATATAAAATTTGTTGATACTGACCATCCGTGGGAAGATATCTTCACAAAACCTCTTGCAGAGGAAAAATTTTCTTTCATAAGAAAACAACTCAATATGCTCTATGTTGAATGACCCTGCATCCAATAAACGCTTGTGTGAAAGAAAAGCTTGCGTCCAATTTGGTTGCGTCCATCACAAGCTTACATCATTCTTTGTGTTATTTATCATTTACAATAAGCGTAGAATAATTTGTTTTTAAATTCTTTATCTATCTGTTATCCACACTTTTTCTATGCTGAGTCAGCACTCTCGGGGTCACGTCAAATGGCGTGCATCTGGTACTTCACTCTTAAATAGCCCCCCTCGGTAACTGCTAGTCATCATGGTTCTTTAACCATGGTTACTTTCTCTGATGTTTTGGTTACTTTTCTCCTCTCTTTATTAACCTCAACCCATGAGCTTGAACCTCACCAAACGTCCTTATCTTTAAAACTCCTCTCCTTCTGTTACCCTCATCTGTTCATCTTCTTCATTCTCTTCTGAAATATGGGTAGAAACCTTCATTCAACTGGATAAGGAAGCGGCGTTCCTCAAGAGACCATATCACCTCTAGGTCATCCAACTCGCGATATTCCAGACAACTGCCAGATCAATGTTGAACATCATATGGACTTGAATCTGCTGGCCAGACTGGGAGCAGATGTCAGAATCTACATCATTGGAGCTGGATGGGATCACTTCTTCATCAACTATCCAGAAGTCTATCCAAGACTTCTCACTGAATTCTGGAAGATTGTTCACCTGGAAAAGGAAGGTCACATTTCTGGGTATGTTTTGGGGACACAAAAGGTTGATGTCTCCAAAGTGAGTATAGCGTCTGCTATTAGGTGTTTGTCTCTCTCGGAGCCACCTATTTCAAAACTTGGCATAACAAGTTTGGAGGAAAAGACAATGTCTTCAACTTCCTCAGAAATCCCGAAGCTCAGCCCAATGCTCTCTTTCGTGCTGCCATCATGAAAGACGAAGCAAGGATTCTAAATCAAATCTTGACCAAGGCTGTTCTTCATAAAGTCGGGTCTAAAGACTCTGTTTCTGAGGTGCATTCTTTTCTTCTTACTCATATGCTTTATGGTATGAAGATCAATCTTCCCTCTCTTCTCTTTGATCGGTTCAAAGAAAATTGCATAGATGTTGTCTCTGTTAAGACCATCACTTATGCAATTCATCTATCCCGAATCTTGGAAAATCAAGGTATTTATCGCATGCTAAACAAAGTTTATCCTAGCATAAGAATCTCCTATCAAACCATTAGCTGCCCTCTGTTTAGAAAAGCAAATCTCTCCAAAATGCAACTCAAATCTGTCTTGGCCTTTGAACAAGCTCAGTCTAGCACTGCACAAACTCAACACATGAAAGCTCTTCAAAGCCAACAAAGAAGGAAGAATCAGACTCAAAATGTTGCTAATCAACCTCGAGTCTCCTCTGCTTCGTCCACTCTAGAGAGATTGTTTGAACAATCTCAGGCTAAGTCTCAAAATGTTTTTGAAGAATTTGAGGAAAAGCCAAATTTGGAGTTTGCTTCGATGATAGAAAGGAATTGCTTACACCTTTCATGGAGAAAAAATCATCAAGCTAAATGATGTAGTTGTTCCTTTTATTGGAGAGATTCATGGCCCTTTGCTTAAAGCAAACTTAGGCTCAAAGCAGCAAGCTCATGCATCCTCTCAAGCTGGTCAAGAAGCTGGTTCTTCTAAACCCAGATACAGAAAGAGGAAGCTTCTGGTGGAAGAAGATGATGAAGAAGACGATGAGGATGATGTTCCAATTGCCTTCCTTTTTGCCAAGAAAACCAAGGTATCACCATCACCCTGAACCTTGCCCAACCCCTCTATTTCTTCTGTACCCTCCACTCCAACTGAAGAACAATCTTCTACTCCACCCATAAATCCTAACCGGTCTGCGTCCATCCCTCTTCCACCTAAACCAATGCATATTAAAACCGTAGACAAACGGCCACCGAAACCTAAAATCCTCATCCAAGACTCCTCAACCTCCATTCCCTCCCCACAACAACCTGATTCCCAACCCCCATCTTCACCTCTCTCACCCGTCATCCTATCCTCAGATGTACACAGAGGAACTCAAGCTGACCCACCCTCTATCCCTCAATCACTGGTCCCAGAATCATCTTCTCCTGCTCCCGTTCTTCTACTACAATGGTACTCTCATGAAGAAACTACATCTTCAGAGACTCCTTTGGATAATCTTCCTAATGCATTTCTTGAACCTGAGACCCAAGCAAACGTCTGTGTTGCTGAGTCTACTGGTCGTCATGAAGATGCAATATGTGAAGATTTTGCTATTCCTGATTCACAAGCAGAAGCAAGCTCTGTTCAGCACACTGAACGTCTTGATGATAATTCCACCTTGTCTGCCAACACCGTGGAACTACATCTTGATGATGAAGATATCAACTCTTCTGCAGCTGAAGAAGCCTACCCTGCTCAAGCCTCGGCTTCCTCTCTACCTCCTGGTCTTTCTCCTGAAATTGATGACTACTTGGTAGATCGGATCTCTGCAAGGGTCACTCAAGCATTAGATCGAAAAATGGATCAAATGTTCACCTATCTTAATCGCATCTTTCCTGACTTTCCTCCTCCATCACCTTAAAATATTTTCCTTTCTTTTGCTGACAATGATGTGCAATCCTCCCTTCGTTCCTTTTGTCTGATGACAAACAGGGGGAGAATATATGAAAATGAATATGTAAAAGTTTTTTTTGGAATAAAAAGATTGGAAATATATTCGTATATATCTTGTTTTTATGCTTTCATAACCTTATGTTCTGAACTATGTCGTCAATATGTAAATGCATAATCTCAGGGGGAGCTTTTATTCATAAGGACATAAGAAATACTATTTTCAAAAACATACTTCATAATAATGTTTGTCATCATAAAAACGGGGGAGATTGTTAGAACCAAAACAGTAATGGCTAATGACCCCTAAAATTTTTAATGATTAACAAAATTATTATATGTTTATTGAATTCACTCGAAGTCAAGTTTATGCTAATCCATAAGGTCAAAAGACCTTCTTATGTTTCTGATTTCAGACGGTTCTCCAAATCCAAAGTTTCATGTAGCTCTTAAAGAACAAAAAGCTCAATGCAATATCTTCGTCAAAAGAAACTTCATGATTCGTCCAAATAATCTTTTGGACTATAGTGGTAAAGGTTTACGTACAGACATGATCATATAGTTTTGTGTGTCCAACTATCTATATATATTGTACGTCCAATTGTCTACACTGAATGTGCGTCCAACTGTCTATATAAATGGTGCGTCCAACTTTTTATATATACCTGTGCGTCCACTAACTTTATTTTGCAGATGACGTGGATCTCTTTTTCAAAAGTCTTTAATTGTTTTTAAAAAGAAATATCTTTTTCACATAAGACAAAAGAAGGTACAAGAGTCGTACACAGCAAACCACGTAGAGCAAAGAATCACTTAAAGCAAAATGCTTGTCGGCCATAAAAGGCAAATCAGTCTACTATAATTCAAGCTAGTACTACCAAAAGCATCTTCATTCTGAAAGGACAATTACTCAACGGAGAACAGCTAGCAAATGGATTTGTGCCTAACGGATATCTGAATGTGTCTTAACGGAAAAGTTTCCTACTTCTTTTTGAAATCAGAAGGTTAGACAAAGCTATAAGAAGACCCTCTTCTGAAGAAGCAAATAGAGAACACAAGAGCAATAAATTATTCAAGAGAAAATTCATTGTGCAACAAAAAGCTTCAAAGCAATCACTCTCTAGAAATCGATCTGTAAACCTTCTTATTCTTTCATTGTAAAGTTTCAAACAGATTGTTAAGAGCTGTATCTCGTAATACTCTCACTCTAGTGAGTTTGTAAAAAGCTCAAAAAACCCCTCTCAAGTCTTAGGATTTGTTGAGCCTGAAGAGGCTTGTCTGTAAAAGAATACTTATAGCCTGGAGAGGTGTAGAATACTTGGAGTTGTAGTCATGGAGTGACTTGGAAACAACTTGTGAAAGTGCTAAGTGATTTAGTGGAAAAACCTTCTCAGGGAAGGGACTGGACGTAGCTCTTTGATTTGAAAGAGTGATCCAGGATATATCTCTGTGTGAATCTCTCTATCCCTATCTTGTTAAGTTTTATTTATTTACTAACTTGCGGATTGAAAACAAAGTATCTTAAACGTTTGTAATCGTTTTGGTGTGTTCTTTCATGTTGCTTGTCTAAAACGTTTGTTTGAAAAAGGTTTTCGAAAATCGGTTAAGAAACACAATTCAACCCCCCTTCTTGTGTTTCCCTGTTTCACTTTCATGTCTTATCCCCCAAACTTGTTATACCAAGATTTGGAATAGGTTGCTCCAAGAGACATACACCCAATAGCAGATGCTATGTTCACTTTGGAGACGTCGACTTTTTGTGTCCCCAAAACATACCCAGAAATGTGACCTTCCTTTTCCAAGTGAGCGGTCATCCAAAATTCAGTGAGAAGTCTTGTATAAACTTCTGGATAGTTTAATAAGAAGTGATCCCATCTAGCTCCAATGACATAGATTCTGACATCTGCTTCCAGTCTGGCCAGCAGATTCAAGTCGATCTGATGTTCAATGTTGATTTGGCAGTTGGTTAGAACATCACGAGTTGGATGACCTAAAGGTGATATGTTTTCTTGAGGGGAGCTACTACCTTCTTCGGCTGATCGTAGGTTTCTTCCCATATTTTAGATGAGAATGTAGAAGAAGATGAACAGTTGAGGGTGAGAGAAGGAGAAGAGTTTCAAAGACGGAGACGTTTGGTATTGTTTTAGCTCACTGGTTGGGGTTTATATAGAGAGGAGTAAAGTAACCAAACGTCAAAGAAAGTAACCATGGTTAAAGAATCATGATGACTTGTAGTTACCGAGGGTGGCTATTTAGGAGGGTAGTACCAGACGCACGATGTTTGATGTGACAAGAGAGTGCTGACTCAGCATAGGAATGTGTGGATGACAGAGAGATATTAAAAGGAAAATAATTAAATAACTCATGTTTTTCAAAATATTCTACATTTATTGTAAATGATGAATAGCACATAATAATGACGTAAGCTTGTGATTAGCGAGGTGCAGTAAATGGATGCAGCCAAATTGGACGCAAGCTTTTCTTTGACACAAGCGTTTATTGGACGCAAGGTCAATCAACATAGAGCATGATGAGTTGTTTTCTTATGAAAGAAAACCTATCCTCCACAAGAGGTTTTGTGAAGATATCTGCCCACTGATGGTCAGTATCAACAAACTTTACATCAAACACACCTTTTTGAATGTAATCTTTGATAAAATGATGTTTGATTTCTATATTTTAAGCCCTAGAATGCAATATAGGATTTTTTTGATAAATTAATTGCAGCTGTATTATCACAATAAATAGGAATCTTACTTTCGTGAATGTTATAGTCTTCCAGTTGATGTTTAATCCATAAGAGTTGTGAATAACAACTAGCGACAGAGATATATTTAGCTTCAGCAGTTGATAAGGCTATGGTACTTTATCTTTTGCTTGACCATGAGATGAGATTAGTTCCAATATAGTGACAGCCACCACTTGTACTTTTTCGTTCAATTCTATCTCCAACATAGTCAGTATCACAATAACCCATTAATCTATACTCATTTGTTTTCTCATAAAATAAACACAGATTAGAAGTACCTTTTAGATATCTATATATTCTTTTGACAGCCGTTAAATGATTTTCACATGGATCAGCTTGAAAACGTGCACAAAGACATACACTAAACATTGTATCTGGTCTGGACGCAGAAAGATATAAGAGAGATCCAATCATACCTTTGTAAACCTTTTGGTCTACCTTTTTTATCTTTGTTGGCTTTGTTCAGAATGGACATTGGATGCATAGGTATACTCATTGGCGTGCTATCGTCCATTTGAAATGACTTCAGGAGATCTCTAGTGTACTTGGTCTGATGAATGTACACACCCTTTGTGGTTTGTCTTACTTGTAGACCCAGAAAGAATTTAAGCTCTCCCATAATGCTCATTTCAAATTCTTTTGTCATCAGTTCAGAAAATTCCTTGCAAAGAGAATCATTAGTAGATCCAAAAATAATATCATCAACATTGATTTGGATTATTATGAAATTCTCTTTATTTTTTTCTTAAACAGAGTGGTGTCTACCTTTCCCATACAGAAACCATTTTCCATGAGGAAAGAGCTGAGTTTCTCATACCAAGCTCTAGGAGCTTGTTTGAGTCCATATAAAGCTTTCTGAAGCTTATATACATACTCAGGATGGGAATGATCTTCAAACCCAGGGGGTTGCATTACATAGACTTCTTCGTTAATTAAACCATTTAGAAAAGCACTTTTAACATCCATTTAATATAAATTTATGTTATGATGAGCAGTAAAAGATAGCAAGATATGTATTGCTTCTATTCTAGCAACAGGAGAAAAAGTTTCAGTATAATCAATACCTTCTTCTTGAGAATAACCTTGTGCCACTAACCTTGTTTTATTTCTCACAACTTTTCCATCTGCATCCATTTTGTTCCAATTATGGAATTATCATTCGGTTCTTGAACTGAAGTCCAAATCTTGTTTCTTTTGAACTGATTGAATTCTTCTTGCATAACCAAAATCCATCCAATGTCCATGAGAGCTTTGTCCACAGTCTTTTGTTCTAACTCAGAGATGAAAGCTGAGTCAACTTGATTTCTGAAGGTTGACCTTGTTCTTACTTTATCATTGGGTTGACCTAGAACTTGATCTTCAGGATGGTAGGTTTTGAATTGCCAAGTTTTCTGACTGTCATTTGATGATTGAGGAGTGTGATCACCAGTTTTGACTTCTTCGAGGATTTCCTTCCCATTGTTGGTGGGACGATGATCATTTAGATCAAGATCTGCAAGCGATTCGTCCAGCTCTGATAATACTTTATCAGGCTTCTTTTCATCAAATTTAACATGAATAGATTCTTCGACAGTTAGTGATCTACTATTATAAATTCTGAAAGCTTTAGATGTTTCGAAGTATCCTAAGAAAATACCATTATCAACTTTGACATCAAATTTTCCTAGATTGTCTTTAGTATTTAATATAAAGCAGACACATCCAAAAGGATGAAAATACGATATGTTGGGTTTTCGTCCTTTCCACAATTCATATGGAGTCTTCTTCAGTATTGGTCTTATGTATACTCTATTTTGAATATAGCATCCTATGTTAACAGCCTCAGCCCAAAAGTTTTTAGAAACAGAGTTATCATTGAGTAATGTTCTTGCCATCTCTTGAAGAGACCTATTCATTCTCTCAACGACCCCATTTTGTTGAGGTGTTCTAGGGGTAGAGAAATTGTGAAGGATGCCATTTTCTTTACAGAATAGTTGGAAGTTTACATTCTCAAACTCTCCTCCATGATCACTTCGGATTGAGTTGATACAAATACCTTTCTCATTCTGAATCCTTTGGCAGAATATTAAGAATACTTCAAAAGACTCGTCTTTGTGAGCAAGGAACATCACCCATGTCCATCTAGAATAATCATCGATAATGACAAGCCCATATTTCTTTCCACTTAGGGAGGCAGTTTGTTGGACCAAACAAATCTAAGTGTAGCAATTTTAAAGGTCTGGATGTAGAAACAATATTCTTTGAATTAAAAGAATTTTTAACTTGTTTCCCCTTTTGACAGGTATCACTGAGAACATTCGATTTATTGGTAAGTTTTGGTAATCCTCTTACGAGGTTATGCTTTTGTAGCTTTGAGATTAATCTCAGGCTTGAATGACCAAGTCTCTTGTGCCAAATCCATTGTTCTTCATATATAGACATCAGACATGATACATTTTGATTAGAGAAATCCTCCAAGTCAATTTTATATACATTGTTTTGCCTCTTACTAGTGAATAGAGTGGACCCATCAGCATATTTGACTATGCATTTATCTTTGTTAAAAGAAACCACAAACCCGCTATCACATAGTTGGCTTATGCTAAGCAGATTGTATTTTAACCCTTTAACTAACAACACATTATTTATAGGGGGAGAATTATTCTTACCAATTTTACTAATACCTATAATCTTTCCCTTTTGATTGCTACTGAATACAACTGATCCTTCAGACTTTGGCTTTAGGTCTTGGAACATAGACTGTTCTCCCGTCATGTGTCGTGAGCATCCACTGTCCAGGTACCATGATTGGTGTTTTCTTCCTGTTGTCAAGCAAGTCTGCAGCAGAGATTATCCTGCTCTTAGGTACCCAGATAGACTTGGGTCCTTTTTGGTTAGTTGTCGGTAATTTATCAGTTCCAGCATTTCTTTTGTGTAAACATTTGGATGCAGAGTGTCCATTTTTACCACAGATAGAACAATACATTACTCTTTTTATCTCAATTTTCTTGTAAGGAATTTTTGGATTTTCCTTTTCATGTCTAATTCCGGATTTATCATGAGGAGATCTATATCTAAGAATTATATTAAGCTTCTTAGATCCATCAGTGAATTTAGATAGACTATCAGTTAAATAAGTAACTTGATGCTCAAGTTTCTCAATTTCACAGTATGTGCTAGACTTAGAGCTTGAGACTTTAGTTAGGCTGATTATCTCTTCTCTTAGTTCTCCATTCTCAATTTTGACTTTGTCAAAGTCTTTATTGAGTTTGGTAAATTTTCTTTTAAGAGCTTTATATACAGAATAAATAATGCATGATTCATTTAATAGCTCATCATATGAATCTTTAGAATAGTCAGATATATTTACCTCTTCCTCTTCTATTTCTGTCTCAGAAGAAATACTTGCCATGAGACGTATATCTACTGTTGGGATGCAGGTGGAGATCTTTCCAGAATATCCATTAGGTTCATCATTCCCCAAGCAGTTGTTTCTTCAGCCAGGGCTTCTCTTCTTTCTCCGTGTGCAATCCGAAACAAGAAAGCTCTTGCCTCACAATCAAGAGCAACTCTTCTTCTTTCCTCTAAGGTTCAATTTTCTAGAGGTTTCATAGTGTATTCTCCATTGATGATGATGATAGGACAGAAGGCTTCATCAATGAGAGTCTTCCAGTGTTCTTCTGATCCCTAGGTTGTTACAAAGAATCTGAAGTTTTCGTTCCAAGCTTTATATTCTGATCATTGATAAATAGGTGGTTCTCTAGAACAAGTAGGTCGCCTTCCCATAAATAGGGCGTCAAGCATGTCAAACACTCTTTTTGCAATATCATAATACATTACAATGTTGACAGTTCTTTCGTCCAGGGCACACGTAAGAGTGTAAATAGCTTTAGCATTGATTCTCACTCTTCTTTCTTCTTCTTCAGAACACTCAGCCCTTGGTTTAACTATGCGTTCACCATTGATAACATTAGTAGGACAAAAGTTATCATCGGTGTATGCTCTCCATAGGTCATCAATATTTTGTTCTAAGTTGAATCTCATGAATAGTTCTCTCCACATGGCATAATCACCAGTTCCACAGAAAATAGGTGGTCTACTTATAGAGAGACCACTGAATTCCCTTAACGACTCAGTCTCAGGATATGAGATGATTGAAGAGGTAGATTGTTCCCTTCTTCAGAAGATTCTTTTGAGAGATCATTTTCAGAGCAGAGGCATAGGCTTGCCTCTTCTTCGTTTTCTTCTTCTTATTCAGAGGAGTCCAGATCTTCCCATGTTGCCATGAGATTCTTGCTTTTCTTTTTGAAGAATTTTTTCTTATCTTTCAGCTGAGGGCACTAAGCTTTGAAGTGACCTGGTTTCTTGCATACATAGCAAACCATTGGATTTTTGTCCTTGGTTTCACCATGGTCTTTGACGTTTTTCTTTGTAAACGGTCTTTTTTTCATGTTTTTCTTTTTCAGACTACGTTCAAGTTTCTTTGATATGGAGACAGCTCATCATCAGATTCTTCTTCTTCATCTTGATCATTTTCATTGCTGGCCTCATTTGCTTTGAGAACTTTCAAGCTACTGGCTTTTTGACTTTTTAAGGTAGTAGTCTTGTCTTTCTTTGAAGGGTTGTCCTGGTTAAGCTCCTGCTCATGAACTTGAAGAGTTCCCACAAGATCATCTAAGGTCAAGGTTGACAAATCCTTGGCTTGAGTGATTGCAGTGATGAGTGGTCTCCACTCCTTATGTAAACTCTTGAGGATCTTCGTAACATTTTCTTTTGTAGTTTAAACTTTTCCAAGAGACTTGAGATTATTGATAATAGTTTGGAAACGACCTATCATATCAACGATGGTTTCTCCATTTTCCAGTGTGAACATTTCATATTGACTCATAAGAATAATGATCTTTGAATCCTTCACTTTGGATGTTCCTTCATGAACATTGGATAAAGTATCCCAGATTTGTTTCGCTGATTCACATGCATGGATTTTTTGGAACTCATCTGGACTGAGAGCACACATCAGGGTGTATCTTGCTTTGTAGTTTTTCTACATCCTTCTTCTCTCATCTTCAGTCCACTGAGCTTCATCTTTCTCAGTGCAATCAGGATTGTTGACGATGTGGGGACCATTCATGATTAATGGCCAAAGAGCAGAGCTGGTGCTCAAGATGAATCCTTTGAATCTTTCTTTCCATTAGAGGTAGTGAGTGCCATTAAAAAATGGTGGTCTAGTCAAGGAGGTACCTTCAAGAACAGGTTGACTCTCATTGGGCTTCCCTTATTCGGCCATCGAGCTTTGGATCTTTTCCTCAAGCACGGCTAAATGCTTAACCCAAAGGCTGAGCTATGATACCAATTGATAGTGAAATAGGGAAATACAAGAAGGGGGATTGAATTGTGTTTCTTAACCGATTTTCGAAAGCCTTTTCTGAAAAGCATTTTACACAAGGAAGAAGAAAGAACAAAACAAAACGATAAAAAACATTTAAGAGAATTTGTTTTCAATCCCCAAGTTAGTAAATAAATAAACTTAACAAGATAGGGATAGAGATATTCACACAGAGATATATCCTGGTTCACTCTTTCAAATCAAAGAGCTACGTCCAGTCCCTTCCCTAAGAAGGTTTTTCCACTAAATCAACTTTTCACAAGTTGTTTCTTAGTCACTCCACGACTACAACTCCAAGTATTCTACACCTCTCCAGGCTACAAGTATTCTTTTACAGACAAGCCTCTCCAGGCTCAACAAATCCTAAGACTTGGGTGGGGTATTTCAAGTTTTTTACATACTCACTAAGAGTGAGAGTATTACACGATACAACTCTTAAAAATCTGTTTGTAACTTTACAATGAAAGAATAAGAAGGTTTACAGATCTTTTTCTAAAGAGTGATTGCTTGAATCTTTTCATTGCAAAAAGAATTCTTTCTTGAATGTAATTTCTTGCCTTTTGTTTCGTCAGAAGTGGGTCTTTAAATAGCCTTGTCTGACCTTCAGATTTCAAATGGTAGGAATCTTTTCCGTGTAGACACAGTGAAATATCCGTTAGGCACAAGTCCATTTGCTAGCTGTTCTCCGTTCAATATTTGTTCTTCCAAATGAGGAGGCAAGGTTGCTTTCGGTAGAATAGCAGCTTGAATTAGAGCAGACTGTTTTGCCTTTTGGCCGACATGCTTTTTCCTCTACGTGATTCTCTGCTCTACGTGGTTCTCTGTGTACGACGTTTGTATCTTATTTTGTCTTATATGAAAAGATATTTTCTTTCCAAAACCAATCAAGACTTTTGAAAAAGAGCCACGTCATCTGCAGAATAAAGTTAGTGGACGCACAAGTATATAGAAGGTTGGACGCACAATTATATAGAAAGTTGGACGCACAATTATATAGAATGTTTGGACGCACAAAAAATACTATATGATATCTGTACGCAACACTTTACCACTAAAGTCCAAAAATCATTTGGACGAACCACAATGTTTATTTGGACGTCGATATTGCTTTGAGCTTTTTGTCCAGTAAGAGCTAGATGTATCTTTGGATGATGAGAAACAATGTTCCTTTTGAGAGTCCGTCTGAAGTCTGAAACATATAAAAAGGTCTTTTGACCTTTTGGATTAGTATAATTTGGACTTCTACTATATTCATAAGCATATAATAGTTTTGTTAATCATTAAAACTTTTAGGGGTCATTAGCCATTACTGTTTTGGTTCTAACAGAAAGTTTTCCTTTCCCAACTCAACTACTTCTGCTTCCTTGGTATTCTCATAACGAAGTTGTACCCGAAGAAGAAGCTCAGACTCCTTCTGAGATTCCAATAGCTGCAGAGAATGAAGAAGCCCTTGAGGCTATGACTGTAGCCTCTGGTCATGCTACACTTCGTGCTTCTGAGTCTGCTGAAGAACACTTTGATGATTCTACTACATTTCAAGCAGATGCAAGTCTTGAAGAACCTGTTGGGATTGAAGATCAAGCAGATGCAAACTCAGTCCAGCATACAGTTCAAGTTGATCATGACCAATCTCCTTCAGATTACACAGTGGAACTTCATCTGGATGATGAAGATGATTAGGTCAATGATCATGAGGTTCAGCCTGCCCAGGCAGAAGTTAATCCTCCCCCATTGCCACAAGGACTTACTCAGAAATGGCTGACTACTTAGTGGACCGAGTCACTACGAGAGTCAATCACGCCATGAATCAGAGGATGGAACAGCTTCTGGACTTTCTTCGTCAAACCTTCCCACACATCCCTTCTCCACCCCCTTCTTCCTCTTGAGTCTCAATCTCTTTTTCTATAGTTTTTTAGTCTGCTGACAATGATTTTCTTCTTCCCTTTCCGTTTTGTCTGATGACAAACAGAGGGAGAAAATGGAATGAAAATGTTAATGGAATGAAAATGTTTTGTTAACTATCATCTTCATTATGCGTTAATATGCTTTATGCTTTGTACTGAACATGTTTTATGGGCTAAATATGCTTTATGCTTTGTACTGAGCTTGTTTTATGCTAAGTTATGTTATTTATAAAAACTTTTTTTAAGTGATGCATAATCTTAGGGGGAACTTTTGTTCGTTAGAAAACCTTTTTCGAACAAAGTTTAAAAATGTTTGTCATCATAAAAAATGGGGAGATTGATAGAACCAAAACAGTGATGATCTACGACCTCTCAAAGTTTTAATTATTAACAAAATTATTAAGTCACTACATGAAATTTGCCATATACCTACGAATAATTTTAGTGACAACGTATAAACCGTAGTTAAAGGTGTCACATAGCTACAGATTTATGATATACCGTGGGTATAGCTATCATATACCTACGTTAGTGTTTATCGGTAACTATATGTTTTAGCGACTGGTTGAAACCCATGGGTATAGTTTACATATTCCCACAGATATTTGATTCCATCATTATAGCATTTAGTGATAAAATCATAGCTGTAGGTATAGATGACATATACCTACAGATGTTTGCTTTTGTCGCTATATGTTTTAGTGTTGGACTCAAAAACTACGGATATAGATTGCATATACCTACAGATGATGATTTCCATCACTATTTAAATTTTTAAAATTAAAATGTTATAAAAAGTAATAATAAAAAGAATATATATTGATATTAAATTGCCTGTGTGATTTAATAAGTTCATTTTAGAGACATATTAAATTCCGACCACCCAAAGGATTTGACTCCTATAAAGTGAGTGGAGCTTTAAAGTGAGAAAATAAGTAGTTATCTATCCTTAGATCATTTAATGAGTTTTGATTTTTATGTATTTGATCAAATCAACAGTGGATAATTACTTACTTTTAGAGCTCTACTCGTTTTAGAGAATTCAAAAACCCTTTGTTTTTGCTGCAAAAATCAGAAAACACCCAAATCCACTTTCTTGTCTTCTATTGACGCCCAAATCCATTAACACCTCCGTAACTGTATACTCACACCGCCGTTCTTCCCTTTTGCTCTCAAGCTCTTTATCTTTTTGCCATAATACTTTGAAGAAGAAACCCTCTGAGACGACCCCATACTTATGAAGCCATCCCATTGGCTGCAGAACATCCTCGACGCTTTGATACCACCAAAATGAGACGACCCTACTTATGTAGCATAATCACATTAGTCCCAAGCTCCTACTATTATTAACTATGCTTAACCGTATTATAGTGATAGCGTGGTATTCAAGCAACGTAGCAGAAACGAGCGCATTAAAAACATACGATAGATGGAAAGCATAGAAAAACATCAGAGTAAAGCGCAACATAAAGCAGTATATACATAAACATGCATAACGACAACCCCATCAATAGGGCACTATACACACATATACAAACGATATAACGCAAGGGTAAAAGAACGAAAAATACAACAAACAGCAAAAGAAGACCCTCACAGCTCACCACCATAACCCGTCCCACACTCAAAAGGTACATGAAAAGCTCTCAGCTCATAACCTAGGACGCACTGGCAGGCTCCCACCATCAGTGGTGATGAGGCCCTGAACTACCCCGTCCCTCGCCATGAGTACGCCTATACCTCACCAAAGGCTCATACTCCGACGAAGAGCGAGACACAACAATATGATGTCGACGGTAGGTCCTCAGGTACTTCTCCGCCCTCCGCCCTCCGGTGCTGACCTCGATAGACCAAGCCTCTCCTGCTGGACACATACGAAGATGCTGGCTCGACCTAGGTGTAGTCCCGCTCATGATGCCTCGACGGCAGCCACATACGTGGGAAGGGTAGGAACTGCATCACTCTGAAAGGTTCCATGATGTCCTACCTATGCGATGCCCCTCCTCGAAAGTATGCTCACCAGCCCTGTGTAGACAGTTAGAAAAGTAGAGAGGTCCACGCGCCACCCTCCGATCATTGTGATAGATGATCTCGATCATGCCCAACACCAGCATCCTCGATGCCGATGTGATGAAAGGGTGCGCCCTCGGATCCATCAGCAAGATCCTCCTTTTCACGCGAACCGAGAACCAAACAGACATGCAAAAATCAGTAGGGAGATAAGAAATACAGCGCATAGCAATGTCTGAAAACAACAGCAATGCAGTAAACAAGTATCATATAGCAAGTAGCAAGTACAACAAGTACGACAGATACTGCACTCAAACATGCGTCTCCCAAGACAACACATGCAACAAGCATCCATCTCCATGAGTCTCACACTTAGATCAATCCTCTAGATCGGGATACTAATCCCATGCAGCATGTCGGCCGAAAGCTCATGAAAACTGGATCCACACCGGAACGGTTTCACACCCAAACAAGTCCACACCGGAACAGGTTCTGTGTCAGAACAGAGTTAGTTTGTCCAAGAAATCGAACCGCTCGTTGTGACCAATAAGAGTGCATCCCCCTTCCATACTGGAACCGGGGTATCTCGGTCGCCTCAGAACGTTAGCCTGGAACGTGGAAAGCTCTGGGATTAGTCGGGCAAACCGGACTGGATCGGGCGTCACGATAGGATAGGAGCTACCTCATCCGCCACTGTAAACAATTTCCTAGACCGGAAACATCCCCAAGGTCACTCACTTGACCGCCCCATCTACTTTCCGTACCCACACTCAGGTACAACTAACCTCATATGACGTTGTCAGCCCATATTACCTATCATATGGCCTGCCACTTGGCAGCTGATGATATGCAACAAACATCCTCAATGGGCCTGATACCAAATTTCATGCCTAAACTCTTAATCAGCAACAACACGATGGCACTGCATCCAAACGGCCACAGCCTCGACGCCACGCCTCCACGAGCCACCGCTCAAAAAACATAGCCACAGCCTCAAACAATCAGCATAACAACAATGGCACCATCCAAGGTATCAACCCGATAACAACACGGCACGCAACCAAACTTAACTCTACGATATTTCGCCACCACACAACGATTACCACAAACAGCATAAGAGCAACAAAAACAACAACACTAATATCAACAACAGAACATAGTAGCATATCACGTATCAAGTAGCATAAAAGCACTTAGACAGATAGTAACAACAGAATTCTATATCGCAGCAATCATACGAAGCTGATCATCCTAAATCAACAGTTCGCTAACCTAGGATTTCCAAACTTAACGGTAGTAGCCCAAAGTATACTAAACATAGGGTTTTAGGTACTTTATCGGTGCTCAACCATAGGGTTTTAGGTACTTTATCGGTGCTCAACCACTAGTAGGGTTAGGGCTTCCCTACACATAGCAGAAAAACACACTATACTACTTTTGCCTTCCCGACGGCAACAATACTCTTTCTCCCCACCTGAGCAGTTATAGCACGAACTTCGAAACGATCACTGGAGCTCCACCAACGAGCTTGCAGTGCCTCTAACAGCCACGGATACCCGCGGTTTCGCCTCCAACTCGCATCCTCATGAACACGAACTTTGCCCTAATCACGAGCACAACACATATGCAATAGTGTTAGCCCTAAGGCAATCTCAAGAATCAAAGAAATAGGTAAAGACTCGAAGAACCACGAAGAACACGTGTTAGGGATTCAAGTTTACCTTGGGCGAATCGAGAAACGAATCCGTCAAAGTCGTAGATAACTTGGCCACGATCACAACGATGCAGTCGGAATTGTGTTTTGGTACCTCGATCGCCTCAAAACAAGAGTTTCTCTCACTAGAAATCCAGAGCTTCTCTCACTAACTCTTTGCAACTCGAGCTTGAAAGTGGAAAATGGCCCAAGTGAAAGAGAAGGGAAATACTTCACTTGGGGCATCCTACTGAGAGCGCTTGAGCGTGAAGTTCCCTCCACGCTTGAGCGTGGAGCCTCGTCCACTCTACCTTCATCCTGGCCTGACACATGTAGCATACGCGTCAAAAAGCACACTGGCTGGCAAACGAACTTAGCACGCTTGATCGTGCAACATGCCAACGCTTGAGCGTTGGCAGGCTAGGGCGTGCCCCTTACCACGCTTGCGCTTGCTGCTCATCTGGGAAGAGCCTTCAAACACCTGACTTCCACAGTTTCTCGTTTAGCACCTTAGGCACTTCCAACCTTGTTCAAGCATATTCCTAAGTTTCCAACTAGGTGTTAAATAAGAACATAACAATCCACACTAGCATCCAAAGCCCTAATCGAGATTATCCAGCTGAATTAGAGTTAAAGAAAATCGGGATGTTACATTACCACCCCCTTACAGAAAATTTCGTCCCAAAAGTTCCAACACATACCTGTTAACCGATAAGGATGACTCTGCCGTATCTTAGCTTCACGTTCCCACATTAAGTCTCCCGTTACCGGGTTCCATTCCACTCTGACTAATGGAATGTGCTTGCCGCTCAATTCCTTGATCCTTCTATCCACGATTCGAACAGGTGAAGCCTCGTACTCAAGGTTCTCTCTCAGTTGGATTGATTCGGGCTCTAGCACGTGTGATGGATCAAGGTGGTACTTTCTGAGTTGAGAGACATGAAAGTCGTCGTGGAGATTTGACAGATTGGGTGGTAAAGCTATCTGATAGGCTACAGGGCCGATTCGTTGAAGAATCTGAAACGGTCTTATGAATCTAGGTGTTAGCTTTCTAGATTTGACTGTCCTGCCCACTCCAGCTCTTGGGGTAACTCTCATGAAGACATGGTCGCCCTCTTGAAATTCCAAGGGTCTTCTCCTCTTGTCGGCGTAGCTTTTCTACCTATCTCTCGCGATCTTCATCTTCTTCCGTATCTTACGGACTTGTTCCGTTGTTTGCTGTACCAGCTCCGGACCTAACAGCTGACTTTCTCCAGTCTCAAACCAACATAACGGAGTCCTTCACTTACGTCCATACAATGCCTTGTACGGCGCCATGCCAATACTTGAATGGAAACTGTTGTTATAAGTAAACTCGATCAATGGAAGGAACTCGTCCCAACTTCTCGTGTTCTCCAACACGTACGCTCTTAAGAAATCCTCTAATGACTGAATTGTTCGTTCAGACTGACCATCCGTTTAAGGATGATAAGCAGAACTCATACTTAACTTAGTTCCCATTGCACTATGTAAGCTCCTCTAGAGCCTTGAGGTAAACCTTGGATCACGATCCGAAACGATGCTTGAAGGTACCCCCTGCAGCCTCACAGCCTCCTTGATGTAAATCTGAGTCAATCGCTCCAGAGAGTAACTCTGGTTGATAGGTAAGAAGTGAGCGCACTTCGTCAACCTGTCAATGATCACCCAGATTGCATCACACATTTTCTGAGTTCTCAGCAACCCAGAAACAAAGTCCATGGCAACGCTATCCCACTTCCATTCTGGGACATCCAGCGATTGCAACAACCCTGCTAGCTTCTGGTGTTCAATCTTCACTTTTTGACATACCAAGCAAGTTAGGACATATGCCGCTACCTCTTTCTTCATCCTCGGCCACCAGACCAACTTCTTCAGGTTCTGGTCCATCTTGGTAGTCCCCAGATGGAAACTCAGCTTGCTCTTGTATGCTTCCTCCAAGATCATATCCTTAACTTCTCTATCCGCTGGCGCACAAACCGGATCACCATACCTAAGCAGACCATCAATACCTCTTCTGAATTCCACAGTCTTACCTTCCTCTATTACTTGATTCACGCCCTCGAGGTACTTATCTTCAGCTTGCTTCTTCCATAAACGTTTCAGGAAATCGCTAGTTACACAAACCATCCCCAGATTCAGCTTATCCTCGACGATTTTCGCTTCCAGATTCAGATCTCTAAACGCCTCTAACAACTCGAGATCCTTTACCATAATGGTAGATACATGTAGGGATTTCCTACTAAGCGCATCCGCTACTACATTCGCCTTAACTGGATGGTTATGCAGGTCGAATTCATAGTCCTTTATGAATTTCATCCACCTGCGTTGCCTCATGTTCAGCTCTCTATGGTCGAATAGATACTTCAGGCTCTTATGGTCGCTAAATACACTGAATTTAGCACCATGCAGATAGTGTCTCCGTATCTTCAATGAAAACACTATCACAGCCAATTCCTAATCATGCGTTGGGTAGTTCCGCTCATCTACTCTTAACTACATGGAGGCATACGCCACCACTTTTCTTTCTTGCATGAGCACACATCCTAAGCCTAGATAAGATGCATCACAATATACATCAAATTGTCCTAAGGGATCTGGTAGCACCAACACAGGTGATTTGGTTAGTCTTCTCTTCAACTCCTAGAAACTTTGCTCGCAAGCCTCTGACCATTCAAATGTCTTCCCCTTTCTCGTTAACTGGGTCATAGGTAACGCAATCTTAGAGAATCCCTCGATAAACCTCCGATAGTAGCCTGCTAAACCAAGAAATCTTCTCACCTCGCTTATAGACTTAGGGCTTTCCCAACTCACTATGTCCTCAACTTTCGCAGGATCCACTTCGATTCCATCCTTACTGATCACGTGGCATAGAAACTGAACTTCCTCTAACCAAAACTCGCACTTTTTTACAGTTTAGCATACAACTGTCGATCCTTTAGCACTTGCAACATCGTCCTTAGATGTTGTTGGTGTTCCTCTATACTCGAAGAGTATACAAGGATGTCATCGATGAAAACGATAACGAACTTGTCAAGGAATGGTCGTAAGATCCTGTTCATACAATCGATGAACACAGCTGGAGCATTAGTCACACCAAATGGCATAACCAAGTACTCATAGTGACCATACCAACTTCGAAAAGCAGTATTTGGCACATCCTACTTCCTAATTCGGATCTGAGGGTATCCAGATCGCAGATCTATCTTAGAAAACACAGCTGCTCCTTTTAGCTGATTCATCAAATCATCTATCCGTGGTAACGGATACTTGTTCTTTATCGTCACTTTGTTCTATTGACGATAATTTACGCACAGCCTCAAACTCCCGTCCTTCTTCTTCACAAACAGCACCGGCACTCCCCACGGAGATGCACTAGGTCTGATGAACTCTTTGCCTAGCATCTCGTCCAACTGTTTCTTCAGCTCCTTCAGCTCAACTGGAGACATCTGATATGGTGCTATCGATATAGGCTATGTTCCCGGTACATGATCTATAGCAAACTCCACCTCTCTCCAGTGGCAGTCCAGGAACATCATCGGGAAAGACCTTCGAAAACTCTCGCATGATAGGTAAAGCTACGACACCAGGAGTCTCCTTTGCTTTCAAAGAGAATAGCACCACGCATCCGTCCGATCGTCCACCCGTCGGGATACTCTCATCGGCCGGCATCAATCCAGATCGCTCTGAGAAAAGAAGGTTTTATTTGAATAGTCTAACATCACATGGTTGGCTGAAAGGTAGTCCATGCCTAGGATTACATCTATCTGTTGCATAGGCAAACGGATAAGATCAACAAGAAAATGACGGTTCTCTATTGTGATAGGACATTTAAGGCATACAGATAGGGTAGTTAAAGAATCACCAGTAGGCGTTGAGATAGTCAAATCGTAGGGTAATACAGAAACAGGCAACCCTAAATGGTCCATGCACTCTAATGATATGAAGGAACGAGTAGCCCCCGAATCAAACAAAACTGACAAAAGTTTACCAGAGACTAAGCATTTACCTCGAATCAGGTTGGGGCTTTGAGAGGCTTTAGAGCCCCTCACGGCAAACACTCTTCCAGTCATTTGTGGCCTACTCTGCTGACTCGCCACTGCTGATCTTGCTTTGCCACTCTGAGATCTACCCCTCTGCTGTTGAAACTGAGCCCTCCTGATAACTCCAGGCTTGCAGTCTGACGCATAATGACCCATCTAGTTACTGTTGAAGCACCTGACGTTCTGGGTCCTTGGACAGTTCTTGACTAGATGCGGTCCCCCGCATCGAAAACAGGTCTTAATCTCCTATTGCCCTTGAGTAAAGCTGCTCCCCTTATGGTTGACATCAAAACTGAGCCGGGCGATCATACGGCCTTGCCCTCTGCTGAAACTTGCCACTTCTACCTCTATGGTTGCTCCAAATAGGTCCACCACTTCTCACTTGTTGTGGGACAATCCCTACTCGATTGTGCCCTTCCACCACCGTGCACTTCTCTACCAACTCAGGAAAAGAGCTGATACTCAAAGGTAACATTGATCGCTTCAACTCGGGCCTCAACCCATCTTCAAACCTTCTATAGACCCATTCTTTGTCTGGATGGATCTGATAGAACTGTGAGAACTTGAGTAGCACTTCGAACCTCATAGCGTACTCACCAACTGATAGTTGTTCCCGTTTCAGGCTCAGGAACTCTTTCTGCTTTTCTTGTCTGACGCTCCTTGGGAAGTACTTCTCCAAAAAGCACTCCCGAAATAGTTGCCAAGTCAAAATCCTTTCTCCGGCCTCTAACAATCTGGCCTTGGTCCTCTACCAAGCCTCTGCTGCTCTAATCAGCATGAAAGCAGCGTATGTAACTTTTTTGTCATCTCTGTAGTGTGTGGCCATGAACACCTTCTCAATCTCTTGCAACCACATCTCTGCAGATTTAGGGTTGTACTCTACGTGGAACTAAGGAGGATTTCCCTTCATGAAAGCATTGAGACCGGTGTCCACCGTCTCATTTCCTCTTACTACGTGTAGCTGATCCTGTCTTGCTTCCTTTTCTTCCTGCCTTTGTATATACTGGGCAGTTTGCTAGGTTTAATGCATCATGGCGGTAGCCAAATCCCGCATGGCCCACATTACTTCAGAGGTGTCACCACCACTTCCTGTCCCTGAGTGGTCACCATTGTTATTGTTATTGTTATCATTGCCTCCGGTCGCAGCCGGCCTTCCTCCTCTCCTTCTTCCACGAGCCATCTAGCTTCCTATAAAAAGGAGCTATCAGTTCCAATTCATAAGACATATAATAGTACTTAACAATTCAACATATCATATGCCTTATCAATGAAAACAGTTGTCACATTTCGATAACTAGCGCATCGGACACTCTACCCAAAACCAGACTTAGTTGATACAACTCGGGTATCAACTGTTAAAGCCAGTACACTTTCCAGAATCTAGTAATGGTTCTGGACTTCCACAGTCCGTTGTAGAATCAAGCTGCTCTGATACCATAAAAATGAGATGACCCCATACGTATGAAACCGCTGCAGAACGTCCTCGATGCTCTGATACCACCAAAATGAGATGACCCCACTTACGTAGGATAATCCTATTAGTCCCAAGCTCCTACTATTATTAACTATGCTTAACCGTATCATAGCGATAGCGTGGTGTTCAAGCAACGTAGCGGAAACTAGTGCATTAAAAACATATGACAGACGGAAAGCATAGAAAAACATCAGAGTAAGGCGTAACATAACGCAGTATATACGTAAACATGCATAACCACAGCCCCATCAATAGGGCACTGTACATACATATACAAACGGTATAACGAAAGGATGAAAGAACGAAAATACAATAAACAAGAAAAGAAGACCCTCGCAGCTCACCAGTATAACCCGTCCCACACTCAAAAGGTACATGAAAAGCTCTCAGCTCACAACCTAGGACGCACTGGCAGGCTCCCATCATCAGCGGTGATGAGGCCCTGAACTACCCTGTCCCTCACCAGGAGTACACCTATACCTCACCAAAGGCTCATACTCCGACGAAAAACGAGACACAATAATACGATGCCAACGGTAGGTCCTTAGGTACTGCTTCGACCTCCGGCGCTGACCTCGATAGACCAAGCCTCTCCTACTGGACGCATGCGAAGATGCTGGGTCGACCCAGGTGTAGTCCTGCTCATGACGCCTCAGCGGCAGCAACATACGTGGGAAAGGTAGGAACTGCATGACTCTAAAGGCTCCCATGATGTCCTCCCTGTGCGATTCCCCTCATCGAAACATTATGTTCATCGGCCCTGTCTAGACCGTAAGAAAAGTAGAGGGGTCGACGCGCACCCCCCGATCATTGTGATAGATGATCTCGATCAGGCCTAACACCGGCATCCTCAATGCCGATGTGATGAAAGGGTGTGCCCTCGGATCCATCAGTTGGCTCCTCGTCTTCACGGGAATCGAAAACCAAACAGACTTGCAAAAAGCAGTCGGGAGATAAGAAATATAACGCATAGCAATGTCGGAAATGACATTAATGCAGTAAACAAATATCATATAGCAAGTAGCAGGTACAACAAGTACGACAAATACTACACTCAAACATATGTCTCCCAAGATAACACATGCAACAAGCATCCATCTCCATGAGTCTAACACTCAGATCAATCCTCTAGACCTGGATACTAATCCCATGCAGCATGTCAGCCGAAAGCTCACGAAAACTGGTTCCACACCAGAACGGTTCAACACCCAAACAAGTCCACACCGGAACAAGTTCTATGTCGGAACAGAGTTAGTTTGTCCAAGAAACCGAACCGCTCGCCGTGACCAATAAGAGTGCATCCCCCTAACACACCGGAACCTGGGTACCTCGGTAGCCTCGGAACGTTAGCCTGGAACATGGAAAGCTCTGGGATTATTCGGGCAAATCGGACTGGATCGGGCGTCACGACAAGATAAGAGCTACCTCATTCGTTACTGTAAACTATTCCCGAGACCGGCAACATCCCCAAGGTCACTCACTTGACTGTCCCATCTACTTTCCATACCCGCACTCAGGTACAACTACCCTCGTACGACGCTGGCAGCCCCTACTACCTATCATACGACCTCGCCACTTGGCTGCTGATGATATGCAACAAACATCCTCAACGGGGTTGATACCGATTCTCACCCCTAAACTCCCAATCAGTAACAACACGATGCCACTGCATCTACACGGCCATAGCCTCGACGCCACATGACCACAAGCCACCGCTCAAACAACACAGCCACAGCCTCAAACAGTCAGCATAACAGCAACAACACCATCCACGGTATCAACCCGATAACAACACGACACACAACCAAACTTAAGTCTACGAAATTCTGCCATCACACAACGATTACCGCAAATAGTATAAGAGCAACAAAACCAACAACAGTAATATCAACAACTGCACATAACAGCATATCATGTACCAAGTAGCATAAAGGCACTTAAACAAATAGCAATAATAGAATTCCATATCGCAACAATCATACGAAGCAGATCATCCTCAATCAACAATTCGCTAACCTAGGGTTTTAGGTACTTTATCAGGGCTCAACCACTAGTAGGGTTAGGGCTTCCCTACACATAGCAGAGAAACACACAACACTACTCTTGCCTTCCGGACGACATCAATACTCTTTCTCCCCCTTGAACAGTTGTAGCACGAACTTCGAAACGATCACCGGAGCTCCACCAACAAGCTTGCAGCGCCTCTAGGAGCCACAGATAGCTCCGATTCCGCCTCCAACTCACATGCTCACGAACACGAACTTTTCCCTAATCACAAGCACAACACATATTCAATAATGTTAGCGTTAGGGCAAGCTCAAGGATCAAAGAAAGAGGCAAAGACTCGAAGAACCACAAAGAACACGTGTTAAGGATTCGGGTTTACCTTGGACGAATCGAGAAACAAATTCGTCAAAGTCATAGATAACTTTGTCGCGATCACAACAGTACAGTCGGAATCGTGTTCCGGTACCTCAATCGCTTCGAAACGAGAGTTTCTCTAACTGGAAATCCGAAGCTTCTCTCACTAACTTTCTGCAACTCGAGCTTGAAAGTGGAAAATGCCCTAAGTGAAAGAGAAGGGAAAAACTTCACTTGGGGCATCATGCTGAGAACGCTTTAGCATGGACATCTAGAACGCTTGAGCGTGAGGTTCCCTCCACGCTTGAGCGTGGAACCTCGTCCACTCCGCCTTTGCCCTAGCCTGACACGTGTACCGCATGCGTCAAAAAGCACACCAGCTGGTAAACGCACTCAACACACTTGAGTGTGCAACATGCCAACGCTTGAGCGTTGGCACGCCAGGGCGTGCTCCCTTCCCACGCTTGAGCGTGCTGCTCAGCTGGGAAGAGCCTTCCAAAAACCTGACTTTCACATTTTCTCGTTTAACACCTTAGACACTTCCAACCTTGTTCAAGCCTATTCCTAAGCTTCCTACTAGGTCTTAAACTAGCACATAACAATCCACATAAGCATCCGAAGTCCTAATCGAGATTAACCAGCTCGATTAGTGTAACAGAAAATCGGCATGTTACACCCTCTCTCCGAGTGCACAGCCGCACCGCCGTAACTGCACAGTCGTATCGTCATTCTTAAGGTACTCTTTTGTTTCTCTCTTGCAATCTTCACTTTATCTCAACCTCTTTCTCTTCACTATGGTCATTGTTAAAGAATTTGAGACTTACTCTAAACATGTTGGGTTTATCTTGGGTGGCTCCTGTTTGCGGCTGGGAGAGCAAGTAAGAAGGATGGGATTTTGTCAATTGGGAAAGATGAAGAAACAAGAACAATTTGCAGAATATTTCCTTATCCATCTCACTTGAAATATTTATTAGGTATTCTTATGCAGATATTGATATTTTATATAGGTAAATAGGTTTATTCTTTTGCATTCATCTTTTGTTACTATTGAAGACTTTATTTTTTCCTATATTTGGTGCACGTAAATAACAACTTCTTTTCAGTTGGTAATGCAAACAAAGAAATCAATGTAACTATTAGGCTTTTGTCTGTTCTTTTTAGGAAAGAAATATTATATCTGATAGTTGTCACAGTTCCTATAATTTATTTTTTTAATTGGAAAGTGTTGATCTTATTCATTTCTATTCTTTATCTGGAACACCAGTCATTCAAGTATGACAAATATGGTAGCTTTGTGATCTTCCTAGAGTACAAAAAACATTTAATGTTTGTGATTTGGCTATCACATTGGTGTGTGTTGAATACATGCATTCTCTGTGTCTCACCTCTCTCTGAATACATGCATTGAAAATTGTATCCCTTTTAAATATCTATCAAATAACGTAACTACATGTACCTTTGCAGAAAATATAGTGATTGTCCTTATGTTGTTAGCTATAGCAGCAAAGTCGTTATCAACTAGGGTCCCAATGTTTATGATCAAGCTTGTGCAGCTTGCACCAAGAGCAAAAGAAGTTACATCTGCTGCCAAAAGGGTTAGACTATTATTACCTTCTACTCTTTCAGCTGCTTTTTTGAATCTCTTGGACTTCTAATGTTATTTCTTTGTGTGAAATTTTTATGTGTAATTGTGATGTGTGTGTAATTTCCTTTCAGAACTTTTATGAATTTCAAATGTTAATAGATCTCCTTCCAAACTTTCTTTGCCATTTGTGAACTGGATGTCATCTTACTATGTATATGTGCATGCCATGTCTTTATTCCCATGTGATTAACATGCTCCCATCCTGCTTTGATCAAATAATTTTTAGTGAACAATTAATATGGCTTCCTTTTGTAAGTTCAGTTTGAAAGTTACTGTCACAAAATTCAGTCAAAACATAACTAGAGTTTGTTCATTTATTTGTAAATTCAGATATTGACTTTACAAGCAGAACCTGTTCTAGTGCTGGTCCTAACTCCTGAAGTTGTCTCATTTGTGCATATATTCCATTATGTTGGATATAATTGTTTATATCATAATTTACTCTTGTATATGTTTTTCAAATGCTTCATTTATCGGTACATGTTCCTAGTTCTTACTTAACTCAGGCAAATTATCAACTTTTTCTCTTACTACTACATGCCATTTCTTAGTTGTTTCAGTTAATTTTGTGAAATGGAGTGTAGAAGGTGGATGAGTGATCCATCAAAATGAAGTGAAGAATATATTCGAAGGGTTAATGAATTTCTAGAATTTGCCTTTCAAAATTCAGAAGTTAATGGAAAAATCTTGTGTCCTTGTACAAAATGTGCCAACCTTCAATCACGTTCTCGCACAAGTGTCTATGAAAACCTAATCCTTGTAGTGAGTGTTTGTAAAATTTGATTTAAGTTCAAAGGTCACTAATTCATAAGGTCAAAAGACCTTATCTTTGTTTTGACTACAGTTGGACTCATAAAAAGACATTAAGTTTCAGCTTCTATTAAGACAAATGATATGTAAGAATCACACTGGACTGAAAACTTAAAGTGTTTAGTGTCCAAAAGACTAAAACATATACTTAACAGAGATGCGTCCAGAAAGTCAAGTGTTACTTCCAACTAGTCTTTGGACTTTACCTTCACTCTTAATGGATAATTTTTCTATATCCAGAAGACACGGGTCTGCTTTATCGATCTGTTGCATCCAATATTATTATATTATTGTTGGTGCATCCACTAACTTTGTTGTTTTGCAGATGAGATGACACTTCGTTTTAAAAGTCTTGAATATATCTTAAATGAAATATCCTTTTGGATAAAGAAAAAACGAGGTACAACGTAGTACACATCGAGCCATGAAAAGCAAAAGCAATAGCAGCAAAAGTAAAGGTCAACCTACTCTGATGCAACCTGCTATCACTACTGCACTAGAAAAGCAAATTTGCTTTCTGGTCACACAAAGAAAGGACACCTATGCGCAGAAGATAGCTAGCAATGAATATGTGTCTAACGGATAATCAATAAGTCTAAACGGACATATTTGAGACCGTTTAATCTTTGAAGAGCTGAAGACTGTATCAAGACAGAGAAGCGACGTTTATGAGAGAGCACGAACCAACGAACAAAAGCAACCAAGAATACTCATTCATTTCAAAACTCTTTCTATACACTCAAAGCTGAAAATATTTCATATTCTTTCATTGTAAAGTTTATACTGTTTCAAAGAGTTAAACCTAGTAATATCCTCATACATGGTGAGTTAGTAAAAAGCTCAAAACAACCTTCAAATCTCTGATTTTGTTGAGCCTGAAGAGGATTGTCTGTAAAAGAATACTTGGAGCCTGGAGAGTTGTAGAATACTTGGAGTTGTATAGTCTGGAGTGACTAAGAAATAACTTGTAACAGTGCTAAGTGTTTAGTGGAAAAACCTTCAAGTAGAAGGGACTGGACGTAGCTCTTTGTTTGAAAAGAATGAACCAGGATACATCTTTGTGTGAATCTCTCTATCTCTATTTCTATAAAGTTTATTTATCTACTAACTTGGGGATTGTTTTGAAGGTTCTTAAACCATTGCGAAAATCTTTTTTTCTGTGTGCGTCTTTCTTGTTTGCTAAGAGAGTGTTTGAAAAGGTTTTTGAAAAAGTATAAGAAACATAATTCAATCTCTTTTCCTGTATTTCCCTGTTTCTCTTTCAGGTAAATAAACAAGAACAAAACCTAGAGTACAATTCTTCAAGCGCTTGTGGTGCTATTCTCCAATAAAAATAAAAAATGTGTGACAATTCATCAATTAAAATATAACTAGATGTTGACCCGCACAATGTGCAGTAACAAATAGACTAGGCCGAGCTAGCCCCCGACAGGCCTGAGCCTGACCTGTGTTCCAATCTCAAGGCCTGAGACTGACCTATTAGCCTGATATAGGTCAATTTTTAAGGCCTGACCTGGCCTACTTCAAAACCTGGCCCGGCCTGGAAGCCTATTTAAAAGCCTACTTTTCAACAAGACATTTAAATATGCCTTCATCTATAAATAAGTTATAGACCATCACTTGTAAATAGTTTTTTAAGCCTCTAATGATAAAGAGGTTGATAAACCGATACTGATAAATAGGTTGTTAGGCCTTCACAAATAAATACGCAAGTAGACCTCTACATTTAAATGGATCAATATATATGCCTTTACTTTCAAATGTTAGAAATATTACATATATTAAGTTCTATATTATATATAAGTGTGTTAAATAGGATGATCTGATAGGCCTAATAAGCTTTTTTTAAAGCCTCAGCTTGACCTCTTTAGCAATATAGGCTTTTTAAAAAGCCTTGACCTGACCTTTTTGTTAAATAGGCTAGATCAGGCTAGGTCTTAAATAGGCTAAGACATAGGCCCCTGACAAGCGGTCTGACCTATTCTCATCCCTAGTTATAATGCGCAAAGTATATAAAATGATATAAGCAATAGTAAATATTTTTTGAATTCTTATATGTAAATTTTGTAACACCCCATTTTTTCAAGCTCTCTAAAGTTAATAAACAGTATTTATGTGTTTGTATTTTATTGGATGATCTAGAGAGTGAATTAAAATAATCTGAGACCATAGTCACGCTCTACGCTATCGTAGGGAGTTATGGTTAAATTTTGGGTTAAAAGTTCGGGCGGAGCCCGGTCTGCGTTTTCACTGACAGTAAGATTTTACTGATTAGAAAACCTAATTTTAACTCATGAACGAAAAAATTAGGTTTTATATTTTATTTCCAATGATACTAGTTATTTTGAAAATTTTCAAAATAAATAAGTCGTTATACTTTATTCGAGCGTAAAACCAAAATCGGGTAAACAACGGAGCTGAATACGGGATTTCCGGGACCCGCTAACGAATAAGCATGAAGTCACTTCAATGAAAACTCACCTAGGTAACTCACAATCTCATCATTAAGATTTTACAAATATCTAATATATTTAGGGCGAGAAAAGATCGAAATGCCCGTGACCTTTTGTTTTAATTCTAATTCTATCCCTAGGCAAAATGACTCTTTTGCCCCTGGGAATTTATGAAATGACCCTTTTGACCCTGTGACTCACCAATGTCATCATTACATTTCTAGAAATATCTAGATATTTATAGCGGAAATGACAATTATGCCCCTAGTCTTCTGTAAAATGACAATTTTACCCCTAAGTGACACCCTTTGTCCCTAAATGAACAAAGTTTGGACTTTCTTACCCTCACTCCTCATGCCCCTAAGCCCCCATTAACACTTCATTTACTTCATTTTCTCACAAACACAAAACCTTACTTGTGTTATGATCTTTAAAGATCAAAAGCTTGACTTTTGATTTTCTCTCAAGTGTTCTTCAAAGTTCTTGAGATGTTCTTCACTTTCTCTCCACTTTCCCATCAACCTAGAGGTAAACTCTTTTGACTCAAGTTAGTAAAGTTGTTCCTTGCTTCATTGTCTTGACATCTATGTGTTTTGTTTCTCAAGTGATCCATAAGCAAATTTGTGAAGCACAACTTACTTGATCCTTGCAATTTTCCATCATCCAAGAGGTAATCTCTTCTTTCCATGATCAATCATGATCTCTTCTTCATTCATATAGTAATATTATGCCATGAATCATCATCATCCATTATCATGAAACTTTTTTCAAAAAATCTCTAGAAAATCATAGAAAAATCCTATGATCATGAAACCAATTTCTTTGAACTCACCATGATGTATACAATGATCATCTAGAAGCTTGAACCCAAAAGAAATTTATTCTCTATTTTATTCAAGCTTGGCCTAACCCTATATAGGTAGGATTAAGAGAATTGTGTTGTTAAATGTTAATGTTTGAATGGATTATGTGTTTGTAGTTGTGATTGGGAATCGGACGAGTAATCGGGAGAGTTCGCGGACCGATAAGACGACTTTTCGCAGAGTGTAAAACTTCAAGAGGTAAGGGGAGTTTGCCTGAGGGATTTTACCGATAACTATTTGTTATCCGTGATTGATTTGTGTAGCTCTGTTTGAGCTTCGTTGTGATTGTAATAATGTTCTATGCCTAGTATATGTTTGTGATGATGTATGCTTGGATGGAAAAGTGTTTTCATGTATGTTGAAAACCATACTTTAATCTCTAGATCAAGTAAGGATTTTTATGCTTGTTTATGGTTCAATGATGTATAATTATTATTCATCATAATATTGTGATCATTTTGAGCTATTACTTGACAAATTAGTGAAGCAACATCTTCACATCCTTATGGTATAGCATTCGGCCTTGTTCTCAAGAAAAAGGAAGAACATGAATTGTTCTTGAACATTCAATGTGTTTGGAAAGTTAGAAAATGTTTTAGTAACTTGTATTTGAAAAACAAACAAGAAGTGATTTTGATCGAAAGATCAAATGGGATTTCAGTCCTCAAGTGTTTTTAACTAAGGTGAGTAAAATTAATATGAAGTCACCTTAGGATTAATGGGATGTCACTCTTTGAAACTAAGTTAACATTCAATATTCCAAGTATAAAGAGGACCTTGTCCTCACGTTTGAATTAATTGAATCATAGTTGGAAAACTAAATGAAATTCCATTTCTTTTACACTAACTTCAATCATGGTTTTACACTAAGTTAGTAAGGAAAAACCCTTTTCAAATTGGTTAACGTACTTTACTTCAAGCAAGTAACAAAGTTCTTTTAAATCAAATGAGTTTTCAATTAGAAAGGTTTCGGTTTACAAAGTCTCAAATCGAGAGTTTTCAACTCAGGTCGTAAAGTTTTACGTATGAAAAACCTAAGTTAAGTAATTAACTTAGAGCAAAAGAAAAGAGATATTTATGTATAGTATATGGTGGAACAAGACCATGCACTATACCATTGATGATTTAGTTTATCAATGACTCCATAAGACTTAAGTAAATCAATACTTATTTCATTATTCGAAATCCAAGGAATTAATATCTTAGAAAGGATCGAAGACTTATCTAAGAGGATTCTGATTCCTTCTTCATAACACTTAGGATTTGAGATGTAATTCATAAGACACAAACACAAACATGAAAGATTTTGGGTTTGAAACCATAGTTCAATAACGGATCGGTTGTCCGGATCCATGAAAAAGTCGTTCAATTGTTTCAGTCTTGTGATGACTCGATCTCGGAGGGATCACAAAATTTTTCGGGTGGATAAATGTTTTATAATACAAAGACGCATATAGTTCCTAAAAAAGAGAACCTTGGGGTTTATCCGGTGGATAGACATTGCTTTATCGCATCTGCTTTGTGTAAACATTGGCATTTTATTGCATGAGTTGTAAGGCCTTGAGCCTAGAAGTTGAGCTTACACCTAGATGCTGGTGCGAATCTTACATTGATGATCTTAAATGGTCTTTGGAGGTATCAGGGTTGGAAGGGCTGACATGAGACCAGTTGGTGATTCTTCTGTGTCGTGGCGAATCTGAGCAATACACTGACATCCTCTACTAGATGCCGTACTTTTCATGTTTGGTCGAGAGTGTTTCCATAAAGCCAGATACGTGCACGTTACGAATGTTGTAGCATCCTGCCCATGGCTGGCAATAACCGGAACATGTCCTCCCATTCACTCTCTCCGACGTTTTGTTAGCTCCATGGAGTAGGGGTCAGAGTTTTACCCTTGTGGCATATGGCATTGAGTCATGTACATTGCATTGCATTGCATGACTATTGATGATTACATTTACTTATTGTACATCATTATTCTGCTTTCGAATATGTCCTATGCTGCTAATTGCTTAATATGATATATTGTGATTTATGGTATGCATGTTGGACATGTTGTTACCTGGTGTGTTGTCTTGTGTTACTTCTGCTATTGTGCTATGTTGATACTATATATGTTCATATGCTGTTTTATATGTCGTGCATATAGTTATCGCGTTTAAATCCATATATTGGTTACTCACCCTTGCCTGTACATATTGGACACCCTGTTGTGTTTTTGGATACGTGTACAGATGCTTCTCAATGGTCATTTGGGTCACTTTGGGACCCTATAGCTTGCATTTCTTGATGTCGACAACGAAGATGTGTGGACTGTGGACGACGAGGCCCAGTCTCATTGGTACGATTTATGCTAGGTAGTAGGCTCTATTGTCCGTAGAGTTCTTTTATCAAACCAGCTCTTAGGATTTTCAATGTTTAAGTTGAGAAAGTCGGTATATGTGGTTTCGAAAACCTCTGTATAGTTTGAAACTTCAGTATGAAAAGCAATTTCAGGAAAGCTTATATGTGATGGTGAAATGATTTATAAATGAATCCAGTTTTTGTGTGTTGCCAAGAATAATATGATTTTTTTTATTGTGATGTGTGTATCGCTTTTCCGAAGTATTATTGTAACATCCCGGTTTTTCTGTGAACTCTGACTGAGTTGGTTAATCTCGATTGGAGCTTTGGATGATTGTGTGAATTGTTGTGTGTTAGTTTTATACCTAGTTTGAAGCTTAGGAATAGGCTTGAACAAGGTTAGAAGTGCCTATGGAGTAAAACGAGTAACTAGGGAAGTTAGAAGGCTGGAGGTTCTTCTTTCGCTGAGCTTGACGCTCAAGCGTGAAAGAACTCCACACTCAAACATTGAGACGCTTAAGCGTGGGAGAGGCGGACGCTTCGGCGTGCTGAGTGCACTGTGCAGCTGCTCTAAGTTTGGACGCGAGTGAGACACGTGTCAGGCTAGGGAGCAGGCGGAGTGGACGAGGTTCCACGATCAAGGGTGGATAGATCCCATGCTAGAGCATGGCAACGCTCAAGCGTGCAGTGTGATGAACGCTTAAGCGTGGGTAGCAGAAACCATAAATGGAGCTTCCACTTTCATCTTCACACTTGCACGAAACTTGGTGAGTTTTTTGGGTTTAATGAGAGAGGCTTTGAGGTTTTTAGAGAGAGAAAGTTTGCTTTCAAGGCAATCGAAGTACCGAAACGCGATGCCGACTATACCGTTGTGATTATGGCTGAGTTATCTACAAATCTGACGGATTGGTTTTTCGATTCACCAAAGGTAAACTCGGATCCCTAACATGCGTTCTTCGTGTTCTTGGCATTCTTTTTACCTTTTCCTTTAATCTTTTGAGCTTTCCCTAGAGCTAACACTATTGTGCATGTGTTGTGCTCATGATTAGGGTAAAGTTCGTGCTCACGGTGGTGCAAGGTTTGGTGCTTGAGGCCGTGGCTGTGAGGGGAAGTTCATGGCTGTCTTGGGCTATTCTTGGAAAGAGGGCTGCGAGCTTGAGGAAGGAGGAACGAGCCGGTGATTCCCTAGATTCGTGTGATGACTGTTCAGGTGGGGAGAAAGAGTACCGCTGCCGTCGAGAAGGCAAGAGTAATGTGGTTGTGATTTATGCTATGTGTAGAGAAGCCTTACTAGTGGTTGAGCCCCGATAAAGTATCTAGACCCTAGGTTTAGCTTACTTTGGGCTATCGCCGTTAAAGTTGTAAACCCTAGGTTAGCGAACTGCTGATTGAGGATGCTTGTTGTAGTATGACTGAATGTGCCTATTGTTGCTGTTGCTATCTGTCTAAATGCCTACGTGCTACTTGGTATATGTGATATGCTGCATATATGATGTTGTTGATATTGCTGCTATCATGTTGATGTTATTGCTGCTGTTATTGTGCTGTAGGGGGTAATATTGAGAGTTGTGGTGGAATGCCGTAGAATAAGTTTGGTTGTGTGCCGTGTTGTTGTCGGGTTGATACCGTGGATGGTGTCGTTGCTATTATGCTGACTTCTTGAGGCTGTGGCCGTGTTTGTTTGAGTTGTGGTTCGTGGACGTGTGGTGTCGAGGCTATGGCCGTGTGGATGCAGTGGCATCGTGTTGTTTCTGGTTAAGAGCTTAGGCGTGAGATCTGGTATCAAGCCCGTTGAGGATGTTCGCTGCATATCATCATCAGCTGTCAAGTGACCAGGCCGTATGACAGGTAGTATGGGCTGTCAGTGTCATATGAGGTTAGTGATACCTGAGTGCGGGTAGGGAAAGTAGATGGGGCGGTCAAGTGAGTGGCCTTGGGGATGTTGTCGGTCTCGGGAATAGTTTACAGTGACGGATGAGGTAGCTCCTACCCTGTCGTGACGCTCGATCCAGTTCGGTTTGCCCGACTAATCCCAGAGCTTTCCAGTTGTTCCAGGCTAACATTCCGAGGCGACCGAGATACCCTGGTTTCGGTGTAGAAGGGGGATGCACTCTTATTGGTCACAGTGAGTGGTTCGGTTTCTTGGACAGGCTGTTTTGGTGTGGACTTGTTCGGGTGTGGAACCGTTCCAGTTGGGAACCTGCATAAGTGAGTTTTTCGGCCGACATGCTGCATGGGATTAGTATCCCGGTCTAGAGGATTGATCTGAGTGTGAGACTCATGGGATGGATGTCTGTTGCATTTGTTGTCTCGAGAGATGTGTGCTGGAATGCAGTAAATGTTATAAATGTGATATCTGTTATATGCTACCTGTTATGTGTGTTTACTACATTACTGTTGTTTTCCTACTTTATGACACGTTGTATTTCTTATCTCCCTTTTGTTTTTCCTTGTTGTCTGTTTGGTGATCGCTTGAAGACGACGAGCCAGCGGAGATTCAGCATGGACCCGAGACTTCACTCGTTCATCACAGGGGCACCGTGGATGCCGATGCTGGGCGATATCGAGATTGTATACCATGACGAGAGGGGATGGCGGGTAGACCCCTCTACCTTTTTTATGGTCTACACAGGACCAGTCAGCCTGATTTTTCGGAGCGGTACACCTCCGTATGTAGATATCATTGGTCCCTATCACATCTACCAGTTCCTCCCCTTTCCGAGGATGTGGCGACCTCCGAGGTAGAGGGAGCAGGACTATACATGGGTGGCACCCCAATCTTCGGTCGTGACCAGCAGGAGAGGTTACATCTACCGAGGCCAACGCAGGAGGACCGAGCAGTACTTGAGGACTTACCGCAGGCGTAGGATCGTGGTGTCCAGTTCTTCGTCAAAGTATGAGCCGATTGTGCGTTACAAGCGTACTCATGAAGAGGGTCAGGGTAGTTCAGGGCATCCTCACCACTGATGGTGAGAGCCTGCCAGTGCGTCCTAAGGAGTGAGCTGAGAGCTTTTGATGTATCTTTTGAGAGGGGACGGGGGTTACTGGTGAGCTCCAAGTGTTCTTCTTTGGCTCTTGATGTATTTTTGGTTTCTACCCGACAGTATGTATATGTATGTATAGTGCCCTAGTGATGGGGCTAACTTATGCATGCTATTATACCATTATGCTTATTTTGTGCTTTATACTCTGATCATCGTTTGCTATGCTTGCCGTTCTTGTTTACGTTGTTTTGTTTTCCGCAATGCTGCTTGTATACCACGCTATCGCTTTACATACGGCTAGGCATAATAATAATAATAATAATAATAATAATAATAATAATAGATTAGGACTAATGGGAACGCTTCATATGTATAGGGTCGTCTCAATTATACTGAAAATTTTTACACCCTAGTTTTCTGACTTAAAGTAAATTATCATTTTCCGAAAGCAACCAGCAATTCTCTTTTAAATTTAATTCCGCACGTGTTCAATATGTAATGCCCAAGGGGGGTGTTACAAATTTTGTCCTAGTACAATGAAAAAAAAAAAAAAAGATAGTGCCCTTTTTACCTAAATATACCATGCAAAACATATTGTAATAATACAATATTATTAAAAATATTTTGTGACATTTCTTCTCATATGTGTTTTGAATTTTTTCCATTTTTAAGTGTAGTTGCACCTAGTTTGGCCCATGAGATTTGTTTTGTCCAGAGGGTTCCTTCATAAGATTTAGAGGGTACTAGTGCAGAAAGCACTTTTAACATAGGTTAAAAATGACTTTTAACATCGGTTAAAAAGGCGATGTAAATTCAGACGATGTTAAAGTTGTGACTTTTAACATTGGTTGTCAACCGATGTTAGTTCTGGTCAGAACTGATGTTAAAAGTAAACTTTTAACATCGGTTAAGACAAGAATTGATGCTAAAAGTCACAGTTGTGTGAAAAACCGATGTTAAAAGTAATTTTTTTAACCGGTTTGATACATAATTCATTTCTCTTCCCTGCAGATCAATCAATACATTATATATCATCCAGAATTCAGTACACAACACAAGTCCAGAATTCCATAAACTACTCATACATTAACTCCAGAATTACATATACAACATAAGTCCAGAACTCATATCACAAGTCCAGAATAACTAAACTAATTACATGCACAATACATACAGTATTATATGCAAAATCTACATTATAAACTCAACAGCGAGAATTCATATACAACACAAGTATACTCTATAATATAAGTCATCCATAAACCCCAAGAGTCTAATTCTCTATATCTAGTTCTATATTATGCTCCCTCAAGTCTTTCATTTCCTCTTTAGTGAGTGGAGTCTGACCGTTAAAAGTCTGCACAAGTTGAAATAAACTCAACATTAACTCATCAACAAAAACAAAATATAATTTAACTTGCTAAAAATTCTATATTTATTACCTGAGTCCATCTGTCGTGACCCAAATTTCATAGCCATGACCGGCCGAAAGGGAAAGACTCTCCTTTCCCCTTCGCAGCCTTTCAAGCCTATATAAATTCGTTTCATCCAAAGTAATGATTATCTTCATTAAATAACTCTATATAATGAATATGATATTCAGAGTAACTAAACAAACGTAAATTACAAAGTCCCGCCTCAACTAGATACGACCTTTAAAACATAAGGGTTCAACCCCTTTAAACTATTATCCACATGACAGTCAAGGCTCCCAACGGCTCCAAGCAAGAGAGATGGTCCTAAAGGTTCTCAAACTGCAACTGAAATGATAAACGTAGAGTGAGTATAAAACTCAGTGAGGGTCCCCACACATATACACGAACAAGCATACAAATCTACATCAACATATAATAAGCAATGACATAAACAAATACACAATCTTATAATCACATCAGTCATACAAGGGGGCATATTGTCCTGTAAGAGAGTACTTGTGGAGTGGCTTGCACTATCTTTCCTTTTTTATTTTGATGGTCCTCTCATAAGAGGAAACATAACATAAGGTATAAAATTGAGTCTTTGGGTTTCGTTTGGGGTATTCACTAAGGTCCCCCGCCTCGACAGTTTTAATTTTCTATCTCGGAGATACTGTCCATCTACATCCCTCCTCAACTTCGGGGTTGATCTCTAGGGTCCCCAACCCCGACGGTGTTGATTTATATCCCGGAGTTACCGCCTCCTCCGGTCGGCTACCCAAAGATTCGTATCATACATAGTCAATCCATTCCACTAAGTACCATATAATCACATACATCGTTCATCATCACATATACATTTTGATTCCTCATTACAAATACTAAAATAAATATGCATTTATAGATTATAGGCATTCCATATAGCAAATTGGCAGTAATAAACAAAATCAAAATCGAATACTAATTCATATATATATTTTGGCTACAGTTACGACAAAATCAAATAAAAGCCATTTAAACATCAAAAGCATCCAATGATGCTAATAACGGCCAAAAGAAAATAATAATATGCAACAGATCACCTTCATTCATCCTTACTATACTACAATATATATATATATATATATGTATATATATATATATATATATATATATATATATCATGGCATCCTATAATGGGGACACTGGCACCTTGATCAGCCGCATCAACACCGTCACGTAAAGACAATGGGTTTGTTCCATCTTTAAAATTAAAGCACTGCCCAACAACCATTTAAAGACACCACCCAACATTTACACAACAAACACACAAACTTTTCATTTTGAAAAATCGGTCAAGATTCAAACAAAAACAGGGGAACAACAACATATTCATATGACACCAAAAACAATAAAAAAAAAAAAATCCCTCACCTTTGATGAAGATTCTTGTGATCCAAAGCTTGCAAACGAAAATGAGAAGAAGAAATAGAAGAAAGACACCCAAGCTCCTCCCTTGCTTCTATAAATCTTCAAGCTCAAGCCTTACACTCCTTATTTCTCTATATGCTTTCTGATAGTGGTGAAGAAAATAAAATAAGGAGGAAGAAGGGAATGCCACTCTTAAGGGAAAAAAATTGGGCTTGGACTAAAATGTCATTGGCCGTAAAAGCATTACGGAAAATTCATGCTTAACACTAATTAACTTACTAATAAGGCAAATTATAATATTAAGGGTATGCAAATTTTGAACTACTCTATATATGTTATACAGTCCTTGTCTCAATTATTAATGCTCATCAAAAGTGTAAATTATTACACACTGTGTTAATTATAATCATGTTCATAAAAATAAATTTACTAGCATATAATATTTATACTAATTTTTTTTTTTTAAACTTATAAGATAATGTATTAATTACAAGCTTCTTTATATCATTAAAAAAATTATCATGTATACCATTTATATAAAGAGGTATATTAAATTCTTTAGAATTATGCCTACTAAAGTTTGTAAATAAAATAATAAAATTTATAGGCATAACACCATCGATCAATAATAGTCGTAGAGACAACGTTCAACATGTCTCATCATGTAGTATCCATACTCCCAGCTGCCAGCTTGCTTACGAGACTACAAATGAATATGAAATTGAATATCAAGTAAACTTATATAATAATAATTACTATTATAATTTTTTTGTAAGAATTAATAAACTACTTACGCGTGGGACAATCCATCCTGGCTTTCTTTTTTACTTGGATGGCCTACTTTTGCCATCTGCGCAAGCCATACTACTTGCAAACATAGCTCTATGATTAAAAAAATAATCATGTCAATTATGTTCATGTAATAAAGTAAAAGCAACTTGTATTACAAATTAAATTAAAGCTTACATGTCAATCATGTCCTTTAATTCAGATGTCGGAGTATAGTGCGACGAGCATAAGAAGATGACGCGATGCTGGCTAGGATGAAGTATCAACAGCTGCCAATGACCATTCCTTAATATTGGTGCTAGATAAATCTCTTTCTTTGTTTGACCATGTAGCTTTAGATCCCCATTAATGCAGTATTTTCCCTGAATTACGCTTGGATCTAAGAATCCATACTCACCCTGGTTGTCTCTTTCAATACTAAAGCGATGAAGATATCTAAGATATGAAATAAATTCATGTTAATTACCTAAGATATTGAAATAAATCATATTATTGAAATACCTAAGATACATGACAAAATATACTTACGTGCACCATATACTTAGAACCGTATTGGCTAGCCAATTACCAGGCAGGAATAGGTCACCCATATCCTTCCCAGAGAAAAAAAAGTCTAGCAAGTCGCAAGCGCCTTCGTGTTCCAAAAGAATAGCAAACTCTTTATCTAGCACATCCGCAGCAAATGCGACCAAAAGAGCTACTTTCGATCTTGGCTTCGAGATGACTTTCGACGGACATGCCTTGTTATCAATGTTCTAAACAACAAAGATAAAGCATTAGTTAAGTCATGTCATTTGTAAATAAAGAAGACATAAGTAATTGAATGATTAATATGAATACTTGGGTTAAAGGTGCCTCACGCCGCAAATCCTTCTCAACTGGCTTATGTGCATCCTCACAGCTCCCCACTGTGCTCACATGGTGAGAAGGTTGGCTCATTGGGCTTTGTTGGGAAAACGTAAGCCCCCTAGATGACTTCTCCTTTAAGAATGATTCCATAACCGGAAACATCTCTCTTTGAAGCTCCTGCTTAAGGAGCTCCCACTCGTCGCTGCTAATACGGCCTCCAACACGAACTCGTGGTCCGTGAAATTGTCGAATGCCCACTTGCCCTCCAACACCCTTTACAAAGCCAGGGTGGTCGTTTTTATCTAGGGCAGTGTTCAGGATACCCCTACGTCCATGTTGAACGAAAGATCCTTCCGAGCTTTGTTCCACCAGCGATGTCTACAAGGGGGAAATTCACAAAATATGTGTAAGACAATGTTTACTTAATTTTATTACAATTACAAGTAGAATTGAATATTAATTACTTACAATCTTTTCGGCAACAATGCGTGTGGGCTCAGCTCTGAAATCTCCCGATTTTGTCTTTCGGCCTTCCATCCATGATTCATGGCATTGGGGTGGAAATGGAGGACCAACAACTGTTTCTGCATCAGCTCCGGCTTCTTCTTGCTTCTTTTTCAGCGTATCCTCCATAATCTTCTTCCGAATCAGAGGATAGCGACCACGAGACATATTGTGCGGGTAGATATTCTTTTTATGGATTTGTTGGGCCTTTTCCCTTTTTTCCTATTACAAATAACATGTACTCAATTCAGTAAAATAAATAAATAAATTAGATTGGCCTATTATAAAAAAATTTGACTTTAACTAACCAGCCAGGCAGGTTCATGCCGACTCGCAACAAACCTATCTCACGTCTCTTGATTAATAAAAGAGTATGTTCCATGTGGAGATTCGTCGACTTTCTTCCCAAAAATGTATTTATTACCCAAATAGGTCTTGAACCCCCTCCAATGCTTCGCGGCATAAGAAAGTTATTTCTTCTTACATTCAGGAGTATTCGGGACATCAAAGGTCAGCTACATTACAAAACAAAATAGAGGAAATATTAGTGTATGATAATACTATGCTTAAATACAATTAATACATACAAATAGAGAGGATAAAAGTAAAATACCAAGATTGAAGACCAAATCTTATCCTTCACGATATCCGGTACTTGAGCCCATTCCTCAATCAAAATGCTAGCCCTGTTTCGAGCTTCTAGGGCCACAAAACCGCTGAATTTTTCAGCATTCGTCCCTATGGGCTCCCCATATCTATCAAACTTGATCGGAAGCCTCTGATCACCACAATGACTTAGGGCCAATGTTTGCAACTTTGTGGCTGATCTACCCCTTTTTTTTGGGGCGTACACTAACTGACCCGGTTTGTGAAGGAGAAAGAGGGATGCCTGCTAAACCAGCCATGTATGCTTGTTTAGACAAAAAATAAAAATGGATAAACAAAAAAACATAACTTACACTATGGATAAATAAAAATAAACCTACTACAACAACGAGTAATCATACCTTAATGACTCTGCACACCCTAGTCTGTACCTTCGTCCGCCCCTGATTCCCACCCTCTTATCATGGCTAACTCACTTAACAGGCGAGCCACAAACCAGGAACAACCACGAGATAGATCAAATACCGTTGTGATAACGAGCCAAGCTCAAAACAAACCCTCTCCCTCCTAGAACATTAACTCCATCATTCATTGCAACACCCCAACTTGCAGGCTTTTTATTTAATCTGTACACCTAATTCAATATATATGTCTTGAGTTGAGTTGAATAAGGTGAACTAATATATATATATATATATATATATATATATATATATATATATATATATATATATATATATCTCCATTATTATGTAACTTGAGATATATATATATATATATATATATATATATATATATATATATATATATATATCAAGTTACATAATAATGGAGTTTCAAACCTTATTATCACACCAATGCCAAAAAAAGGAAGGGACAGAAAAATGAAGGAGATGACTTACCAAGTAGAAGAGAGGGTCGCGGTGGTTCTGTTGCATAAGAGAGGGACGCGAGACAGATGGAGAAGAGAGGGTCGCGATCGTTATGAGCATTGTAGAAAAAGATTGGGGATTTAGCAAATAAAAATAGGGAAAAGAGTTACCTTTTCGCTGGAGGAGGTAGTGGTGGTGGTTCTACAGTGGCTCACGAACGGAGGAGAAGGAGGTTAGTGACGTTAGAGAAGGAGGTCGCTGGACTGAGAAATGTTAACGTCAAAATGTTAGGGCGCGGGACTGAGAATGTAAGGTTATAAAATTTTAATGACATGTAACATCGGTTGGACAAAAAATCGAACCGATGCTACAAATTGACTTTTAACATCGGTAACCGATGTTACAAAGTGACTTTAAACATCGATTGTAAAGAAACCAATGTTAATAGTGACTTTTAACATCGGTTATTTCTCAATCGATGTTAAAAGTGTTTTAAGTGAACCAAATATTTACAATATTGCCATCGCCTTTTTTTTTAATCTCGGTTTAAAGATAACTGATGTTAAATCCTGATGTTAAAAGCCTATTTTCTGCTCGTGGGATTCCTTCATTAGACTTCAAGGACGTTGTTTTTCGGATTCTTTTTCTTGGGATTTGGTGTTTAACAAATGGAGAGATAATACATGAATGTATTGAATTTAACAAATAAATACCTTTCCATCCAATAGTATCATTTATAAAAATATAGTTTCTTTTAAAAAAAATTCTTTTACGAAAGAGAATATAATTTTTTTAGTAAGATGTATATTCTAACATTTTATATAATTTTCCGTTTTGTAATGATGTTTGAGCATGATTTATGTAATTAAATTATATTTATATGTTCAATTTTTGTGGTTTAAAAATGTATTTGGAAAATAAGTAATAGCTGAGTAACAACAGGGATAATTTAAGTGATAATAGTGTTTTTATTAAGAACCATGGAGCAATATCTATAATGATTACTATCATTTGGATTACCGCATAGTTTAACTTATGTTTTTTAATTTTATTTTCATTAGATGTTTTTTATATCACTTGCCTGTGTTAATATTGGTTATTTTTTTGGTTGGAACCCACCGTAATTAGGGTCTTTGACTCCCTAGTGAATCCATGGAATATCCCCACAAGCTTAGATCTTTTGGACCCTCTATGAGACTAATATTCGCTCGGATGCTTAGTCACAATTAAGGTTCTTTGCCTCTTTTCAAGCATGTGTTTTGTGAGACGAAATATCCCCACAAGGTTAGTTAATATTGGTTAATGAATGGACAGTATAATAAAAAAGGTTAAACTAATTTTAATTATGTGTGTAACTGAAATACAAGAGTAAAAGGAAAAAGATGTGGTGGTATACATCGTACACTAAAACCGAGTAGATATTGGACTTCCTCCGTATTGTGCTAATGACCAAATGTCATAAGTTGCCAACAAATGTTGTGTAAACTACACAAATTAGTTGCACATGATGTAATAAAAGGCACATATGTATTGCTCCACTTTTTTCAAATGGTAAGCACAAATAACAATCCAAACCAATTGGTACATCTCACCCCTTCGTATGACTTAATTTTAACCCGGCATTGGTGAAAGATTTCATTATCTTTACCTTTTCCCCTTAAACCATTATGATTATAAGTCCCATCTGCTAATACATTCTATAATCTAAGTCGAAACACTGAGGTCATTTTAATAGAAAAGAAAAGGAGTGTCTTTAACCGCTAAACTAAATTTTATAGTATGCTGCACTTTGCATCAGGTTTGTGCTACTGTAAATTCCTTTGTTGCATAGTAGTGGTCCAACTATCCCCCTGAAATCATACTTGCTCTAAATAATTTCTCGTTAGATTGGTGATGTCTTTCACAAGAATGCATGTAAGAAGTGTACCAAAACATAATTTGACCATTGAGTAAAATGGCTTCCAAGTAACATTACTGACATAAACTATATATAATATTTAGATAATTGTAGATATCTACTACTTCACTGGAGATACCATCGAGCAACGAACCATACTTGAGACAAAAAATATAAAAAGCTGAAATGTAATTTCTACTTTCACAACAAATAATATTGTAGGTGCACAACAAATAATACAGTTCAGAAACACCAGCATACACTCCCATTTCAAACGTTCTTATAACATGTAAATAAGTAAGAACATGGAATAACATTTATCCTACATCTAATTGCTACAATAATGAGTAAACAATATCAAAGATGCATCAGGAGAACAGACACATGGAAAGACTAACTAACTCATTTCCTAACTAACATCCAGTGCTAAAGGGCACAATTTCTTAGTCAGAACCAACATGACACTCATCACGTTATAACACCCTTGTGTTCTTAAATTAATAGAGCTGTATTAATATTATAGCAGCCTATTCCAAACGAAAATAACAAAAGGCAATAGCAGCAGGGGAAAGCCAAGCCAATTCAACCCTATGCGCAGCCATATTCCAATCAAATTACTTGTCATTTAGATTAGAAAGTCAAGCTGCAAGCCCCTGATACTTCATGAATTATTATTATAATAATTGCCAATGAGAGTACATACAAATTAGTGAGAAGGATATATAGTAGATAGATGGAAACAACAGATAGATGGATGGACAGGTTTTATGGTAGGTGACTAAACGTTCACCTTGAACAATCATAACTTGTTTATGTGTAATTATAAAATCCACCTTTCTAAATCTTCATGTGTCATGATTTCCGGTACCTATCCCAATCTTTCAATACTTCATTTATTGTTTTATATGGGGAAAAATACTTACCCCACAAACATATCACTTTTGGAATTTATACAATAAAGTATGTACACCTCTAAAATAAAAGATCAGAAGGAGGGTGAAAACAACGAGACTATAGAAATCTATTAGAGTTCCTAGAGTTTCGAAGATAACCTAGATGATAAGCTTAAACTTTGCAGAAATGGAACGTATTATATGAATAAAGTAACAACATAAAGCATCCCAAAAAAATAGAAAACAAAAAGAAAGAGAACAGACAAATAGTTCATTTGATGAACTACTTGAAAAATCTTTAAAAAAAAAAATACCTTGGAGAAGACATGAATCCTGTAAAGAATTAATGAAATTAATGTTGTGCTTTTTTGGAGGTATTGAAGGCATCAAACAAGCGACAAAGCATAGAAGAAGACAAAGACATCCACAAGAAAAAACAACATAATATGAAAACAATTATTTGAGAAAAATAAAAAACGTACAAAAGAACTTGAGTTCGAGTGGTTCAATGTTAATAAGCTCGATCATCTCGCATCAATGGGCATCGATAATAGATGAAGGATATTTCGTTGTGATCATCTCGCAATGCACTGAAGGGGGTTGCCGCAGTCATCTGCAAGGACAGAGTGTCCGAAGTTGGGTTGGAGGGCGGCCCAGAGGCATAGTTGCAGTTGTGCACCAAGGACAGGGTTAAGGTGAGGCATTTGTGGGTGTGAGGCTGAGAAATTTGTTATTCTATGTTGAGCAAGTAGAATGTAGGTAGAGACCATACACATCATATTAATTGGAGACATGGAAGAGATTGGAAGAGGTGGCAAACAATATGCTGATGTGTCATAGCATATGTTGAGAGTCTATTTTAATATATTATACCTTAGAGAATACATGAATCCTGTAAAGAATTAATGAAATTAATTTTGTGCTTTTTTGGAGTTACTGAAGGCATCAGGGAAAATGAAGGTAATGCAGGCCTTAAAACCTGGTATGTGATGTGGATTGTCCTTCATGGCATTGGCAGGGTACCCAGGAAAACCACATCATCTCTGGTGGTACAGCTCTTGCAGCTTCGTCTTGAACATTTTCACAATTTAGTTCTACACATGTAAATTAAATTACAAATTTAAACATGCAAATCTCACAAGAGCCGATCAATACTACATTGGGAAATAGGTTCAATTACGCAAATCATGTACGTTTCGCAAAATCAAAATTCAAAATCTCAAAGAAATCGTACTCTAAAACCACAGTAAAAATACATAAGCATTCAGAAATCAGATGGTTATATGAAACATTACCTTGAAGGCTACATTGTTGTCGATCTTGTTTGACAATTAAAGAGAACATGAGATCTGCTCTACAGCTCAACTGAAACAGGGAATGAAATCAAACAGGAGACAAACCATAGAAGAAGACAAAGACATCCACGGGAAAGAACAACATAATATGAAAACAATTATTTGAGAAAAATAAAAAAAACATACAGAAGAATTTCAGTTCAAGTGGTTCGATGTTGAGAAGCTCGATCAACTCGCATCAATGGGGGTCGATAATAGATGAAGGATATTTCTTTGTGATCATCTCGCAATGCACTGAAGGGGGTCGCCACAGTCATCGGCAAGGACAGAGTGTCCGGCATTGGGTTGGAGGGCAGCCCAGAGGCATAGTTGCAGTTGTGCACCAGGGACAAGGTTAGGGTGAGGCATTTGTGGGTGTGAGGCTGAGAAACATGTTGTTCTATGTTGAGCAAGTAGAATGTAGGTAGAGAACTTACACGTCAAATTAATTGGAGACGTAGAAGAGTTTGGAAGAGGTGGCAAATAATACGCTGATGTGTCAGTAACATATGTTGAGAGTCTATTTTAATATATTATAATAGATAGATATCTGTATCAGTTGTATCAGTTGTTATTCATGTAAAGTAGAGGAACATGCACTAAAAAGAGTATATCAGTTTTGTCTAGTAAACAATTACTGATGGGGAAAGTCACAGAAAAGTGAACAAGAGATGACTTTTTTAGTTTACTTTTTCATATAGAGAAGTTATAGATATGAAAATGCAGATACACACAAAAGAAGTGACTACCACCAGAAGACCTTCTCCACTATAAAATATAAATAAATAAAAAATATTGGACATAAAAGGGAGTCATAAATTTTAATTATATATAATAACAGTAAAAAAGTAAAATATCCATTCCCATCCCTACTATAAGATATTTCAATTTTGTCCCCTATTTAAAGATAATTTTCTTCTTGGCCTCCTAGGGATGACAAATGGGTAGAGTACTATAGTACCTGTCCCCAAACCCGCGTTTTAAAAAAATACCCGTGTGACACCCCCTTTGGGACATCACATAGTAACCCGTTGCGGAAAATAAAATCTTTAGTAAACTTGCTGGTTACTTTCGGAAAATAAAGTTTTCTAAGTAATTCATTTATTTCGAAATTCAGTGATAAAAATTTTCTCTTAAATTCACCATACAACTCACATAGTTGAACCTACATTAATATATGCATCAAATATTTCATGCATACTATGTCACTATCAGTTCATACACAGGACCTTTATACAGACAGGCCATTCTTAAAATGCAAAGTAAGGAAAGTAGAACATATATGACACGTAACGATCGTCTGGGACCACATCTCAACAGTCATGGCTCTCAGTAGCCAGAACGGACTGACGAAGTCACTACAAAAAGAAAGCCTCATCCTATAGCTGGTCTCGCCTCTAACATGCCTGCGACCTCCCGTATAGGGCCCGTGAAGTGGCGCTATGTGCCCCTGGGTTGGTAACCCATACGCCACTGTCTTCCACGTGTTCAAACGTCAGGGAATGAATCCTCGTATGCTCCAGTGGCATCTCAAGACCCATCTATACTCAAATATAACATTTGCCACAAAAGAAGAACCAACCAGAAAATATGCAAGGGTGAGATACCAATATATGGATTTAAGCACGATAACTACATGCGCGACACACCAAGAGCATATATATAATCATGATGCATAAGATTTCACTAAATAATCACGTAGTTTATCAAAGGGTTTCATACCCGACAGTCATCGTCATTTATAAAAATGCATGACACTTCAACATTCAACGTCTAGTTCTTTACTTAATCTCCGGAGATCCCAATATCGTATAAATAAGCTAATCAAACTCGATTACCAAAAATCGTTGTTACCATAACGCACTGTCCAACACAAGGCACAGTGTTCATCGTTTATGGATTTCATTGTCCACCAAGGCACACTGGTACACCGTCTTGAATATCCTAACCACAAAGATATGCAAATTAACACCGTAAGCATGTCTGCCAATTAATGCATGTAAAACGTTTCATGTCTTGTTACTTTTCTTTTTGTTCTTTCTTTCCTAGTCGAACCTCAAAGGCTCCCGACCATTCGTGATTTACAACGTTTTAAAATTTTTCATCATCAACACAGGACACAACGTCCGAGTGCTCAATCACGAAGCCCTAGACCGATGCACCAGTCCTAGGTTCGTGGTGATAGAAAATAATATTCACCTTTAACCACGTTCTCCACAACGTGAAGAGGACACAAAGTCCACAACACCGTAACACGGATCTCATATCTACATGTCATTCTCACAGAACATTAGTATCCCGACGTCTCGTATAATAGGTTCACGGTTCAACGTTTTCGTCGTTTTCATTCCGTGAAACACAAAACCAAAACAAAATCTCCGCAACTTATCCAAGTTGTCGATTTTAACACCGTTGGCAAAGAAGAAATAGGTAATTCTAAACGTTTCACACAATCCATCGCAATAAAAGAATGAGTTGCACCCGAATTGAAAAGTACGGTTAAGAGATTACCATCTATGTCGCAAATACCTTGTATGAGCTCGTCGGAATTCGAAGCCTCAGCACCACTCATGGTATAAACTCTTCCTTTTGTCATCGGCCTTTTGGCTCTGGTATATATTGTCATTAGCAGCTGGGACAGCTTTCTGTACCTTGCAGTCTTTTGCTATGTGCCCCATTTTTCCACAACGATAGCATCCATTACTCCGTACAGAGTAGTTGTTGGCTAGGTGTGATGGATCTCCACACATAAAACATTTCCTTTCTTGGCCTTGGTTCTGATTCCTCTGGCCTCCATTACCTGATGCGTAAGCAATAGGACGATAGGGTTGTTGGTTCTGATTATTCCCTAGGGTTCGGGAATAAGGTTTCTTCTGACTCTGTCCTCCTCTTTGATTCTAATATTGGTTCTTGAAAAGGGAAGGTCCTCCAACGTTCCCTTTGTTGGCCCTTCCATGCTTCATCAGCTCTACTTGTCTGCTTTTCTCGACTAATGCCTGGAAATTGCGAATTCCCTGTGGCAGCTCTGACTCCTTGATTTCGTACCTCAGTCACTTCCAATCTTCGTCAGGGTTGTTCTGGACGAATCAAAAATACTTGGCAAGCGATTCGAATTTTGTCATATATTCCCCGACGGATAGTTCCCTTTGTTGCAGTCGCAAAAATTCTTGCTCTTTCTCAGCTCTGGCACTTTGTGGGAAATGTAACACCCCCATTTCTGTAATTGTTTATGATCAAAATTTAATTGTGATTGCCACCTTTATGTTTGATATGAATTATATATATATATATATATATATGTCAATGTTTATATGATGGTTTATATCCAAGGTTATGTTGTGGTAAAGTTTCTTTTGTCGTCAAGAGACGAAAAACTGATAAAAGTTCTATTTTGATCGTTATCAGGTAATTTCTCGTTTTGCGTGCCGAAGGCCGGGAAACAGGATATTAAGTGAGATGTAATGTTGAATTATATTTTCCATTATCTTGTTTGTGAACACCCAATTTTGTCCGGATTAATTTTCTTTTTTTATACTAAAAAAAACAACAAAAAATTTAATTAGATCATGACCCAATTCTTAGAAGTTGGGCCATCATGTTTTTAGTGAATAAAAATAAAAAAATAAAAAAAATGAAAAGATAAAATAAAAATTAAAAAATGATCGGTTGTTTTAATAGATAAGAAAAAGATAGTGATGAGAATAGTTTGATATCACTTTTCTATTACTACTCTCATCCTTTTTCTGTTTCATGAGGATATATCATAATCTTATTGAGATAATGATTCCTTAACTGATAGTTTATCTGATAAAGGGAGCTGTTATTACTTTTTTCCTATAAATTACAATGTGCTCCACCATGAAAAAGGGGGAACTGAAAAATTCTGATTATCACTCTCGAGCTTCTGATATTTTTTCGAGCATCAACAAAAAAAAGATTGCTTCTTCCTCTCATACCCACACACAGGACCTTCACTATCTTACCCAAGCTTCTCACTCACTGACGTTCCCTGCCTTTTCCCATTAACAAAAAGAAACTATTCTCCACCCATACTCATTCTTTGCCTCTTCAAAAGGAAAGTAAAATACCATTCAGAAGTCTTGTTCCCTTCTACATCAACCACACCTTTGCCTCCTTTAAACAACATCAATCACCAAAACTCTTTCCAAACCAACTCTCTGTCATTCGATAGCCATATTCTATAATCAAAACTCCATTCCTCAATTACCATACCCGCCTTGTCCAAAACCCAGCCAGAACACCATCACAACATCGCCCATTCATCCTCATCGCGCGCACCACGCTCCCATCGAGCTCTTCTCCGCGTGCGTGCCATGCCTACTGTTGCGATCCAGAAGCACCACCACGCGGGTTATCCTTCTTGCTCTGTTTTGGGTGTGACTGAACAAATCAGAGAAGCTTCTGGTCTTGCTTTCTTTTACGTTTGCTTTCCTTCTTTAGTTTTTTTTAGTTTTGTCTAGTGGGTTAAGTGGCTAGGCCAAGTGGCTAGTGGACAAGAGTGAATTTGCTTTAAAAAAAAATAAAAATGTCTTCTTTTAATTCACGTAATAATTTATGATGTTGATATATGATTTTTTCATCCTCAAGTGTTGTATAATATTGTAAGGGTTTATCGTATAACATTGCTATCTTAAACCCCGTGCAAAATCGAATGAATTTTGAAATAAAATCTCTTTTCCTAAAATTATCTTCTAAATAAAATCCTTCAAAATAAAATCTTTTCAAAAAGTAAAAAACTTCAACCAATCAAACATTTTCTAGAAGAACTACGTGGCTTTGAGTTTCCCATCGCATCAGGGAATACGTAGGAGCGAAATTAATCATTTCGTTAAGCTAAAATTAAATTTTCCTATTTTTGTGTTGTTTATCGTCTCTTTATTCTTTTTTGGATAAAACAAATATTTTTCAAGTTATTAAAATATGCACAATTAACTTGAGGTACCGTTCTTAGAATGGGCGATGTAGGGTGCTAATACCTTCCCTACTCGTAACCGACTTCCGATCTCGATCTCAATCCTTTTAAAAAAGACCAGTTTTCTTAAGTTTATAGTTTTTTCAATTTTTTACAAAAATAAAATTGGTGGCGACTCCTCTTTATCTTCTTCGCGGCTTCTGGACGGGACGATCACGACAGCTGGCGACTCCACTGGGGATTTTTGAGAGTCAGGCCTATCATAATTGGTTGTGCTAATCTTTAATAACCTTGTTTTTTATTTATTTTTACCCATTTGTTTTTTAATTTTTTAAATTTTTTATATTTTTATAAATTTGCCTTTGTAAATATTCTTGTAACCATAAGGTAGACGACTTTCTTGTTTGACTTTACATGCTATCTCTTGAAAGTGAACTTGAGAAGTTTTAGAGTAGTGCAAGTTTGTATGCTCCCTTCACACAGTGCACCTACACGTTATTCACACACTTATGAGTGGGACCCTATACCCGGGTCTTGATAAACCTTAAGATTAAGAGAGAGGTTGTGTAGTGGTAGCCACTTTGGATGTACGTCCTGTTTGGATATCATGAAAACCTCATCTAAAGCGTGGCCCTTTAATGATGTCCCACACCTAGTAGATCACCTACTGTTGTGGTTAACATTCTTAATTGGGATCTTAGCTCTAGAGGCCAAAAAAATTTTGGAATTGTAGGACCACCCTGTTGAGAGTTCATGATTAGAAAGTCCATAAACCCTTAAGGTAGAATTCAATAAGGTGACCCATTCTAGTTCTAAGACACAAGGGACATGTTTCTTCTGTACCTATTTGTTTCATGATAAAAAAAAAATCATAAAAAAAGGGTTTATCCCTCTTCTTTTTATTGAAAAAAAATCATTTTTTCATGCATCTCATATATTGATTTATTTTCAGGTTAAAAAAATTTTACGCATGTCATGCATTCTCATTTTTGAAAAAAAAAGAATAAAAAAAATTCATATCATGCATTGATATTTATAATACAAAAACTCATTTTTCATGCATTAATAATTTTTGTGCTAAAAATAAAAAATAAAAAATTCATTTTTCATGCATATCATGCACAAATAACTTTTTATGTTATTTCATTAACCTCATACATAAAAATAAAAAAATAAGTCATTTCATGCATCTCATGCATTGTGCTTCTATGTTCCTTTCTAGAAATAAGACTCGAGAAAATGCAGATCACCTTATGCCCAATCTTGCAAGATTAGATGTCAATGCCAAAGAGACTTTCAAAGTCGTTTCTCAAAAGTCAGTTGCTTATCATGAAAGATGGTTATGTTGTACTAACCCCACAGTCTATTCAATGATGAATAATTTGATTCTTGAATTATGCCTATTCTCCTGAAGCATCAAAGTATCATCCTTGGTTTGGCTCATGGTTGCTCACTCTCTTGGAAATCCTTTGTGGGACATTAATGAATCCCAGATGTGAAGGTACCCTTTGCCAAAAAGAAAAGCAAACAAAAAAAATAAAAAAAGGAGCAATTAAATAATCACTTGGTGTGCACCATCTTTTTGTCTCTAAATTAAAATTTACAAATAAGCAATCATGATTTGAAATGAAGTTTGGCCGTTTTTCTCTATCCTTCACAAAATGTCATCATTATCTTTTGTTACCTTTTTTGAGCTTGAAAATTCTCTTTAAAGAACCTTGGACAAGGATCACCCCAAAACTAGGGGCAAGCATGGAAGAAATGGTAATAAAGTAAGATGGTGGATCTAAAAAAACGAGAAAAAAAAAGAAAAGAAAAAAGAAAGAAAGAAAGAATGAGGATGAAAAAATTCAGCAAAAAGCAAGTGTTCGTGGAAAGGCACCAATACTTTTATCGAGTCCACTTTTGTAAGAAAAGAATATAGATCCTTGGTCCTATTCATCCCAAAAACACTTGTTTGAGCCTTATATCCTTTCTTTCATGACCCTCAACCATTGCCCATGTTACAAGCTTTAAAAAGTCCATTCTGATCAATGATTGATTGCTTTTTTTTTTCATCAACCGTAAGTTGGAGACAAAATGATTTGTGCTCTTCTGAGTTTTTAATTAATTTCTCCTAAAAAGAAAAAAAGAAAAACAAGAATAAAGAAAAGGAAAAAGAAAAAAGAAAAAAGGCCTGTTTTGAAAACCCGCAAGGGCGATCTAAGCAAAAGTCAGGGCAAGATCGGCATGGCATTCACTGGGTAAACTTTACTTTAAAGGGTCCTATGGTATTTCATTCTCGGGATTCTTCTCAAACGCCCTACATCGGGGCAAGTCCATTCTCAAAGGCCTTACACTGGGGTAATTCTATTATCAAGATTTATTAACAAGTGCCCAACATCGTGGTAAGCCCGTTCTCAAAAACTATACACTGCGGCAATTTCATTGTTAAGATTTATTATATAGTGCCCGATATCGGCACAAATTCATTATCAAGTGCCCTACACTTGGCAGTTCCATTCTCAAAGATTTGACACTGGGCCAAGTCTATCCTTGGAGGCCCTACACTGGGCAGTTTCATTGTCAAGTTTCATTATCGGGTGCCCGACATTGGGGCAAGTTAATCCTCAAATGTCCTATACTGGGGAAAGTCAGTTCTCAAAAAGTCATTCTCTGGGTAATTTTGTTCTCAAGTGATATGTGTCAGACGAATTTCATTTATACAGGCCTCACACTAAGGCAATTTTTGGTACACGATAGTCATGATACCCAAGATCAAATCAGTCCATACTGGGGCAACACTCTAGTAAGGTAAATAAGATTTCAACAATACAATGATAATTCTTTGATGAACAAATCTGGTCAGGAAAATTCTGAAAACAAGGAGAAAAATGATATCATCATTGACAATTCAAGCAAGAGCATTGATCCTCATAAATAAGGGTGGCAAAAAATCGTTCACTTTTTTTTTTAAAAAAAAAAAAGCAAGGCAAAAAAAAGGCAAACAAATGGCTCGCTGGGCTGAAAGCCTGAGAAGGCAGCCTAGGCAAAAATTAGAGCAACCTAGTAGGTTGAAAACTCGAAAAGAGCGACCTACGCAAAAGTTAAGGTTAAACGAAGTTCAAGAAAGTCTCCTCAAGCTGACAAACTGGGGCAGTTTAGTTTATGAGGGCTGATTATGAAATGCCCCAATACATGAAGACTGGGGACAAGCCATTTCCTTGAAGCTGATTAAGATGGTGTCCAAAATTATAGGCATAAGAGACTAACAAAGATCATCCTACAGGGTATCTCTTGAAGAAGTATGAACTCCACCTCATCATCTTTTTTTGTGAATCCCTTTCAAAGATCATAGAAGCATAGTGGTCTCTTTATCAAGGACAATCTCTACCATTGGGACAACCATTTTGAAAGAATCAAGGCATCAATTAAACAAGCAAGTGACAAATCAGATCAATGAGCTACGTTTTAGTTCATCCTAAATCTGACTGTGATCAAAACTTTAAGGGGCCGACGATCAAAGAAAGGTTTGCAAAAAAGGATAGGATCGCCATTTTCATCAATCATAAAAAGCATTGCATGCATCATGCATTGAAAAAAAAAATCACACTCTTCATCAAGCATCCCTTGCATCATACATTAGAAAATAATAAAAATATTAGAGTTTTCATCAATCATAAAAAACATTGCATTCATCATGCATTGGAAAAAATCACACTCTTCATCAAGCATCTCTTGCATCATACATTAGAAAATAAAAGAAAAAAATATCATTGTTTCATCAATCATAAAAAGCATTGCATGCATCATGCATTAAAAAAAAAAAATCACCCTCTTCATCAAGCATCCCTTGCATCATGCATCATTCATTGAAAATTATCCCTTGCATCATATATTTGAAAAAATATATATCCGAGAACTCATCATGCACCATCTCATCATTTCATGTATTGACAGGGTCAATACCATTACTTTTGATGGCTTTAGTAAGCACAAGGCCTCATAAGCTTTATTTGGTTTTTCAAGCTCCGACAGATAGTGTCTCCGGTCGCTCCTTTTACTTTCAAGCTCCGATAGATAGTATCTCCGGCAGCTTAACTTCCTTTCAAGCTCCGACAGATAGTGTCTTCGGAAGTTTATTTTCCTTTCAGGCTCCAGCAGATAGTGTCTCCGGCAGCTTATCTTTCTTTTCAAGCTCCGATCGACAGTGTCTATATGAGCTTCTCATCATGCATTGACAAGGTCAATACCATTACTTTCGATTGCTTTAACAGGCACAAGGCGTCATAAGTTTTTTTTTTCTTTTCAAGTTTCGGCAGATAGTGTCTCCGGAAGCTTCTTTTCCTTTTAAGCTCTGGTAGATAGTGTCTTTCGAAGCTTCTTTCCTTTTAAGTTCCGGCAGATAGTGTCTCCGGAAGCTTATTTCTTTTCAAGCTCCGATAGACAGTGTCTCTGTGAGCTTCTCATCATGCATTGACAAGGTCAATACCACTACTTTCGATTGCTTTAACAGGCACAAGGCCTCATAAGCTTCTATTCCTTTCAAGCTCCGACAGATAGTGTTTATGGAAGCTTCTTTTCCTTTTAAGCTCCGGCAGATAGTGTCTCCGGAAGCTTCTTCTCTTTTCAAGCTCCAGCAGATAGTGTCTCCAGAAGCTTTCTTTCTTTTCGAGCTCTGGCAGATAGTGTCTCTAGAAGCTTCTTTTATTTTCAAGCTTTGGCAGATAGTGTCTCCAGAAGCTTCTTTTCTTTTCAAGCTCCGGCAGATAGTGTCTTCGAAAGCTTCTTTTCCTTTTAAGCTCCGACAGATAGGGTCTCTGCAAGCTACTTTTCCTTTCAAGCTCTGGCAGATAGTGTCTCCAGAAGCTTCTTTTCCTTTCAAGCTCTCATGCGGATATTGTCTCCATGAGCTTCTTTCCTTTTGAGCTTTAACGGGCAATCCAACCCGTAAGTTCCTTATCGTTTTTAGGTCTTAGTGGCCAATTTACCCCGCAAGCTTTTTTATGTTTGAGTTTCAAAGGATAATCCAACCCGTAGGAACCTCACATTCCCGGACAAAATGGAAGTTCGTGTCTTTACTCGTATCTTATAGTGATAAAAGGTTAACTACAGTTACACCTATAATCTAATAAGAACCAAGTAAAGAGGGACAGCTGTGAACACCCAATTTTGTCCGGATTAATTTTTTTTTTTATACTAAAAAAACAATAAAAAAATTAATTAGATCATAACCCAATTCTTAGAAGTTAGGCCATCATGTTTTTAGTGAATAAAAATAAAAAAATAAAAAAAATGAAAAGATAAAATAAAAATTAAAAAATGATCGATTGTTTTAATAGATAAGAAAAAGATAGTGATTATGATAAATCACTTTTTTGTTACTACTCTCATCCTTTTTCTGTTTCATAAGGATATATCACAATTTTATTAAAATAATAATTCCTTAACTGATAGTTTATCTGATAAAAGGGAGCAATTACTATTTTTTTCCTATAAATTAGAATGGGCTCCACCATGAAAAAGGGGGGACTGAAAAATTCTGATTATCACTCTCGAGCTTCTGATATTTTTTCGAGCATCAACAAAAAATAGATTGCTTCTTCCTCTCTTACCCACACACAGGACCTTCACTATCTTACCCAAGCTTCTCACTCACTGACGTTCCCTGCCTTTTCCCATCAACAAAAAGAAACTATTCTCCACCCATACTCATTCTTTGCCTCTTCAAAAGGAAAATAAAATACCATTCAAAAGTCTTCTTCCCTTCTACATCAACCACACATTTGCCTCCTTTAAACAACATCAATCACCAAAACTCTTTCCAAACCAACTCTCTGTCATTCGATAGCCATATTCTATAATCAAAACTCCATTCCTCAATTACCATACCCGCCTTGTCCAAAACCCAGCCAGAACACCATCACAACATTGCCCATTCATCCTCATCGCGCGCACCACGCTCCCATCGAGCTCTTCTCTGTGTGCGTGCCATGCCTACTGTTGTGATCCAGAAGCACCACATGCGGGTTATCCTTCTTGCTCTGTTTTGGGTGTGACTGAACAAATCAGAGAAGCTTCTGGTCTTGCTTTCTTTTACGTTTGCTTTCCTTCTTTAGTTTTTTTTAGTTTTGTCTAGTGGGTTAAGTTATTGGGCCAAGTGGCTAGGCCAAGTGGTTAGTGGGCAAGATTGAATTTGCTTTTAAAAAAATAAAAATGTCTTCTTTTAATTCACGTAACAATTTATGATGTTGATGTATGATTTTTTTTCATTCTTAAGTGTCGTATAATATTGTAAGGGTTTATCGTATAGCATTCCTATCTTAAACCCCGTGCGAAATCGAATTAATTTTGAAATAAAATCTCTTTTCCTAAAATTATCTTCTAAATAAAATCCTTCAAAATAAAATCTTTTCAAAAAGTAAGAAAATCCAACCAATCAAACATTTTATAGAAGAATTACGTGGCTTTGAGTTTTTCATCGCACCAGGGAATACGTAGGAGCGAAATTAATCATTTCGTCAAGCTAAAATTAAATTTTCTTATTTTTGTGTTGTTTATCGTCTCTTTTTTCTTTTTTGGGTAAACAAATATTTTTGAAGTTATTAAAATATGCACAATTAACTTGAGGTACCGTTCTTAGAACGGACGATGTAGAGTGCTAATACCTTCCCTACTCGTAACCGACTCCCGACCTCGATCTCAATCCTTTTAAAAAAGACCAGTTTCCTTAAGTTTATAGTTTTTCCAATTTTTTACAAAAATAAAATTGGTGGCAACTCCTCTTTATCTTCTTCGCGGCTTCCGGACGGGACGGTCGCGACATTGTTGATTATTCCTAATGAAGAGAATTAGCTTTTTTAAAATCCAAAAATTTACCAAAAGTAGTAAAAACTAATTATCCATTTTTGGTAAAAATCCTAATTACCTAATTCCTAACTAAATGAAAATGTAACCATTCTTGTTGCATTTAGTTAAGGCCATTCGGCCATTCCACCTTGGGAGGAGCCAAGATTGGCTTTCTATCATCTCAAGTCAAGTTTATGACACTAACCATTAATGGAAAAAGCATCTTAGCCATTTTTGGTTAATCTTGTCCTTAAGCCCTCCATAAGCAACAACACACTCATCAACTTAAATCTTGACCCTCCATTCTTTATGACCACAATTAAATGAAGATTTGGAGTCCACAAGGAGGAGGGATCTCGGCCCTTTAGTGTTCAAAAGACCCAAGTTACTATTCCATTCATTTCTCACTCAAAACACCAAAGTTCAAGTTCTCTCTTCTCTCTCCTTCCTTCCTAACTTCCGCCAGCACTAGGAAGTATTCATACTCATCTTATTTCATCATTATAACTTCATTTTCTTGTTTATCTCATTCATCTAAACAACTTTCCACTTTGGAATTTCTTCATTTGAAGTTGTTTACTTCAAGATATTCAAGAATCATTCAAGAAGGTTCAAGCTTCTTGAACTTGATTTGAACCCTTGTTCAAGAGTAAGTTTCTAACTTACTTTATTTCCTTTATTATTCTTGAGAACATATTTATGTTATCATCCTCATGATGTTGAAAAATCATTGTGTCCTCATTGTTTATGAAGTTGAAAAATCAAGTTTTTTAACTTGTTTGTTTCTCCTCTAGGTCACGGTTTTCCTTGTGATTTTGGTGACCAAGTTTTCATCTTCTACTCTTCAAGGAAGCTTCATAAAGGTAATGGGGGAGTGAACCATATCACACCTTAAATGGTGGTGATAAAGGCCTCCTAATTTGTTGAAGGGAAACCCTTGATCTAGGATTTCCTTATAAAGTTCTTTACTTTGTTGTCACATTAAATTATGTGGCTGTGTTGATATGATGATTATGGTTGTATGTTCTAGAATAAAAGTATTTTGGCATGGTGAAAAACTATTCTTAGATCCAAATATCTAAGGATATGATTTTTGAATGATTTGAACTTGTCTATGTCTAAGTTGTCTTGATAACATGCTTATATGTTGATGTGATTATTCTATGCTACTTTGGATGTTGTTGAATGGCTGTATTTTGGTTGTATATGGGCAAGTGAGGTTCGGCCTTGTCATGTTTAAAAGGGAAGCCAAAGATTCTATGTTTAAGTGTTGGTAAAATGAACTTAATAGGGTTCTAACAATGCAATAAAACAAAGAAAAACTTATCCTTTTTCCCAGAGGGCATTCGGCCTTTATGAGGAAAATAGGATTAGGACCTTTATATGTTAATGTTATGGGGTCTTAAATGTTCATACTAAACTATAAGAATTATACAAATTGAAAAGGTTTCCAAAGAAACCAAGTTTTGGTTCCAAAGAACCATGTGTTGTGAAAGAAGGGTTTTTGGACTTCAATTAGGAACCATGTTAAGAATAGGTTGATTTGATGTTGATCAACCACTTACTTTAATAAGTTGCTTTAAAGAAAAGTTTTTCAAAGATCCAAGATTTCCATAATTAATCAAGATGGTTTTTAAAGAATTTTAGTTAGTAAGCCTTCCTTGAGAACATAGGATTCTTACAAAACCTTTCTTTTAAAACAAGGAGTTTTACACTATCTACCTTTTAAAACTTTCCAAAGGTTTATAAGTTATAATTCACCTGAAAACAAAATAATGATTTCAAAGGAGAATCATGCTTTCTTCTACACTAAGTAATAGAATTAAGGCAACTAACTCAAAGAGTTTTATACTAAATGAGACACCTATGGATATTTGATTAGAGCTTTCAAACTATACATAATAAAGGAGATTTCATCAACTACTTTGACATAAGGATAGTACTTTGAAGTTTTCACTATAATAGTATAAACACACGTTATCTCCTAAGGGAATCTATATGAACTCCATAATGGACTCATAAGATTCTAGTAAAAGACATGTACTAAGGGAATCTATATGAACTCCATAATGGAATCATAAGATTCTAGTAAAAGACATGTACTAATACCTAGTGAGCATGACAAAATCATGTTCCACATCCTTGATGATTTAGATCATCTAAGGACTCCATAATGTTTAATCACTAAGAATTACTTATAAAGCATAAGTAATGTTCCTTTGCTAGTCAAGTGAGAAGATTGATGAAGGGATTCCTTGTGGAACCCTAACCTCCATAATACATCTAGGTTATGGACTACTGTATCATAAGACATGAACATCGTGTTGCGAACAACGAAGCAGTACGTGATTGCAAGGAACGGAACCAAGGATGGGCGACTGATGGCAAGTCGTGTGAAAGTGGATCCCATAAGGGTATCCTGTGGTTTATCAAGGGATAAACGAGGTACTACAGTGATGGGTAGTACGTGGCTATTTTGTGTGGTTTTCTTGACATGTATCTGCATCTATGCATGAGTCGGCTGTGATGTCTAGGAGTTGAGATTACACCTTGGTGCAAGTACGATTGTCTGAGGTGTCGATCATGAGGATCTTGGGGACGTCGGGGGTTGGGGAAAACACATGTGGCCAGGAGTAGCTCCTCTGCGTCGTGGATATCCATCGAAAAACACCGACGTCCTGACTAAAACACCGGGCAAATCACGATTTGGGTAAAGGACGTCTGGCGTGAGCCGCTATGATGATTGCAATCATTTGGATGTGGCACTGTGGGCTGAGATAACGCAGACAATGTTCTCTCAATCACTCACTCGTGATATGTTTAGCTCCATGGAGTAGGGGTCTGAGTCATGTTGCATTAGTGTCATTGCATACTTGAGTTGACATTTGACCCACATTATTATTGATTGATATATTCACTATGATGCCATGCAATTTATTTATTATGCTGCGAAAGCCCATGCGCTATTATGCCGATTGGGTGCGTGTGTGCGTGACTTCTATCACTGCTATTCTGGTTATGCGATATGTGGAATCTCACCTTATTACTTCTGCTGTCACGCTGCTCGCGTGGTTTTCTTTCTACTATGGTGAGTAGAAATGGCGAGCGATCCACCTTCTCGATTGACATTGGACTTGACGCTTCACGATGGGGCTGATGCTTGGACGATCCATCCTGACGGACGTCGCACATACACGGGAGCAGTGAGTCTCACGAGTAGGAGGGAGTCACCCTTTCACATGACGAGCCTGTCAGAGAGAGCTTGCACTCTACGTGTTAGTGGCGGAGGTAGCACGGGGATTTCTTAGCCACCACCACTTCCACCTGCTGATCATCCGTGACAGCCCAGCACCCAGACTGCAGTTCATCGGGAGGAGTCCCGGGACATATATGTTGACCCTGCTTCTATGCCACCTCCACCTACTGCACCGTCTACTTCTGCTGTACCTGCAACTGCGGCCGGCCCTTCTATCCTTGTTGTCCCACCCCCAGGGCCTACTTATGAGCCTTCCGAGCTACACCCTCTGATTCCCCGCCATCGGGCGGCTCGGAGGATGACTGGTCGTAAGAGCACACCGGCTCCTACCAGGGTATCCTTTTCTGTTCCCCTCGTTATCCTCTTGTCTGACGATGAGGAGATGTAGAAGGAAGAGGAAGTGCCCGATTATGTTCCTGAGGACTTTCCTGAGGTAGCCCCTGCCAACCCGTGGTGGTTGAGGACTGATGAGGAGGCGCTGCGGTACACGGAGCAGATCATGAGCGGTTATGACATGCAGGCCTTGGAGGATGAGGACGAGGAGGAGGAGGCCATGGAGGAGGACGAGGATGACCTAGAGGAGGATTACTCTGATGAGTAGTATAGCGTCAGTTTTTGGCCAGTCTCTAGAGTCTTTCCCAGTTTCTATATATTTATTATGTACCCCTTCCCCCTATGTTATGGAGCTGCGTCTCCTGTAGTATAGGTTAAGCTTGTCTTTATATATTTTGTTTCTCCTGCAGTCCAGTGTTGAAACTACTATGTGTACCTATGTATTTTGAGAGATGTTCTATCTTTTAATATTGTTATGACAATGCATATTATCCTTGTTGTGTAAGTATACATGTATGATTTTGGAACTTGAGTATGAAAGAAAGGAAAAAGAAAACCCATATTTTCGGTAAGCTCTATTTATATATTTTCAGCTTTTATTTATGGCCTTGAGTTGAATAATCGTGACCTCTAAAGTGGGGTGTTACAGGAAATACTTCTCCAAGAATCGCCGTCTAAACAGATTCCAAGTAATTTCCTATTGATTTGCCTCTAGCAGCTATTTGGCTCCCTTCCACCAGTATTCAGCATCTTCCAGCAGTAGGAAAGTTGCATATGGTACCTTCACTTCTTCAGGGTTGTGGATCAGCTCGAATATCTATTCAATCTCCTCGATCCACAAGTCAGCCTTCTCAGGATCCATATCACCATGAAACTGTGGCGGATTCTGGCGTCTAAAAGTAGTTAGACTTCGGCCCTCAGCAGCCTGTACAGCACGGGCATGTTCCTGCTCATTATGAGCATTCATGATAGCCGTCTGAATTGAGATTACAGCTGGCATGTTCGCAATTACTTATGCAGCAAAGTCCGTTCCATTTGTACCGTCAGCATCCTTAGCATGAACACCAACTCCTCTCCCGTGACCACGTCAACGTCCACGTCCACGTCCTTGTCCAACTCTGCTCTCAGTCTCTAGTTTCATGTCTGACTTTCAAGATTGAAATCAGTCAAACTGCAACTAGAAACCAGAACACATGTTCACTTATTAACACACATTACTTTGAAGAAGTAATTCAATCAAGTATTAATCAGAGACCACACAACATTAACACAACAGACCTATTCCCAAAGATTTCCGAAAGACTCGACCAGCTCTGATACCACTAATGTGACACTCTAATCTGGCATCACAGGGTGACCCAAAAACAACGTAAAATTACGAGATAAAAGTTTGTGGGTTACTTTTGGAAAACAAATTTTCTTTACTTAGATCATACTTACTTCGAAAATCGTGATAAATTTTTTTCTTCTTACAACAATAAATAACAAGTACTCGAGAAATCATTAACACTACTTGTATCTAAATATATGCATCATCAATGAGCCATGTACATAAAGAAACCTTGGACAACATGTCCGTTTCAAAAGATAAACTAACAGAAAAGTAAAATACTATGAATCCTAAAACTAGGTAGCGACAGTTTGGAAACCATATCTCTAAAAAATCATGGCCATCAGTAGCCGATAACAGACAACCCAAAAATCGTTACCTCAAAAGAAAACCCTATGCTAGTCCATATCTAGTGAAACCCGTTTGATAGTCCCCCAAAGGAGGGTCCAACGTCTACATCAGAAGAGAGATCAGGGGAATCCATATTCCCATTGACCATCCCTACTTCCCCGGTTCCCGTAGCCCGAGCATCCCCATTCTCCGGAGGCTAATACACAGGAGCCTCCTGAGGATCCTCCTCCTGCCCCTCTGCTACTAAGACGAATGGAGGGAGAGGAGTCAAGGGCGGCTGCTACTGCAAGGGTTGGGCAGCTGGGATCTCGTGCTGTAGCGACCCCTAATCCACCAGGTACTGCAGAATCATCCAGATCGGCGACAGTGGGATCTGGATTGTCTCCACGATATGTGTTCTCTCCTGAGGTCCAACCTCAACGTAACGTTCTTGCATAGAGTATAGACGAGTCTAGTGTAGGTTGCGCTACTGGCTCCTGGATGAATGACCCACGCATCAGGGTCTTCACGCTGCTCAAAAATGAGGGAGCGAACCCCCGAGTGGGCTAAGCTCTCTTGCTCCGGCCCCATCTGTGTACAAATAATAATATATGCCAAGAGAAAAACAGCATAGCCAAGGATACAACAAGGGTGAGAAACCAATATATGAACTCAAAATACGACAACTACATACATCATGTACAAACAGCAAGTTCATATATATGTATCAAACACAATTCTTAAGCATGATAAATATATTACAGAATATCATAATAATAAAGATAAAGCACAAGAGTCTCGTGTCCAATAGTCATCATCATTTTCAAAGCGTATGCATGACACTTCCACATATATCATCTAATATTTGATTCTTAATTTCCGGAAATCTCATCACCTTTCAAAGAGCGGATCAGGCTCGCAATACATTGGCCCTCGGGCAACAATGCCTAGCACCACTGTGCAATAAACAAGTACATGAATCCCATGACACTATGCGATTCTCACATGGAGTGCACATCAGAGGTACTCAACAAATTGTAATCAGGTCATACTATATTGTCCAACTCAAGGCACAACACGTTCCCAGAACACGTATGACACCTTTTCCACCAAGGCACAATGATAGACAATGATCGAAGTCATCCCAGGTTTCCCTGCCATGAAGGTACCCCCCATTTTAGATGGCACGTCTGCCAGAAAACATATGCATGAGAAAACCTTTGCTTTTGTAAGTTTTTTTGTTTCGTATCATTATTTCCTCTTTGAAGCACAAAGCTATCAACCACCACAACTTTTAGACTCGTAAGTCTTTTCAACGTTAACCAAAAGGGACACACAGTCCGATTAACCAATCACCCATAAACCGTCAACCGATGCATTAGTCTCAGATTTTGGATTCTAGAGCACACAAAACATCCACAAATTTACAGGACCACTTCACTAACACGGATCCTCGATCCACTCGTTCTGCAGAATACTAGAACCCCGAAGCTTCGATTTCTAGGTTCACATCCAAATTAACTATTCTCTTTTGAAATACAAAAACAAAACCCACATCTCCGAAGCTTACACACAAAGTCATCGGGATCAGTTTTTCATAAAACAAACTCTTGGTCAAAAACCACATTTCTTTTGAAATATTTTGGTAAACTACCAAAACTTTGAAATACGATTCGTGAAAACCCTTTTTCTTTGATAAACAATTTGTTTCAAAAAACTGGATCACGTGAAAATACTTTTGCTCGAAATGATTCGTTTTATCACTTTAAAAACGACTGATGATTTCTAAAGGCACTTTTTATTTTAAAAGTTTGCTTCTCTTGAACTAAAATTGGTTTCAATTTTCTTTCCGTATGTCTTTTTATTTCATTAATCAAATATATTTCACTTTCTGGTTTTCTTAAAACAAAGCATCAAGACTCGTTGTCTTTGAAGCCCTTTTAAAAACTTAAAACTTTTCCTCCGCTTAATTTTATGTCTCAAGCTTTTTGAAGCTTTTAGCTTTACTTAGTTTTAACTGTAACCAATGTTAGGTCCTTAGCACAATACCAATAACCATTTTAGTCCACATATCATGTTAAGCATAGTCAAACATAATCAAGCATACTTAAGCACAATTAAACATAATCAAGCATACTTAACTGTAATTAAACACAATCAAGCATAATTAAACAATAAGTAAAACACTCCACAAATTAAATACAATACACCACAACTTTACATTTCACCCATACAAACAATACGTAGCCATCGGAAATTAAATTCCTCAGGTTATCTCCCCTTACCTCTCAAGGTAATTTCTGAATGAAAGTCGTCCGACTAGTCCGCAAATCTTCCGATTACTCGCCCGAACACTCAACACCAACTACATTCACACAATAAATTCAAACATCAACATTAACAGCATAAATTTTCCCTATATCACTTGATCTAGAGTTCGGCCATGGTGCTCCAAAAATAGCTAGAGATGTCTAAAAAATTCCTAACTCTTGAATGAATGATCCTTAGGTATACCTAAAACTAAAACAAGTCTCTTAACACAAAAACTTGAAACAAAACTCTTGATTTCTCAAAGAGTTAGGTTAGGCCACTTGCTATAAAAATAGGGGGGAAATTTCTTTTGTGTTCAAGCTTCTAGATACTATAGTGGGTTCATAGAAATTGGTTTCATGATCATAGGATTTTTCTACAATTTTCAAGAGATTTATGAAGCTTGAACTTAGAACTTTGAACATAGTTGAATCATGGCTTGAAAACAAGATTTAAAGGAAGAAAAGGAAACTCAAAGGATCAAAGGAAGCAATCATACCTATTGGAGGATGAAAATGAGCAAGATCAACACTTTTCTTCACACAAAGTTTGAGTTTTCTTCTTGAAGCAATGAGAGAAAAGTAAGGAGGAAGATGAAGTTATGAAGGAAAGTGGATGGAGGCTTCTCATGAAGTATTAGGGGCGTGAGGCTTAAGGGGTAAGAAGGTCCAAGAGTTTTTCATTTAAGGGCAAAATGGACATTTCATCTTAGGGCAAAATGTAATTAAGAAAAAGGTTAGGGGCATTTTGGTCTTTTCGCAGTGTGAACACATTCAGATATTTTCATTTGTCATTATGACAGTGGTGAGTCATGGAACGCTTTCCTGGGTGACTTGAACTGACGTGACATCAAGTTTATCCGTTAGCGGGTCCCTGTAAATCCATATTCAGCTCCGTTAATTACGCGACTTACGATTTCGCCCGTATAACTTATATTATTTCACTTTTTGGTGAAAATTTTCAATTTTACCAAAGTTGTTGGAAATTCGATTCTAAATCTAACTGTTTCGTTCATGAGTCAAAATTAGGTTTTCTGATCAGTAAAATCTTACTGTCAGTGAAAATGCAAATCGGACTCCGTTTGGATTTTCAACCCAAAATTTAACTGTAACTCTATACGATAACGTAGAGTGTAACTATAGTCTTAGTTTATTTAAATTCATTTCCTAAGACCTCTGATAAAATATAAACTCATTTATATAGTTTACTGATCTTTGAAAGCTTGAAAAATCAGACTATTACAGATTCGAATGAAAAAGAATTTCCCCATGGAGTAAAATTATTTTTGGGTCTCATGCATAGCATACACATTTTAATGCCTCACTGTCACGTGCATAACATCACTAAACACAAAATGGTTTAATAGAATTGCTATGCAGATTGATTTAAATCTATACTTTAATAATAAATAAATAAATAATTCTTTAATTTAATTCAACTTTAAAATGTTTCTTAGTTGATTGTTTATATTTGTCCTTACATATTCTTGTATTTTCTAAGTTTCCATTCTCTTTTGGTGATAAATGCGTTCTTAGTCCTTCTTATTTCTTTGTATTCTCTTGTGTATGCAAATATAAATTTTAGACGGCAGGATACCTAGTATCAATCGCTTGCAGCTTTGATGGAGGTGAATGGGCTGTTAATCACAGCACCGCAATGGCCACCTATCGGGGCAATGTCATTGCTCACATTTATAATAATCTGTATGCAGATGTACCACCGATCGCCATCCATGGTCCAATGATAATAACCCTCAACTTACCATTTAATATGCTCTGGACTTTCCCTTACCTTACTCCAGTCACCCCGGAGGAGAATGGCTCAAGCAACTAAGAACTGCTATATATTATGTAGCTAGTATGTGTGTGATGCTAATGCGTGTTGAAATATGACCCTACTCGGGTAGCTAGAATAACTGTGTGTTGTAAAGACTTATGATGAAGCATTATGTGTAATGTTATGGTGATGTATAATGATAATGATGCTAGAAGAACTTCTATGTATTTGCGTTATATTCTTCTCGAATCTTATATAAATATTTCTTTAATAAATAATAAGTAAATGAAGAAATAGGTTTATAATGGATGCCACAAGTCTTGTCCCAAGAGCCTTATGTAAGCTTTCCCAAAATCTTGAGGTGAATCTGGGGTCTCTGTCATATATTATACTTGATGGAACTCCATGTAATTTGATTATTTCCTTTATATACAATTGTGTTAGTTTCTCAAAAGAATATCTTATATTGATAGGTAAGAAGTGAGTAGACTTTGTTAGTCTGTCAATAATTACCCAGATTGAATCATGTCCACTCGGAGTCTTTGGCAATCCTACAACAAAATCCATTGCTATACTATACCATTTCCATTCTCGAATATCTAAAAACTGCAGCATTCCGACTGGTTTCTGGTGTTCAGTTTTTGCCTTTTGACAAATTAAGCAAGCAGCTACATATTGTGCTACTTCTTTCTTCATCTTAGGCCACCAGAACATTTTCTTTAGATCTTGATACATCTTGGTTGCACTAGGATGTATACTTAACTTACTTTTAGGTGCCTCCTCTAGAATTTGTTTCTTAATAGTCACATCGTTAGGCACACAGATTATGTCTTTAAACCTCATCACTCTATCCATTCCAACCATGAAATTAGCAATTTTCTCCTGATCTATCAACTTTCTTATTTCTTGAAGATGTTGATCATCCATCTGAGCGGCTTGGATTAGTTCTCGCAATCCACTTGTGATTGTGATCATACTTAATCGAAGTCTATCTGACATCATCTCCATAGCAAGATTTAAATCTTTATATTTTCCTAGCAACTCCATTTGTTTGATCATCATTGCTGACACATGCAACGACTTTCTACTTAATGCATTAGCCACCACATTTGCTTTTCCTGGATGGTATTATAATTCAAAATCATAATCTTTTAGGAATTTCATCCATCTTCTTTGTCTCATATTCAATTCCTTTTGATGAAATAAATACTTTAAACTCTTATTATCATTGAAGATGTCGCCAGATTTTTAAGGCAAACACTACTACAGTTAGCTCTAAATCATGCGTCAGATAGTTCTCTTCATGCGGCCTTAATTGCTTGGAAGCATAAGCCACAACGTTTCTTTCTTGCATAAGCACAGCACCTAACCCCTGTTTAGAGGCATCACAATATACCTCAAAATGTCCATTTGCATCGGGCAACACCAATACTGGTGATGTTGTTAGCCTATGCTTTAGTTCTTGAAAACTTTCCTCACACTTTTGAGTCCATTCAAATGCTTGTCCTTTCCGAGTGAGTCTAGTCAAAGGCAATGCAATTTGAGAGAATCCTTCAATAAATCTTCTATAGTATCTTGCTAACCCTAGGAAACTATGAACTTCCGTCACCGTTTTTGGTCGCTCCCATTATAGTAGTGCGTCCACTTTGGTTGGATCCACTGATATTCCTTCTTTGGAAATAACATGTCGCAAGAATTTTACTTTCTCCAACTAAAATTCACACTTGGACAACTTGGCATATAATTGCTTATCCTTCAGAACTTGAATAACAATTCGGAGATGTTCCTCATGATTCCGTGAATAGATGAGAATATCTTCAATAAAAACAACAACAAATTGGTTTAAGTATGGGCGAAAAATCTTATTCATATAATCCATAAAAATAGCGAGAGCGTTTGTTACCTCAAATGGAATCACTAAGTATTCATAGTGTCCATAACGTGTCCTGAATGCTGGTTTTGGTATGTCTTCCACTTTTACACATATCTGGTGATAACTAGACCATAGATCAATCTTTGAAAAGATCGAAGCTCCTCTAAGTTGATCCATCAGATCAACAATTCTTGGTAGTGGATACTTATTTTTAATAGTGACCTTGTTTAATTGACGGTAGTCTATGCATAATCTTGAACTTCCGTCTTTTTTCTTGACTAGAAGTATTGGTGCTCCCCAGGGCGAAACACTTCGTCGAATAAACTGCTTCCCTAATAACTCTTCCAATTGTTTCTTTAATTCGGCTAACTCTGAGGGAGACATTCTATAGGGTGCTATAGAAATAGGACCAGTTCCAGGTAACAACTCTATAGACAATTCTATTTCCCTTTCCGGAGGTAAGCTCGGAACGTCATCAGGAAATACTTTAGGAAATTCATTGACAACTAGCACCTTTGTTAAGTCAAATTCCTCTTCAACTCCCAGAGAAGCTTGAACTTGGTTGGCGGTTAAAAATCTAGGATCGCTGGAATTCGGAAAAATTAAAGTCTTTTCCGAACAATCTAACAGAACATGATTGGAAGATAACTAGTCTATTCCTAAAATTACATCCAAGTTGGATAGTGGTAAACAAATCAAATTTACCACGAAGTTTCTATTTTCAAGAATAATTGGGCAACTTAAACAAGCTTGGGTAGTCACAACAGGTTTATTTGTAGGGGTTTAGACTATCAAATCAAAAGGAAGTGAGGCTACAGGTAGATCTAATTGTCTCACACATTTATAGGAAATAAATGAATGAGTTGCGCCTGAATCATACAGTACATTTAAAAGTTTACCATTTATGAGACACTTACCTTGTATCAGATCATCAAATTGAAGTTGCCTCCGTTCCACTCATCGTATACACTCTACCCTTGGTCATAGGTCTGGCTACTTGAGTATTGTTTAGATTTGGTTCTGGTTTGGATTGCTTACAGTATTTTACAAAGTGTCCTAGTTTTTCGCATCGAAATCATATTGGTTCCCTAATCGTACAGAACTTTGTCTCGTGCAGTTTTCCACACTTTAAGCACTTTGGCATAGGTACATAGCTCGATCCTCCTCCGTAAGTCTGAGGTGACCGTTGATTCCCTTGAGGTCGTACATACGGTTTCTTTTTGAATCGCTAAGGCCCAAAGTGCCTCTGCTTCCCATCTTTATTCCTTTCATATCCTTCAATGAGGCGGAACTTGTTTACTAATGCCGGAAATTCCCTAATTTCTAGTGGTCCCACAGCTCTTCGTATTTCATGACGAAGTCCATTCTCAAACTTGACACATTTCCAGCATTCATCTGGGTGGTGTTGGTAATACAAAGAGAATTTTGCCAGTTCCTCGAACTTAGCGGCGTATTCTCCAACAGACATTCTTCCTTGTTTCAATTGTAAGAATTTGAGTTCTTTAGCATGCTTCAGATCGGTTGGAAAATATTTTTCCAGAAATTTATTCCGAAAAATTTCCAAGGTTATTTGTGTTCCTTCTGTTTCCAGGAGCCTACGAGTTCCATCCCACCAATATTTAGCTTCTCCAACTAGCATAAGGTGGCGAAAGTTACCTTTTGATCATCAATGCAGACCACGAAAAATATTTTCCATTTCTTGTATCCAGAGTTCGACCTTATCCGGATCGTAGTCTCCTTTGAACTGAGATGGATTGTTCCGTCGGAATTCTGACAGTCCTTGAAATTCCACTACTCCATCATTCCTTTGACTATTTTGTTGTGCTTGTTGTAGTAAAGCAGCAACCATTTCTCTAATGGCTTGTACAACCTCCGTCATCTCAGGGTCGGGTCTTTCAGAATTATCTCCACCGACCATCTTTTCCTACAATTCCTTACATTGATCAATATTTATTATAAACCACATCTATCTAAGGAATTATGCTATCTTGGGAACATAGCTAGTCCATACCCAATTCCGATCAGGAAAAAAAAGCTCTGATACCGTACAGTGTGATGTCCATTATAAACCCATTTGTTCATTTACTTATTATTTATTAAATAAAGATTTATATAAGATTAGAGGAGAAAATAACGCAAATACATAGAAGTTCTTCTAGCATCACTATCATTATACATCACCATAACATTACACATAATGCTTCATCATAAGTCTTTACAACACACAATTATTCTAGCTACTCGAGTAGGCTCATATTTCAACACACATTGTTAACTGTATTTACCGGTTATGACCCCTAACCGTTTTTGGTTAGAGTTAGTTACTCATAGGGAAGTTAGTGAGTTAGTTTACCTTATGGTTTTGTGTATGCGGTGATACATATATGTATACTCTATCTCTGTAACTTAACAGTAAGTTGATTTCATTTTTCTAATATACAAGAGCACAATGCTCACTTTATTTTCTCGTGGTGTTCTCTGGGCATTAACATGGTATCAGTTGTATTTTGCTCCCTCACTGCATTCGTTGCTGCGATTCTCGATCCTTTGATCTTGTTCTTCGATCGAGTTTGCCTCTGAGACTCTGATTTGGTCTTCCAATCTTCCTTGTGCCTCTGCGTTTGTTCTTGAGCTGTACTCTTCGCCCTCCCAATTTCTAGGGTTTCAGAAGATTCTTGCCCCTTCGCCATGGCCGCTCCGGTGAATGCCGTCGCTGATGTTTTTAGTCCCCTGTTCTTGCATCCTAACGAGAATCCAGGAGTGGTTCTCGTGACTCCATTGCTGAATGGCGAGAATTATCATGTTTGGTCCCGCTCCATGCTCGTTGCTTTACGCACCAAAAACAAGATAGGTTTTGTGGATGGATCGATGCCCAAACCTGATATGCATGCTCCAACCTATCTTGCTTGGGATCGCTGCAATTCCATGGTTCTATCTTGGATGAATCATTCTTTGGAACCATCCATTCTCCACAGTGTGCTCTGGACTGACACTGCTGCAGATGTTTGGCGCGATCTTCGCACGCAATATTGCTAAGCCGATATGTTCCGCATCAGTTATCTTCAGGAAGAAATCTACTTGCATAAACAAGGTGATTCCTCGGTGAGTATCTATTTCACTCATCTCAAGGGATTATGGCAAGAATTTGAAACTTATTGGCCAATCCCTAGTTCCTCCTGTCAAATTCCCTGTCATTGTCCTTTGATTCCCACTATCACAAGGTATCGGGCACATGAACGAGCCATCCGATTCCTCAAAGGCCTCAATGAGCAATTTTCGGGTGTAAGATCCCAAATTATGTTGATGAACCCTATGCCTGATGTTGATACGGTTTACTCTATGTTACTTCAGCAAGAAAGGCAGCTATATGCTCAATTTGATGACACTCGAGTCCTTGCCAATTTTGATTCCTCAAAACCTACTGGTCGAGGACGAGGCACTCGTGGTGGCCGAGGGCGAGGCAGACAAACCAAGCTTTGCCCTCACTGCAACAGAACAGGTCACATGGTTGACACTTGTTAAAAGAAGCATGGGTATCCCCCACATCTTCAACGAGGCAATGCTGGCAACATCAACAGCTTTTCTGCTGAGGATCAGGAGGTTGAAGATGATTTCATTTCTCTCAGTGGACAGGAGAAAGCTGATGACAATGGCTCTCTCTCTTTCGCTCCTGAACAGCATCAGGCCTTACTCGCTCTGTTGCAGACCATGCACCAACGTCAGCCTCATACTGCCAATCAGTTAGTTGTCCATAGGAACAACAATTCAGGTATACTCTGTGCCACTTCTCATACTTCCAATATAGATTCTTGGGTTCTTGATAGTGGAGCTACCGATCATGTATGCTTTGTTCGCAAACATTTTCAATGCCTTAGAAAAATTAAACCTATCCATGTGACATTGTCAAATGGTTCTGAAATCTTTACTTCATTTGCTGGAACCATTCGCTTTTCTAATCATTTTTACTTGACTGATGTTCTTTACCTACCTACTTTTCATCTTAATCTCATTTCCACTTCTAGACTAGCCACATATCTTAACTGCACGTTGTTTTTCGATGACTCTGTTTGTGTGATACAGGACAACCCCTCATCAAAAATGATTGGGACAGCTGAATTGCGAGCTGGACTTTACACCATGATTAGCACACCCCTCACACCACCGCATTCCATTAATTCTGTACCTATTTCTCATTATGTGCATAATCTGAATACTGTGAATTGTAACCTTTGGCATCTTAGGTTGGGTCATCCCTCCCATGAAACTTTAGTTCAATTGAATAAAAGGCATCCTTTCATAGATTGTACTAAAATTTGTACTCCTTGTGACACTTGTCATTTTGCAAAGCAGAAAAAACTTGCTTTCCCTACTAGCAACACCAAATCTCAATCTGTTTTTGAAATACTGCATATGGATATTTGGGGGCCATTCTCCCATCCTTCTCTACTTGGTCATAAATACTTCTTAACTATTGTTGATGATAAAAGTAGATTCACATGGGTTGTTTTTCTTAAACTCAAATCTGAAGTTTCCACACATATCCAACATTTCATTTCAATGATTGAAAATCAATTTTCTACTACTGTTAAAACCATTAGGTCCGATAATGGCCTTGAGTTCAAACTTCCTACCTTTTATGCCACGAAGGGCATTCTTCATCAAACAACATGTGTAGAAACTCCCCAGCAAAATGGGGTTGTCGAAAGAAAGCACCAGCATATACTTGCTGTTACTCGCGCTTTACTTTTCCAATCCCATTTTCCAAAACTGTTTTGGACTCAGGCCATCTCACAGGCTATCCATTTAATCAATCGACTTCCATCAAAATTCCGTTCTCACAAAACACCTTATGAACTTCTTCATGACTCCCATCCTGATTTACTTACCTTAAAGGTATTTGGTTGCTTAGTCTTTGCCTCAACCTTACACTCTCACAGGAAGAAGTTTGATTCTCGTGCTCGAAAGTGCGTTTACTTAGGTGTCAGGACTGGTGTCAAGGGTCATTTGCTCTTTAATATCATATCCCGCGAATTGTTTGTGTCTAGAGATGCTATTTTTTATGAGCACATCTTTCCATATTTGCCGCATTCATCGCTTACATCTCCCTCACCACCTGTTCTTTCCTCTCCCCCCGATCCCGACCCCTATGACTTCCTCTATACATCCTTCCTTCCCTCCCCTGACATACCCCCTGCTGTCCCACCTGATCTTCCGCTTCCTATCCCTCCTACCTCCTCTGCCTCCCCTCCCCTTTTACAACTAGAGCCATCCCCTCACCTTTCCCATCCGCCTTCTCCCACAGCTGCCCCCACCCCACCCCACCCCACCCCACCCTAATGACACCAGAAAATCAGTAAGACACAAACAGCCCCCATCCTACCTAAAAGATTACCACTGCTCCATGGTTTCGACATCAACCCACAATTCAGTCTCTCCTTCTTCATCTTCGGTAAGGTATCCCATTTCTCATTCCCTTTCATATCATAAACTCTCACACAAACACAAACACTTCACCTTAAATATTTCTTCACATTATGAACCCAATACTTTTGAGGAAGCTATCTGTCATGAGCAGTGGCAACAGGCTATCCAATCTGAATTGTCTGCTCTTATTAAAACTAACACTTGGCAGTTAACCCATTTACCACCCCACAAGAAGGCAATCGGGTGTAAATGGGTTTTCAAAGTCAAATTTCATGCAGATGGCTCAGTGGAGAGATATAAAGCCCGGCTGGTTGCCAAAGGATTTACTCAAACTGCGGGTCTCGATTACATTGAGACTTTCAGTCCCATGGTTAAAATGACCATTGTGCGCCTTGTTCTTTCATTGGCAGCTTCTCTTGGTTGGCATCTTCACCAACTTGATGTCAACACTGCTTTTTTACATGGCGATTTGTATGAAGAAGTTTACATGAAGTTACCTCCCGGGTTAGCCGTCCCCGATTCCAGCCTTGTATGCAAGCTTCAACGGTCCTTATATGGCTTAAAACAAGCCAGTAGACAATGGAATGAGAAGCTAACTTCCACCCTCCTTGAATCTGGATACACACAATCTAAAGCTGACTATTCTCTCTTCACCGAAGTCACCGAATCTGGTCTCACTGTCATTCTTATCTATGTGGACGATTTGGTTCTAGCTGGCAGTGACCTCTCTGAAATTTTTCACATCAAATCTCTGCTTGATTCTCGGTTTAGTATCAAGGATTTGGGTGCACTAAAATACTTTCTGGGTTTTGAAATCGCCCGATCACAGGCCGGCATTGTCCTCCACCAACGAAAGTATTGTCTTGACCTCCTTCAAGACACGAGTCTACTTGCTGCCAAGCCGTCCTCTACACCCATGGATCCTCATCACAAGTTCCATCAGCACTCCGATTCTCCTCTATCAGACCCCACTGTATATCGCCGATTGATTGGCCGCCTCCTCTATATCACCCACACTTGGCCTGATATCTCTTACGCCATTGGCCGGCTTAGTCAATATCTTGGTTCTCCCACCACCGATCACATGCAAGCTGCCCTGCATGTCCTCAAATATCTCAAAGCTGGACCCGGTCAAGGCTTATTCTTCTCAGCTGAATCTGATTCTGTTCTAAAAGGTTTTAGTGACTCGGATTGGGGGGCTTGCCCCGATACACGGTGCTCAATTACTGGTTTTTGTTTTTTCCTTGGCACCTCTCTCATTTCTTGGAAGAGTAAGAAGCAATCCGTTGTTTCTTGCTCGTCCTCTGAGGCCGAATATAGGGCCCTTGCTCAAGCTACTTGCGAAGCTCAATGGCTCAAGTATCTCTTACAAGACCTTCACATTCAGCATTCCTCTCCTGTGGTCCTGTATTGTGACAACAATTCTGCCCTCCATATAGCCGCCAATCCCGTCTTTCACGAACGTATAAAACACATAGAAATGGATTGTCATGTAGTTCGAGACAAAGTCCAATCAGGTCTACTACATCTCCTTCCCATCTCTACTCGTGAACAAGTTGCGAACATCCTCACCAAACCCCTCCATCACGGTCCCTTCATGACCCTACACTCCAAGCTTGGAATGTGTGACATACACCTTCCATCTTGAGGGGGGTGTTAACTGTATTTACCGGTTATGACCCCTAACCGTTTTTGGTTAGAGTTAGTTACTCATAGGGAAGTTAGTGAGTTAGTTTACCTTATGGTTTTGTGTATGCGGTGATACATATATATACTCTATCTCTGTAACTTAATAGTGAGTTGATTTCATTTTTCTAATATACAAGAGCACAATGCTCACTTTATATATATATATATATATATATATATATATATAGGAGTTCTTAGTTGCTTGAGCCATTCTCCCCTGGGGTTATTGGAGTAAGGTAAGGGAAAGTCCAGAGTATATTAAATGGTAAGTTGAGGGTTATTATTATTGGACCATGGATGGCGATCGGTGGTACATCTGCATACAGATTATTATAAATGTGAGCAATGACATTGCCTTGATAGGTGGCCATTGCGGTGCTGTGATTAACATCCCATTCATCTCCATCAAAGCTGCAAGTGATTGATACTAGGTATCCCGCCATATCGAAAATGTATATTTGCATACACAAGAGAATACAAAGAAATAAGGAGTGAGAATACATTTATCACCAAAAGAGAATGGAAAATGAGTAAATACAAGAATATATAAGGACAAATATAGACAATCAACTAAGTAACATTTTAAATCAAAGAATGATTTATTTAAGATTTTACGTCAAAAAAAAACTAAGTAACATTTTAAAGTTGAATTAAATTAAAGAATTATTTATTTATTTATTTTTTATTAAAGTATCTATTTAAATCAATGTGTATAGCAATTCTATTAAACCATTTTGTGTTTAGTGATGTTATGCACGTGACAGTGAGGCATTAAAATGTGTATGCCATGCATGAGACCCAAAAATAATTTTACTTCATGAGAAGATTCTTTTTCTTCCGAGATGCAATCAGGAGTACATCATTCATATCTATTGGCCAATTAAAAGTGCAATTCTTTCAATATGCATACATCAGGCCTTTCGGAACACTCTGCCACCGATCATGAATAGATTTAGTGTCTAGTTGGGATAGTCAAACTGGTTTTCGGGACCACGGCACAGTAGAGCTACCACTTGACCACCTATGAAATTCCGCACAAAAACTTCCCCAAAATTCGATACATTAAACCTCTATTATCTCAATTCTTGCCTACACTACAGCGTAACACTATAAAAAAAACATTTATTATGTGGATGAAGTGTGCATGGTAAGAATATCTGCGTAATATCTTTTTAAGCATCTTCGTATGAGAAAGTCTTATATAGACACAGATCCAACACCTCATCCTTAGACACACCCAATAATAAAATAATAACACATCAAAATTTAATACATTTATTTTAAATTAAAAAAAAAAATCATTTCTCCTCTCCATCTTTCTGTTTCTCTCACCTCCATTCCTCTCCCACCATCAAACTCCATTCTTTCCCACCTTAAAACCCAACTCACGCAACCACAATAGATGATACTCAGATGCAGAAACAAATATATAGATGAAATTAGAATATGAGAGCGGAAAAATGAACATGCTCACCTTGACACAGTGGGATTAGAGAAATAATAATAGAAAAGGCAGAAGATTTTAGAGGGATAAAAGGGAAGAGGTGAGAGTTAAGGTGAGCATGAAAAAGGAGACAAAGGTTTTAAGAAAGATAAAAGAGAATAAGTATTTAAGCTTAATTAATTCATCAACTTCAACATTCTGATAGTTCTTTTTTCTTATTTATGTTGGGATTGGAAATGGTTCATGGAATGAGTATAGAAAAGGGAAAAATAGTAATAGTTTAAGGTAAAATGAATTGAATGTGACAGTGTAATAGCATTGTTCGCATCTAAATCAAAAAATATAAAGAGTGTACATACAGAAGCAAACGAAGGGTGCAGTGCCAACAAGGAACGTCAAAAACTGGGCTGTTGCCAAAAAAAATTTGGGGTTATTTCCTTTTTTTGGTGTTATTGCCTAAACCATTTCTTTTAGGTTGTTCCAATTTTTTCTCCATCTGCCCCTCGTTTCTTGGTGGTTGGCTGGATCTGGGTTTGTAGGTGGGAGAGGAATAGCTCTGAGAGAAACAAGCAAGATGAGAGAGAAATGATTTCTTTCTTTTTCTTTTTTAAATTTAAAATAAATGTATTAAATTTTGATGTATTATTATTTTATCATTGGTTGTGCCTAAAAATGAGATGTTGGGTTTGTGCCGTCCCAAAACTTTCTCTCTTCATATTTTCTATCTCATTCTTTAATTGCTTAAAAGATATTTCCATTTCCTTTGAAGTCTATCTTTTTTTTCTTGCTAATTTCTCTTCATTCTAGTTAATCGGATCTTCTCTTACCTTCATTATTTGAAAAGTTGTTATTGTAATTCTATATTATTATTATGAGAGTAGATTTCTTAACTATTTAATTAATTCCTAACTAATTTTGTAACTATATAGTTGGATTCCAACTAAGAAAATTTCTATACACTTGGTGTCTATTTTGTCTTATTTGCGTCAAATAATATTCTTTAGATCCCCTTAGGATAAAGATGGTTCTAGATATCATAAAAAAAATAGTTTTTCGTTGAGGGACAGGCCAATATTAATTATATTTGATAAATCTTTTTCCTTTTGACCCTAATATACACTATATATACTTATTCAAGAAAAACACTATTCGCTAGTCATGGAAAGAATTTACACCATTTAACTCTACCTCAGGTTGAAAATTAGCAACATACTAACCACAAAAGGCAGTAAAGTCATTTATATTTATAAGACAATATTTTAATAGTTACAACAGGATTAGATTGTCACATCAGCCAGAGAGTGAGCAGTCCTAAGGAAGTTAGAACAGAAACGATTTTTACTCTCATCAACCTAAACAAAGTGGTTTACTCTCACTCAAAATCAGATATTTATAATATCGATTTCTTTTTCAATTTTAATATATATAATTTGAATATATTTTAAATTTATAATTAAAATTAAAAAAATTATATTTAAAATGAGATATTTATTATAAATATCTTATTTTAAATGAACAAATAATATTTTTTCTAAACAAATACGGTGATATAAAACAAAAACTATTTTTAATCTATAAAATAAATACAAACTTAGTAACATATAAATTAAAGGTGGCTTTTACAGCGCATCAAACATAAATGAAATATATGTGCATCTCATTTTTTATCAATAAATAATTAATTAATATTTAATTAAATCTTTATCAATTCAAAAATTATGAACACATTATTAAAGGAGGAATATCATACATTCCATTTTTGAGATGGACCCAAGACTTCCCCTAAGTTAAAACCAGAAACAACGTCAGAAACAGATCTTAAAATACCACAACAAAACAGAAACAGTTTTATAAATATAGAATCGGTAGTCAAAATAAAATAGAAACCTGCTTCAAAAAAATAGAAACCAGTTTTGTAGAAATAGAAATAGATTACAGCACCATGACAAAAGCTGAAAGCAAAACAAAATTATATGCTGTAAAACAAATACAGTCCCAGAAATGTTAAAGCCAAAACAGGACACATCTTATTAACTATAGTCAGAGAGTAGTGGAAAGTACATTGGGGGTAAGGGAAGTCCCCAACAATAAAGGTTCTTTTTACCATCATCCACTCATGATAAAGGTTCTCCTCCCCTCACCTTTCAATATTTTAGACTTCGTTTGATTTAAAAAAGAAAATGAAAAAAAAAGTAAGAGAAAAAAAAAATGAGAGGATAGAAAAAAATAAAAAAAGAGATGATTATTTAGTTATTTGGTTGACGAGAAAATCAAAGAAAAGAAAAATAAAATTTTTTTTCCTCTTATTTAATTGAATAGAAAATAAATAAATAAAATATATTTATAAAATGACATAAAAATCCTTATATAATAAGATAAACAAAGAAAAAAAAGTTGATATTTTAGTCTTTTGCACCCCAAAAACAGTTTGGCGTGCCAATATTTCTTCTTTTGCGTGTTTCACTATGGTTTCCGTCCAGATTTGGAAGAAAAATTTATCCGTGGTCCCACCATTATTTTTTCTTTCCGTCCATTTTACTTTCATATCAAATATGGGAAAAATTCCCCTTCTTTCTTTCCCGTCTTTTTCTTTTCAGTATTTTTCCTTTAAACCAAACTGAGCTTAAAGTCCAAGTGGTGTTCGAATAAATTGTCTTTATCTCTCCTCAGGCACTTTTTATTAACAAGAACAAAGATTCAATCGTAAAAGTTACTATTTTTAGAAAGAACAAAACTGAACAAAAGTGACAGTTAAAGAGGAGATTTAAAGACCAAAGACCAAGTTAGAAAAGTGATAAAAAGAAGAAAAGAGTGAGATCCCCTGTGAGTTTAAAAGATTAAGAAGAGGGTCTGCTTGACCAAGAAAGACTGATTGTATTTATAGAAGTTTGGGGATCTCGCTTATTGCCCGAGTCCATTTTTTTATTCTTTCCATCCATTTCACCTAGCCATTTCTTTTCTTTCTTTGTTTTTTTACCACAATTTTTTTTTGACTCAATTATTACTGGGGTCATTCATTACTAACACACCTGGCACTTCCCTATGGTGCCGTTTAGTAGACAGCCAGTACATATGTATCTGTTGCTGGGTAAATTAGTAGTTATAGGTAGTGTAAATTACTTCCTCTCTCTTATTTTATTCATTCTATTTAAAATATTATATTATTTTAAATTATTTATCTTTTTAAAATATTAAAAAATATTAATTAATTTCTTTTATAAAAAATAATCCTTATATCTTAACTAATTTATATTAATGAATTTTTTTATCAAGAAATATAGTGATTGTTATAAATATCCCCTTTTATCCGAAAAGTGTTTATTTTATTTTCTTTTATTAATTTTCGTTTTTCAATAATAATAATAATAAAAGGGATTAAAATTCTATTTCAGTTTTTATTATTCATTTTTAGTTGAAAAAAATAAAAAAATAAAAACAGGGTGTCCAAACACCCTTTTGAGCCCAAACATGATCCATGTAATAACTTTTGACCCGAACCGGGATCCAATTCTCATTTGCTTTCTTTCCTTTTTTTCCTAAAATCCTAGCAGCCACTACTTCCCCCTCTCAATCTTCAAAAATTATTCCTAATCCCATAACTTCAGCATTCATCATCAATAGCAAAGGAAAATCCAGAAAAATATAAGGAATGTTGGAGCCTTATAAAAATAGCACCAAACAGAGACAAAGGGGGATTTTCTTTCCAGATTTTTTTGAACTCACAGCCCCTTTCTCTTCCCCAAAAAAATCTCTAGCACTGGTCCACCCTCCTCCCGAGTTCCGGCCGTATCGCCGTTGCAGGGGCCACTAAACGTCGTTATCGTCGTCAGCCATAGCGGAACGCAACCGCCGCTCCGCCACTAGCTTCCTTCGCGCGACGCGACCAGCGCTGCCAGCGTGGTTGCTGTCGTGCTCATCGTCGTTCAGCCGCTACAGACCCGCTGGAAATCGCCCAGCCACCACGGCTCTCACCCCCTCCAACCGGTGAAGCCGCCGTTGTCCACATAGCAGAAACAGCGACCCTGTTCTTCTTCTTTTAGGTTTAGGTTTCTTTTCTTGTTTTATTTTTTATTTATTTTATTATTTAGTTTAACTGTTATTAATTTTAACTTATTTTGTTTTATTTTTTTGTATTTGGGTTTAATGAGATTTTGGGCTGTTGGGTGTGTTTGAGTGTATTGGGTCAGTAGGCTTTCTGTTCCCTTTTTACAACTTGGGTTGTTATTTGTATTGGATAATAAAAATGCTTTCTTAAAAAAATACATAACACACACATACATGAAAATGATTAGTTAAAATAAAAGTGTTTATTCAGATTTTGTTGTAATTATTATTTTCCAAATATAAACATCCTTTTTACAATTATAAACCAATTTAATTAGAAATGTTTTAATAAATTAAATATATTCATGATATTAATAAATTGAATATTATCTGATTTTTTTTAAGAAAAGGGTAAACTGAGAATCGACATCTTATTAACCCTTGGTTTTAGGATACCTGAGTTGTAACAATTTGATGATCCTAAGCTAAAAAACTAATAAAATACTAAATTAACCTCTTTTAAATAAAAAGGTAAACTGAGATGCGACATCTTGTTAACCCATGACTCTAGGGCATGTGAGTTGTGACAACTTGGTGACCTCAGATGACCCTAAGATAAAAATATAATAAAATACTAAATTAATTTTACTTAAATAAAATAGATTAACTAAGATGTGACATCTTGTTAATCTTTGATTTTAGGACACCTGAGTTGTGACAACTTGATGATCCTGAAATCTCCCAATTAAAGATTATTTCAAAATAAAAAATAAAAACATTTAAAATCAACCAAACCAACAAAATATTTTAAAGAACTACGTAGCTTTGGATTTCTCATCGCATCTGAGAATACGTAGGAGCAGCGACAACCCTTATCAAGCCCAAAAAAAATTTAAATAAAATTGGTAAACCTTTAAGGTTTTTAATAGATGGGGTTAAATTAATATTTTAAAATAAATATATAAATTTTGCACATTAACTTTAGGTAACCATTTTTTAAATGAATGTTGTGAGGTGCTAATACTTTCCCTACACATAATCGACTCCCAAACTCTAAACCTGGTTTCAAAGACCATTTTTCTTAAAAAAGGTTTTTCCAATGTTTTCATTAATAAATAAATTTTGGTGGCGACTCCATTTTTTAAAACCAATTACATTTTTGGTTCGTCGCTCTGGTCGCGATGTGGTTGCGACAGCTGGCAACTCCACTAGGGACTTTTTTTTAGAGAGTCAAGCCTGACATAGTTATGTGTGCAAAATTATTTCTTTTTATATTTATTTTATCCCCTTGTTTTTTTTTTCTTCTTCTTTAGTTTCTTTAATTGTCCATATTATAAATGTTTTTGTGGAAATTTACGATAGAAGACTTTTTGTTGTTTATAAATATATGTTGTTTGTTCAGTTGCTCGGGTAGTTTTAAATTCTGCTCCTTTCACACACCACACTTACACTTTTACACACATCTATGAGTGGGGCCCTATAACCGGGTCTGAGTGAAGCTTATGGTTGGAGCGAGATTGTTAGTGGTAGCCATTTTGGATGTACTTCCTGCTTGGTTATCGCGAGAAACTCATCTAGAGCGTGACTCTTTCATGGATGCCCGCATTTTGGATGTGTATCCTATTTGTGATCAACATTCTGAAATGGTTACTTAGCCCTAGAGACCATTAAATAGTATTATTTTTTTAGAGCCACCCAAGAGAGGATTGACGAGTTTAGGAAGCTTGTGGCCCATCAATTTAGGACACATGGATCATTATGTTTGTTTCCTCTCATTCATGTCGTTACCTTTCTTTTAAAAAAAATTTAAAAATGTAGCATTACACCATTACATTAAAATGCATACATTCATGCATGCATTGTTTGGGGTCATTCTTTTAATCATTATCACATTTTACCATCATGCATTTTTATGCACATCTTTAAAATGAAAACATGATAATAGATTAATAAAAGGTAAAGTCATTGCAACACCTTGCATCCATTCAGATTCTATTTTGGTTTCACAGATTGAGGTTAGGTCTGCTAGAGAATCCTAAGAATCCAAAGCTCAGTGGTGAGTATCATCGGTAAAACTATGGAATCAAGTGGTGAGAAACCGTCAATAGTATTGAAGAAGACATTGGCTTTGAAGGTCAAGAAGCCTGAAGTTGAGAGTTTGAAGACTTATGTTAGCTTGACGACGAAGATTCAACACCCGACCTTTGATAGAAAGTATGGAAAGATTCTTAAGCTGCTAGAGGTAAATGTGCAAGTAGAGGCTATTACTGCATTGAGCCAATTTTATGACCCTCCCATGAGATGTTTCACTTTTCAAGATTTCCAGATGACCCCTACATTGGAGGAGTTTGCACCAATCTTAGGGTACCCATTAGAAAATATCAAGTCTTACCGATACTGGGGCACTATCCCTCCATGAAAACAGTTGTTAATGAGTTGAGAGTTCAGGTACAAGAGTTGCAAGGCAAGAAGCAGAATCGAAGTGGTTATGATGGATTTCCACAAAAGTACTTAGAGGAAAGGATGAGTCATTTGGCAAGAATTGGTGATTGGATTTCTTTCATGGACGTATTGGCTCTCACTATTTACGGGGTTATTCTGTTTCCACACATTGATGAGTACATAGATTTTGCAGCAATAGATGTCTTCTTGGCCTTGAGAGACAGGGGAGAAAGCCCCGTATCAGTCGTTCTTGCTGACACATATTGTACTTTCAATTATTGCTATGAGAAGAAAGGGAAGAAGATAGTATGTTGCCTGCCCGCCCTTTATGTCCGGCTTATCACTCATGTCTTTAATAATAAGTCCAAAGTATCATGCCCAAATCAAGGCTTCAAGATATGTGATGTAGGGATCAAGAACAGTCGTCAGTGGGCTCAAAGTTTAGTGAATCTTAATGAAAAGACAGCTCGATGGTACTCGCGATGGCAAGAAGTACATGAGATGATTTATTAGTGTGGGAATTTTCCCAATGTACCATTCATGGGAACTAAGGGATGCATTAATTACAATTCATCTTTGGTATTAAGGCAACTTGGATATCCAATGCTAGACCCGCCAACTGAAGAAATGGTGATTCCTTTTGTTCTTTATGAAAAGGATATGGGGGATACCGAAATGCTTAGAAGAATCCGCCAAGCCTGGGATCAGGTCATTCGAAAGAGCAGAGAGCTTGGGAAAAGGAGTTGTGACGCCAAAGAGGGTTATCGTCAATGGCTCAGAGATAGAGTTCAGAAAATTAAGTTGCTTTTCCATTGCTCGGCGCCAATTGCTAAAGAAAGCATTGATAAGACACCTATATCAGTTCCTATTAGCCCTGAAGAGGTGGAAGAGCTTAGAGCAACCCTATTAAAGTCAGAAGAAGAGAAGAAGATTTTGACAAGTTAATTGCAGCAGTGTTATCATACATGATAGGGATTTTACTTACAAACACATTGTAGTCTTCCAACTGATGTTTGATCCAAAGTAGTTGTGAACAGCAACGGGCAGCAGCAATGTACTCAGCTTCAGCAGTTGATAGAGCAATTGTGCTTTGCCTTTTGCTTGACCATTAGACAAGATTAGCACCAATGAGGTGACACCCTCCACTTGTGCTTTTTCTTTCTATTCTGTCTCCAGCATAGTCAGCATCACAGAATCCAACTAATCTGTATTCATCAAATTTCTTATACAAAAGACCCAGATTAGTAGAACTTTTTAGATATCTAAAGATTTTTTTACTGCTGAGAGATGAGACTCTCTTGGATCAGATTGAAAACGAGCACATAAGCAAACACTAAACATGATATCAGGTCTGGACACAGTTAGATATAAGAGGGAACCAATCATACCTCTATATACCTTTTGGTCTACCTTTTTATCTTTATCATCTTTGTTTAGCACGGACATTGGATGCATTGCTGTATTTATAGGTTTACAATCGTCTAACTTGAAGCGTTTCAGAAGCTCCTTTGTGTACTTCGTCTGATGAATGTACACTCCATCTAAAGTTTGCTTTACTTGAAGTCCGAGGAAGAATTTTAGTTCTCCCATCATGCTCATTTCAAATTCCCTTTGCATTAAGTCAAAAAACTCTTGGCAAAGAGATTCATCAGTTGCACCAGATATAATATCATCAAAGTAAATTTGAGCAACAATAAATTCCTTTCTGTTAATTTTTCTAAACAAAGTTGTGTCCACTTTTCCTCTCATACCAAGCTCTAGGAGCTTGTTTGAGTCCATATAAAGCTTTCTTAAGCTTATATACATGCTCTGGACGGTTTTGATCTTCAAAATCAGGTGGTTGAATAACATATACTTCTTCATTAATTACACCATTTAAAATTGCACTTTTTACATCCATTTGATAAAACATGATGTTATTATGTGCAGCATATGAGAGTAAGATGCGTATAGCTTCTAATCTAGCTACTGGAGCAAAGGTTTCAGTATAACCAATACCTTCCTCTTGTGAGTAGCCTTGAGCAACTAACCTTGCTTTATTCCTTACAACTTTGCCATCTTCGTCCAGCTTGTTACGGTAGACCCACTTGGTTCCAATGACAGACTTATCTTTAGGCAAGGAGACCAGCGTCCAAACGTCACTACGTTGAAACTGGTTGAGCCCCTCTTGCATAGCGAGGATCCAGCACTCGTCCAGTAAGGCTTCATCCACAGTCTTTGGTTCCATCTCAGAGATGAAAGCTGAGTCAGCTTGCTCTCTGAAGGTTGACCTTGTCCAGACGCTATCATTGGGTTTGCCAATGATTTGATCCTCAGGATGATAAGTCCTGAATTGCCACGAACGAGGGGTGTTTACAGCTTTCTGAGACGATGATGCGTCCTGCGTTACGTCTGATGCCTCGTCTTTGTTGGTCATTGGACGAGCATCGGAATTATTCAGATTCATATATGCAAAAGAATCATCTAGCTCTGATAATCTCTTATCAGGCTGTTTGTCATCAAACTTAACATGGATGGATTCTTCAACAATCAAAGTTCTAGAGTTATAGACTCTAAAAGCTTTGGATGTTTCAGAGTATCCTAACAATATTCCATTATCTACTTTGGCATCAAACTTACCTAGTTGATCCTTAATATTTAAAATAAAGCATTGACATCCGAAAGGGTGGAAATAAAAAATATTGGGTTTGCGTCCTTTCCACAATTCATAAGGAGTCTTATTCAAGATTGGTCTTATGTATATTCTGTTTTGAATGTAGCAGGCAATATTTACAGCTTCAGCCCAGAAGTACTTAGGGACAGAATTATCATTGAGCATTACCCTAGCCATCTCTTGAAGAGATCAATTTTTTCTCTCAACAACACCATTCTGTTGTGGTGTTCTAGGGACAGAGAAATTGTGATGAATACCACTTTCATCACAGAACCTTTGGAAAAGCTCATTTTCAAATACGCCTCCATGATCACTTCTGATCGAACTGATGAATATGCCTTTTTCATTTTGGACTCGCTTACAGAATATAGAAAAGACCTTGATAGACTCATCCTTGTGAGCAAGGAACTTAAACCATGTCCATCTACTATAGTAGTCAACTATGACAAGCCCATATTTCTTACCACTGACAGAAGCAGTCCTTGTTGGACCAAACAAATCAAGATGCAACAATTCTAGTGGTCTAGAAGTACTGACAATGTTCTTGGACTCAAAAGAGTTCTTAACTTGTTTTCCTTTTTGACATGCGTCACAGAGAGCGTCTGATATAAACACAATCTTTGGTAAACCTCTTACGAGGTTATGCTTGTTTAGTCTAGAGATTAATCTCAGACTTGCATGACCAAGTCTTTTGTGCCAGATCCATCGCTCATCTTCAACAGACACTAGACATGATACACTTTGAGTTGAGAGTTCCCCCAAGTTAATCTTATACAAATTATTTTGCCTTTTGGCAGTGAATAAGATGGACCCATCAGGGTTCTTGACCATACATTCACCTTTATTGAAGGAAACATCAGACCCACTGTCACATAATTGACTTATGCTAAGCAAGGTGTGTTTTAATCCTTCAACCAGAAGAACATTATCAATAGAGGGAAGAGGATGCTTACCAATCTTACCTATTCCTACTATCTTTCCGTTCTGGTTGCCTCCAAAGGTGACCCATCCACCAGTCTTCTCACAGATTTCTTGAAACATATACCTTTCTCCCGTCATGTGACGTGAGCAACCACTGTCCAAGTACCAGGACTGGGGTCTTTTTTGTGTTGCTCAGCAGATCTGCAACAGGTATTATCATATTCTTAGGTACCCAGATATACTTGGGTCCTTTTGGGTTAGTTGGTGGTCTTCGTCCATGCATTTTGTTTTTCTTCTTGTAAATGCATTTTGAAGAGTTGTGACCACTCTTTCCATAAATCTTACAGTAAGTTCTGGATGCATGCAATTTATTTTCTTTTTGCTTTCCATAGGAATGAAAAGCCTTGTGATGTTTGTTGGACCCTGATATTTTCTGAGACGCACTTTGTTTCTCAAAGTCATAGCCTAGGCCAGACTTATCATGAGGTGATCTAGAGTACCTCAATATCAGGTCTAGCTTTTCTGATCCTCCAATAAGCTTTGTGACACCCACTACCCCGCATATAATAAAACATAAATAAAATCATACATGTCTTTAATAAAGAATAATATAACAATTAAATTAAAAACATTTTCTCAAGGGCAATGTGCATCACATCATCTATAACTTAAACGTAGGAATCTGAAATAATCAAAATCCTTTAAAACAAACTGCGGAAAACATAAATAATAAACATAACCCAAATCCCGATGTCACATATCAAAGTTAGTATACATATACCGATAATACATCGGAATAAAACTAAACAACTGAACGTAAATCCTAACTACTACTACTAAGAGAGATCTCCAAGGGATCACTCCTCGTTGGCATGCTCACCCTCCTCTGCACATACAACATCATATGCACAAGAACAACAAAAGATAGGGGTGAGAAATACGATCATAAATATATGTAAACGGAATGGAATAGTAATTAAGATGACATACAACATACATCAATCAACACATGTATAATCAATATATATATATATATATATATATATATATATATATATATATATATATATATCAAAGATGCATGTCAATGCGAAGGCAACATCACTACTCCGTATGGATGTGGCCAACAACTCTAACTCTGGAAAGACGATTAGGAGTACATGTACGGTTATCAACGTGGATGATATGCCAGACCATGGGCCATCCCCGAACACCCTCACTAATCCTGATAACATATAGTGGCTAGTCAGGGTACTCAAGCTTATTCATTAGGTCACTCCGACAATAGGTAGCTAGCCCATGTCACCTGGTACTCCCATACCCAATGTACCCTCAAGGCCGGGATAACACCCATCGTCGCCTCTACTATCGCGATTCATCGTTGCCTTTCCACCCAACATATCAACTTCAATGTATGATGCGTGCAATGTTCATCAATATGCAAACACATGCCAACCATTCACCACCATAATCAACCACATTGATTATTAACTATGACCATCCACGATGGCCATCAACAACATCACTAATAATAACTCATTGTTATCATTATTAACAGCATCTTCGTTATTATCTTTATTATTTCATGACGTTCTTCTCTAACTCATTTTATTTTAAACCAGGGGGTTACATCCTAGTGTTAAGTAAGATCAAAGATCAAGTATTCTTAAGCTCCTAAGGGTAACTTAAAATCCTTAGATCATAACAAACCTACATAACACTATCCATCAAGCATAAGGGGTCAAAACTGCTCCTGGGCACGTGAGAATCGATTTCCAATCTCTGGAATCGATTTCTCAAGTCCTCAAATCGATTTCCATTACATGGAAATCGATTTCAACATGTTCAAATCGATTTCCCCAATCGCTTTTTGAACAAGGAGAATCGATTATAGAAATCGATTTCTACAAGGCCAAACCGATTTCCACACCTTGGAAATTGATTCTTGGTCAATCCAAATCGATTTTCACGTGCTGGAAATCGATTTCTGGGTGTCAGATCATGCAGTAGCGGGTTTTCTCCGCTATCGGACCAATCTATGTTCTCTAATTAACATATCATTCGAGCCTAAGCTATTTATCACCAATTTGATTAGTCCAACACTCATAAATCATAACCTAAGGGTTATCAAACTAATCCTTAGTCATCAATCTCACATTGCCTATTTATTTTCTCCCTATAACTATGTTCTGATAGCATAAGGTTAACAAAACACCATATCATGGCATAAACAACATGTTCATCATCATCAATTCATCAACAATCATATAAATCATGAACTCATAGTTATAAGCATGTTATAACATCGAATTATTCATCAATCAATACTCATATAGCCAGAAAACAACATAACAACATTCATAAGCATACGCAGGCATACATAGGGGTCATGGGTTAACCCCTTCATCTTAACCTATCCCAAAACTCACATATTCATGACCAATTTTCTCCCCCCATACCTGGTATGACGATTCACAGCCTAAGGGAAAAAGAACAGAGCCAAGTTCTGCTACGGTTCCTTCTTACGGGTTTAGTACTCGATCACGATCGCAACACTGGAAAGCAGAGTCGATCTTTAAGTTAAGGATTGAAAGGGAAAACAAATCTAGGATTAGAAACTCACCTTGGTTTCTAACTTAGGAGATTAACTCTAGCACCAGGGATAGACTAGCCAAACAACGGCGTGTTCTTAACGAAGAACACCAAAGCAGGATTCGTCCTTTTGGGTTTTCTAGAGGAAGAGATCAGTGAGCTCCTAGGGATGAGAATAGGCAAAAAAGTGAGTACAATAGGGTGTGGATACTAGGTTTAGGTCATACGCTATGTATATATATAACTGTTAGAGACGTTTTAGGACGAATGGGCCGTACACAGCATTGCCCGATAACACAAACGCTTAGACAAGCTCTGACACGCATGGGAATCGATTCTACACCAGTGGAAATCGATTTTCTATTGGCCAAATCGATTTTCTTATCAAAGAAATCGATTTTGCTCTTTAAACAATCGATTTCCACTTCAAAAAGCATGTTTTGGCCTCGACACCTGAATAAGACTTGTAGATAATTATCTAAGCTTTCCAACGCATCCAAGATCACCTCGATCGGATGTCTAGAACTCAAGATATGGCCAAAACCGTGAAACAGGTTATTTAGACTTCGATGGATCGATTATTCTAAAGGCTGTACTATTACAACTATGAACTTGTGCATCAAAAACAGGCATAAACAACATATGCAAACATCTATAATTAAGTATTAACACATATAGACATAGAAGTGAAAAGCAGGGTGTTACAATTCCACCCCTCTTGTAAAAATTTCGTCCTCGAAATTTCTACTCACCTTGAGTAAACAGATGCGAGTATGACTCCTTCATCTTGCTCTCCAACTCCCACGTAGCATTTTCTTCTGTAGCTCCACTCCAAATGACCTTGACCAAGGGAATTTCCTTCCCCCTCAGCTGCTTGACCCTTCGATCTTCAACCCGAAGTGGCAACACTTCAAAGGTCAAGTTATCCTTTAGTGGAATAACATCGGGTACTATCACATGGCTTGGATCATGAACATACTTTCGAAGTTGAGACACATGAAACACATTATGAAGGTTTGACAAGAACGGGGGTAAAGCTATCTGGTAGGCGACTTCACCGACTCTTTTTAGAATTTGGTAAGGGCCAATGAATCTAGGAGTAAGTTTCCTCGTTTTCATTACTCTGCCAACCCCAGTTGTTGGAGTAACTCGCAAGAACACATGATCCCCCTCCTGGAATTCGAGAGTTTTTCTTCTCTTATCCTGGTAACTCTTTTGCCTACTCTGTGCCACTCTCATCTTATCTTGTATCATCCTCACTTTCTCTGTAGTCTCTTCCACTACCTCAGGTCCTAACACAACATTCTCTCCAAGCTCATTCCATCACAAGGGTGTCCTACATCTCCTCCCATACAAAGCCTCATAAGGTGCCATCCCAATACTGAAATGGAAGCTATTTTTGTCGGTGAACTCTATAAAGGGGCAAAAACTTATCCCAACTTCCAGACTGCTCTAGCACACACGCCCTCAACAAGTCTTCTAAGGATTGGATTGTTCTCTCAGACTGACCATCGGTCTGTGGGTGATAAGCTGAGATCAATCTAAGCTTAGTTCCTAAGGCCTTATGCAAACCATTCCAAAATCTAGAGGTAAATCTAGGATCTCTGTCTGAAACTATGCTAGAGGGTACACCATGCAATCTAACTATTTCTCTGATATACAACCCAGTCAACTTCTCTAATGGATATTCCATGTTCATAGGAATGAAATGGGCAGCTTTGGTTAACCTGTCCACAACAACCTATATGGCATCACAACCAGCTGGAGTCTTAGGGAGTCCAGATACAAAATCCAAAGAGATACTATCCCATTTCCACTCAAAAATACTCAAAGGTTGCAACTTACCTGAAGGTTTCTGCTGCTCTATCTTAGCCTTCTGACACACTAGGCAAGCATACACAAACTCAGTCACATCCTTTTTCATCCTAGGCCATCAAAACATCCGTTTCAGATCCTGATACATCTTTGTGGCTCCCGACTGAACACTCAAGCCACTCCTATGTCCTTCCTCAAGGATCAACTTCCTAAGCTCTGGAACATCAGGTATACAAACTCTATCTTGGAACCTCAAAATTCCATCTGTCCCATCCTTAAAACTGAGATTTCTACCTTGAGCAATCAACTCTCTCTGGTATAAAAGGTATACATCTATCTTCTGCCCTTCTCTAATCTGATCCATCAAACTGCTAGTGATTTTCAACATTCCTAGCCTAATGCTCTTAGGGGTAACTTCCCAAGCTAAACTCAAATCTCTAAACTCCTCTATCAAATCCATCTCTCTAACCATCAAGGCTGAAACATGTAAGGTCTTTCTACTCAAAGCATCAGCCACTACATTGGCCTTACCTGGGTGGTAACTCAACTCAAACTCATAATCGTTAAGAAATTCCATCCACCTACACTGTCTCATATTCAGCTCCTTTTGGTCAAACAGGTATTTCAAACTCTTATGATCACTAAAGACCTCAAATCTAGCTCCATAGAGATAATGCCTCCAAATTTTTAAGGCAAACACTGCAGCTCCTAACTCCAAGTCATGAGTAGGGTAGTTCTTCTCATGGGTCTTAAGCTGCCTAGAAGCATAAGTTACTACCTGACCATTCTGCATCAACACACCACCTAAACCTTGCTTCGAAGCATCACAGTACACTACAAAAGGTTCACTAGGATTGGGTAACACTAACACAGGTGCAGATGTCAACCTATTCTTCAACTCCTGAAAACTTTCCTCACACTTAGAGTCCCACACAAAGATCTGGCTTTTCTTAGTAAGGCGGGTCATAGGCAAAGCTATCTTAGAGAATCCCTCTATGAACCTCTTATAGTACCCAGCTAAACCCAAGAAACTTCTAACCTCGGTCACTGACTTAGGTGCTTCCCAATGGAGCACGGTTTCTACCTTGGCTGGGTCCACGGCTATCCCTCCTTTAGAGATGATGTGTCCTAAGAAACTCACCTCTTCTAACCAAAATTCACACTTGGACAACTTGGCATACAACTGTTTTTCCTTAAGGGTTTCCAAGACTATCCTCAAGTGTTCCTCATGCTCCTCCTTAGTCTTAGAGTATACTAGGATATCATCTATGAAGACAACTAAAAACCTAGATGGATGGAAGATCTTGTTCATGTAGTCCATGAACACAGCAGGGGCATTAGTCACACCAAAAGGCATAACTAGATACTCATAATGGCCATAGCGTGTTCTAAACGCAGTCTTTGGAATGTCCTCAGACTTGACCCGAATTTGGTGATAGCCTGATCTCAAATCTATCTTAGAAAACACACAAGCTCCTATCAGCTGGTCCATAAGGTCATCTATCCTAGGAAGAGGATACCTATTCTTAATAGTCACCTTGTTAAGCTGTTGGTAATCGACACACAACCTCATGCTGCCATCTTTCTTCTTCACCAACAACACTGGCGCTCCCCACGGAGACACACTAGGCCTAACAAATTGCTTCTGGAGCAATTCCTCTAACTGTTTCTTCAACTCAGCTAGCTCTAGAGGGGACATCCTGTGTGGTGCTATGGATATAGGTCCTGTACCTGGCACTAAATCTATGCTAAACTCAACCTCTCTCTCAGGTGGCAAACTATAAATATCCTCGGGAAAAACTTCTGGGAACTCTCTCACAACTGGTACATCCTTGACCTCAGCCTTTCTCTCTACTTCCAGGGAAGATAAGATCATGTATACTTGGGCTTCTTCTCTAATAGAAGCCTTGACTTGGTTGGCAGTCAGAAAACTCGGATTCTTAGGATCGACAGCAGTTCCAAAAACAACAGCTTTATCAAAGCAATTTAAAAGGGCATGATTGGCAGATAACCAGTCCATACCAAGAATAACATCAAATTGTTTAAGGGGTACGCATATAAGATCAACGGCGTGTTCTTAACGAAGAACACCAAAGCATGATTCGCCCTTTTGGGTTTTCTAGAGCAAGAGATCAGTGAGCTCCTAGGGATGAGAAGAGGCAAAAAAAGTGAGTACAATAGGGTGTGGATACTAGGTTTAGGTCATATGCTATGTATATATATAACTGTTAGGGACGTTTTAGGATGAATGCGCCGTACACAGCATAGCCCGATAACACAAACGCTTACACAAGCTCTGACATGCATGGGAATCGATTCTACACCCGTGGAAATCGATTTTCCATTGGCCAAATCGATTTTCTTATCAAAGAAATCGATTTTGCCCTTTAAACAATCGATTTTCACTTTCTGGAAATCGATTTCTTCACCTAGAAATCGATTTCTCAAATCGATTTCCACTTCAAAAAGCATGTTTTTGGCCTCGACACCTTAATAAGACTTGTAGATAATTATCTAAGCTTTCCAACGCATCCAAGATCACCTCAATCGGATGTCTAGAACTCAAGATATGGCCAAAACCGTGAAACAGGTTATTTAGACTCGGATGGATCGATTATTCTAAAGGCTGAACTATTACAACTATGAACTTGTGCATCAAAAACAGGCATAAACAACATATGCAAACATCTATAATTAAGTATTAACACATATAGACATAGAAGTGAAAAGCATGAAATAGACAGATGCAAACACTAGAAGGGGGGTTGAATGGTGTTTGTCAAATTTATGCGGAATATAGAAACTTTTTCGCAAGCACAGACGGGTTGTAAAGACGAGTAAACACAGACAGGTCAATCAGACGGATAACTCGTCTGAAGGTTTTCACAGACAACACACAATCATGCAAGATAAGAAAAGTTTTGATAAACACAATTATAAACCCCTTTAGTTAGATGATAGTTAAGACACAAAGTCAAATTAAAGAGTTAAGGGAAAGAGAGATACTCAGCAAATTTTATCCTGATTCACCCCTTAACAATGAGGCTACGTCCAGTCCTTGGCAGCACCAAGTTTTCTCACTATAACTGATTTAGGTTACAGGACAGACAAGTATTATTTTCACACCTAGCCTCTTCAGGCTCCAGACGAGTATTGTTTTCACACCTAGCCTCTCCAGGCTCCAGACAAGTATTATTTTCACACTTAGCCTCTTCAGGCTCAGACGGGTTTGTTTGAGAGAAGTTGTAAAAAGATTACAATTTGCAAGTCTTTCACAAGCACTCAGACGAGTGTATTAAATGTGAAGTTCTAAAAGACTGCGTATTAACTTCAAATGATTGAAGAATAAATAATGAAAGAATGAAGATATAAATGCACAGAGTAATTGCTCTTGTGATTGCTTTTTTCGTTCTCTTGTGTATATGGAATCTTCAAAGTCTTCTTCATTAAATAGGCTTCAAAAAATTTAAAGCCGTTGGACACAAAGTCTGAAGTCTTTGGCTTCTTGCAGATCTTCAATAAATGCAATAGAGTCGTTCTGATCAGCCATTAAAGCATAGGGAACTTCGCTTGTTCTCTTTCATCAGAGTGATGCAGACTTCTGATATACCTTTGTTCTCAGCAGGTCTTTATACGTGCTTTTTGTTTGCAGAGGGAAGACTTTCCCTTTTGGTGTAAGATGCAGTTGTGTTCAGGCAAAGCACTTTGTTGAAGTTCTTTATTAGGGTCGAGACAGCTTTCATCCAATGTATTCTTTAACGTTTAGTCTTTAGACGGATGAGTAGCTTCATTAGACGAGTTGACTCTTCAACGAGGAGATGACGTCAGTTGCAAAGTCTTTTAGACGGGTGAGTCTTCTTTTGATCAGACGGTTGAAGACTTCATTAGACGAGTGAACTTCTCTTGGTTCAGACGAGTGAATCTTATCTAGCTCAGACGAGTGAACCTTATCTTGGTTCAGACGAGTGAACTTAAGCTAGTTCAGACGAGTGAACCTTATCTTGGTTCAGACGAGTGAACCTTATCTTGGTTCAGACGAGTGAACTTAAGCTAGTTCAGACGAGTGAACCTTATCTTGGTTCAGACGAGTGAACTTAAGCTAGTTCAGACGTGTGAACAGTTTATATAGACGCTTAAGTTATAATCTGCACACTCAGTAGACGAGTTAAATACCACAGACGGGTTCAATTAAATCATTGAATAACTGTTTTAATCTCATCAAAACTAAGGCAAATGCACATCAGACATTTGGAGACTCAACAATCTCCCCCTTTTTGATGATGACAAAACATGTTAAATGATTTAATGAACTTTAAGAAAATTCACATAAATCAGTCATGTATATGATTAGTCAGATTAAAACCATTGTTCCATGATTATAATATACTCAGACAGATAGGCATTTAACTTTTTATCTTAGTCTTATCTTAGTATTTTCTCCCCCTTTTGACATTGTCAAAAGCAATAGATTATAGACAGAGAGAAAAGAAAAGATAAACATTTGTTTATATCAGACAGTTGCATATCAGACAGTTGTAATATAATACACTTTTCATTTAACTTTCTCCCCCTTTTGTCATAATCAAAAAAGAGAAAAGGAGGTATTTAACTATCATTAGCTGTGTACAAGTTGCTTTTTTTTTTTAAAAAGAAGAAAATTACACATAAGTGTTAAAAATATCAAAAAGAGCTTCTACTCTAGCTGCTAAAACAGTTCTAGCTCTTCTTGCTGCAGCAAGATCTTGGTGAGCAGCTTCGACCAAGGTCCTGAGAGATGCTACTTCAAGGAGCAAAGCTTGAAGATCTCGTCTGGGCACAGGAATGTGATCATCAGAAGCATCAGAATGCCAGGGAAGAGCATAGACAGGTGGTGCAGAAGGGATAGAGAAGGCTTCCGAAATCCGGGGAAAGAAGTATAAGTGAAGGTTGCGATAGAAAATAAAGGGTAGAAAGGTGATCTTATGGAAAGAATCATCAGAGGAGTTATCTGCTGGAGGTGAGGGAAAAACAGAGGACAGAATGGAGAGAGATGGATGAAAAGATGTGGGTAAAGGGGCAACCGGAAGTGAGGGATAATCAGGGATTAAGCGATCAAGATATTCGATGAAGAAATGGGATCCAGTAATGAGAATGAAACAAGGTGTTGAGTAGTTAGGAAGAATAACAACAGAGTTGGGATGGGTGATGGAAGGATTAGGGTGATAAAACATGATAACAACAGGTTCAAAAACACATATATCTCTGCAAGTATTGATAAAGTGAGATGGAGGAGAAGGTACAACAGAGAGATTAGAGATACTTGTAGACATTAAAAGTTGCAAATCAGTTTTGAGCAAAAAAGAAGTGCCAACAGGTTTGGCAGGAGTTGAATCCCTTGAACCAAGACACAATTCAGATACAATGATGAAGGAGGAGGAAAGAGTGGAGTTTTCCTAAGAGAGTGAGTCCTGAGGGTCAGCATTAGGAGCCACAAAGGCAGCAGGTTGGCTAACTTGAGGGGCTTCTCTGGCAGCAGCTACAACAGGAATGCCAGTCCTCTTCCTTTTAGGAATAGGGCCAGGACAAAAGACTGGGTGGTCCAAGGTGTGTCCTAAAGACTTGGGCAGTTGCTCCCCCTCAGCAGGTGCAGTCTCTGCACTGGAGTCAGAATCCACCATGACAAGAACTTGGCCCTTGGGAGTCAGCTTCCTCTTCTTCAAGGAGAGAATAGGAGCACTTTCTTCTGAAGAAAGGGGCTGGCTTGGGCCTGCAAACTTTCCCGAGGGTTTGCAAGAAAGTTCAGATGCAGAGGCCTCAGACTCAGTGGTTGATTTAGCATGAGTTTTACTCTTCTGCTCCTCAGATGCTTGATTTGAAGAGGATGGAACAGGGGTTGAGAACCTCATCAAGGAGACAGTCTGTTTGGCTAAGGGTCTAGCCATATCCACAAAGGTGACTTCTTCAGGGACAAAAATTTTGACTCTAAAAAGCTTGGTCAGAAGCATGCCATATGGATATGTAGGGGAGCTAGGTCTCTTAATCAAAGACACGAAATGATTGAAAATAAGGTCATTTATGTCTACCTTGATTTTGTGAATGAGATGAAAGAGGGCAAACGAGTCCATCTTAGAGATGTAGTCTCTTGACCCCTTCCTAGGTAGCACACATTCTTGCAAAAGCTTGAGCAAGAAGCGGCATTTTGGAACAAGGTTACTTGATTTGAAATTTGTAGGGCTAGGGTTACCGAAAAGGGCGATGTTGATGTCGCTCTGGCTGATTGAATCTACCCACTTTTCTGTATAACCAGCACCATGTCTAGGGCATCCAGTTACCAGTTCCAGAGTGTTGAGGGAGAAGGAGAAACGTTGGTTGGAAATGCGAGCTTGAATCTCCGTGGGAAAGCCACTTGGAGAGTGAAGAACGACGGCGTTGGACCAGAAGTCAGTGACCAACTTGGGGTGCACGGGCTCCTTCAAGTCGAAGAAGGGAGTCCAGTTGGAGTAGTTGAGTTCTTCAAGCACATCTAACCTCGACCGACTTAGAGCCGAAAGGTCAATAAGTTTCCCAGGGATGATTTTGTGAACAGCTTCAATATCAAGGTTGTAACGCTTGGCAATGACATCAGCAGAGAGTTGTTGTGGAGGTGCCATTTCAGAGAAGTTAGGGTTAGAGAAGTTTGAGAGTCAGAGAGTGAGTGAAGAGGGAAGAAGACGAAACGAGTGAAAAATAAAGAGAGTTATTTTAAAGAGAGACGTACGGATGGAGATTTTAAAAGAAAGCAAAAAAAAGGAAAAAGGACGGTTCAGATTTAAAGTAAGACAAAAACCTCCACGTACACATTTTGCCTCAGATAATGAAACGACACTTAGAAGAAAAAGAAATACCCACTTAAAAAAATTTTTAACAGAAGAGCGAATGACTCATAAGGTCAGATGATTAAACATAGACGGGTATCATAAAAACTTATCAGACAGGTTATTCAGCAAAGCAGTGTATATTTAAGTTGTCTCTTATAAACTTAAACCTATCCTCAACTAAAGGTTTTGTAAAGATGTCAGCCCATTGATTTTCAGTTTTAACAAACTTAACATCAAATACACCTTTTTGAACATAATCTCTTATGAAATGATGTTTGATTTCTATGTGCTTAGCCTTAGAGTGTTGTATGGGATTCTTGGTTAAGCAAATAGCACTAGAATTATCACACCAGACAGGTATATTATGCTCAAATATAGAGTAATCTTCTAGTTGATGTTTTACCCATAGTAGCTGTGAGCAGCAACTTGCAGCAGAGACATATTCTGCTTCTGCAGTTGAGAGGGCGATAGTCGTCTATCTTTTGCTTGACCAGGAGACTAAGTTTGCTCCAATGAAGTGACATCCTCCACTGGTGCTTTTCCTTTCAAGTCTATCTCCAGCAAAGTCAGCATCACAAAAATCAACTAATCTGTAATCTTGTGTTCTCAAATACATTAAACCAAGATTAGTGGTTCCAAGCAAATATCTAAATATTCTTTTAACAGCTTTAAGATGAGATTCTTTGGGATTAGATTGGAATCTAGCACACATACATACACTAAATTGAATGTCAGGTCTGCTAGATGTTAAGTAGAGAAGAGATCCAATCATACCTCTGTAGACAGTTTGGTCTACCTTTTTACCTTCATCATCTTTGCCTAGATTAGCATTAGTTTGCATTGGAGTTTTCATGATCTTTGAGCTATCCATTTTATATTTCTTTAGAATCTCCTTGATGTATTTTTGTTGATGGATGTAGATTCCATCACACGTCTGCTTGATTTGCAGTCCAAGGAAGAACTTCAATTCTCCCATCATGCTCATTTCAAATTCTGCTTGCATCAACTTAGAGAATTCTTTGCACATTTTTTCATTAGTAGCTCCAAAAATAATATCATCAACATATATTTGAACTACTATGAAGTTATCTTTTGAGCATTTCTTAAACAAGGTTGTATCAACTTTTCCTCTTATAAAGCCATTATTCATAAGAAAAGTACTAAGTCTATCATACCATGCTCTAGGTGCTTGTTTTAAACCATATAAAGCCTTTTTAAGTTTGAAAACATAATCTGGTTTTTCATTATCTTCAAAACCAGGGGGTTGTTTAACATAAACTTCTTCTTCAATTATTCCATTTAAAAAAGCACTTTTTACATCCATTTGAAATAAAGTAATTTGATGTTGTGCAGCATATGACATGAGTATGCGAATAGCTTCTATTCTAGCTACAGGTGCAAAAGTCTCAGTATAGTCAATACCTTCTTGTTGGTTGTAGCCTTGAGCTACTAACCTTGCTTTGTTTCTGACAACTTTGCCATCTTCATCTAGCTTGTTTCTGAAGACCCATCTTGTTCCAATAACAGACTTGTCTGTTGGTTTGGAGACAAGTTTCCAGACATCATTCCTTTTGAACTGATTAAGTTCTTCTTGCATGGCAAGAATCCAGCTTTCATCTTCAAGAGCTTCCTCAATATGCCTTGGTTCAATCTCAGATAAGAAGGCCATATTGCTTGACTCTCTTAAGACAGATCTGGTTCTAACACCTTCAGAGGGACTTCCAATGATAAGTTCTTCAGGATGATGAGCTTTGAACTTCCAGTCTCTTCTGAGATCATCATTTTGATGTTGGTCTGACTGATGACTCGTCTGCTCCACTTGTCTGAGAGATTCCGCAGCAGACTCAGTTTTTGATACGTTTGGCTGTTGACTCGTCTGCTGGGTAAGATCAAGTCCTGCAAGATCATCTCCTAGATCTGATAGTTCCCTATCAGTCTTTAGATTATCATTGAATTTTACATGAATAGATTCCTCAACAACAGAGGTCCTAGAGTTAAACACTCTATATGCTTTAGACACTTCAGAGTATCCAATGAAGATGCCTTTGTCTACCTTGGAATCAAACTTTCCAAGTTGATCCTTGGTATTTAAGATGAAGCATTCACATCCAAATGCATGGAAATAAGATATGTTGGGTTTTCTACTTTTCCACAATTCATAAGGAGTCTTCTTTAGGATAGGCCTTATAAGTATTCTATTTTGCACATAACATGCAGTGTTTACTGCTTCAGCCCAGAAGTACTTAGGGAGATTATTTTCATTGAGCATTGATCTAGCCATCTCTTGCAGAGATCTGTTCTTTCTCTCAACCACTCCATTTTGCTGTGGAGTTCTTGGTGCAGAGAAGTTGTGAGAGATTCCATTCTCTTCACAGAACAGTTTGAATTGCTCATTTTCAAATTCTCCCCCATGATCACTTCTAAGGGTAGAAATACAGAAACCTTGCTCATTTTGTACTTTCTTACAGAATACAGAGAAGGCCTTAAAAGACTCATCCTTGTGGGTTAAGAAAAGTACCCAAGTAAATCTAGAATAATCATCAACAATGACAAATCCATATTTCCTTCCAGCTAAACTGGCAACACTAACTGGTCCAAACTGATCCATGTGTAACAACTGAAGAGGTCTAGAGGTTGATACAATGTTTTTTGATTTGAAACTTGATTTTACTTGTTTACCTCTCTGACATGCATCACATAAAACATCTTTCTTGAAACTAATATCAGGCAATCCTCTCACAAGGTTATCCTTTTTCAATTTCGAAATAAGTTTCATACTAGCATGTCCTAGTTTCTTATGCCATAACCATCTTTCATCCTCTTTAGACATCAGACAGGTTACACTTTGATCTGAGAGTTCAGTTAGCTCAATCTTATAAAGATTTTACTGTCTGTTAGCTGAAAAGAGGGTCTTGCCACTCTTGTCTTTGACTATGCATTCATTTTTAGTGAAGGAGACATCAAATCCACTATCACATAATTGACTTATGCTAAGTAAATTGTGTCTTAGTCCTTCAACCATAAGCACATTTGAGATAGAGGGAAGAGGGGGTTTACCACCAATTGTACCAACACCAATTACTCTTCCTTTTTGATTGCCTCCAAAGGCAACAAATCCACCATTCTTAGACTGGAGGTCTTGGAACATAGACCTTTCTCCTGTCATATGTCGCGAGCAGCCACTGTCCAGGTGCCAGCAGAGGCGTCTGCTTTGTCCTATTAAGGATGTCTGCAACAGAAATTATTTTATCTTTAGGTACCCATATTTTTCTGGGTCCTTTTCTGTTAGTTGTAGGAGTCTGTGAAGACTTCCTCCTTTTCTTGTGAAAACACTTAGACATAACATGTCCAGCTTTTCCACAGAAGTTACAGACGGGTCTAAGTCTAACTGGAATGGGTTTATCATAGACAGTTGAAGATTTTGTTGATACTTTATGATCAGCTTGATGATCATATCCAATGCCTTCTTTGTTAAGAGAGTGTCTCTGACATCCTAGCAGTTTTGTCAGATTATCTCTGCCATTAACAAATCTAGCAAGATCAGAAGTGAGCTCCTTCACTTTCTGTTGAAGTGTGAACACTTCTTCAGAATGTGATGTTTCACTTGAGATCGAAGCTTCATCAGACTTTTCAGTCCTCAGCTGGCTGTTCTCTTTGGCCAGCATCTCACACTCTTGAGATTTTTGTTTATGCTCACTGAGGAGTTTAACATAATCTCTCTTGAGGGATTTGAAAGCCTTAGATAAGCCTTTGGATTCCTCAACCAGTTCATCATAAGCATCATGCAATTCCTCAAGTTCAGAATGTACCTCAGTTTCAGGTTCTGAATCTGTATTGGCCATCAGACAGAGATTGGCTTCCTTTTTTGTCTCTTCTCCTTCAGAAGATGAGCATTCAAGATCTTCCCAGGTGGCCATCATTCCTTTCTTCTTCTTTCTGAAAAACTTCTTTTTGGAAGCTTTCTTCAAAAGAGGGCATTCAGGTTTGATGTGACCAGGCTTCTTGCACTCATAGCAGACAACTGGACTCTTGTCTGTTGATGTGGATTCTTTGTGAGATTTTCTGAAAGGCTTCTCCTTTCTGAACTTCTTCTTTCTCCAGAGCTTTTTCATCTTTCTGGTCATGAGAGAAGTCTCTTCATCATCATCAGAATCCTCATCCTCAGACTCGTCTATGTCACAGTCAGACTCGTCTGCCTTTGAAGCTTTTAAGGCTTTAGCTGCCTTTAGATCAACTTTTAGAGCAATGGCTTTGCTCTTTTTGATTGGCACATCTTCATTGAGCTCTTGCTCATGAACTGTGAGTGTGCCAAGAAGTTCATCCATAGTAAAGGAGGTGAGATCCTTAGCTTGAGAAATAGCAGTGACAAGAGGTCTCCACTGCCTTGGAAGACTTCTGAGAATCTTAGCAACTTTCTCAGCATTTGTATATGTTTTACCAAGAGATTTCAAACCATTAGTAATAGTTTGGAATCTACCAATCATTTGAGCAACAGATTCACCTTCATCCATGGTGAACAATTCATATTTTCTAACAAGAATAGAAATTTTAGATTCTTTTACCTTTGCAGTACCTTCATGTGTGACAGATAATGAGTCCCACATTTCTTTAGCAGAGTCACAGGCACATACCTTTTCAAACTCTTCTGGACTAAGAGCACAGATTATAGCATATTTGGCTTTATGGTTTAGATCCCATCTTGTCTTTTCTGCAGGTGTCCACTGAGCCTTAGGCTTGTCTGAGCCATCATCATTGCGAGGAGTGTAAGGACCATCAGTGATGATATCCCATACATCAGAGTTTGTTGACAAGATGAACCAGTGAAACCTTTCTTTCCAGTAGTTATAGTTTACACCATTGAAGAAGGGGGGTCTGGTCATAGAGCCTCCTTCAGGTTGGGGGTTCCCACTTGAGCTTGCTCCAGAATACATTGTCTATTCTTCAGGATCTTTTCTCTACACTGTTAGGTGCTCAACCCAGAGGCTGAGCTCTGATACCAACTGAAATAGACAGATGCAAACACTAGAAGGGGGGTTGAATGGTGTTTGTCAAATTTATGCGGAATATAGAAACTTTTTCGCAAGCACAGACGGGTTGTAAAGACGAGTAAACACAGACAGGTCAATCAGACGGATAACTCGTCTGAAGGTTTTCACAGACAACACACAATCATGCAAGATAAGAAAAGTTTTGATAAACACAATTATAAACCCCTTTAGTTAGATGATAGTTAAGACACGAAGTCAAATTAAAGAGTTAAGGGAAAGAGAGATACTCAGCAAATTTTATCCTGGTTCACCCCTTAACAATGAGGCTACGTCCAGTCCTTGGCAGCACCAAGTTTTCTCACTATAACTGATTTAGGTTACAGGACAGACAAGTATTATTTTCACACCTAGCCTCTTCAGGCTCCAGACGAGTATTGTTTTCACACCTAGCCTCTCCAGGCTCCAGACAAGTATTATTTTCACACTTAACCTCTTCAAGCTCAGACGGGTTTGTTTGAGAGAAGTTGTAAAAAGATTACAATTTGCAAGTCTTTCACAAGCACTCAGACGAGTGTATTAAATGTGAAGTTCTAAAAGACTGCGTATTAACTTCAAATGATTGAAGAATAAATAATGAAAGAATGAAGATATAAATGCACAGAGTAATTGCTCTTGTGATTGCTTTTTTCGTTCTCTTGTGTATATGGAATCTTCAAAGTCTTCTTCATTAAATAGGCTTCAAAAAATTTAAAGCCGTTGGACACAAAGTCTGAAGTCTTTGGCTTCTTGCAGATCTTCAATAAATGCAATAGAGTTGTTCTGATCAGCCATTAAAGCATAGGGAACTTCGCTTGTTCTCTTTCATCAGAGTGATGCAGACTTCTGATATACCTTTGTTCTCAGCAGGTCTTTATACGTGCTTTTTGTTTGCAGAGGGAAGACTTTCCCTTTTGGTGTAAGATGCAGTTGTGTTCAGGCAAAGCACTTTGTTGAAGTTCTTTATTAGGGTCGAGACAGCTTTCATCCAATGTATTCTTTAACGTTTATTCTTTAGACGGATGAGTAGCTTCATTAGACAAGTTGACTCTTCAACGAGGAGATGACGTCAGTTGCAAAGTCTTTTAGACGGGTGAGTCTTCTTTTGATCAGACGGTTGAAGACTTCATTAGACGAGTGAACTTCTCTTGGTTCAGACGAGTGAATCTTATCTAGCTCAGACGAGTGAACCTTATCTTGGTTCAGACGAGTGAACTTAAGCTAGTTCAGACGAGTGAACCTTATCTTGGTTCAGACGAGTGAACTTAAGCTAGTTCAGACGTGTAAACAGTTCATATAGACGCTTAAGTTATAATCTGCACACTCAGTAGACGAGTTAAATACCACAGACGGGTTCAATTAAATCATTGAATAACTGTTTTAATCTGATCAAAACTAAGGCAAATGCACATCAGACATTTGGAGACTCAACAAAGCAGGGTGTTACAAGCTTAGATACACTTTTGGTGAGATCAGATACCTCTTGTTTCAATCTAGTTACCTCATGGGGTTCACTGGACTCAGAGGTGAGTTTGTCAGTTAGACTGACATTCTCAGCTTTAAGCTTATTGTTCTCTTCAACAAGCTGCTCATTTAGTTTGTTGGACTCTTCCAACTCTTTATTCACTTTTGACAGCTTTCTTTTAAGCATGATGTATTGATGATGCAATAGAGAAGAATCATTTAGCAGTTCATCATATGCTTCTTGAATAGAGTCAGAAACAGATACCTCGTCATCTTCTGATTCAGCGTCCAAAGAGCTTTTGACCATCAGACAGAGATTTGAGGTAGACAGGCTCCTTGTCTGAACCGATGTTCTAAAGCGTCCAGCTTCTCCTTAGCTGTTTGGAACCTCGAGACCATGTCCAGTCTTGGACGATCAAGGGCGTTGATATGGCACCAGTTAGCATGAGCATTGAGAACACCGTCTGATATCCTCACTTGTCCAGTCTGCTTCATGTTTGGACGATGTTGATCCGTCCTCAAGGATAATCGTTGGACAATAATCTCCGTTAGTGAAGACATTCCACAACTCATAGTTTTGAGCTTGGAAGTATATTTGGAAAATTGATTTCCAATGAGGATAGTCTGTTCCCTTAAAGATGGGTGGAACATTCCATCCTCCTTCAGAGGTAGACTCCTGACTTCTTTCTCCGGGAATAACAAGTTGTTCATCGTCCGAAGAGTCTTCATCTTGTTCATTGGACCAAAGGCATAAGTTAGCCTCTTCATTTGTTTCTTCTTCTTCTTCTTCAGAAGAGTTTAAGTCCTCCCATGTCGCCATGAAGTTCATTTTCTTCTTTTTAAAGAACTTCTTCTTGTCCTTTAGCGTAGGGCAATCGGCTTTGAAGTGTCTTGGTTTGTTGCATTCAAAACAGACCAGCTGACTTTTATCCTTGGGTTCAGCATGATCCTTGAAGCTTTTATTTTGGAATGGCCTCCTTTTCATTCCTTTTTTCTTTCTCCACATATTCTAAATCTTTCTGGAGATAAAGGATAGCTCGTCATCGTCTGATACATCATCATCAGACTGATCAGCTTCATCGCTGGACTCATCAGCTTTTACGGCTTTTGAGTTGTTGGACTTATGAGCTTTCAAGGCAATCCCTTTGTTCTTCTTTCCAGGATTGTCAAGATCAAGCTCCTGCTCATGAACTTGAAGCATCCCAACAAGATCATCCAGAGTCAAAGTAGAAAGATCTTTGGCCTGGGTGATTGCAGTGACAAGAGGTCTCCACTTCTTAGGCAGGCTCCTAAGAATCTTGGTGACATTCTCCTTGGTAGTGTAGACCTTACCAGGGACTTCAGATTGTTGATGATCTTCTGAAAGCGACCCATCATGTCTAGGATGGACTCTCCTTCAGCCATGGTGAATAGTTCATACTGGCTAACCGGCATGATGATTTTAGAGTCTTTCACCTTGGTTGTCCCCTCATGGAGATTAGACAAGGTGTCCCATATTTGTTTGGCTGATTCACATGCGTGAATCTTCTGGAATTCGTCAGGACTGAGAGCACACATTAAAGCATATCTTGCTTTATGATTCTGTTCCATTCTAGCCCGTTCAGCATCAGTCAAGGTGTCCTCTGCTTTGTCTGTCCCGTCAGAGTTGAGACAAACATTAGGACCGTTTGTGATTCTAGCCCAGAGAGTTGAGTTTGTACTGAGGATGAAACCTTTGAATCTCTCCTTCCAGTACAGGTAGTGAGTACCGTTGAAGAACGGCGGTCTGGTCATGGAAGTACCTTCCATAACTGGTTGACTCCCGCTTGGCATACTTGGTCCAAACATATCTGCAGTAGGATCTTTTCCTCTACACGGCAAAGTGCTCAACCCAGAGGTTGAGCTCTGATACCAATTGAAGGAAATTGTTTGAAACACAAGAAGGGGGGTTGAATTGTGTTTCTGAAGATTTTAAAAACTTTTCGTATGCAGATAATAATTTTCGCAAGGTTGGACGCTAAAAAGGTTAAAAGCAAAGAGAGCTCTTCCAAACACCAAGTTGGACGCTAACTTAGTTTGATTAAGATAAGAAAGAAGCGCAGGCAAAAAGCAATTCAATCCCAGTTGGTTAGTTAAATAAAAAACTAAAGCAAGGATAAGGGAGAGAAAAGAACACAGAGATATTATCCTGGTTCACTCTTCACCAAAGAGCTACGTCCAGTCCTCTCTACTTGAGATCTTTATCCACTATAACAAAAACCCTTTGTTACAAAGTATTCAACACCTCTTCAGGCAGTATTCTCAACCTCTTCAGGTTCTCTAAGTATTCTTTTACAGACAAGCCTCTTCAGGCTCAATCAACTAAGGTTTTGAAAAGAGTTTGTTCTACTAACTCACTAAATTTGAGAATTCGAAACTAAAGCTTAGACTCTTAAAAACTCTACACTGAGAGTGATATGAAAATGAGGATCAAAGTAGCTTTGCAAGCTTTGAGATTTTCTCTTGATAGCTTGAGTAGTTGTTTGCTTGTTTTTCTCTTTGAGAGAATTTTTGAATCACTGAGTATTGCTTTGCTTGTTATTGTGCAAGTTCTCTATATTGTGTCTTCAAGAGGAGAGGTATATATACATATCCAGCTTTGAGCTTTGATCAACTTTGATCTTCAACGGATGGAAAAGGATCCGTTCTGATGAGCATTGAATGTAATTGATCCGTTGAGTTTGATAGCTTCTGAAGTTTCTGATCAGCAAGATAGACTATCAAGGTATAGCTAAAAATGGTGCTGAAATATCTTCTGTGTAGAACGAAAGTTGCCTTTTTCTTTCCAAAAGAAGAAGATCAACTTCTTTATGTGTCAGAGACATTCTGGCTTATGCTTTTTCGTTTGAACGAATATTACAAAGAATGTTTATCCCAAGGATATAAACCTTTTACAGGGAATAATAAATTCAAATACTTTTACAAGGTATTCACGCTTAAAATATAAAAGCACTATTGGACTAGTTATTACAAAAGTGATCGAAAGAGTCTTTGGACTCATGGTTCTATTTATTACCGTCTAGTCTAAGAAGGACGTAAATCACTGTTGAACCAGGTTGGACGAGATAAAGGCTTTGGATTTTAAATAGTCTTCGGACTCAAGTTTTATCCTGCACACTTAATATAAGACGTTAGTCCTTAAGAAATCTTTGTTCTTCTTAAATTAGTCCTTTATTAACATCAAAACTAAGGGATTACTTTGACCATAACCACTTTGGTTCCAACAAAAATGAGACTCACCGACGAGGTTATAATTATGTTTATGGCTCAAGTTATCTTCTCCAAGGTGTTTTCTCATTTACGTGATTTTCACATTTCAAATCATCAAATAAAATATTCACATATTCTCTTTTGTGATTGTAATGCTATTTTTTTTAATATTTATTAATTAAATATGTTTTTTTGACATAGATGATATGATGTGGTTATGTAATTAGTTGTGAGAATTTCTATGATGCATTGATACTCATGATTAGTTATGCATCCAAAGAAACTAACTGCCCACCTAATTCATATTACTGTGCCAATGGGTAGCATCCCATATGATGCCGTCTAATTATATTTTTTCAATTGTGAAAGATGATTACCAGTTTAGAGCATGAAGAAAATCAACTTTAACATTCTATGCAAGCACACACTAAGCATGCAGTAACTGCACATGTATTGAAAGGACAACAATGAACATAGTAGTCTCTAGACTCAACAAAATTACATTTAGCAACCACTTAAAAGGTGATTTTTAATCCACATTAGGAAAACCTGGTTTGTAAATAATTCAGCCAGTTACCAACTTTTTGGATCACTTAATGATACATCATTTTCTGGATTACTAGAATTATACTAAAACATGATAAGCTTTTAAATTATAGAAAATCTAAACACGAATTAGAACAAGATACTCATAGCAACACCTTAAGCATCATATCTGGAGAAGCAATTAATTTATGAAATTCCACGAACCCTCCTTTTATCTGTTCTATTGGGTCCTCTCCACCCACCAAATTAGCTCCTGCATTTTTTGCTTCATCAAATCTTTCACCTATCATTTTTGTTGCTTTTCTTCTTTACTGGGTGCTTATAAAATATCGAGGAAGGCAACTTCCCAACTATTTTTGGGAGAAAAAACTTGCAGGAAGATGACATTTCAACTATTTCAGCTATTTTTAACATGAGCACGAGATGTGCATGGGGCACACTAAACCCAACGTAATTAATAGCTGAAATAGACAGATGCAAACACTAGAAGGGGGGTTGAATGGTGTTTGACAAATTTATACGGAATTTAGAAACTTTTTCGCAAGCACGGACGGGTTATGATAGACGAGTAAACACAGACAGGTCAATCAGACTGATAACTAGTCTGAAGGTTTTCACAGAAAACACACAATCATGCAAGATAAAAAAAGGTTTGATAGACACAATTATAAACCCCTTTAGTTAGATGATAGTTAAGACAAATAATCAAACTAAAGAGTTCAGGGCAAGAGAGATCACTCAGCAGGTTTTATCCTGGTTCACCCCTTAGCAATGAGGCTACGTCCAGTCCTTGGCAACACCAAGTTTTCTCACTATAACTGATTTAGGTTACAAGACAGACAAGTATTATTTTCACACCTAGCCTCTTCAGGCTCCAGACGAGTATTGTTTTCACACCTAGCCTCTCCAGGCTCCAGACAAGTATTGTTTGCACACTTAGCCTCTTCAGGCTTAGACGGGTTTGTTTGAGAGAAGTTGTAAAAAGATTACACTTTTCAAGTCTTTCACAAGCACTCAGACGAGTGTATTAAATGTGAAGATCTAAAAGACTGCGTAATAACTTCAAATGATTGAAGAATGAATAATGAAAGAATGAAGATATAAATGTACATAGTAATTGCTCTTGATTGCTTTTATCGTTCTCTTCTCTTGTCTCTTCTTGCTTCAATCTTCAAAGTCTTCTTCATTAAGTAGGCTTCAAGATTTTAAAGCCGTTAGACACAAAGTTTGAAGGCTTGGCTTCTTGCAGATCTTCAATAAATGCAATAGAGTCATTCTGATTAGCCATTAAAGCATAGGGAACTTCGCTTGTTCTCTCTCATCAGAGTGATACAGACTTCTGATATATCTTTGGTCTCAGCAGGTCTGTATACGTACTTTTTGTTTGCAGAGGGAAGACTTTCCCTTTTGGTGTAAGATGCAGTTGTGTTCAGGCAAAGCACTTTGTTGAAGTTCCTTATCAGAGTCGAAACAGTTTTCATCCAATGTATTCTTTAACGTTAGTCACTAGACGGAGGAGTAGCTTCATCAGATGGGTTGACTCTTTAACAAAGAGATGACATCAGTTGCAAAGTCTTTTAGATGAGTGAGTCTTCCTTTGATCAGACGGTTGAAGACTTCATTAGACGGGTGAACTTCTCTTAGTTCAAACGAGTGAACCTTAGCTGGTTCAGACGAGTGAACTTATCTCAGTTCAGACGAGTGAACTTTTAGTTAGTTCAGACGTGTGAACTTAAGTTAGTTCAGACGGATGAACTTATCTAAGTTCAGACGAGTAAACAGTTTATATAGACACTTAATGTTTTAATCTGCACACTAAGTAGACGAGTTAAATACCACTGACGGGTTCAATTAAATCATTGAATAACTATTTTAATCTCATCAAAACTATGGTAAATGCACGTCAGACATTTGGAGACTCAACAATCTCCCCCTTTTTGATGATTACAAAACATGTTAAATGATTTAATGAACTTAAGAAAATTCACATAAAGTAGCCATGTATATGTATCAGACAATTGTAACATGATCAGACAGATTTAAACATTGTTCCATAATTATAACATACTCAGACAGATAAGCATCAGACAGATAAGCATTGAAAGCATTGATCTTTTTATCTTAGTCTTACCTTAGTATTTTCTCCCCCTTTTGACATTATTAAAAGGAATAAAACATAGACAGAGAGAAAAGAAAAGACACATCATATTTCTATATCAGACGGATAAACAATTGTTCATATCAGACAGTTAACATTAAAATATTTTTCATTTAACTTTCTCCCCCTTTTGTCATAATCAAAAAAGAGAAACAGAGGAGGTAATTGTATTTAACCATCATTGGCTGTGTACAAGGTACTTTAATAAGAAGAAAATTACAAAAAAGGTACTAAGAGAAAAAAGAAGAGTTAAAGGCAAGTTTGTCCTTTGGTTTTGCCTAAAGGCTTCTTCAACTGCTCCCCCTGAGCAGATGTATCCTCTTTGATGGTTTTAAAAACGAAGAGAAAAAGATTTGAAAACGTAAGAACGAAATACCTTTTAAAATAAAAGAAAGTTTTCCCTTTTAAAGACCAAAGACAGTTGTAATTTTAAATGAAAACAAAAAAAAAATGGAGGTTTAAAAAAAATTGATTTAAAATAAAAACAGCCATGTACACATATTGCCTCAGATAATGAAACAATACTTAAAAGAAAAAATAGCCATTTAAAAAGAATTTTTAAAAGAAGAGCGAATGACTCATAAGGTCAGACGATTAAACATAGACGGGTATCGTAAACACTCATCAGACAGGTTATTCAGCAAAGCAATGTATATTCAAGTTGTCTCTTATAAACTTAAACCTATCCTCAGCTAATGGTTTTGTAAAGATATCAGCCCATTGATTTTCAGTTTTAACAAACTTAACATCAAATGCACCTTTTTGAACATAATCTCTTATGAAGTGATGTTTGATTTCTATGTGCTTAGCCTTAGAATGTTGTATGGGATTCTTAGTTAAGCAAATAACACTAGAATTATCACACCAGACAGGTATATTATGCTCAAATATAGAGTAATCCTCTAGTTGATGTTTTACCCATAATAGCTGTGAGCAGCAACTTGTAGCAGAGACATATTCTGCTTCTGCAGTTGAGAGTGCGATAGTCGTCTGTCTTTTGCTTGATCAGGAGACTAAGTTTGCTCCAATGAAGTGACATCCTCCACTGGTGCTTTTCCTTTCAATTCTATCTCCAGCAAAGTCAGCATCACACAAACCAACTAATCTGTAATCTTGTGTTCTCAAATACATTAAACCAAGATTAGTGGTTCCAAGCAAATATCTAAAGATTCTTTTAACAGCCTTAAGATGAGATTCTTTGGGATCAGATTGGAATCTAGCACACATACAGACATTAAATTGAATATTAGGTCTGCTAGATGTTAAGTAAAGAAGAGATCCAATCATACCTCTGTAGACAGTTTGGTCTACCTTTTTGCCTTCATCATCTTTGCTTAGATTAGCATTAGTTTGCATGGGAGTTTCATGATCTTTGAGCTATCCATTTTGTACTTCTTTAGAATCTCCTTGATGTACTTTTGTTGATGGATGTAGATTCCATCACACGTCTGCTTGATTTGCAGTCCAAGGAAGAATTTCAATTCTCCCATCATGCTTATTTCAAATTCTGCTTGCATCAACTTAGAGAATTCTTTGCGCAATTTTACATTAGTAGCTCCAAAAATAATATCATCAACATATATTTGAACTACTATGAAGTTATCTTTTGAGCATTTCTTAAACAAAGTTGTATCAAATTTTCCTCTTATAAAACCATTATTGATAAGAAAAGAAATAAGTCTATCATACCATGCTCTAGGCGCTTGTTTTAAACCATATAAAGCCTTTTTAAGTTTGAAAACATAATCTGGTTTTTCATTATCTTCAAAACCAGGAGGTTGTTTAACATACACTTCTTCTTCAATTATTCCATTTAAAAAAGCACTTTTTACATCCATTTGAAATAAAGTAACTTGATGTTGTGCAACATATGACATGAGTATGCGAATAGCTTCTATTCTAGCTACAGGTGCAAAAGTCTCAGTATAGTCAATACCCTCTTGTTGGTTGTAGCCTAGACCAACTAACCTTGCTTTGTTTCTGACAACTCTGCCATCTTCATCTAGCTTGTTTCTGAAAACCCATCTTGTTCCAATAACAGACTTGTCTGTTGGTTTGGAGACAAGTTTCCAGACATCATTCCTTTTGAACTCATTAAGTTCCTCTTGCATAGCAAGAATCCAACTTTCATCTTCAAGAGCTTCCTCAATATGCTTTGGTTCAATTTCAGATAAAAAAGCCATATTGCTTGACTCTCTTAAGACAGATCTGGTTCTAACACCTTCAGAGGGACTTCCAATGATAAGATCTTCAGGATGATGAGCTTTGAACTTCCAGTCTCTTCTGAGATCATCATTCTGATGTTGACTTGACTGATGACTCGTCTGCTCCACTTGTCTGACAGATTCCTCAGCAGATTCAATTTTTGATACGTCTGGCTGTTGACTCGTCTGCTGGGTAAGATTAGGTCCTGCAAGATCATCTTCTACATCTGATAGTTCCCTATCAGTCTTTAGATTATCATTGAATTTTACATGAATGGATTCCTCAACAACAAAGGTTCTTGAGTTAAAAACTCTATATGCCTTAGACACTTCAGAATATCCAATGAAGATACCTTTGTCTACCTTGGAATCAAACTTTCCAAGTTGATCCTTGGTATTTAGGATGAAGCATTCACATCCAAATGCATGGAAATAAGATATGTTGGGTTTTCTACCTTTCCACAATTCATAAGGAGTCTTCTTTAGGATAGACCTTATAAGTATTCTATTTTGCACATAACATGCAGTGTTTACTGCTTCAGCCCAGAAGTACTTAGGGAAATTATTTTCATTGAGCATTGATCTAGCCATCTCTTGCAGAGATCTGTTCTTTCTCTCAACCACTCCATTTTGTTGTGGAGTTCTAGGTGCAGAGAAGTTGTGAGAGATTCCATTCTCTTCACAGAACAGTTTGAATTGCTCATTTTCAAATTCTCCCCCATGATCACTTCTAAGGGTAGAAATACAGAAACCTTACTCATTTTGTACTTTCTTACAGAATATAGAGAAGGCCTTAAAAGACTCATCCTTGTGGGTTAAGAAAAGTACCCAAGTAAATCTAGAATAGTCATCAACAATGACAAATCCATATTTCCTTCCAGCTAAACTGGCAACACTAACTGGTCCAAACAGATCCATGTGTAACAACTGAAGAGGTCTAGAGGTTGATACAAGGTTTTTTGATTTGAAAGTTGATTTTACTTGTTTACCTCTCTGACATGCATCACATAAAACATCTTTCTTGAAACTAATATCAGGCAATCCTCTCACAAGGTTATCCTTTTTCAATTTCGAAATAAGTTTCATACTAGCATGTCCTAGTTTCTTATGCCATAACCATCTTTCATCCTCTTTAGACATCAGACAGGTTACACTTTGATCTGAGAGTTCAGTTAGCTCAATCTTATAAAGATTTAGCTGTCTATTAGCTGAAAAGAGGGTCTTGCCACTCTTGTCTTTGACTATGCATTCATTCTTAGTGAATGAGACATCAAATCCACTATCACATAATTGACTTATGCTAAGTAAATTGTGTCTTAGTCCTTCAACCATAAGTACATTTGAGATAGAGGGAAGAGGGGGTTTACCACCAATTGTACCAACACCAATTACTCTTCCTTTTTGATTGCCTCCAAAGGCAACAAATCCACCATTCTTAGACTGGAGGTCTTGGAACATAGACCTTTCTCCTATCATATGTCGCGAGCAGCCACTGTCCAGGTACCAGCAGAGGCGTCTGCTATGTCTTATTAAGGATATCTGCAACAGAAATTATTTTATCTTTAGGTACCCATATTTTTCTGGGTCCTTTTCTGTTAGTTCTAGGAGTCTGTGAAGACTTCCTCTTCTTCTTGTGAAAACACTTAGACATAACATGTCCAGCTTTTCCACAAAAGTTACAGACGGGTCTAATTCTAACTGGAATGGGTTTAACATAGACAGTTGAAGATTTTGTTGATACTTTATGATCAGCTTGATGATCAATCCAATGCCTTCTTTGTTAAGAGAGTGTCTCTGACATCCTAGCAGTTTTTCAGATTATCTCTGCCATTAACAAATCTAGCAAGATCAGAAGTGAGCTCCTTCACTTTCTGTTGAAGTGTGACCACTTCTTCAGAATGTGATGTTTCACTTGAGATCGAAGCTTCATCAGACTTTTCAGTCCTCAGCTGGCTATTATCTTTGGCCAGCATCTCACACTCTTGAGATTTTTGTTTATGCTCACTGAGGAGTTTAACATAATCTCTCTTGAGGGATTTGAAGGCCTTAGATAAGCCTTTGTATTCCTCTACCAGCTCATCATAAGCATCATGCAATTCCTCAAGTTCAGAATGTACCTCAGTTTCAGGTTCTGAATCTATATTGGCCATCAGACAGAGATTGGCTTCCTCTTCTGTCTCTTCTCCTTCAGAAGATGAGCATTCAAGATCTTCCTATGTGGCCATCATTCCTTTCTTCTTCTTTCTAAAGAACTTCGTTTTGGAAGCTTTCTTGAAAAGAGGGCATTCAGGTTTGATGTGACCAGGCTTCTTGCACTCATAGCAGACAACTGGACTCTTGTCTGTTGATGTGGATTCTTTGTGGAATTTTCTAAAAGGCTTCTCCTTTCTGAACTTCTTCTTTCTCCAGAGCTTTTTCATCTTTCTGGTCATGAGAGAAGTCTCTTCATCATCATCAGAATCCTCATCATCAGACTCGTCTATGTCACAGTCAGTCTCGTCTGCCTTTGAAGCTTTTAAGGCTTTAGCTGCCTTTAGATCAACTTTTAGAGCAATGGCTTTGCTCTTTTTGATTGACACATCTTCATTGAGCTCTTGCTCATGAACAGTGAGTGTGCCAAGAAGTTCATCCATAGTAAAGGAGGTGAGATCCTTAGCTTGAGAAATAGCAGTGACAAGAGGTCTCCACTGCCTTGGAAGACTTCTGAGAATCTTAGCAACTTTCTCAGCATTAGTATATGTTTTACCAAGAGATTTTAAACCATTAGTAATAGTTTGGAATCTACCAATCATTTGAGCAACAGATTCACCTTCATCCATGGTGAACAATCCATATTTTCTAACAAGAATAGAAATTTTAGATTCTTTTACCTTTGCAGTTCCTTCATGTGTGACAGATAAGGAGTCCCACATTTCTTTAGCAGAATCACAAGCACATACCTTTTCAAACTCTTCTGGACTGAGAGCACAGATTATAGCATATCTGGCTGTCTTGTCTTTTTTGCAGGTGTCCACTGAGCCTTAGCCTTGTCTGAGCCATCATTATTTTGAGGAGTGTAAGGACCATCAGTAATGACATCCCATACATCAGAATTTGTTGACAAGATGAACCAGTGAAACCTTTCTTTCCAATAGTTATAATTTGAACCATTGACAAAGGGAGGTCTGGTCATAGAGCCTCCTTCAGGTTGGGGGTTCCCACTTGAGCTTGCTCCAAAATACATTGTCTATTCTTCAGGATCTTTTCTCTACACTGTTAGGTGCTCAACCCAGAGGCTGAGCTCTGATTCCAACTGAAATAGACAGATGCAAACACTAGAAGGGGGGTTGAATGGTGTTTGACAAATTTATGCGGAATTTAGAAACTTTTTCGCAAGTATAGACGGGTTATGATAGACGAGTAAACACAGACAGGTCAATCAGACTGATAACTAGTCTGAAGGTTTTCACAGAAAACACACAATCATGCAAGATAAAAAAAGGTTTGATAAACACAATTATAAACCCCTTTAGTTAGATGATAATTAAGACAAATAATCAAACTAAAGAGTTCAGGGAAAGAGAGATCACTCAACAGGTTTTATCCTGGTTCACCCCTTAACAATGAGGCTACGTCCAGTCCTTGGCAGCACCAAGTTTTCTCACTATAACTAATTTAGGTTACAGGACAGACAAGTATTATTTTCACACCTAGCCTCTTCAGGCTCTAGACTAGTATTGTTTTCACACCTAGCCTCTCCAGGCTCCAGACAAGTATTGTTTGCACACTTAGCCTCTTCAGGTCTCCAGACAAGTATTGTTTGCACACTTAGCCTCTTCAGGCTCAGACGGGTTTGTTTGAGAGAAGTTGTAAAAAGATTACACTTTGAAAATCTTTCACAAGCGCTCAGACGAGTGTATTAAATGTGAAGATCTAAAAGACTGCGTAATAACATCAAATGATTGAAGAATGAATAATGAAAGAATGAAGATATAAATGTACAGAGTAATTGCTCTTGATTACTTTTATCGTTCTCTTCTCTTGTCTTTTCTTGCTTCAATCTTCAAAGTCTTCTTCATTAAATAGGCTTCAAGATTTTAAAGCCGTTAGACACAAAGTCTGAAGGCTTGGCTTCTTTCAGATCTTCAATAAATGCAATAGAGTCGTTTTGATCAGCCATTAAAGCATAGGGAACTTCGCTTGTTCTCTCTCATCAGAGTGATATAGACTTCTGATATACCTTTGGTCTTAGCAGGTCTGTATACGTGCTTTTTGTTTGCAGAGGGAAGACTTTCCCTTTTGGTGTAAGATGTAGTTGTGTTCAAGCAAAGCACTTTGTTAAAGTTCCTTATCAGAGTCAAGACAGCTTTCATCCAATCTATTCTTTAACGTTAGTCACTAGACGGATGAGTAGCTTCATTAGACAGGTTGACTCTTTAACAAAGAGATGATGTCAGTTGCAAAGTCTTTAAGACGGGTGAGTCTTCTTTTGATCAGACGGTTGAAGACTTCATTAGACGGGTGAACTTCTCTAATTCAGACGAGTGAACCTTAGCTGGTTCAGGCGAGTGAACTTATCTCAGTTCAGACGAGTGAACTTTTAGTTAGTTCAGACGTGTGAACTTAAGTTAGTTCAGACGGGTGACCTTATCTAAGTTCAGACGAGTGAACAGTTCATATAGACACTTAATGTTTTAATCTGCACACTAAGTAGACGAGTTAAATACCACAGACGGGTTCAATTAAATCATTGAATAACTGTTTTAATCTCATCAAAACTATGGTAAATGTATGTCAGACATTTGGAGACTCAACAATAGCTTCCACTATAAATAGTACACACAATGCGTTTCTTTTTTTACGACTGGACTACCATTTTGCGGTAACAAACATACCTCTTTTATAATTGTTTGCTATTATATGTTGTTATTGACAACAAGTTTATTCTGTATTGCCAGAATATTCAACTTACTTTTGCTGGTAATATACTCTCAGTTGTGTCTCTTATCACTTGATAGAGCATGTATGTCAAGTTGAACTTACCAAAAACTCTTTTTGTAATTGAGGTATGTCAAATCTGTCACAGTTGATTATATGAAAGGCATTTATTGGTCTTTTTGTTTGCATCAACAAACAAAAATTAAGATAGGATAATAATTTGCTCCAAAATATCATTGGAAGTAGTATGTTTAAGTTTTTTTTTATAAGGTGGTATTTGTAGATAATATTTCTTTGAAGAGCATGTTTGTAATTAGATATGAAAGTAGTTCATGAAGTCATTTATATATCTTTTTTCCAAGAACAGAACATACGCAGACCTGTGAACTTTGCTCCCACGGGCATTTGTTCCTTTCACTCATTAGGTGTAAAAGTATACATTATGCAATAACAAATGTGTCACTAGCCTAACAAGATATTCTTGCTATTACTTTTTCCTCGGGTGACTCATGGATGCTAAGAGTTTTGAAACAATAATGGATAGTAAAACCTTATTTTTTCAAAAGTCTTTATTGAAAACTAATTTATTCATGAACTGTATAATTGGCTTGATGCCCAAATTACATGGTACTGTACTTTTTTAAGAATAGACATTCAACTCATCCAACATATTCATTATTGATGAATATCATTTTTCTCTTTTTAAATTACTTAAGTATTAATTTATTTGCACGTTATTTGCAATCATGGAAGAGAGATGTTCTTTTGGACTGGTATATATTTGACGAGGGCGGGGAGTGATCGTCGGTGCATGAGGCACGGACAAGGAGCGGCTCCTGGCAAGCTTCTAGGCGGAGGGATACATGAATGAACCGAATTTACATCGGAATGAGAGGGATCCTGAGGCTGTGCGGGTATGAGACTGTACAGTTGAAGGAAAGCTTATAAGAATTGATTCGTACTACCTATACCAACAAGATGCATCTTCTTTTCGGCAGCCCATCACTTAAGAACTCTAAAGTTAAGCGTGCTTGACTTGGAATAATTCTGCGATGGGTGACCTCCTAGGAAGTTTTCCTAGGAAGCATGTGAGTGAGGACAAAGCACGCTGAAAAGACTCATGTTGGTTTGTGGGGACAGTTGGCAATCCTTAAAAGTAGTCTGGGCCGTTACATTATTCTTGTTGGAGCTCAGAAGTTCCTGAAATTGGTCGATTTTTGTAGGATTTGGAATTGAGATGCCGACCTTGGTTGAAATTGGTACAATGATTTTCCATTTTACCCAAAGTATTTTTATGAATTTTACTTCTCTAAATTGTTTGATCATAACATGTTCGAACATTTTTAGTGCCCATTTGCTGTTACCAAAGCTGGATTTGTTGGTAGCCAAAGGTATGCTACTATGCGGAAACTTGGATAGATCAGATAACCTTTCAATGTGAGAGCATCTTCACATGAGTATCTCCATCGTGCTTCAGCTGGTAAGAATCTTATGACTATGGATACTACTTCCCTTGAGCAACATTGGCATTTTATGTGGTCTTAGTCTGAATTAGTTCTGCAGCTACGTGTGAAGCTTGGTTTAAGTCTTTGTATCTCATTTCCTTATGGCATTTTGTATTATGCACTTTCTTGAATGCATTTTTCATGTCTACTGGACACATGGTGCATGTCAAGTTGGATATAAGTTGTTGTGTCAATTAGTTATTAGCCTAACTTTTAGAAACATTAGTTACCCAAAGGATAAATGATACTTTTAAGTATTGGTACACTATTGTACCCTCATAAGACAAGACGATTACAAGTAGCAGTTTCATAGCCTACATTAGATATTGTCATGGAATATCCTTTCTAATATTTCTTTGGGTTGTGATTGTGCTTTATTCTTTGTGATGCAATTGGCATTGGATTTTTTTTTCTAAGTTCCCTTTAGACGGTGAGAGCTATATTTCTTTCTTTTCTTCTTTTTAACTTACTCTCTCAATTTGGAACCAGCCCCTATATGTTTGAATACTTTGTTCAGTGCCAGAAGAATTGAGATGTTATTATCTTTTTATAATTCAATACGGTATTTCAAAGCATGTCCTATGTGACTATTGGTTTGCATCTCCCTCTCTGTCCTCTGCTTCTGTCTCTGTGATTGCCTTGGATAATAACCCCCTGGTCATTATGATGGATTGACTCAATTCACTACCAGAAAAATTATCACAGTTTTTACTGCCGAATTACATATGATTCTACCTTATATCTTGCCCCCGTCTCTTCAGATTCTAGCACATGAAGAGACGTGAGACACATTACTTTAATGATGTGTGTAGCATTTTTTTCATTTTCTGCCTGACATTGTGATATATGACTGCTGACATCGGCATTCAGCTAGAGAGTTAGAAAATTATTAGATAGCTAGCCACACATATACTAAGTTGCTAGAAAATTAACGTGTTCCATAAATTTCATTTTATTATAAATATGAGAACTCTATTGTACTGATTCATCTAATCAATACAATACAAACATCACCGAAGATCTTAATACACGATGAAGAGAAAAAGGCCGTGAACACCACTACCAATGTTGTCTTCAAGGTGTTCCAAAACCTTTGAGATGTAAGTGTCCCTCGCTCTTACCATAAAACTTACAAGAAACAACCTATACAGTGGGCTATGTACTGAGTTTCCCCTGCTCAAGAGCTGAAAATTTTACTTATATTTACTGCTATGTTTTATTCAAAATTTCTACAATTTAATTGGATAAGTGTCAGCTGTGTTGGAAAAACATAAAAATATTAACATAGAATTAACACAATAATAATGAATTATAGGCAACAATTAGATAATCAATTAAATAATATAAAGCGGTAAACTTATCGATTTTGATTGAGACGTGCAAAAGCACTGGGCTTAAAAGTATTTCGCCACCACAAGTTAATTACTTGGTGCAGTTGGTCTCACAGCTAATACTCCCCCGGATACAACAATCACTTCTCGCTAGCACTACATGTGAAATAGCAAGGGCACAGGAACAACTTTTGGATGCTCAAGGGAACAATAAACCCAATAATTTCACACTTTAATTTTTCCCCTCAATTAACCTTCAATTCGTAACAGTTGTAGCAGTATAAAACCAAAAACAAGGAACACAATAATGCACCCTGCGATGCTATGCGAGAGTGATCTCACTGCCACTGTGACTCTAACGTGAGGGTTACTGGACAAGAAACTTTGGTAGTGGACATGGGAGAAGTTATTTCCACTATGAGAGGTTTTTAGTTGCTTCCCTCAAAAAACACAAAAGCACGTACGTTGTTATCCTTTTGTTAGAGAGAAAAAAGGATTGATAGTTTTCCTGGAAGGTATGAGATAAAATTGCAACGAACTTAGGCCTTAGTTTTTGCTGTCTTTTCTTTTCTCTCTGATAAAAAAAATATACACCTCAGTGAAGTGTGAAGTAGTATTTGAAAATTATTTCCAAATCCACAACCATAATTAAAAAATACGAATAAAAAAAAGAACTCATAAACCAAAAATATATAATTTTATCAAAAAATCACACAAAAAATATTAAAGGGATAATCTTCCTTTAAACATTGAAAATATTAACTTCAAATGAAATCGCCCCAGGGAAATGGTTTTGTAATATTACCTTCGAGCATCTCCCCTATTTCAAGTGCATTTCAAGAGTGCTATTTCTTTTAAACTTCATCCTCTCCATTTCATCTTCGTCCTTTATTTACGAACCTTGTAAAAGCAAATACTCACAACCTCAAGGATGATCCATGTTTCCTCAATCTGTCATGAGAACATATGAACGATAAAAGAGAAAGGGAGAGGATCGCGTATAACTTCATTGTAAGCACTTTTTTTTTTATAGATAGAGTACCAAAATTACAAGCAACCACAAAGAAGTTAGAGGCCGTCAAAGGGAGGAAGAAGGAAGCCTCTATTCCCAATCTATAAGTACTTTCATCACCCTTCTTAAATACAAAAAATTAAGAAAAAAATGAAACCAAAAAATGAAGAAAAAGAACGAACTACCAGCCATTCAAAATGAAAGCGAAGCAATCCAGGAAAAAAAAAATAGTGTGAGCGAATTTGAAACGCAATGGATGAGAGTTGTCTTCTTGAAGACTCGAAAATGCTGCCTTGAATGCAAATAGGTGCCTTGAAAAAATGCATAGTTAAAAGGCTCCATTGGAAAGTGGCAGCAAAACTTGAAAACACGTGGGGTTCTACGGTGCTCTTTGGAAAATGATGCACTAAATTACACCATAAATGCTATAGTTTTGAATGATGCATTAATGACTCCGTAAAAGCTATAGTTGAATGGTAGAAAAAACTACTTTATTTTCTGATATAATAATTACACAATGAAATGACATCTCTAACCTCAGTTTGGGCGGAAAAAAATAACCCCAGGGTTCACCCTTCTTAAATACAAAAAATGAAACCAAAAAATGAATAAAAAGAATGAACAACCAGCCATTCAAAATGAAAGCCCGTAAAAGCTGTAGTTGAATGGTGGAAAAAACTATTTTATTTTCTGACATAATAATTACACAATGAAGTGACACCTCTAACCTCAGTTTGGGCGGGAAAAAATAACCCTAGGGTTCACCTTTCTTAAATACAAAAAATGAAGAAAAAAATGAAACCAAAAACTGAAGAAAAAGAATGAACAACCAGCCATTTAAAATGAAAACGAAGCAATCCAGAAAAAAAAATAGTGTGAGCGGATTTGAAACGCAATGGATGAGAGTTGTCTTCTTGAAGATTCGAAAATGCTGCCTTGAATGCAAATAGGTGCCTTGAAAAAATGCGTAGTTAAAAAGCTCCATTGGAAAGCGGCAGCAAAGCTTGAAAACACTTGGGCTATGTTTGGATGGGATAAAATTAGAGGGTGAAATATTTGTAAAAAGTATTTAAAATGTCATCTATTAAAATATTTTGTTTGGATACTTAACCAAATTTGTTTTGAAAATCCCCAGCATTTCCACTGGGTATTTCTTTAATACAAAATCAAGATTTTCAAATTACACCTGCTGGGGTGGGATTTCAAATTCCCAGCTTCACCCATCTCGCACATCACAGTTCTTCACCCATCTTCGCATATCTCACATTCTTCACCGATCTTCACAGTTCTTCACACTACACAGTTCTTCACAGATCGTCGCACTTCGTCTCACATTCTTCACTGATCGTTGCACTTAGTCTCGGATGGAATCGTTGTTCTTCTCCATAGCTTTGCATTCTTCAACTCCATAGCTATTCGTTCTTACCTCCATAGTAGTACCTCGACGATTTGAGATTTGGGAGCTACCTAGGTATCAGATCTACTCTTTCTTCCTACATATTTGCTTATTTTACTTCATATTTTTTTGGATTTTTATTGCTCTCTGCAAAGTTTGTTTATGCTGTGATGTTGATTTAGCTGTATTTGAACTGTTGCACTTGACCTGTTCGATGAAAAGCCCGAGTGGCTAAAATGATTAAGTATTTGGGTTTTTGCTCTTTTATGAGCCTAGTTAGTAGCTACTATGAGTACTTGGAGACTCAATATTTGATTGTTTCAAAATGAACCTTTGTTTCTGGGTATTGAACACTTTTGCTTTAGCTTCAAAATTTGCTCTCAGATCGATGGTTTTTTCAACTTCACTTTCACCCCCTTTGAGGTATTTGCTTATTTTTTCTATTTTTTTCTTTTGTGACCCTGTTATATCAATGATGAATCTTTCGTTAATTGAAAATATAAATTCCAAAAGTGTAATAAGTGAAAGGGTCTGATTTATTTTTGGTCAAGGGATAGTTAAGTTTCACAAAATAGATCTGTAGTTAAACCCGAGAGTAGTCACAGTGGTTAATTAGTTAGGTTTGTTACTCTGTTTAGCTAGCCCTACGATGAGGTGTATTGCTAGAATCACACACACACTATATTTCAATATATATATATATATATATATATATATATATTGAAATATAAGAGAAGGTAAAAAGTTTGCAAAACATGGATGAGCACACAAAAAGAAAAAGAAAAAAGAACCAGTAGAATGTGTAACACGGTACCTATGTTTTTATCAGTCATAACCACAATCATAATATGAGACTAGATTGGAAAACTAGCAGCAACTCTAATGGATCCCTATATATTGAATGACTAAAACTTACTCTGCATCATACTTTACTGATAACAACTTATTTGTCTTGTTATGGGGTGGCTACTTGTGAACCTCCTACACCCGATTCTACATCATAACAAAAATATTTGTGTCATCTTGTGTTAGCTCTCAATTTCATAGATGTGTTCCGTTTTTCTGTTGTTTTATGCAGTACCTGTGAGTTGTTGGCAGAGGCGTATTGGCCTGTAAGTATGTTCTTACACTGGTAGTGGAGTTTATAGTTTTAAACATGTGAATTCTATTATATAATTTTGTCGAGAAACACTTCACAACACTCTTTGTAAAATTATGAATCTGTACACTTTGCTTACTTTTTTTTTTTTTTGGTAATTTGATTTCAAGAAATGGACATTAGTGTAGTTGATGCTTCCATTACTTCAAGAAAATGTAAAAGAAATGAAGAAGAGGTGGTGGAGCTTGAGGAAACAACATTCTTTGTGTTATATTTCTAATATGGATGAGAGACTTCCTTCTTGTGTCACTAGTGAATTGAGGGAGCCTCATTTCCTCCAGGAAATTTAGTTTGAACCAAATGTCATGTGTAAATTAAGTTTGATTGTTTATTGGCTGATTTACATCTTCCTTTTTTTTATTTGTATATAGAGTAGGGATATAAAAGTGGCTAAAAGTTGTAGTGTGTTATTTTAATTGAGGAAACAGATGGTTGTATTTGGCCTTTATTAGAGATTGGTGCATCATCTTTCTTTTGCTTATAGATGTTATGTTTTAGTTGTTATAGAACGAAAAATTAGATAATAAGATGACGAGTTTGTCATATTTTTAATGTTAGTTGTGTTGGTTTTTGAGTATTTGTAGCTTTTATGGTGAAAATAGATGGCAAACCTATGTTATCGTTACCGGCAAATAGAGACTTGAAAATGTATGAGTACTCGAGTGTTCTGAACGAGTAAGTGAAATCTGTCGCATAATATTAATAAATTAGGAGATGATAGTGAATTATATTAAAAAGAATTGAATTTTTTTACAATATTTTTAATCTCTTATTATTTAAAAATTGACCAATGTTTATTCATTTCCGACATTTTGTATTGAAATCCCAATTTTTTAAATAAACTTTGAAAAATGAAATTTTATAATTGAATGAATTAAATTCCTTTATCCAAACAAAGAATTTGAAATACAAGGTATTTGAATTACTCTATCCAAACAAAGTATTTTCAAAATGAAGGTAATTCAAATGAAGCAATTCAATTGCCTTATATTTTAAATACCTTGAAATTTTGAAATACCTTGGGGTTCGTCGGTGCTCTTTGGAAAATGATGCACTAAATTACACCATAAATGCTATAGTTTTGAATGGTGGAAAAAACTTTTTTATTTTCTGATATAATAATTGCACAATGAAATGACATCTCTAACCTCAGTTTGGGCAGGAAAAAATAACCCCAGCTTCTGTTACTTTTATATATATAAAGATTTCCAGGTTTTGCAATTTAATAACTATTAATTTATAAAAATTATAAAAAAATAAATAGTTAGCGTCGGCCAAAGCCTACGCTAAACCAATTCTATGACACAACTATTTAGTGTTGGCCTAGCCTTCGCTAGGTTTAGCATTGTGTTATAACGTTGGTTTAGCGTCGGCTCGACCATTTCTTGTGTTGTCTAGCTACTAGTTTGCGTTCGACGCTAACGTTAGCGTCGGCCATTATGTCCCTCGCTAAAAATAGTGACGAAGCTAAAAGCGTCGACCATGACACCGTCGCATAACCGACGCTAAAGTGGCCATTAGCGTCGGCTTTTGTCTTGTAGCGTAGGCTTTTGGCCGACGCTAATCACTGATTTTCTTGTAGTAAATTATTACTATTATTATTATTATTATTATTATTATTATTATTATTATTATTAGAGTTAGCTATCATAATAAAATTTTTAATTAAGACATCTACAAAATTCTCTTATTGTTAGACATGATAAATTCAAGTATAAATAAATTTCAACACACTATTTTACTAGCTCTTTGTCCAATTTTTTTTTTTCACAGAATATTTTGCCTCTATGATTTAAATATATTTTTTAAAATTCCTATGTCATGTAAAGAATAAAAATAATTTAATAATTCATCCAAACCTTATTAAAAATAAAATTTCTAATGACGTGAAAATTGAGGATGTTACAGATTCCGCTTCCACTTAAAAGAAAAAAAAAGGCAAAGCTACTATGTACAAAAAAGAATAAGAAAAAGAAGAAGAAGAAGCAAATGGTCTTGAGCTAGTTTGTTGGACACGGATGAGGATCTTCTGTCCCATTTTGATGTACCACATCATGTCCCAATTAATAATATCTTGTCATATAATTTATTTTTTTAATATTAAATAACATTTTAACTTACATAACAAAATATTATTAATTAAGATATAATATAACATATCAAATAGGACAGAAGATCATCATCCATTCCACACAACCTCAACTCTATCTCTTTGGCAAATTCCACGTTCGTGTCAATTTGGAGATTCCATGTTACTGCCGCGAGAACACACCAATACGCCACTCATTATTTAGTGGCATGCAATATCTATATTTACTTTGTACCAGCCATTTCGAGGGGGCGCCGTCTAATTAAATTTTGATTTTTTGTGAGTACATAATTTGTTTATATATATTATCATTTAATTATGTATAGGCACATGGTCCAAGTTACAAGAGTTCCCCTTAAGCATGATCATAAGTTCTGAAAAAAATAAAAGTTGGGAGAGCTTTATCTCCTTATATGGATCTTCTCGACTTGATTCCAATTAATCAAAATTCAATATGATTTTTGGATATCAAAAGTGTCAAACAAAAAAAAAACAGTATATGTAGACAAATTATTGTCAAAGTTTAATTACAATTACAATTACATAAGAGATAAAACACAAATAACAATATGATGATAAATGATTAGAGATGATACTACAAAACAATTTTACAGTAAAGAATAAATTAGTGTTTTATATCCAATATATTCCAGCTATAAAACTATAAATACAATTACTCTTGCCCAGATCAAGGACAGAGTTACAGCCTTGTGAATAAAGTAACTCAAGGGACATGACCTAATTACACAGAGTTGGCCTTTTTAAAAAAACAACTCAACTAACACCACTAATTAATTGAGGGTTATTTTTCCTCCATTAGTTATTTGTCTTCTAAAATATCTAGGTCATGCATATTTTTGTTAACAACTTAATTATTTATATAATTAGATCATCGACACTAAAATTACACGTACATTTACATATGATACTTCTACTCTATTTTAAAATATGTGATATTTCCATATTAACATATAATCACATCAACATATGTATCTATAAGGGATAGAGATCACCTTTATCAAAAGAGTATCTCATATTCTATTTTTCCCTTAAATTGTGTCATATCATTTAAAAACGAATAAATTTAAAATATATAATAATTAATTTTTCAAATATTATAATCGGGAGTGGATCTTCTCATGTTAATAAAAACATGAGGGAGTTATGTTTTTAATTCCTATCATTTAACCACCTTATCTCCTACGAGTATATTTTAAACACACATTCTCTCTTCTTCAACATATTACATGAGGGTTGATATTCAACATAAGAAAAAAAAAAACATGAGGGAATCTATTCCTAGGATGGAGATCTACTGTCTCACTTTCATGTCATATTCTCTGTCCCCTACTAATAATAATTTGTCATTTAATAAAATAAAATCATAATTTAATAACACTTACATATATCTTCATCCTTTGATTGATATCGGTCACAAAGATAATAATTTTGGGGATAATAGATTTTTATTCTCATTCCCACAATCTAAGTGGAGGAACCAGAAATGAAACACCGTGTGTACCATAAGCATTTACTACGTGGGTAGCAGGACTTTCATTTCTTGGTTTTCTCCCTTAAAACTCTTACCTACTTTTCCCACTCCATTAAGTGTGTGTTTGGGATAGATTATTTTTGTACATTTCAACTATTTTTTCTATAAAAAGTTGTTTTATAAATAATTTTTTGTGTTTGGCAAATAACTTAATTTTGAGAAAAAGATTTTTTCAAGAAAAAAAAAAACCTTTTTATACCATCTCAAACATATGACTGTTAGATTATTATGGTGTGTTTGAAAAAGCTGAAAAAAAAAGATTATGCTAATAATCGATTTATGAATAATCGATTATTATGATAATCGATTATAATCAGAATCTATTTTTGTTTGGATCTGTTTGCTGAAAAGCGATTTCAAGATAATCTTTTTCGTTTGAATGGTCTAAAAAAATCGCTTTTTACATAGTAAATTACGAAAAAGGGTATGAAGTTATTTGTATAATTTAATAATATTTATTTGGAAGTTAGTTTTGTAGGGATAAATAGGGAAGAGAGTTTTTAGAATAAGAAATAATCAAATCATAACAATCTTAAGCTAAAACAAATTAGATGACATAAAACAGCTTTTTTCCCCCAAAAAAAGCTTTTTTATAAATTTAAGTTAATTGCCAAACATAATAGATTATGTATGAAACAGCTTTTTAGCCAAAAAAATAGCTGAAATGGGAAAAATCTAGCATTCTCAAACAAGCACTTAGAAGGTTGATTATTTTCTTATGCCAAGAGTCTCTTCCACATTTATCCCCCTCCCCCACCAGCCATGGTATTCTACTATTCCAGTGAAAATGTTGAGGTTAATAGTGTTAAAACCATTTATCCAATTGCTTTTGCAATTTTGAGCAATCATATATTTGTCGGGAGAAATGAGCTTAAAAAATTAACTTCAATATTTAAATTCTTTTGGAGGAAATTAGTATAACTACCAATTAGGTGACCAAAATATTAAAAAAATTTATATTATTCAAATAAAATGTTTATTATTTTTATTTAATTATTCTAAAAATGATATATTTTTACATATTTTCATAGTCATAAAAACTCAAATATTATTAATATAAACAAAAAAAATTCATACCCTTATTCGTAATTTATTATATAAAAGTGATTTTTTTTCACCATCCAAACGAAATAGATTATCTTAAAATTATTTTTAGTAAACAGACTCACACAAAAATAGATTCTGATTATAATCGATTATCACAATAATCGATTGTTAATATAATCTATTTTTTTCAGCTTTTTCAAACACAATCTAAATCTCTTAAAAAGAAACGTGTTTTTAGCAAATGAATAGAACACTTTATAGATAGACAATATGTCCCACATCAATTCAAAGCTCTCACCTAGCTACCTCAAAACTCTTACCTACCTACCTACCTACCTACCAGATATTTTGTTCACCATCGAATTGACTACATCAATTTTGAATTATGTTCGCTAATATATGCCAAATTTGCCTATATATAAATATGGAATTGCAGGTTTGGAGCTCAAAGTGAAATCCACAAGTACCTTCAAATCCAAAAATGATAAGCATTACTTCGTCTCACACTGTCATTCCGTCGGAGGCTACTCCAAATGGTAGTCTATGGTTGACCGAGAGTCAGCAGATCAATGCTCCTACTCATTCCTTTACCATCTACGTCTACCCGTCGCCAAATCACAACACCAATCTCAAACCCCACAGCGTGATTGACACAATGAGAGACTCTCTCGGCAAGATCCTAGTGCATTACTACCCTCTAGCTGGCAGGCTACGTGTAATAGAAGGTGGAAAGTTTGAAGTGAACTGCAATGCAATGGGAGTGAAGCTGTTGGAAGCTGAATCCACAGGATCATTGGATGATTATGGTGATTTTGAACCAAACGACACCATCAAAGGGCTTATTCCAAAGGTTGATTACGCTGATCAACCTATGGAGAATTTGCCACTGTTGCTGGTACAATTGACAAGATTAACATGTGGTGGCCTTTGTGTTGCAATTGCCATTTCCAATGTAATTGTTGATGGAATTTCTGGCACCATGTTTGTAGACTCATGGGCAAAGCTAGCTCGGGGTGGTATATTGGAGGAACGAGAGATCCCGTTTCTGAATAGAATGGTTCTAACATCTGAGGCATTAGAACACCCATGCTTTGATCACACAGAATTCAAGCCATTGCCGCTTGTACTAGGCAACTCTGACACCACAGTGGAAGTTCAGAAGGAGACAACACTTGCAATGATGAAACTAACAAGAGAGATGGTGGAGAAGCTGAAGAAGAAAGCCAATGAGTTCGTGGTGCAGCAGCATCGACCTTATAGCAGATATGAAACCATTGCTGCTCATATATGGAAGTCTGCATGCATTGCTCGCATGCATGGTGATGATTATCATAATCAACCAACGGTGGTTTACATTGTTGCTGGTACTCGAAACAGGTTGAAGCCATCTCTCCCTCTAAACTATTTTGGAAACGCCACACATCCAACGGTGACACCAACGTGTCTCAGAGAGGACATTGTGTTTAAACCATTGAGCTATGGGGCGCAGAAGATAAGGGAAGCCATTGAAGTTCTGACAGATGAGTACCTGAGGTCTGCTTTTGATTTTATAAGGAGCCAAAAAAATGTAGGGTGGTTAAGGCCCTCTTTTAACAGTGTAGGGTGCGTTGAAGCCCCGTTTCTTGGGAATCCTAACCTTAACATTTGGAGCTGGATGAGTGATATGCCAATTTATGGACCTGACTTTGGATGGGGAAAGCCAGTGTATATGGGTCCAGGTGCGGTGAGGGGAGATGGAAAGGCAATCATCATGCCAGGTCCAGCAGGGGATGGATCTATTACCATAGCCATTTCTTTGCAAACTGCTCATGTGGAAGCTTTCAAGAAGTTCTTCTATGAAGACATATGAGTTTGGTTTGTTAGAAAGACAAGTTACTTGGTTTCAACTTCGAGTGTTGAAAACATGTGATATACCTGTTTTACTGAGTTTGGGAAACTTATGTTTAATAAGAATTAGGTTGAGGGATGTGGTAGATTATACATATATATATGGACATGGTGAGAGCTGAGTCTTGTTTGGTAAGCATTTGGGTTGGTTGTTTGTGAAAGAAATAAAATGTTAACAGGATTTGGATCCGTGCTTCCTCGAGCACGGATTTCATCCTTGTGACAACCTCTTAAATAAAGATTATATATCTGTAATTACTGCGTTGGCTTAGCAGCTTGAGTAAATGTCTTTCTACACTTCGGTATATTTATTTTTCAAAAAAGTGTTTTTGTACAAATTTATACGACACCTACAATGATACCTAAATTAGCTATTTTTCCCATTTCCACTCGTCCTGTCTCAGAAAGGGAGCGCTGACAAGGTGCGATGGTTAGATGATGGTGGAAGTTGATAGTGGTGACAAGATGCGGCTTTTGGGCTTCTTGGAAGCTTGCGGTCAAGGTTTTAAATTGAGATCACGATCATGGTTGCAAATTTATTTTGTTTTCCATAATTACGGACAATAGCAGAAAAATGCGGCCGCAATCACTACAAAAAAATGGCAAAATCACGACCGTAGTATCCGGTCGCTATACATCAAAATTCCCGAATTTGCGACTGAATAGTAGTCGTGGCGAAAGACATGGTCGCTAAGGCCTGGTCGCTATTAGTGACCGAATTATCAGTCGCAAGGCTTAATATTTCAGATGCTAGGGTTATGGTCGCATTATATTAGATAACCAAAATTAGCGACTTAATATTTGGTCGCTAATCTACGACTAATTATATTGCCAGCGACCGAAATATCGGTCGCTAAATTGGGAGTGAATTTTTTTAAAAGGTGGCGACCGATTTATCGGTGGCTAATTCGGCCGCTGGAATTTTCCTTTTTTTTTTTTTTACGATTTTTAAATTTTTTTAATAAATTCTTTTTAATTCATTATTATGATAATACATAAGCATCAATTGGATTATTTTCAAATTATTGTTATTGATTAGAATTAAAAAAAACATTTAAAATATTAAATATATTAAGTAATGCTATAAATGTATTAAACAAAACTTTAATATAGAGAAGGGGGCGAGAAGTCATCTATAAAGTCAAACCTAATGTAAACAAAACTCGTATAATTTAAATAAAATAAAAATGTAGCAAACTAAAATGTATCAAAAATCAAAATGGAGGCGGAGGCGAAAAGTCATCCTCGTCATCATCGGCGGCAGCGTCCTCTGGAGAAGGAGAAGGCACAACTGGATGAGGGGGTGGCACAAGAGGATGCTGGATCCTCATATGCTCCATCACCATCCGTAGATGCTGACCCTGCTTCACTGTCGTCTGCGTCAGCTGAGCAATCTGCTCCACCATCAATCGTTCCCTCTCAGTCTTCTCCCTGAGCTCGGCGTTAAGCGGTGTAATGGTGTCTCGAACCGCTCTGAAGGGACGGTACCTGCATAAGACGAAGTAGGCGTGCTAGATGATGAGGCAATAAACTCGTCGCCCAAGTGGCCGAGGCCATACACGTGCCCCTTCTTGTTCCTACCTCTGACGACCTCCAAATATATGGCATTGTCGTCGATGGAGATCGGAGATCGGGGGCCCTCACCAGATAAAACCTCATCTTGTGAGGCACGTGATATGACCTCATCCCACCTATGATTATATGTGTCATGCGAAGTATAGTAGAAGATCATTAGTTACAATTATAATATTAACAAGTAATAATAAATCACAAGTTTTAATTAAGTTTGTTTTTTACATACTACATAGTTACGAGCCTTATCATTGACCCATTCCCCCGACTTTAACTTTTTGGTCTTTTCCACCAACTCCATAGCGGTCGGGGGTCGTTGTAACTCCGCAGCCTGCATATATTTAGATATTTTTTAAATTCATAATATGTGCAATAAATAGAAACTAAGTACTGCCCTAAAATATCATATAAACTTACCAATTCATCGAAGTGAGCGGCGGCCGATTTAGAGCCGCCAGTGTAGGCAGATGCCCCTCCATCAACAGCTCGATTACGTCGGGCGGTGGCGCTCTTCTCCTTTAACTTCGAAGTGGCCCAATGTTGTTCCAAGCCCTCCCTGATCACCGGATCCATCCAGTTACCCTTATCCTGACTGGTTCTAAGCTTATTCAATGTGTTTTTCATAGCTAAAGAACCTTTATGCTCAAAACCGGACCTGATGGTGTCCTCAATATGTGGAGCCCACCTATATGATTTCTGCAAGAAACACTTATTAGTCAAGCTTAAGAATAAAGCATTAAACCTAAAGTAAATGTAATTAAATATTTTAATAAATTATTACCTTAAACTCTCGAACAAACATGTCCCTAACATCCTGAGGGATGGCCTTTCAATTAGGCTATGCAACATCAAATTTTTGTTTGAGGATCATCGAAATGGTATCGGAAGGGCCCTTCGCAGGTATTAAGCTGCGAGAAAATTAATTTAACAATGTTTTAAATATGACCTTAAATTAAATTAATCACATTTATATATAATAAAATTAAATTAACTTACTCATTCTTGCCCCTAGGGACAAGAAGCGTCCTCCTGTTAGTCGAATCCTGGCTCTCATGTGGCGCCACTGATGATGATGGTCCAATCGACGTCCTGACATCCGAGGCTGGTGTAGCTGGTGCCGATCCGTCACCCATGGGCCCAAGTGCAGATGTACTGCTAGGAGTGACTCTGTCAGAAGCCGGCGGGTCGATGGTGGGAGAATCTATCCCAGAACGACCTCTGACAGGCACTCTGCCACCACGCTGGCCTCTGCCTCTGGACGAATCTGCCATCTATTTGAAAAAAGGATATGTAACATCGTAATACTAACTAATTGATTAACTATAACAAAAACGAATAAACATAACAAATGGATAATACATAAGTTACCTAAATTGTATTTGTATCACTTAAATCACTCTCACTCTCACTCTCACTTGATTGAAATGTGTCTTCGCTAGATTCTTCCAAGTCAGACTGATTCATTAACTCTCTATCAACTTCTTCCCCACCGCCAGCAACGTCCGCGAGAGAATTATCAATGATATCTGGCGTAATATCTAGTGATACGTAGGGCCCTACAAACTCATCATCTTGCTAAGGAGCATCTTTCTCATGTTGATTGATTATGTTATCAGTAATTGTACTACGAGCTTTTATCTTGATGACACCCAACCATCCTTGATGTCCCTCGGGATATGGCGTGTAATAAACTTGCTCTGCTTGTTGTGCAAATATGAATGGGTTGTACGCTTTATTATATCTACGAGATTGCTTAACTTCAACAATGCCATATTTTTTTATCTATTTTTGTCCCCTATGTTAAGAGTACTATCAAACCAATCACACTTGAAGAGAACTAACTTCATCATGGGGAAACCGGTATACTCAATTTCAATAATGTCAGTTAGAATCCCATAAAAATCGTCCTCTAATTGACCATCAGTGCCTCGAACACAAACATCATAATTACATGACTGCATTCCTTCACTCCATTGTTTTGTGTGAAATTTATATCCATTTACAATGTAACGATTCCATGATGTAACCGATCTTTTAGGCCCCTATGCCAAATTGGTCAACAAGGGATTTTGAGCATTATTTATTGGATCTAGAACCTACAAATTTTAACAATTGAGCGTATAAATCATACTAATAGAAGAAAAAGTTGTATAATAACTCAAGACACTCGAACTTACATATTGTTTGAACCACACAGGAAAGTGAGAAGTAATTTTCCGATCAATCTGAGCTTCCGAAATGTCATGTTGGATCTCCCTTAGAAAATTGGCATACATACTACACATGGAGGTTCAAAACTAGGCGATTAATGAAACTAAATGACAACATAATTAATAAAACACAATGTACACACTTACTCTAAATATGGCGACACCTCTTCACAATTTTGAAGAATGTACAAATGAACAGCATTAATGTCACGTTGGTCCAAGAAATATCCTTTGGATTTGCCATTAAATTTGCCTGGATAATTGAATATTGATATAGGAGGACTAGACGAACAAGCTTCACCTGAATCAATATTACGTGGCATTCTAGTCCTTCTCGTGTCAATTTCATCCGGATAGTAATAAGAGGCAAAGGTAGATGTCTCCTCCACTAAGTAGGCTTCACAAATGGAACCTTCTACTCGGGCCTTGTTCTTGACTGTGTTTCAAGGAGTGAAAAAACCTAATTAAAAGGTATACATACAATTAAAACATATAAAAAGAGGACGACATGGACTTCCAATTATAATAAAAATATTTGAGGTTGTATACCTCTCAAAGCGATACATCCAACGATATTGGACAGGACCGCCAACTCTTGCTTCGTAAGGCAGGTGAATTGGAAGATGTTCCACTGAATCGAAGAAGCTTGGGGGAAAGATTTGTTCCAACTTACATAACCTTACAGGTATATTCTCTTCCATAACCCTTAATTGGTCCATATATAGTGTTGTCAAAGTCAGCTCCCTAAAAAAATGGCTAAGCTCAACAAGTGGGTTCCAAATTGGTTTCGGTAACGAGTCGAACGCAATGGGAAGCAACTGTTGCATGAATACGTGACAATCATGGCTCTTCATTCCATGTAACTTTGCCTCCCTAATGTCGACACATTTACCCAAATTGGAAGCATACCCATCAGGCAACTTGAGTTCTTTAACCTACTTACAGACAGTTACTCTTTGGGGTTTGCTTAGTGTATAACTTGCCTTCGATTTCACAAGTCTGCCACCACCACGGTCTTTCAACTCAAGCTCCTTCCGATTACATATTTCAGCTAAATCCAATCGGGCTTTATTTGTATCCTTTGTCCTCCCCTTGATGTCCATGATAGTGCCAAACACATTCATAAACACATTCCTCTCAGTATGCATGACATCGATGTTGTGACGGAGAAGGTGCGTTCTCCAATATGGCAACCTACAAAATATACTTTGTTTGGTCCAATTATGCTTAACATCGTAATCGGGAATATGTTCTCCTTGCGATTCATGAATGAGCGGTAAGGACTCTACTCTCTGCCATACATTGGGACCAGACAAACGCGGTGGAGGGGGTCTCCGCGACACGTTTCTTGAATGCTTTTTTATTCTTCCTATAAGGATGATCTAATGGAAGGAATTGGCGGTGACAATCAAAATATGAGGTCTTTCGACTATTTTTAAGTGTGAATGGCTTCGATCGATCCATACATATTGGGCAACCTAGCTTCCCCACTGTCATCCAACCCGACATCATCCCATAGGCTGGGAAGTCATTGATTGTCCACATCAAAGCTGCCTTCACATGAAATTTTGCCTCAATGATACATCATAAGTTAACACGCCATCATTCCACAATGTTGTCAACTCATCTATGAGCGGCTGCAAGTACACATCAATCTTCCCTTTTGGATTAGACAGACCCAGTATTATGACTGTTAGGAACATAAACTCCTGCTTCATGCACATCCCAGGGGGAAGATTGTACGGAGTTAGGATATCGGCCAACAAGAATAAGGTTTTCCAGATTGATCAAAAGGATTAAATCCATCCGTACATAACCCCAATCGGACGTTCCGAGGGTCCTTTGAAAACGTTAGATGCACCCTATCAAAATGCTTCCAAGCTTCTCCATCCGATGGATGACACAAGACATCTTGCTCCCTCTGATTCTCACTGTGCCACCTCATTTGAGATGCAGTGGCCATTGAAGAGTACAATCTTTTAAGTCTTGGGACGAGCGGAAAGTACCACATTTTTTTAACAGAAGTCTTCTTCTCAATGCCCCTTCTAGTGGTTGTCTTGTACCGATCCGCTCCACAAAAGTTGCATTGTGTTATGCTATCCGCCTAATTATCCTTGTAGTACAACATATATCCATTCAAGCAACAATCAATTTTCAAACAACCAAGGCCTAAATTCTCCACAGACTTTTTAGCCTGATAAAAATTGATAGGAAACCGATTGTCCTCTAGCATCATCTCGCCCATAAGTTGGGCGATTCGATTAAAACAACCTTCTGGCATATTATAATCAGATTTGATGCTCAAAGTTGCCAAAGAAGCCGACAATTCTGAGTGCTTCCGACATCCTTCCCACAACGGAGCTTTTGCAGCACCCAGGATGTCAAAGAATCTCTGAGTTTCAACATTCTGATCCTCGTCTGTGTATTGGGAGCCCATTCCCTCATCTTGTTATATTGCATGACCAACTGACGGTCCAACATGATCCATGATTATCTGCTCATAGGATTCAATTCTTCCCTCTGCTCACCACTTCCATAGTATGAACCTTTGAAAATCGCAGATGTAAAATCTGGCAAGGACTCACCATGGTTGCTCCAGCAATAGTAATCAGCCATGAACCCTTTCTCGTAAAGATCGACCACCACTTCATCCACGTATTTGAAAGCTTCACACTTGCATCTGGAGCAAGGACACCTCAACTTAGCATCGCCCCACCTTATAAATCTGTCCTAACTAATAACAAACTCTATAAACTCACCCACTCCAACTTTGAACTCTTCCATAAGACGTTTATTACGATCCAACCTACGATACATCCACATCCGATTCTCCGAAATCTCCATTGCTACCATATAGATAGAGCAACCTACAACGGCATGTATTATGGGTTATTCCAAGATCTCCATCAATATCCTTCCTTATGACAAGGGATGAACCTATCCCATTCGAGAAAAAACCTTTACCACACTCGGTTGATACTAGTTATTCCCTTATTCAAATGCCTTATACTTAATGAAATTTCGGCAACATTTCCCTTCGGTCTCCAAGTACACGACTTGAACGGGCTCAGATCTACCACGATCAAGTATGTACCGGGAGAACAAAAAGAGATGCATCAAACCAAAATTTCATCAAGTATATAAGGCATTTAAACGTGGAAATGACTATTATACGAGTGTGAAAAAGGTTTTATCCCAAATTGTCCCACTTGGACAATTCAAGATTCAATACAATGAGCATTCGTACCTTAAGAAAGTAAGCATACTCATTAATATTGGAACTTAAACGGGAAACTAAGGCTTTTGTAAATAATTAACTCTAAGAAAGTAGAGTCATTAATTAGGGGTACCGTAGAAACTTGAATAAAATTTTCAAGCAAAAAAATTTGAATCACGCATCCTGTTGAGCTCAGCTCTCCACTAACAAACAACATATAATTTGCACACACATGCATAATTTCTAAATTATCAGCACACAACCAGCATCCTGCCTTTCGGAAAGGATCACATCCTATTGAGCTTAGCTCTCCACTAACAAACAACACATAATTGCTAATCACATGCATAATTTCTAAATTATTAGCACACAAATAGCATCCTGCCTTTCGGACATGATCACATCTTATTGAGCTCCGCTCTCCACTAACAAACAACACAAAACTTCACATAAAACATTACATATACCACACAAATCAAGGCATAAAAAGAGAGAGTATCTAACTTACTTCGATTCCAAGCAAAGAACGATAAAGGGTGCAAAGCTCGAGGAGTGCTGGAAGAAAAGAGAAATATCACAGTCAAATTTCATTAAGTTCAATCACCCTCAAACTATAAGCATCAAACAATCAAGAGATTTTTCCATGTTGTGAATACTATTTGTTTCATGAAACAATTAATTCGCAGCCGTAACAATTAGCAAAAAATAGCAATTGAATGCAATTTGTAACTATGAAAAGCTACAATAGAATGCTTGTTTCTTTTCTTCATTAGCACAATAGAAGTTATCCATCCAAAACAATAAAATGAAAGTTCAGCTCTATTCAGACCTATTTAATGAAAATGAGGAAGTGCCGATGGCATAAGGATAAAGTGCGGGAGACTAAACTAAATTCATGAACAAGAAAAAAATGGTTCAAGCATTTCAAAGTGTACCAAACCACTACCTTGAGATCACTCAAACAATAGAAAAAGAAAGAAACAATATATAGAAACTCAGTATGTTAGTCACTCAGGTTTTTCATCAAGCAAGTTATGTGTATCGAAATAAGTATACTGGATTAATATTTTTGAAGACCAAGGCAAGTTAAGAAACTACATAATTTATACGTAAGATTACAGTAAAGATCAATCAATCTATTTACATAACATACAGTCCAATCCTCATACTGAAAATCTAAAGGAAAGAAAAAGAAATAGATAAAATAAAAACTAAGTTACCCCTCACCTGAAACAGTTTCTACTGGCATCTAAGATCACATATTTTAGCAACATTTCAAAGGCTCTTGATAGCATATTATCAACCGCAGGTAGCGAACCATTTTATTTGAAGCCAAAAAAAGAAAGCTCAAAACAGCACACAAGCTCAGAATTCACTTTGGAGAAATCTGATGACCCCCTAATTCACAACAATCACGAGTAACAATAAAGCCAAAGCAATTCAGCTATGGATTCTAAGAAGATTATATGTCATATTTAGACAAAAATGACCCCCAAACTAATCAAGCAGTTCAAGTCAGCTTCTGTAAATCAAAGACAACCTTGACTCAGGCATTCATCAGATACATTAAAGGTGAAATCATCATTTCAGATTATCAATCAACTCATCTCATATACCTCAATTAATTTCACAATGAATCAATACAACCCTTGTCAACATGTCAAAGTACTAACTGGAGTCAGTAGCTTCCGCTGTACATGCATGTAAAATTAAAAAAATAATAAAGTAATAAATAGGCAAAATAAGCATTTTAGTCTCTAATTTTTATTTCTTTTTCAAATTGGTCTCATATATCTTATTTTTGTCAATTTGATCCAATATCTTTCAAATCCTCAACCAATAGTCGCAAGGTCGTCAAACTCGAGAGTCTACGTAAACTTGTGGAGCTTCCGTAGACTCGACTTATAGACTCAACTTCTAAACTCGTAAGCGTTTACCTAATATTAAAAAAACCTTTAAATGACATATATACATAATATAAAACAATTTAACACAACAATAATTCAACATTCCAACTCCATAATAAAGCAAAGTAGCAAACCACAATAATAAAGTGTGATAGTACATTAGTACTAGATATGATCAAACTACACTAATGACCAAACCATACATAAATTCATAAAAACATATGTTCCTAATGTGAAACATGCAAACATTTCAAAAAAAAACAAGAGCTAATTTGACCTAACTGTCATATAATTTGTAGTCAAACACTTACTTTATTTTCTAGTTGAATAAAACAAAACAAAAATAACACTGAAAACGTAAAATTAACTTTATAAATCTAATATATATTGCAGCACATAGGTAACTCAGCCCTAGAAAGAAATTAAACATGAGGTTTGTGTTGTACCACAATTGTTGCTCGGAATCCACCTCAGACCTGCAGTGCATGGAGTCCCGTGAGCGTTTCTGCAACTGAGAAGAGAAGAAATGAGAAGGGAAGAAAGGAAGAGAAGAGAGGAAGAGGAGAGAAGGGAGAGAAGAGAGGAACTTACCGGAGGAAGGGACGGTGGCCGTAGTCCGTTTCTGCAACTGAGAAGCGAAAAGATGAGAAGAGAGGAAGAGAAAGAGGAGAGAAGAGAAAGAAGAGAAGAGAGGAACTTACCGGAGGAAGGGGAGAGAAGGACGGTGGCCGGAGGAAGGCAAAGAGGGACGGAGGAGAGACAGAGAGGGAGAAACGCGATTTAGAGATGCATAAGTGAGGAAGGAGAAGGAGTCTGACGCGATTTAGGGAAACACAATCCACTAGAATGCATTTAGCGCATCTTAGCGACAGAAATTGCTAAGTATATCCGCTGATATGCCTCTTTTAGAAATTCATTCAGCACGTCTTAGCGACCAATGTTAAATTCGGTCACTAACTAAGGTCAACAATTTTGACTCTAAAAATATTAACTGACCGATTTGGCAACTGATTTACTTGCGACCGTGTAGTTCGGTCACAAATTCGGTCACCAACTGTATACCTTATGTGAACCGTAAAAGTAATGTTATCGATTGCTAAATCGGTCTCTAAAGGCGACAGATATATTCGGTCGCAATGTTCGGTCGCTATTTGACCTTTTTTTTGTAGTGAATTCTGACCGTGATGCGGTTGTGGAAACTACTAAAACCACTCGCAACCTCAATTGGAATTCAAAACCTAATTTAAAACCCTAATGTTGGTAGTGGTGGGTCACAGACAGCGGTGGCTCTATAACTTCGATGGGATGGTTGTGTTGGCTTCCATGTTTGGTGGAAGTTGAGGGTGGTAGCAGCGGTGGCTTTGCAAGTTCAGCAAACCACAATGTTGGTTGTGGCTACACACTCAAGAGGGAGAAGTGAATTGAGTTCTAAAACTTTTTGTTACTTTGTGAAAAACAACTTTCTTTAAAATGGTTTTCTCACAATTTCAGAAATTTGTTTTCCAAGATTCAATCTATAACTTGTTTAATGATTATTACAGTAGAGCACAAATAATTCTAGCAATGTTTAACAACAGATTTGACCATAAAGATTCAATTTCAACAGACATTCAAACATATCTAACCAAGAAAGCATGTATATGATAAATATATCAAGTTTGAGGGTTAGAAGAGTATGCAAACCAATTTATCTTGGTTCAGCTACCTCCACCTGGTAAGCCTACATTCAGTCCCCACTCCACTGTGGGTTTTTGCCACTATAATCAGAAATATTACAATATCCGATGGCATTCACATCAAGGCCTCACTACCTTGAAAAAAAAAACTCACCAAAAGCATACTTGCTTTTCCACCACAAGGATCCCTTCTATCCCTGTATTACAACTAAGAGATACCCTCTCTTAACTTAGTAAATCGTAACTTGAATGAAATATTTTGACTCTAGAAGTCGGATATTACAACTTGAAGAACTTTTGAAAATATCACACTTTTCTCTCAAGAATGAAGCTCAATAGAAACTTTGATTTCATGATTTGAAAACTCTGAATGCATTCATTTTGAAAAGTGTTTCTAAACTGTCCTTATATAGTAATTTGAAGAAATAGATCGGTTGGAGAAGTTAAAAAAACAGTTAAGATCATAACAGAATTAGCTTTCAAAAACTGACACGTGATAATCTGTGTACTACACATGTGTATTAAAAGATTTCTGAACTATAATACACGTATACACAAATTACGTTCTTGTGTAATCCGTGTTCATCTTGCTTTGTTCTTGAATACACAGATTGCTATCTTGTGTACATCGATGTATAAATGAAAATTCAACCCATAAACGTATACACAGATTGTGTACATCGATTGAGTTCACAAACTCAAATACTGAAGCTTCTGTTTTGAATTATATACAAGTGTGCACTTCGCGTACACAGGTGTATAGCAAGATTTTCACTTTTAATAGGTAAATTAACTGAAGATACAAATGTGTAACACACAGGTGTATAACATCACTTAATTTCTTTTTTCATTTAATATCTTTTGAAAATCCTTTTTCATGAAAAACTTAATTGATTATTCATTTGAAAACATAGTTTTTCATTTGTTTCCCAAGAGCTAATCAAGAGATTAAGTGTAATATTCTTACAAAAACATCTAAGAACTTGAGATTTTCAATTGACTCTGTCTTGATGCTTTGTTCCATATGATCTTCTTTAAATCTTTGAATCTCTTGATTTGCTTTGATCTTTATCCTTTCATCCTTTGACTTTCTCCTTTATAAATAAACTTGCAATCACTTGAACACTTTATTAGTGTATAATCAAATTGAAAAACTCATATAGAATTCATATTTGTTTGTCATAGATCAAAACCTCAAAAGGGCATTTCTTACAAACTCCCCCTTTTTTATTATGACAAACCTTACCATACTTAACTTTTCAATTGTTTTATCAGAGTGCAGCAATCATTAAGCATGAGTGATTATATCAGAGTGCAGCAATCATTAAGCATTGGTGAATTTGATTTCATTTGATCTTCTTTAACTTTGATTCTCCCCCTGTTTCATATACATCTTGCAAAGATTAAGTGTTATAATAGAAAGTCCTTTTCAATATCAAAGCATAAATCAATTTTAATTTTCAGCTTTTAATGTTCCGATTATATATGGTATATCTCCCCCTTTGTCATTATAAAAAAGAATTATAAAACTATGAAAGAGATTAACCAAACTAAATGTATATTGCATTCATAAGATGATTCATTACATGATAAGAGTAATGCATCAAAACACCAATCAGAAACACACACAAATAGTAACAACAACTGCTACAATCAAAAAGAGCAAATCAGGAAACTAAGCTAAAAACACTGGACATCTAAGGACCTATAGTCTAAACTAAGACTAGGTAGAAACATTTGGGTCAAGTCCCTGCATGAGCTTGAGAATGAGAAGAGAGTTCTTCATTGGTTGCAGCATCATTTGCAGCCTCTCTAGCCATGTTCACTACATCCTCTGATGTAGGATTGTGCATTTGAGGTCCAGAAATGGCTATGCCCAATCTTTGATGTAAGGTAGCCATTTGGCCTTCCAAAGTGTAAAGCCTAATTTTTATAGAATACACTGATTGCATAAGTCTTAAGAATTGCTTTCTGTTCCTTCCATCAAGGTTTTGAATCAGCTGAATAAATCTGTCCAACTTCTTAGTGACAAGAGGATCAGTTTCCGCACATTGGCTTCTAAGTGGTGCTTCACTAGCAGTAGGTACAACTGATCTAATCCAGGCACCATCCTTATAAACCAAAGACATTTGATTAACAGTGTCTTCACCAAATTTCTTAGTGATAGTCCTCTGCATTTTCGTGTCTTCTCCATCAAATGAGACATGAAAATGCTCAAGATGTTTTACCACTAAACCAACATATGGTAAAGCTCCACCAGAAAGTTTACTTTCATACATGTTCTTTGCAATGATAAAACACCAACTAAGTTGCTTTTTCTGAATCATTACCCACAGTAGGAGAATATCATTGTTTTGAAGAATGGTATGATTTCCACTTCTTGAAATCAGAATTCTACTCAATGCATATTGGAGAAGTATGTACCGCACATACATAGAACTGATGTGTGTCAATCTGCCCTCAGGTGAATGATCTTCCAGTAGTGTCAAACGTGCAGATTCTTTTTAAAAATTCTTAATCTAGTCAGCCTCTTGACCTGTCCTAGCTGTGAATGCTCCCTTGTAATCCAAATTAGAAAAATCAAAAAATTCTCTAAAACTTATCTCAATCTTGACTCCCTTAACTTCATATGTGATCGTCTCATTATCCATAACCAAATTACAATAAAAAGCTCGAATGAGGACTGGATACACATCATTGGAAATTTGAAGAAAATCCTTCAAATTGTTTTCTTCAAGAATGGTTTGAAATGTGAAGTTATTTTCTTCAAAGTATTCAAAATCTACAACCCTAGATTTATGAATGGTTCCTGACTTAAAATTTCTAATAAAAGAATCAATTTGTTCTTCATCAGAAAAATATCTTTTTAGCAGCCCAGCTTCAGAGATTTCTTCATTCCCAATCTTTTGCTTCTTCTTCTTGGGTGTTTCCTTAATCACCTTCTGACCTTCATTTTATTTCTTCTTCTTACTCTTTGCTGGAATCTTTTCAACCATTTTTACCATTTGAGGTGATTTCTCAGTTCGTTTTCGTTTGGGTCTGGATGAAGAAACTTTAGTTGGAGAAGGAGGAGGAGAAAAAGTTGGTGTTGTTGAAGAATAGAACGTGAGGGTCCAGGAATCTTACAAAGCACCATTGTTGTGTGAATAGAAAGCTCCACTAGGGTTTAGATTGGAGGTTGAAGAAGGGGATTTAGAGAAAACTGGGTTCGGCTCAGAGATTTAATTTAGGAATTTATCCTGAAGTTTGTACACCTATTATATACATGTGTGTATTTAAACAATTCTAATAGTTGTACATCTTTGTACAGAAATGTTAATCTGTGTATACGGGGGGAACAGAGAGTTGACTTTCATTTTTCACTCAGAATCGATTAATACAATCGATGTATTAAAACTATTTTGTTAGTTGTACATCAGTGTATAGAAGTTTCAATCTGTGTATGTGAGGGAGACAGAGAGTTGATATTTCAGTTTGCACACAGAATCGATTGCGTACATCTGTGTATAGCGCATCATAACAAGACTGAGTTACCAACCTGATATATACATTTGTGTATATATCCTGTGTACTGATGCTCCAATATTCTATTTAAGTTATACATTTGTCTACATAACTTGTGTACTATTTCTCAATGAACTAAAGCACGAAGTACACCTCTGTATTCATGCTGTGTACATACACTTCACCCTAAAATTGTTTAATACACCTATGTACTCAATCTATGTATTGATAAAACAAAGATGCAATTTCAATCAATAATGCATAATCATCAATGTTTAGTATAGATTAAATGATTTTTAACATTTTAAACTGTTGATGTGGCATATTAGTTAGAGTAACTAATTTTCAGTTAGTTTACTTACTGATTCTGTTTTTCCTGTTTTGGTTGTTACTCAATTTGTAATTACTTGTGCATCAAGCCATGCATATAAGGCAATGCCAATGACTTGTGTGAGTAAGCATTCATTGATCTACTGAGAGAAAACACTGAGAGTATCACTGTGAGGTTTAGGCTCGGGTGTACTTGGGTTTTGGGTAGATCTTGATTGGAGAGAAACAGAATTGTAGAGAGGTGTTCTTGGATGCTGTAACGTGTTCTAAACTCTGAATAAACTGTATTGAATCTGTTGATCAATCCCGCAGATGTAGGTACCAAATCTTGGTGCTGAACTGCGTGACCAAATCTCTTTGTGTTCTTCCTATCTTTTATCTTTTGCTTTGTCATATTGGTGTATTCATTCTTGTGTTCCTGGGCTTGTAACTAAGCATTCTATGTGCTTGGAGTTCCAACAATTGGTATCAGTAGCAGTACAAGAAAGAAGAAGGAAGATCAATGACAATGGCGAAGTTTGACATCGAGAAGTTCAATGGCAAAAACAATTTTGCCTTATGGAGACTGAAGATGCATGCACTTCTTGTTCATCGAGGTCTTGATGAGGCTTTAGAGGGGGAAAAGAAGCTGCCAGCCACTCTCTCTGAAGGGAGAAGAAGGAATTGCTGGATAAAGCACATAGTGCTATTATCCTGAGTCTTGGAGACAGAGTCCTACGCGAAGTCTAAAAAGAAAAATCCGCTGCTGCCTTGTGGTTGAAGCTTGAGCATCTCTACATGACCAAGACATTGGCAAATCGTCTCTATCTTAACCTTGAGAATATTGTACACACTCAAGATGCAACCGAGTATGTCAATTGAAGACTATGTAGATGAATTCAATCGGTTAATTCTTGACCTTGAGAATATTGATATCAAGATTTCGGACGAGGATCAAGCCTTACTTCTGATTAGGTCTTTAACCAGCACCTATGATAATCTTGAGGATACTTTGATATATGGGAGAGATTCTATCTCCCTGGAGGAAGTGCAAGCAGTGCTTATGGCCAAAGAATTGACAAGAAAGTCTGAGAGCAGGGATTCTGAAGTTGGGGAAAATCTGTCAGTTAGAAGAAGAAGTGATAAGAGGGATAACAGCAAAGGAAAGGGTAGGCCAAGATCCAAATCGAAGACAAAATTCAAGTGTTTCTTGTGTCACAAAGAGGGGCATTTCAAGAAGAACTGCCCTGAGAAAAATTCCACCAGAAAGTATACTAGTGAAGGCAAAGGTGATGCATCGGTTGCTTGCGATGGCTATGATAGTTCTGATGTTCTAGTAGCAGCAAACAGTCAAGGTAATTCTAAGTGGGTTATGGACTCAGGATTCTTATACCATATGTGTCCAAATAGGGATTGGTTCTTTGAGTATAAGGACTATGCTGGGGGCAAAGTGGTGATGGGAAATGATGCAACTTGCAAGGTAATTGGAATTGGTTCTATTAGAATCAAATTAATTGATGGCACAGAAAAAGTCTTGACTCGGGTAAGGCATGTACCTGATCTCAAGAGAAATTTAATTTCACTAGGAACTCTTGAAGAAAATGGCTACTACTTCAAAGCTAGGAATTCAGTCTTGAAAATCATGAAAGGTTCAAGAGTTGTGATGAAGGGAGAAAGAAGGAAGAACTGTTTGTATGTGTTAAGAGGTGATGCAATTACTGGTTCAGCAGCCACTATAACAGGGGCAGAATCCAATAAAACAGTAATATGGCATCAAAGGCTCGGGCACATCAGTGAAAGGGGGTTGCAAGAGTTGAATAAACAGGGTTTATTGTGTGGAGACAAGTTGGGAACTTTAGAATTCTGTGAGCAATGCATATTTGGGAAACAAACTAGAGTGAAATTCAACATTGGCATACACAAAACTCAAGGCAAATTAGACTACATTCATTCAAATTTGTGGGGACCCTCAAAGACTCCTACTCATGGAGGTAACAAGTATTTTATTTCCTTTATTGATGACTTTAGTAGGAAAGTTTGGATATACTTGTTAAAAATAAAAGATGAGGCTTTCAAAACCTTTGTGCATTGGAAAGCTAAAGTCGAAAATCAGTGTGATAGGAAGATTAAAACCTTAAGAACTGATAATGGTTTAGAATTTTGTGGAAATGAGTTTAATGAATTCTGTAAAAGGCATGGAATCTATAGAAATCATACAGTTAGACATACACCACAACAAAATGGCCTTGCTGAGAGAATGAATAGGACTCTTTTAGAAAGGGTTAGGTGTATGCTTTTTAATGCTAATCTGTCAAAACATTTCTGGGGAGAGGCAGTACATACTGCATGTTTTCTTATTAATAGGAGCCCTTCCACTGCACTCAATTTTAAGACACCTCAAGAAGCATGGAATGGACAACCAGCTGACTATAATAACCTTCGAATATTTGGTTGTCCAGTATACTTTCATGTCAGTGAAGGTAAGTTGGAACCAAGGGCCAAGAAGGGTTTATTCATGGGATACCCGGAAGGCGTAAAAGGTTATAGAATATGGTCTATTGAAGACAAGAAATGTATTACAAGTAGAGATGTGACATTCAATGAAATTGAATTGATCAAGAGCAGTGACATTGCTGAAATTGTTGACAACACTAACAGTTTGAATGAGTCACAGCTTGAGGTGGAGTTTGAGCAGCAGCAACCTGATAAGCAGAGAAGAAATGCAGAAGCCGAAACTGGTACAGACTCAGATGGTGATGCAGATCAAGAGTATCTGTTATGTAGGGAAAGGGTGAGGAGGGAAATAAGGCCTCCAAACAGATATGGATATGAGGATGTGATCGCATATGCTTTAAATGCTGCCATGTCTTTGAGCAGTGATGAACCTGTTTCATACAAGGCTGCCATTAATTGCAAAGATCATGACAAGTGGTATCTTGCCATGGAAGAAGAAATGGAATCTCTATACAAGAACAAGACCTGGAAATTGGTGGAGAGATCAAGTGGAGTCAGATTGGTAGGAAGCAAGTGGATCTATAGAAGGAAGGAAGGAAATTCTACAGCAGAACCAACTAGGTACAAAGCTAGGTTGGTTGCCAAGGGTTACACCCAAAGGGAGGGAGTTGATTACAATGAGATATTCTCTCCCGTGGTTAAGCATAGCTCTATTAGAGTGGTCTTGGCTATGGTTGCTCAATTTGACATGTTCCTTGAGCAAATGGATGTTAAAACAGCTTTCTTACATGGCAAGCTTGAAGAGAAGATTTTTATGAAGCAACCAGAAGGCTTTGAAGAAAAGGGTAAAGAGGAATGGGTTTGTCTTCTACAAAGGTCTTTGTATGGCTTGAAACAGTCCCCAAGGCAGTGGTATAAGAGGTTTGATCATTTCATCTTGAGTATCAAATACAAGAGAAGTAATCATGATAGTTGTGTCTACTATAAAAGGTTGCAGGGCAGCAGCTACATTTATCTCCTCTTGTATGTAGATGATATGTTAATTGCTACTAAGAGCAAAGAAGAAATTAATGAGCTGAAAAAATTGTTGAAAGCTGAGTTTGAAATGAAGGATTTGGGACAAGCAAATCGGATTCTAGGTATGGAAATCAGCATGCAACTTGTTTCTGGTACTATGACAGTAACACAGGAGAGTTATGTGAGGAGAATCTTGCAAAGGTTCAATATGGTTGATGCAAAACCAGTGAGTGTGCCTATAGCCTCACATTTCAAGTTATCCATGGATGATTGCCCCAAAACAGCTGCAGAAAGAAGTGATATGGAAGATACACCTTATGCAAGTGCTGTAGGTAGCATAATGTATGCAATGGTCTGCACTCGGCCTGATCTTGCATATTGTGGTAGCCTAGTCAGCAGGTATATGGGAAATCCTGGAGAGCGGCACTGGCTTGCGGTTAAGCACATTTTGAAGTATCTACAAGGATCAGTCAAGGTTGGTTTGAAGTATAGCAGAAATGATCAGAATTCAGGTGGAGCCATGAGTTATGTGGATACAGATTTTGGTGGAGACCGAGATAAAAGAAGATCCTTAACTGGATATGTGTTTACCTTGTTTGGTAACACAATTAGCTGGAAAGCCTCCCTACAACATGTTGTTGCTTTATCTACCACTGAAGCAGAATACATTGGTGTTACTGAGGCTGTGAAAGAAGCAATCTGGCTGAAGGGTTTTGTTAATGAACTCGGGATTGATCAGCAAAGCATCAATGTTCTATGTGATAATCAAAGTGCTATCCATTTATGTAAGAATCATTCTTATCATGAAACGACTAAGCACATTGATATAAGGCTCTATTGGATTCGAGACATCATTGAAGAAGGGAAAGTTCAAATTCAGAAGGTTCATATTGTTGATAATGCAGCAGATTTTATTACAAAAGTTGTTCCCTTGAGCAAATTTAAGCATTGCTTAAATTTGTTGAAGATAGATGCTGGCTAAGCATCTAGGAATTGGATTGTTCAGCAGGGTTCAGTTGTTTAGAGTATTAATATGCCAAGGTGGAGTTTTGTTGATGTAGCATATTAGTTAGAGTACCTAACTTTTAATTAGTTTACTTACTGATTCTGTTTTTCCTGTTTTGGTTGTTACTCAATTTGTAATTACTTGTGCATCAAGCCATGTATATATGGCAATGCCAAGGACTTGTGTGAGTAAGCATTCATTGATCTACTGAGAGAAAACACTGAGAGTATCACTATGAGGATTAGGCTCGGGTGTACTTGGGTTTTGGGTAGATCTTGAGTGGAGAGAAACAGAATTGCAGAGAGGTGTTCTTGGATGCTGTAACGTGTTCTAAACTTTGAATAAACTGGATTGAATCTGTTGATCAATCCCGCAGATGTAGGTACCAAATCTTGGTGCTGAACTACATGACCAATCTCTTTGTGTTCTTCCTATCTTTTATCTTTTGCTTTGTCATATTGGTGTATTCATTCTTGTGTTCCTGGGCTTGTAACTAAGCATTCTATGTGCTTGGAGTTCCAACATAAACACATATCAAAACACTTTTAAGAACATACAGTCATTCAACTACATCATATATCAATTATTTGAAAGATCAATTATGCCAAGTTCTCTTCTTATAAAGAAGAAACTTTCCTTATTAAGTGGTTTAGTGAATATATCAGCTAATTGCTTGGTAGTATCAATATGTTCAATCACAACATCACCACTTTGAATATGATCCCTTTATAAAATGATGTCTAATCTCAATATGTTTAGTTCTTGAATGCATTATGGGATTCTTTTAACAGCAGTTAGGTGTGATTCTTTAGGATTAGATGGATATCTAGCACACATACACACACCAAACATTATGTCTAGCCTACTTGCAGTGAGATAAAGTAAAGATCCAATCATATCTCTGTACTTGGCTACATCTATTGATTTACCATGTTCATCTTTGTCCAAGTAGTGTAACACCCCGTTTTTTTTAAAAAGCTTTCTAAAAGCTTTTTGATTTTAATTAATCAGTATTTGTATGTTTGTATTTTATTGAAGGGTCTAGAGAGTGAAATAAATTAATCCAAGACCATAGTCACACTCTATGCTATTGTAGGAAGCTATGATTAAATTTTGGGTCGAAAACTCAGACGGAGCCCGGTCTGCGTTTTTCATTGACAGTAGTGTTTTACTACTATCAAGACCTAATTTGGACTCGTGAACGAGACAGTTAGTCTTAGAATCACGTTTCCCACATCTTCGAAAAAATCCGTCCTGATGTTCGAAAATGGGAATAATATAAAATATTCGGACGAAAACCAGAACTAGGAGGCGATTGAAGCTGTAAAGGGATTTACCGGGACCCGCTAACGGATAAACTTGATGTCACATCAAGTCATATCACCTCGGGAAGCGTGCCATGACTCGACAGTGTCATAATGACAAACGAAAATATCTGGACGCGAAAAGATCAAAATGCCCCCGGTCTTTTTCCTAAAGGACATTTACGACCCTAAAATATCTAAATTTCAAAACTCACGCCCTCACTCTCTCTCTCTCTCTCCCCCTCCATCTTCTTCTTCTCCCTTCCTTTTTCTTCTTCTTCCTCCATTTCTTCATTTCTTTTCCTCCATTTTCACTCAACTTCTACAAGGATTTTCAAGGAGATTTGTGAAGCAAAGTTGATCTTCTCATCCTCCTCTATCACCTAAAAGGTATAGATTTCACTCTTGAGCTCTCAATCTTCATTTTTCTCCATTGAAATCTATGGTTTCAAGTTTTAAGATCCAAACTTCAAAAATCTCTTGAAAATTGTAGAAAAATCCTTTTAATGCCAAACCAATTTCTATAATCTAGTTTCATCCTATACTATCATAATCCAAGAGCATGAAATCAAATAATCTTCCTAGACTAATTATCTTTAAAGGGCCGAACCTATTGCTTTTGGGGGAAATGGGTTTTTGGTTCAATTTTGTGAAATGATTCTTGATTTCACCTATTTCATTCCTTAATCATGTAATCCAAGTGATTAGGAAACCAAATCAAACTCTCACCTATTTTTCATGGTGATGGCCGAAACCCTAAGTTTTTGGTTTAAGGGGTTTTGGTTCAAATCTTTGATAATTGATCATGGATTATGTCTTAGGTATGCTTAAGGATCATTGATCCAAGAGTTGGTAGAATTTCAACATCCCTAGCGTATTTAAGTAACTAGGGGCAGCGGCCTAGTCCTAAGGTTAGGGGAGTTTTTGATTTAACTGTCTTAATTTCTAGTTGTGTTTTGTTGTATAGAATCGGACAGGACTCGAACGTTCGACCGCGCACCCGGTTGACAGTTGCAGAGTCATAGCCAGAGCTGCACTTGAGCATTACTAAGGTGGGGAGAAAGAACTTTATCGTTTGGAAGGCAAGCTTAGTATAGGATATATATATATATATATATATATATATATATATATATATATATATATATATATATATATATATATATATATATATATATGTGTGTGTGTGTGTGGGGGGGGGGGGGAACCCTTAAACCCTACTAGAGGTTGAGCCCTGGATAAAGTGCATGGACCCTATGTGTAGATACTTTTGGGCTATCACCACTAATTTGATATTATGGATGATGTGATTGATTGAGGTTGACGTGTTGATCTGTTTATGTGATTATCTGTTGGTTTATTTTGTTGAACTGTTTGTGTGATTTACTGTTATCTGGCTTTATGATGATATCTGTACTTGTGAAATTACTGTCGTAATATTCTGTTGTGATTTGACTGGTTGAGTGTTGATGAGAGTATGGTGAGTGTTGATGTTGTTCGGGTTGATACCGTCGTGGTCCCGACCATGGAGCTGTGGCTCGTAGACGCAAGGCGTCGTGATGCTGATGTTGATGTTGATGTTGATGATGATGTTGATGTTGATGTTGATGTAGATGCGATGTGTCGTGGTCGTGATCGAGTGTGTAGGCGTGAGGTACCGGTATCAACCTGCGATGCATGTTTGTTGCATAGCATATCATTTCATACCACAACATTTTTGTCCCAAATGGGGATGTCCAATTGGGGATGTGATACTTTAAATCCCGAGCCGGGATGTCCAATGGGGGACGTGATGTGATGTGATGTGATGTTATCCCGACGGGGATGTCCAACTGGGGACATGATGTATCGGTCGACATGCATATAAGGAAGTCAGCATATACATAGGGACTAGTATCCCTCTTATAGGATTATCTGAGAGAATGACTTTGAGATGGTTGTGATGTATGACTTAAGAGATGGGTGATGTTGTGTTGTATATTTTAAATGTGTTGTGTGATGCATGTATATATATGTTGTACTGATACCCCTATCTCTCGTATTTTTCTGTATGTGTTACTTTTATTTTATGGGAAGACCCCGAGGAGGAACCAATTGCTAAGGAGCTGGACGGCATTCCTTACGAACCTGACATCGGAGGACGTGCCACGGACCCTAGCCTCGAGAGGTTGGGCAGTGATCATGGTTAGCCGGAGAGTTGTCTCTCGACCTATTTTCATACTTTCATTTTGGTTTGTACTAATATATTCTGTATGTATTACTTTAACACTGTAGCCTTACTGATGGGGCAAGTGATGTATGTGATATGTTTTTTTATATTTTAAAGCTGGGTACTCTGATGCGATGCGTACCATAATTCGTTTTGCTTCCACGCTCAATTTTCCGCTTCGCTTCGTATTAATAAGGCACACTAACGATTATAATGCGATTAAGGTTAGTTAATATCTTAGGTTCTCCAATGGGACGGCGGGTCGTCTCAAGTAGCATGCTGGACTCATTGGTGTTGCCATCTCCTTTGCATTCTCCATTCCAAACTTCGTAGTAATTCTTTGCAATACTTTGTTTGGCTTATGAAGGTTCCATCATCACATTGTTTGATTTGAAGTCCAAGAAAGAATGTAAGCTCACCCATCATGGACATTTCAAATTCACTTTGCATTAGTTTACTAAATTCCTTGCATAGAGATTCGTTAGTAGCACCAAAGATAATGTCATCTACATATATTTGAACATGTAATATGTTGTGTGCTCTTTTTTTAGTGAAAAGTGTAGTATCAACCTTACCTTTTGTAAAGCCTTTATCTAGGAGAAAATTGCTTAACCTCTCATACCAAGCTCTTGGAGCTTGTTTGAGTCCATAGAGGGCTTTAGTGAGTTTATAAACATGATTTGGAAACTCACTATCAATGAAACCAGGGGGTTGACTTACATATACTTCTTCTTTAATTAAGCCATTCAAAAATGCACTTTTCAAATCCATTTGGTATAACCTAAAGTTCATAATACAAGCATTGACTAATAGCATTCTTATTGCTTCTAATCTAGCTATAAGGGCATAAGTTTCATCATAGTCAATTCCATCTTTTTGATTGTACCCCTTTGCAACTAATCTAGCATTGTTTCTTACAATTATTCCATTTTCATCCATTTTATTTCTGAACACCCATTTTGTTCCAATAATTTGATTACTCTTAGGTTTTGGAACAAAATTCCACACTTGGTTTCTTTTAAATTGATTTAATTCTTCAAGCATTGCAATCATCCAATGCTCATCATTTATTGCATCCTCTACATGCCTTTCCAAGACATCTCTGCACCTCCCATCAGCATGAAGGGTGCATAAGTCACCTTCCTATTCTAACGGCAGTGCATTGCCGAAAAGATTTTCTCCAGCTCCTGTAACACCCTGCTTTTTCACTTCTATGTACATATGTGTTAATACTTACTTATAAATGTTTTCATATGTTGTTTTTGCTTGTTTTTGGTGCATAAGTTCATAGTTGTAATAGTTCAGCCTTTAGAATAATCGATCCATCCGAGTCTAAATAACCTGTTTCACGGTTTTAGCCATATCTTGAGTTCTAGACATCCGATCGAGGTGATCTTGGATGCGTTGGAAAGCTTATAGAATTATCTACAAGTCTTATTCAGGTGTCAAGGCCAAAAACACGTTTTCTGAAAGGGAAATCGATTTCCAGGTGAAGAAATCGATTTCCAGAAAGTGGAAATCGATTGTTTAAAGGGCAAAATCGATTTCTTTGATAAGAAAATCGATTTGGCATGTGGAAAATCGATTTCCATGGTTGTGGAATCGATTCCCATGCGTGTCAGAGCTTGTGTACGCGTTTGGGTTACCGGGCTATGCTGTGTACGGCCCATTCGTCCTAAAACGTCCCCAACAGTTATATATACATAGCGTATGAGCTAAACCTAGTATCCACACCCTATTGTACTCACTAGTTGCCTCTTCTCATCCCTAGGAGCTCTAACTGATCTCTTGCTCTAGAAAACCCAAAGGACGAATCCTGCCTTGGTGTTCTTCGTCAAGAACACGCCGTTGTTTGGCTAGTCTATCCCTGCTGCTAGAGTTAATCTCCTAAGTTAGAAACCAAGGTGAGTTTCTAATCCTAGATTTGTTTTCCCTTTCAATCCTTAACTTAAAGATCGACTCTGTTTTCCAGTGTTGCGATCGTGATCAAGTGCTGAACCCGTAAGAAGGAACCGTAGCAGAACTTGGCTCTGTTCTCTTTCCCTTAGGCTGTGAATCATCATATCAGGTATGGGGGAGAAAATTGGTCATGAATATATGGGTTTTGGGATAGGTTAAGATGAAGGGGTTAACCCATGACCCCTATGTATGCCTGCGTATGCCTATGAATGTTGTTATGTTGTTTTCTAGCTATATGAGTATTGATTGATGAATAATTTGATGTTATAACATGTTTATAACTATGATTTTCTGATTTATATGATTGTTGATGAATTGATGATGATGAACATGCTGTTTATGCCATGATATGGTGTTTTGTTAACCTTATGCTATAAGAACATAGTTATAGGGAGAAAATAATTAGACAATGTGAGGTTGATGACCAAGGATTAGTTTGAGAACCCTTAGGATATGATTTATGAGTGTTGGACTAATCAAATTGGTGATAAATAGCTTAGGCTCGAATGATATGTTAATTAGAGAATGTAGACTGGTCCGATAGCGGAGAAAACCTGCTGCTATGTGATCTGACACCCAAAAATCGATTTCCAGCACATGGAAATCGATTTGAATCCTCCAAGAATCGATTTCCAAGGTGTGGAAATCGATTTGGCCTTGTATAAATCGATTTCTAGAATCGATTTTCCTTGTTCAAAATCGATTGCAAAATCGATTGGGGAAATCGATTTGAACATGTTGAAATCGATTTCCAGAGATTGGAAATCGATTCTCACGTACCCAGGAGCAGTTTTGACCCCTTATGCTTGATGGATAGTGTTATGTAGGCTTGTTATAATCTTAATAAGATATGAATTGTGGTTTAGATATTAAGATTAAGTTACAATCTTAATAAATATATGACTTGAGGTTTAAATATTAGGATTAAGTTATAATCTTGATAAATATATGACTTGAGGTTTAAATATTAAGTTTAAGTTATAATCTTAATAAAATATGAATTGAGGTTTAGATAATAAGATTAAGTATAATACTTAATAAAGATAATGTTAAGTTAAGACTTAACAAAGAGAACAATTAATAAGACGATGATGTTATTGGTAACGACGTACTGTTACTGATGTTGTTGGTTAAATCATTCTTGATGCTTATTGGTCAAGTTTGATGTTGATAAATCATCTTTGATGCTTGTTGGTCAAAGTTGATAGCCATGTAATGGTGTTGATGATGGATGGTTGGACATGTGTTTGCATATTGATGAACATTGCACGCATCATACGTTGAAGTTGATATGTTAGGTGGAAAGCAAACGATGAATCGCGATAGTGGAGGCCACGATGGGTGTTAACCCGGCCTTGCGGGTACATTGGGTAGGGAAGATCCAGGTGACATGGGCTAGCTACCTATTGTCGGAGTGACCTAATGAATAATCTAATCGTCTTTCCAGAGTTATAGTTGTTGGCCACATGCATACGGAGTAGTAATGTTGCATTCGCATTGACCTGCATCTTTGATATATATATATATATATATATATATATATATATATATATGATTATACATGTGTTGGTTGATGTATGTTGTATGTCATCTTAATTACTATTCCATTCCGTTTACATATATTTATGATCGTACTTCTCACCCCTATCTTTTGTTGTTCTTGTGCATATGATGTTGCATGTGCAGAGGAGGGTGAGCATGCTGATGAGGAGTGATCCCGTGGAGATCTCTCTTAGTAGTAGTAGTTAGGAGTTACGTTCGGTTGTTTAGTTTTATTCCGATGTATTATCGGTATATGTATACCAGCTCTGATATGTGACATCGGGATTTGGGTTATGTTATTATTTATGTTTTCCGTAGTTTGCTTTTAAAGGATTTTAATTATTTCAGTCCTACGTTTGAGTTATAGATGATGTGATGCACATTACCCTTGAGGAAATGTTTTATTATTATATTTTTTTAAAGACATGTATGATTTTATTTATATTTTATTTTATGCGGGGTAGTGGGTGTGTCACATTTAGTGGTATCAGAGCCGGTCTGTGCTACAGGCCGGGGTATGTGTCTGTTGTGTTCTCTTCTGTGTACTCTTATATGATTGTCTATGACGATGGTATAGAGTATTAAGCGTTTAGTTTTGTTTTGCTTAACTTTCGATATTGAGCAGTTTGCTTGAATGATGCAGGAAGTTATGGCGGGTAGAAACGATTGTGCGATTGCTGATGCCCTGGAAGCATTAGCTAATGCCATAGAGCAGAATCAGAATCACAACGGAGGTGGACCTGCTGAATTTCAGGGTTTGGATAAGTTCCAGAGCAATAATCCGCCATCCTTCAAGGGAGCTTATGACCCTGAAGGTGCTCAGACATGGATCCGAGAGCTTGAGAAGATCTTTCGGGCCATGGCATGCACCGATGCTCAGAAGGTTACCTTTGCTACCTTCATGTTGGTAGAAGAAGCTGAACATTGGTGGGAGAATTGCCGCCAACGTTTAAAAGCTGAAGGCACCGTTGTTACTTGGGATGCCTTCAAGGAGAGATTCTTGGGGAAGTATTTCCCTGCTGATGTACGCGACAAGAACGAGATGGAGTTTCTGTCTTTGACTCAGGGAAACATGTCCGTTGGGAATTATGCCGCTAAGTTTGAGAAGCTATCACGTTACTATCCACTCTACCAGTATTGCAATGATGATCGCTCCAAGTGTGTGAAGTTCGAGAATGGTTTGCGTCCAGAGATTAAGCAAGCCATCAGCTACCAGGAGATCCGTGTTTTCCCCACCTTGGTGAACAAGTGCAGAATCTTTGAGGACGACTACAAGTCCAGAGTTTCTCAGTTCAAGAGTTCTGGTCCCCAAGGTAGCAAGAGGACGACCCAACAGGACAAAGGAAAACAACAGTTGGCACCAGTTGGTCGTGGGTTCAAGTACGCCGGCAAGAAACCGCAGTATACATCGGGACCAGCCAGTGGCGGAAGATTTGCCTCTTCTAGGCCCATCAGGTGTGGCAAGTGTGGTAAGGAGCACTTTACTCGTGACTGCAAGGAGACAGACATCATCTGCTTCAAGTGTGGGATGCCTGGTCATATCAGTAATGATTGTAGTGGAGCAAAGACGGAGCCACAGAGTGCCAGCAAAAGTTCTCAAGCCAATCGACTGAGGACAAGTGGAAGAGTCTTCACTCTCAGTGAAGCTGAAGCCTCAAAATCTGAAGACCTGATTCAAGGTAAGTGCCTCATCAAAGGGACTCCTTTAATAGTGTTGTTTGATTCGGGTGCGTCACATTCCTTTATATCACATGACTGTGTTGAGTACCTTAGATTACCTGTTGCCCAACTTGAATTTGATCTAGTTGTTGCTACCCCTACCAATAAGCCTGTTATTACCTCACATATTTGTAAGGGTTGTTCCATTGTCATTGATGATAGAAATTTCATAGTTGATCTGATATGCTTACCCCTTAAACAACTTGATGTTATTCTTGGTATGGACTGGTTATCTGCCAATCATGTCCTTTTAAATTGCTTTGATAAAACTGTTGTTTTTGGAACTGCTGTCGATCCTAAGGATCCGAGTTTTCTGACTGCCAACCAAGTCAAGGCTTCTATTAGAGAAGAAGCCCAAGTATACATGATCTTATCTTCCCTGGAAGTAAAGAGAAAGGCTGAGTTTAAGGATGTGCCAGTTGTGAGAGAGTTCCCAGAAGTTTTTCCCGAGGATATTTATAGTTTGCCACCTGAGAGAGAGGTTGAGTTTAGCATAGACTTAGTGCCAGGTACAGGACCTATATCCATAGCACCATACAGGATGTCCCCTCTAGAGCTAGCTGAGTTGAAGAAACAGTTAGAGGAATTGCTCCAGAAGCAGTTTGTTAGGCCTAGTGTGTCTCTGTGGGGAGCGCCAGTGTTGTTGGTGAAGAAAAAAGATGGCAGCATGAGGTTGTGTGTCGATTACCGACAACTCAACAAAGTGACTATTAAGAATAGGTATCCTCTTCCTAGGATAGATGACCTTATGGACCAGCTGATAGGAGCTTGTGTGTTTTCTAAGATAGATTTGAGATCAGGCTATCACCAAATTCGGGTCAAGTTTGAGGACATTCCAAAGACTGCGTTCAGAACGCGCTATGGACATTATGAGTATCTAGTTATGCCTTTTGGTGTGACTAATGCCCCTGCTGTGTTCATGGACTACATGAACAAGATCTTCCATCCATACTTGGATAGGTTTGTAGTTGTCTACATAGATGATATCCTAGTATACTCTAAGACTAAGGAAGAACATGAGGAACACTTGAGGATAGTCTTGGAAACCCTTAAGGAAAAACAGTTGTATGCCAAGTTGTCCAAGTGTGAGTTTTGGTTAGAAGAGGTGGGTTTCTTAGGACACATCATCTCTAAAGGAGGGATAGCCGTGGACCCAGCTAAGGTAGAAACCGTGCTCCATTGGGAAGCACCTAAGTCAGTGACCGAGGTTAGAAGTTTCTTGGGTTTGGCCGGATACTATAGGAGGTTTATAGAAGGATTCTCTAAGATAGCTTTGCCTATGACCCGCCTTACTAAGAAAGGTCAGATCTTCATGTGGGACTCTAAGTGTGAGGAAAGTTTTTAGGAGTTGAAGAATAGGTTGACATCTGCACCTGTGTTAGTGTTACCCAATCCTAGTGAACCTTTTGTAGTGTACTGTGATGCTTCGAAGCAAGGTTTAGGTGGTGTGTTGATGCAGAATGGTCAGGTAGTAGCTTATGCTTCTAGGCAGCTTAAGACCCATGAGAAGAACTACCCCACTCATGACTTGGAGTTAGGAGCTGTAGTGTTTGCCTTAAAAATTTGGAGGCATTATCTCTATGGAGCTAGATTTGAGGTCTTTAGTGATCATAAGAGTTTGAAATACCTGTTTGACCAAAAGGAGCTAAATATGAGACATCGTAGGTGGATGGAATTTTTTAAGGATTATGAGTTTGAGTTGAGTTACCACCCAGGTAAGGCCAATGTAGTGGCTGATGCTTTGAGTAGAAAAACCTTACATATTTCAGCCTTGATGGTTAGAGAGATGGTTTTGATAGAGGAGTTTAGAGATTTGAGTTTAGCTTGGGAAGTTACCCCTAAGAGCATTAGGCTAGGAATGTTGAAAATCACTAACAGTTTGATGGATTAGATTAGAGAAGGGCAAAAGATAGATGTATACCTTTTAGACCAGAGGGAGTTGATTGCTCAAGGTAGAAATCTCAGTTTTAAGGAAGGGACTGATGGAATTTTTAGGTTCTAGGATAGAGTTTGTATACCTGATGTTCCAGAGCTTAGGAAGTTGATCCTTGAGGAGGGACATAGGAGTGGTTTGAGTGTTCACCCAGGAGCCACAAAGATGTATCAGGATCTGAAACGGATGTTTTGGTGGCCTAGGATGAAAAAGGATGTGGCTGAGTTTGTGTATGCTTGTTTAGTGTGTCAGAAGGCTAAGATAGAGCACCAGAAACCTTCAGGTAAGTTGCAATCTTTGAGTATCCCTGAGTGGAAGTGGGATAGTATCTCTATGGATTTTGTGTCTGGACTCCCTAGGACTCCAGCTGGTTGTGATGCCATATGGGTTGTTGTGGACAGGTTAACCAAATCTGCCCATTTCATTCCTATGAACATGGAATAGTTAGATTGCATGGTGTACCCTCTAGCATAGTTTCAGACAGAGATCCTAGATTTACCTCTAGATTTTGGAATAGTTTGCATGAGGCCTTAGGAACTAAGCTTAGATTGAGTTCAACTTATCACCCACAGACCGATGGTCAGTTTGAGAGAACAATCCAATCCTTAGAAGACTTGTTGAGGGCGTGTGTGCTAGAGCAGTCTGGTAGTTGGGATAAGTTTTTACCCCTTATAGAGTTTACCTACAAATAGCTTCCATTCCAGTATTGGGATGGCACCTTATGAGGCTTTGTATGGGAGGAGGTGTAGGACAACCTTGTGTTGGAATGAGCCTGGAGAGAATGTTGTGTTAGGACCTGAGGTAGTGCAGGAGACTACAGAGAAAGTAAGGATGATAAAAGATAAGATGAGAGCGGCACAGAGTAGGCAAAAGAGTTACCATGATAAGAGAAGAAAAACTCTCGAATTCCAGGAGGGGGATCATGTGTTCTTGCGAGTTACTCCAACAACTGGGGTTGGCAGAGTAATGAAAGCGAGGAAACTTACTCCTAGATTCATTGGCCCTTACCAAATTCTAAAAAGAGTCGGTGAAGTCGCCTACCAGATAGCCTTACCCCCGTTCTTGTCAAACCTTCATAATATGTTTCATGTGTCTCAACTTCGAAAGTATGTTCATGATCCAAGCCATGTGATAGTACCCGATGTTATTCCACTAAAGGATAACTTGACCTTTGAGGTGTTACCACTTCGGGTTGAAGATCGAAGGATCAAGCAGTTGAGAGGGAAGGAAATTCCCTTGGTCAAGGTCATTTGGAGTGGAGCTACAGAAGAAAGTGCTACGTGGGAGTTGGAGAGCAAGATGAAAGAGTCATACCCGTATCTGTTTACTCAAGGTGAGTAGAAATTTCGAGGACGAAATTTTTATAAGGGGGTGGAATTGTAACACCCAGCTTTTTCACTTCTATGTACATATGTGTTAATACTTGCTTATAGATATTAGCATATGTTGTTTTTGCTTGTTTTTGGTGCATAAGTTCATAGTTGTAATAGTTCAGCTTTTAGAATAATCGATCCATCTGAGTCTAAATAACCTGTTTCACGGTTTTGGCCATATCTTGAGTTCTAGACATCCGATCGAGGTGATATTGGATGCGTTGGAAAGCTTAGAGAATTATCTACAAGTCTTATTCAGGTGTCGAGGCCAAAAACACGTTTTCTGAAAGGGAAATCGATTTCCAGGTGAAGAAATCGATTAAATCGATTGTTTAAAGGGCAAAATCGATTTCTTTGATAAGAAAATCGATTTGGCCAATGGAAAATCGATATCCATGGTTGTGGAATCGATTCCCATGCGTGTCAGAGCTTGTGTACGCGTTTGGGTTACCGGGCTATGCTGTGTACGGCCCATTCGTCCTAAAACGTCCCTAACAGTTATATATACATAGCGTATGACCTAAACCTAGTATCCACACCCTATTGTACTCACTAGTTACCTCTTCTCATCCCGAGGAGCTCTAACTGATCTCTTGCTCTAGAAAACCCAAAGGACGAATCCTGCTTTGTTGTTTTTCGTCAAGAACACGCCGTTGTTTGGCTAGTCTATCCCTGCTACTAGAGTTAATCTCCTAAGTTAGAAACCAAGGTGAGTTTCTAATCCTAGATTTGTTTTCCCTTTCAATCCTTAACTTAAAGATCGACTCTGCTTTCCAGTGTTGCGATCGTGATCAAATGCTGAACCCGTAAGAAGGAACCGTAGCAGAACTTGGCTCTGTTCTCTTTCCCTTAGGCTGTGAATCGTCATACCAGGTATGGGGGGAGAAAATTGGTCATGAATATGTGGGTTTTGGGATAGGTTAAGATGAAGGGGTTAACCCATGACCCCTATGTATGCCTGCGTATGCCTATGAATGTTGTTATGTTGTTTTCTAGCTATATGAGTATTGATTGATGAATAATTTGATGTTATAACATGTTTATAACTATGATTTCCTGATTTATATGATTGTTGATGAATTGATGATGATGAACATGCTGTTTATGCCATGATATGGTGTTTTGTTAACCTTATGCTATAAGAACATAGTTATAGGGAGAAAATAATTAGACAATGTGAGGTTGATGACCAAGGATTAGTTTGAGAACCCTTAGGATATGATTTATGAGTGTTGGACTAATCAAATTGGTGATAAATAGCTTAGGCTCGAATGATATGTTAATTAGAGAACGTAGACTGGTCCGATAGCGGAGAAAAATCGCTGCTGTGTGATCTGACACCCAGAAATCGATTTCCAGCACATGGAAATCGATTTGAATCCTCTAAGAATCGATTTCCAAGGTGTGGAAATCGATTTGGCCTTGTAGAAATCGAGTTCTAGAATCGATTTTCCTTGTTCAAAATCGATTGGGGAAATCGATTTGAACATGTTGAAATCGATTTCCAGAGATTGGAAATCGATTTGAAGACTTGAGAAATCGATTCCAGAGATTAGAAATCGATTCTCACGTACCCAGGAGCAGTTTTGACCCCTTATGCTTGATGGATAGTGTTATGTAGGCTTGTTATAATCTTAATAAGATATGAATTGTGGTTTAGATATTAAGATTAAGTTACAATCTTAATAAATATATGACTTGAGGTTTAAATATTAGGATTAAGTTATAATCTTAATAAATATATGACTTGAGGTTTAAATATTAAAGTTAAGTTATAATCTTAATAAAATATGAATTGAGGTTTAGATAATAAGATTAAGTATAATACTTAATAAAGATAATGTTAAGTTAAGACTTAACAAAGAGACCAATTAATAAGACGATGATGTTATTGGTAACGACGTACTGTTACCGATGTTGTTGGTTAAATCATTCTTGATGCTTATTGGTCAAGTTTGATGTTGATAAATCATCTTTGATGCTTGTTGGTCAAAGTTGATAGCCATGTAATGGTGTTGATGATGGATGGTTGGACATGTGTTTGCATATTGATGAACATTGCACGCATTATACGTTGAAGTTGATATGTTAGGTGGAAAGCAGACGATGAATCGCGATAGTGGAGGCCACGATGGGTGTTAACCCGGCCTTGCGGGTACATTGGGTAGGGAAGTTCCAGGTGACATGGGCTAGCTACCTATTGTCGGAGTGACCTAATGAATAATCTTGAGTACCCTGACTAGCCACTATACGTTATCAAGATTAGTGAGAGTGTTCGGGGATGGCCCATGGTCTGGCATATCATCCACGTTGATAACCGGACATGTACTCCTAATCGTCTTTCCAGAGTTAGAGTTGTTGGCCACATGCATACGGAGTAGTAATGTTGCATTCGCATTGACATGCATCTTTGATATATATATATATATATATATATATATATATATATATATATATATATATATATATATATACACATGTGTTGGTTGATGTATGTTGTATGTCATCTTAATTACTATTCCATTCCGTTTACATATATTTATGATCGTATTTCTCATCCCTATCTTTTGTTGTTCTTGTGCATATGATGTTGCATGTGTAGAGAAGGGTGAGCATGCTGATGAGGAGTGATCCCGTGGAGATCTCTCTTAGTAGTAGTAGTTAGGAGTTACGTTCGGTTGTTTAGTTTTATTCCGATGTATTATCGATATATGTATACCAGCTCTGATATGTGACATCAGGATTTGGGTTATGTTATTATTTATGTTTTCCGCAGTTTGCTTTTAAAGGATTTTGATTATTTCAGATTCCTACGTTTGAGTTATAGATGATGTGATGCACATTACCCTTGAGGAAATGTTTTTATTATTATATTTTTTTTAAAGACATGTATGATTTTATTTATATTTTATTTTGTGCGGGGTAGTGGGTGTCACAGCTCCTGTATCAAGAGTCCTGTATCCAGAGTCATGCTCTTTCCGGATTGAAGTCACCATTAAATTGTGGCGGCTTCCTTTTCAGAGTACTCAACATAGCATCTTCTGTCACTACTTCACCCCTCTGATTCTGCCTTTGTTGCTGTTGCATAGTCACTTGCAACAGTTGAGCATTTTGCTGCGTCTGATGCAGCATTGTCGTCACCAACTCCCTAACTGACCTTAGGGTTTCAGTTGATTCCGTCCCATCGCCAACGTGGGAATTCTCTTCGTTACTGTTTCGGGGTTCAGCGACACCTTCTATGGCTCTTCCGCCACGTCCTCTACCTCTTCCATGAGCCATCTAATTTCCTGTAGAAGAAATTATCAGCTCACATTTGTATGACATACCACACTATATTATCATATACATGCATTATATGCCTTACAACGCTCGGAACAGTTATCTCTCACGATAACTCGCGTACCGGACACTCTACCCAACTCCTAAACATAGTCAATTCCTAATGCGGGTTCAACTAGACACAGCTAGCAATCACATCCTAACCCAAGCAGTCCTTGATTAAGAATCAAACTGCTTTGATACATAAGATGAGACAACCCCTCCTCAGAAGTCCCATTTAGTAACTCGAACTCATACTCTTAACGTTATAGCATAGCGTGATTATAACAAATGCGGAAATATTAAGAACAACCAACACTGATACCACAACCATACATGACATGTATATATGTATAAAAGTACTAGCTCTCTCAGTAGAGCCTACAATAACACCAACTACTGTCATCAAAGTACGCAACTACTATGACATATACAGATAGAAAGCATGGTAGCAAAATAAAATACATAAATACATGAGACTTCCTCTCCTCACCCTAAATACATATGCTCACAAAAAGAGAAGAGACTCATTGGCCATAGCTACTACAACTACTACCCCCGACACAACTCTAATGGGGATAACGAGAACTCCCAACAAATGCTCGTTGTCTCTGGCGATAAGTCTGCAACGCCTCGTACTCGGTCTCGCTCTCAGACATCACGATCCGGCGGCGATGATACTCCCTCATCCTCCTCTCGGAACGACGACGTCGGCCTCGAGCCACATAACCAGTCCTAGAGGATGCGTGAGATCTCCAACCAGCATCCGAGTCATGATGATAGTCCCATGGCCTGTTCCAGTTCCACAGCCTCTCCAATGGCAGTCTCTGTACGATACGGAAGTCTCCTACTAAGTAAATCCTAGACGATCCCCAAGCCCTGAAGTATACGGTAGTCGTGCCCGTATACACCACTCATCACTGAGATGTGTCAATCTCCCAGAAACGGTCATCGTCCTTGTATAGCAACTCAAAATCTTCCAACATTGGGATCTGGGGCTCTCCCGCCCGCATCAAGCTCAATAGGTGTGCCATCTATCTCCTCCGGCAACTCCTCAACAGGATCTTCCCATGCGATCGAGAATAAAATACAGCATAGAAGAATATGGGAGATAAGAAACAACAATACATCATAAATAGGGAAACAACTATAAAATAAGCTATACTAATAGCAACATCCCACAACACAACAGTATCAAGCAATTATCTACCAAGTCATTCTCTCTTAGCTACTATCTCTAACACTCATGCAACTTGACAACTATATGGAGGCGATCACGACGCAACATCCCCAACATATCAAGATGTCCCATTCATCACTGTGCCACCCCCCGTAATGCAGGGTTCGACCAACAGCCCTCTTGTTCAACTCAACTCATGGGTACATCATATTCGCCCGCCTGCAGGCCAGTTCAGAATATTCTCCCATCGGCAACGACATATTCCCTCGCCCGCAGGCCAGGTTGGGACATTCGTACGTCAACAACTGATAGGTACGATCATCTCCCCGCAGGCATGATCGATTGCCCGTATGCTAGCACAGTGATGAGCAACAACGATGCAACATGAATCTCACTGACTCATCTCGGGATCAACAACTTAGTGTCTCAACCGCAACTTGTACACAACTACAACCAACTTTCTCCGGCATAACCAGGTATCGACTTTATATCTCAACATAAATATATCAACAGGATCTCTAGGTTGAGCACTATATCATGTATATGTCCTCGAAATCCTCACCATATGATAATCTCCCAAATTATCAGGAATTACTACCAATCCCTACTCATACAACAATAATCACAAATATCATATCATAGGCAATCATAATCATGCTCAATAATCATATCTACTCATAGGCATATCAACTCGTAGTAAATGTTCAAGTAACCCTAAACATGTTGCTAAGCATACATGCACATCAACAGGTATCATCTTAAGCATACCAACACCCAAGCATAGAACCTCGACATATCATAAAATCAACCTATCGACGATAAACCTACAATGCCTAAAACTACATTGGTACCACCGACTAGTAGTCGCCAATGTGAGTTAGGTGTTGTCAGTTACTCGACCACTAGTAGGGTTTAGGTCGCCCTACGCATATCAATATATATTATTTTATTCTTGACTTCCCGACGATATTGTGGTTCTTTCTCCCACCTGATAGCAAGTAGCAACAATCACGAACACCATGAGCTCCACGAGCCCTCTGAGCTTCATTCACAGCCGCAACCCTACTCCTCCAACGTGTTCTGAATGCAACTCTGAAACTTGCCCTAATCACGGAAACAACACGTAGACTATAACATTAACCCTAATACGAAGCTAAAATCGTGAATAGAAGATTAAATCATAGAAGAACATTGTGTAGCTACAACGTAGGTAGATACGGAACCTCGGCTTACCCTTGCGGAATCAAAGAATCAAATCGGTAGAATTGTAGTAGAAATCGAGCTGATCACGAAAACACCAACGGAACTGCGATCAGATCAATGAACGGATGACAAACAGAGTTAACAACTTTAAAGTCCCTCTCTGGTCCCTATCTCGAGCTCTCTGTAAGAAATGTTGAAGAGTAAACTCTTCCCTCGGTGAAAATGAAGAAGTATATATAGGGAATTATTCTACTGTCCACGCTTTAGCGTTGGAATTCTCCACGCTTTAGCGTTCCAGCGCTTGAGCGTTGTACTTCTCAACGCTTGAGTATTGACGTTTTCTCACTGCCAAGGCACAGCCCATCACGTGCCAGCCGCGACACGTAATCAACACTTGTCACTTTACGTCCCATCACTGCCAGTCAACTGGTCAGAGTGGCCACGCTTGAGCGTCCACCCTTCTCCACGCTAGAGCGTTATCACACTTGAGCGTTCTGCTCTGGTTCACACACTCTTCATGCCTTAGTTATCCAATTCAATCCCAACTCTTAACCTACCTTCTGAGCATATCATCAATCCAACATATATTCATGCATTTAATTAAGGTGATGAAAATGAGGATGTTACAACGTGAAATGCAGTTATGAACTACTCCCGGTTCTGGGCCAGAACAACTTCCCGGCCCTGACATGCATCCCAAGGTAAAGCAGCCTTGATTAAAATAATAATATTTTTATCGATTCCGACTCAAAACAGCACACTGGGTTCAAAATAACATTTTATGATTTTTAAACTCATAATTGAAATTCAAATATGAATTTTCAGTTATTAACTATTTTTTTTTATGATTATAATTAATCGGATTGTATTCTCAGTCAAGTTATTCACACAAACAGTTAAAAAGACAGATATAGAATTTTTGGGATATTATAATGTCAGGTGTAATGATTTATTTATCATTATAAAAATATAAAAAATTATTATTCATTAAAATTAATTACTGAGTTAATAGAATATTTGTATACGCATAGGGGAGATAATTAATAGACAATCCACCTTATTATTTAATAAAGAAATATATAAGAAAATAAGAAAAAAGTTAAATAAAAGAGGAGACCATAAACAATCCAAAGAACAAAGGAAGGACCCCATCTTTCCCTATGTTTCTTTAATTTCCTTTCAAATATGCCATATTCATCTTTGGGTAATAGAATGAAAATATGAAAAATGGAAACAATACTCAAGAATAACAACCAGCCAATATTCCAAAATCCAGTAATGGCTAACGAATACAAAATAAGCATCCCTTATTTCTACAGCAAAATCCAATTCCATGTTAAGGGATGCTAGCATCTTATCAAGAGTATGGAGGAGTTTTATAAATTTAAACTTATTTGATGTGGAACAAATTCAACGAATCCTTTTCAGGAAGCATTTTAATTGTGCTCAATCGGTACTTACCACTTAAAAAGGTCCACATTAAATTATGTAGAAAAATTAGAACGAATGACAATATATGTTTTTCATAATATTACTACGTACGATTAAGATTTTAAAGGATTTTAAAAGATTTTTTTATAATAAAAAAGTCTTGTGATATTCAATCAAGACTTTTAAGTAATCTAAGTGGGGGGTATTGGATTGGAATTTTAAAAGACTATTTTGGCATAAAAAAGTCTTGTGGATTTTAATGGACTATGTAGGAATGTAATGAGTTATAAGATTTTTTTTAAAGACTTTTATAATCAAGATTTTATTATTTGGATTTTAATGGAATTATATCATAAGAAATTATAAGATTTGAAAGGATTATATGAATTTATAAGATTTGAAAAAAACACATAGTGGAGAATAAAACCATAACTTATAATTCAAATTCTATTTCTGTAGTGGAGAATAAACACATAAACTCTAATTACAATATTACATAGCAAAATCAATTTTATAATGAAGAAGACAACATATTCACATGTTTTTGTTCACATGTTATTATATTTATATGGTGAAAAATAAAATTGTGAACTTAAAAAAATAAAATCACTTTATTTTCATAATGTCGAAAATATTGTATTCTATATTTTTATTGCTTGTTGTTACTGATATATGTTAACTTTGATGTGTTATTACATGCAAATCAATTCTACTCTATATTTAGGTAGAGTTTGACCCAACTTTTTTGAGGTTTAAAAGCTATTTTAAAGTTAAAGTTAAAAATAAGTTTTTTGAAAACATGTTTTGGACAATTTATTTTTCTTGAAAAAAGCTTTTTTTCCTAAAAAAAAAAATCACTTGTTTCGAAATTATTCTACTATGTTTGACAAATTAGCTTCAAGTAAAAAAAAATTTTTTATAGAAAAAACTGGTTTTCAGTAAAGCTAAAAATTTTAAGCTTATTTGAAAAAAAAACTTTTGATTATTTTGACATCAATCATATTTTTTCATTTTAGCTTATATAACTAACTACCAAACAAATATTATTATTCTATACAATCAACTGTATATTTCTTTTGTAATTTACTATATAAAAGCATTTTTTTACACCATCCAAACAAAATATATTATTTTAAAATCGTTTTTTAACAAGTATACTCAAACAAAAACTGATTCTCATTATAATCGATTATTATAATAAATATATAATCGATTATTGAAGTAAATATCTTAAAATCGCTTTATTTGGTAATTTATGTTGGATTGAATGACAAGCATGGGGGAAGAGAGGGGGAGGGAGGGAGGGAGAGGGGAGAAAGAAGAGAGATAGAGGGAGGGAGGAGAAAGAAATGTGATGACATAAGGTGAAGAGAAATAAGGATTGAGAATCCTGAGAAATCTCATGTGTTAGTGTGAGACTTTTTGTTACTAAAAAATAACTAAAAAGTCACACAAAATCCATCTTAGAAAACGATTCATCGAAATCAGGAAGTTTTTGAATACCACAAGACTTTTTATCACTTGCAAAAAGTCTTAATTGAATACCACTAGATTTGGATTCTCTCTTTAAAAAGTCCTAATAGTCTTGATTGAATACCACAAGACTTATTTAGGGGGGTGTATTGGATTAAGATTTTAAAGGATTTTAAAAGACTGGTATTCAATCAAGACTTTTAAGTAATCTAAATAAGCCTTGTGGTATTTAATAAAGACTATTAGGATTTTTTAAAGAGAGAATTCAAATCTAGTGGTATTCAATCAAGACTTTTTGCAAGTAATAAAAAGTCTTGTGGTATTCAAAAACTTTCTGATTTCGATGGATTGTTTTCTAAGGTGGATTTTGTGGGACTTTGTGTGACTTTTTAGTTATTTTTTCGTAACAAAAAGTCTCACACTAATACATGAGATTTCTCAAGATTCTCAATCCTTATTTCTCTTTACCTTTTATCTCCACATTTCTTTCTCCTCCCTCCCTCTATCTCTCTCCTTTCTCCCCTTCTCCCTCCCTCCACCTTCCCTCCTTCCCCCTCTCTTCCCATGTGCTTGTCATTCAACCCAATATAAATTACCAAATAAAGCGATTTTAAGATATTTACTTCAATAATCGATTATATATTTATTGTAATAATCGATTATAATAAGAATCAGTTTTTGTTTGGGTATACTTGCTAAAAAACGATTTTAAAATAATCTATTTTGTTAGGATGGTGTAAAAAAATACTTTTATATAGTAAATTAGAAAAACATATACAGTCGTTTGTATAAAATAATAATATTTGTTTGGTAGTTAGTTATATAGGGTAAAATGGAAAAATATGATTGGTGTCAAAATAATCAAGAGTTTTTTTTTTCTTCAAACAAGCTTAAAATTTTTCGCTTTATTGAAAACCACTTTTTTCTATAAAAAAAACTTTTTTTTACTTGAAGCTAATTTGTCAAATATAGTAAAATAATTTCAAAACAATTTTTTTTTAGGAAAAAAAGCTTTTTTCAAGAAAAATAAATTATCCTAAACATGTTCTTAAAACACTTATTTTTAACTTTAACTTTAAAATAGATTTTAAACCTCAAAAAAGTTGGGTCAAACTCTACCTAAGCATAGAGTAGAATTGATTTGCAAGAAATAACACATCAAAGCTAACATATATCACTAACAACAAGCAATAAAAGTATAGAATACAATATTTTCGATATTATGAAAATAAAGTGATTTTATTTTTTTAAGTTCACAATTTCTTTTTTCACCATATAAATACAATAACATGTGAACAAAAACATGTGAATATGTTGTCTTCTCCACTATAAAATTGATTTTGCTATGTAATGTTGTAATTAGAGTTTACGTGTTTATTCTCCACTACAGAAATAGAACCTGAATTATAAATTATGATTTTATTCTCCATTATGTGTTTTTTTCAAATCTTATAAATTCATATAATCCTTCCAAATCTTATAAATTCTTATGATATAAATTCATTAAAATCCAAACAATAAAATCTTGTTTATAAAAGTCCTTAAAAAAAATCTTTTAACTCCTTACATTCCTGCATAGTCCATTAAAATCCACAAAACTTTTTTATGCCAAAATTGTCTTCCAAAATCTCAATCCTATATCTAAATATATTATTTTAATCTTATTCTTATTCCCCACAATCTAATTTGAATAAATCCAACATGACATATATAGTTATGAAGAGCACTAGAAAGGGAACAGTGTTAAGAATTGAATTATTCAAATAAGAAATTTAAATATTTTTATGAAATAGATTTTTTATGGAGGATAATATTTTAGAGGAGCATGGTATAAAGAGGGTTGTAAGGTACAAAGTAGACTTGATCATGAGTAACGTAATATCAACAATAATAACATTACACAAAGAGGGCTGTAAGATACAAAAATATGAACTAATTAAAAGTAGATTTGACTAGGTGTAATATCACATCGATAATATTGTAAGAAAAAAAAACATAACATCAATAATGTTGACATTATGCACATAGAGTTGTAAGTGGATTCGATTCGAAATAGGAATTCGATAGATCTGAATTAAAGGAAATCATTATTGACAATGTGAATTAGTCAATCCGTGTAAATTTAAATTTAGATAATTGTTTTTTTTAAGGAGAGATCATAGCAAGCCTTAAATTATTGAATTCAAAAACCATTCATTCCGATTTTAGATTAAAAAATTTTAAACTCTTATAACACAAATGGAACTGATATGTACTATAATAATAATAATAATAAAAAATTAATTCCAGAACCCCTATTTAAATAGAGACTATATATATATATATATCCATTTTTCAATTATTCACTTCCTATTATTAATTTTATTTTCATCCGATGATAATTGTGATTTTTATTTTATTAATAGTTTATACTGTTGGATGAAAATAAGATAAACAATTCAAAGTGGGGTGTAAGTGAAAAATTGTTTATATCGATGCAAATTGATCCCTCCTCATATTATGTGTGTGTACACATACGGACCATATCAAGTGCGAATAATTAATTTTGATCATTGGATCTTATTTGAATGATCAATATTAAAAGATAAATGTAAGTGACTTTTTTATGTGGTTATGTGACCCCTAAGCAACTTTTAATCTTAACTATCCATATATGGTGGTATGATCAAAATTTATGGCTCTGACCTTAATCTTATTTGAGTCGCTCATATATATATAGCTAGATTGGAAGGGAGAGAGACTAGAAGAGCGTTGGGAAGTAGGGGAGCAGGCGGACTGCTTTATCAAATATAAATAAAATGTAAAATAATGCAGTAAGAGACTTAAATCAAACATGCAGCACCAGAGCGGCGATAGTCCGCATAGAACCGGTGGAAAATTTAAAAAGAAACCGGAACCGTGGTTGCTACGTTCAAAACACACTTAAGGATAGTGTACCCTGTTGCATAAGTAATATAGGACGGAAGTCCAGATATCTTACCCAAAAGATTAATTTAGATGTCTACGTGATAAAACAAATACTGGAATAGGGAAATCCTTATGCTATTTAGACTAATAAAGAACTTGAAGAAATAAATAAGTAAAACTTATGGAAGAAGAATAAAAGAGTTTAAGAAATCAAGAGTAAAAGAGCCTAGAGCCATGGTTTCACTTGTGCTTTCGATACCCCCCAAATCCTAATTCTATTCAATTTTGTAGTTGCTTTTCGAATATCAATCCCTCTACGAAAACTATTAATTGTTTGTCAAACAATTAATATTATTTTCCCCAAATAAACCCAATGGTTGTCAGGCAAAGAGTTTAAATGATTAGAAAGCATAAAACATAAAGAAGTTGAATGATTGAAAGGAATAAATCACGTTTTCGCAAATCCAAATATCAAACCCCGGTTATCTTATAGGTTTACCAATTTAATTGTACTTGATAGCCAATATGCCAATCAATTGATTAGGAGCATACAAAGGGTGCGCAATCCCAGTATGGGATGAAGAACGACAGAATAACACTATTCAAATTGCAACCTTGAAACCAAATAGAATTGAATTAAAGCTAAGACATAGCGAAAAAGGGTTTCTACTAGCACAAGATCCACCACAACTCTAGTGGTGAATTTAGCTACTCATAATAATAGAGAAAACCAAAATCAACAAAGGGAAACGCATCCTGAATAGTTGAAGAGGGAGAAGTGTCTCCAACTTAATCTCCAGGTACCAAATCCTACTCTAGAAATCAAAACTACGAAACTAAAACTAAAACGAGAGTATAGTACTCAAAGAAAATAAAGAGATGAAAGAAAGAACAAAAGATTCCAAGATGTCTTTAGAGTGGCACTAAGGGCCTCTATTTATAACACAAAATGCGGACCGGGCCTTGATTCTGGTCTTCTGTTTCATAGGCATGGGCGTGCTCTTCACTTGGCATGGCTGTGCTCTTCATTCAGCACGGGCGTGCTCTTCAGCATATCAGGCTGTGCTCAAATATGTCAGGGCTTACTGACTTCGTAAATCAACGTTCTAGTGCACAGGTTGTAGCACGGGCGTGCTCTTTGCAATTGGGGCCGTGCTAGCTTCTGTCAGGCCTTTCTTTATTGAGTCAGCCCTTTCTTCAATACGGCACGGGCGTGCTCTCGTGTGGCACGGCCGTGCTAAGTCTTTAGAGGTAAGCTTCAAGCTTTTTGTAAGGCTTTGTTTGGATGAATATCTTTGGGAGGTTGGCACGGGCATGCTCTCGCATGGCACGGCCGTGCGAACATCAGAACTTCAGTATCTTGCCCAATTTAGCTTTAAAACTGTCTCTTTTCTTCAAAATTCCATTAAACTGCCTCCGACCATCAATTTTGTCAAAACTTAAGTAAAAGGGTGAAATATAACAATATTTATCCTGAAATGCATTGAAATTCGACCCAAATACCTTCTATAAAATGCATAGAATTGAGGTTCATCAAACTTGCTACACTTAAACATTGCTTGCCCTCAAACAATTATCTGGCTTAAAATAATTTTCAAAAGAAATTTCAGACTTAAATCAAGGGAACCCAGAAGAATTTTTAAAATTGCGAGGATAGTCAAACAAGTATAATTTTCAAGAGAATGCCAAAAGATTACCCAATTGGAACTTTTAAATTCCTTGAAATCAAACTTTTTCAAAAGACCAAAGGTCGCTCCTCTCATAGTCTCTCAGTGTATTGGCCAAAAATATAAAGACACTCAAGATTCTCAAATAAATACATTACCATAGGCTTATCCATTGACCAAATCTCTACAATATGAACTACATGCATGCAGAAGAAGGAAAGGGTCTTTCATGGGTTATAACGAGGCCAAGGTATTAATGTTAAGTGAGGTAGAGAAAGAAAAGGGATAATCAAAGGGCTAAAACAATAAACAAAGTAATGACCCTTAGAAGCATAAAAGAACAAAGAGTGCATTGGCACCTTTTTCAATATATATATATATATATATATATATATATATATATATATATATATATATATATATATATTTAGGATTTGCTACTTTTTCTTCATCATTTCCTTTCTTTCTTTAGCTACAAGCTCTTTTTTCTTGCCTTCTCTCTAATCTTTTTCTATGTTCATATTTTTGTTTTTCTTTTTATTTTTATTTTTCTTTTTGAGAAGAAAGAGGCAATATATTTTTCTTTTCACTGCCAAACTATTTTCAATATTTTTATTTTTGGAAAGGGATCCATCACCATACATTTCTCTTGCTGCTCCATTATACTTACAAGGGGTCACCAAAAAATAATTTTAATTTTTCAAAAGAGGGACCAAGAAGAGAATTTTCATAAAAGGCTCAAAATTGGACAACTAGAGGAGAAGTGTTTTAACACAATATGTAGGCCAGAAAGAATACCGGCTAGTGCCCCAACCAGAGTTCCACATGCATAAGTCAAATTTGCCTTGAGATGGTTTCAGGACAAGTTCTAGAATATAAATTACCTGAGAATCATACTCATCAAAGAAAAATGGTTAATATCAGAATATTTAGCAATGTAACTTAACCCCATAAAAAGCCCAAATCTCACATTTAGAAGTTAAGTCTAATGAAAAAGTTTTAAATCAAAGAATTTATCTACCAATTATCAGTTTTCAAAAGACTAACTTTTTCAATCACACTAATGAGACTTATCAAGCAATTTTTCACAAAATATTTTTGTAAGGGGTTTCCTTAATTTTAAAAGAAAGTTAAGCCAAATAATTGGATGCAGCAATATAAAAAATATGAATATATTTTCCCTTCTCACACTTAACTTATGCAGTGTCCTCAATGCATACATTTAATCATGAAATATAAGTGGAGAGGGAAAGGAGAAGAGAGATGTAAGGTTTTACTCAAATAAACAAGGCCTTGCTTACCTACCTACCAATAAACTATACACCACAGGTTGCCTCCTGCATAGCGCTTGTTTAACGTCTCGAGCCTGATAGTGTTGAGATTGAATCAATCTGCCAGATAGGTGATAGCTTTCACCTGTAGGAACCCCTCTTCAAAATGCTTTGCACAATGTCCATTGATTTTGAAGGTAGTGTCATCATTCCTTGTAACTTCAAGTGCTCTAGAGGGGAAAACTTGGGTCACAGTGTAAGGGCCTATCCACCTAGAGCGCAGTTTTCCTGGAAAAAGACGCAGACGTGAGTTATAGATCAAAACTTTCTCTCCAATTTGAAACTCACGTTTCTGAATACGTTTGTCATGCCACTTTTTAGTGCGCTCCTTATAGTATTTAGCATTTTCATAAGCTTCTAGACGAAGCTCATCCAACTCATTTAACTGTAGCAACATTTTTTCACCTGTAAGATGTGTATCAAAGTTAAGAAATTTCACAGCCCAAAATGCTCTATGTTCTAACTCAACAGGTAGATGGCATGACTTTCCAAAAACAAGGTGATAGGGAGACAGTCCAATAGGAGTCTTGTATGTAGTCCTATATGCCCATAATGCATCATCTAATTTTAAAGACCCATCTTTTCTAGATGCTCAACAGTTTTTTCCAAAATTCTTTTTAACTCCCTATTTGAAATTTCCACTTGTCCATTGATCTGTGGATGGTAAGGAGTTGCTACCCTATGAGTGACACCATATTTGCTTAGAAGTTTATCAAATTGTTTATTACAAAAGTGAGTGCCCCCATCACTAATGATTGTCCTGGGTGTGCCAAATCGAGTAAAAATATTCTTTTTCAAAAACTTTATGACAACTCGAGCATCATTAGTGAGCAAAGCTACAGCTTCAACCCATTTAGAAACATAATCTACAGCAACAAGAATATACTGATTTGAAAATGATTTAGGAAAAGGACCCATGAAGTCAATACCCCAAACATCAAAAATATCGCAAACCAAAATATTAGTTAAAGGCATCTCTTGCCGCCTAGAAATATTACCACTATGCTGGCAGCTATCACAAGATTTCACAAATTCATTTGCATCTTTAAACATTGTTGGCCAATAAAAACTACATTGCAAAGCTTTGTGTGCAGTCCTAGTTGGGCCAAAATGGCCACCGGCCTTTCTAGAATGGCAATGTTCAAGAATAGAAGCTACCTCATGAGCCGAGACACAATGTCGAATCACTTTATCCCCACATACTTTAAACAAATAAAGGTCGTCCCAAACATCAAGGCTTCTTCTTCTTCACTATTTTTCGTAACATCTGGATCCGGCGTGACAAGAATCTTTTCAAGCAGGTCCTTTATCCTGAAATTAGAGAGATTGTCAGATACAGCCAGATCAGTGATATCAATATCTTGAATAAAATTACAGGAAGCGAAAGAAGAAGGATTTTTCAGAGAATCAGAAATTCTAAAAACGACTTCTTCATCACCAAACCGCAGAGTTATCCTTTCGTGTTGTACATCAATTAGAGCCTGTCCTGTGGCTAAGAAAGGTCGTCCCAACATAATTGGAACTTCCTCATCCTCCTCCATATCTAACACAACAAAGTTGATAGGGTAGATGAATTTGTCAATTTTGACTAAAACATCTTCTATCACACCTTGTGGATGAACAATGGATCTATCTGCCAATTGTTGGGAGATGTTGGTGGATTGAGGTTCCTGCATGCCAAGCTTTCTAAAGACAGACAAAGGCATTAAATTTACACTGGCACCCAAATCATATAATGCTTTTTCAAAGTAAGAGTTACCAATAGAACAGGGGACAGTAAAACTCCCTGGGTCTTTTAATTTCGGTGGTAGCTTTTTAAGAACAATGGATAAACACTCCTTAGTTAATTTTACTACCTCAAAAATCTTCTAATTTCTTTTTATTGGAGATAATCTCTTTCAAAAATTCGGAATATTTGGGCATGTGAGCAATGGTATCACAAAAGGGAATGTTTATATGCAATTTCTTAAATATATCTAAAAATCTGGTAAAGTGCTTATCCTGATGTTCATTTTTCAATCTATGAGGGTAAAGGATGTTTACCTTTTCCGGTTTAGAGCTATTTTTACCTTCCTCTTCTGTTGCAGTAATGTTCATCTGTGAGCACGGCCTAGCAGGCTGGAGCACGACCGTGCTCTCTTTAGCAGGAGCTTGCTTGCTTGTAACTTCTTTGTCAAGTTCCTTGTTCAATTCTTTTCCACTCCTAAGAGTGATAGCCTTAACTTGCCCTTCTGATTTTTCCTCGATTTGAAAAGAGGGTGTATCTTGCATCACTAATGCTACGAGGGTAGTTAATTGTGCTTTTAGGGTCTGAAGATCATCTTCAGATTTCTTTTTTAGCTCTGCTAAACTATTCTCCACACCAGTCCTCGTATCTTCTTGCCTTGACTTATGATTCTGTCCACTGGGTAGTCTGTCATTATTTTGACTCCATTTGGTATTGCCCACATAATTAACTTCCACAACTGGCATAGTGAAGGAGCTATTCCACTTACAGTTTTCACTCTTATGACCAGTTTGATATACAGTTGTTACAAAGGAGTGGAGGTGCAGATGTGATGGTTTGTGTCATGATTAGAACTTGTGCCTACATTATTGTCTCTATTTGCTTTGTTAGAGCGTCGACCTTGGTTTCTAATGATGTGATGGCATCTATTGAATGTACTCTGGTCAACTTCTCATTGTCTTGACTGCCACTTGGCGACCAATGGTAGTGATTGGTTAACATCTCCTGGATCAAGGCTTGGGCTTCTTCAGGTGTCTCCTTAAGAATTGAGCCCCCACAGACAGCGTCTATACTAGATCTGTTTTGTTGTAAAAGTCCATAATAGAATATTTGTATCAAGATGGGGACTGTGAAACCATGGTATGGACATCTCTGGATTGAACCCTGATAATGCTCCCATGCCTCATAGAGAGGTTCTTGGTCATATTGCACAAAATTCGAAATATCAACTCTAAATTTAGCGGATTTAGAAGGTAGAAAATACCTGGTAAAAAATTGGCGTGTTAATTGATTTCAAGTAGTGATAGAGCTAGATGGCAAAGACGAAAGCCACTGATTTGCTTTGTCGAACAATGAGAATGGGAACAATGTGAGTCTGATCGCATATGTTGAAGCTCCATTGTATTTGATAAGATCAGTGATACTGAGGAACTTTTTCAGATGGCAGTTGGGGTCCTCAGTTGGCAACCCCCTAAATAATCCAGAGTTTTGGATCATAGAGACCAAGGCAGGCTTGATCTCAAAGTTGTTGACATCCACCGCAGGGTTGGTGATGCTATCCGTCACCTCGGTAGAGGGGGTAAAGTAGTCTAATAACATCATTCTTTCCCCCATGGTGTTCTCCTCTCTTGCTTGCCTCCGCAACCTCTGGAAAGTCCTTTCAATATCCCTGTCAAAAACTAGATGAGGATCTTTAGAACGCATTAGCATAAAAAGAGGGAGAATAAAAGAAAAATTAAATGTCTAAACTAACTAGAATTTCTTTTCTTACAATATTACTTAAACATCACAAAATATCAAAAATTAATCCCTGGCAACGGCGCCAAAAACTTGTTGCGTTCAAAATAAACTTAAGGGCAGTGTACCCTGTCGCAGAAGTAATATAGGAGGGAAGTCCAGATACCGTACCCAAGAGATTAATTTAGCTATTTATGTGATAAAACAAATACTGGAATAGGGAAATCCTTATGCTATTTAGACTAATAAAGAACTTGAAGAAATAAGTAATATTAAAACTTATGAAAGAAGAATAAAAGATTTTAAGAAATCAAGAATAAAAGAGCCTAGAGTCGTGGTTTCACTTGTGTTGTCGATACCCCCCAAATCCTAATTCTATCCAATTTCGTAGTTCCTTTTCGAATATCAATCCCTCTACGAAAACTATTAATTGTTTGTCAAGAAATTAATATTCTTTTCCTCAAATGAACCCAATGGTTAGTTTAAATGATTAGAAAGCATAAAGCATAAAGAAGTTGAATGATTGAAAGGAATAAATCACGTTTTCACAAATCTAGATATCAAACCCCGGTTATCCTATAGGTCTACCAATTTAATTGGGCTTGATAGCCAAAATGTTAATAAATTGATTAGGCGCATACACAAGGTGCGCAATCCTAGTATGGGATGAAGAATGACAGAATAACACTATTCAAATTGTAACCTTGAAACCAAATAGAATTGAATTAAAGCTAAGACATAGCGAAAAAGGGTTTCTACTAGCACAAGATCCACCACTACTCTAGTAGTGAATTTAGCTACTCATAGTAATAGAGAAAACCAAAATCAACAAAGGGAAACACATCCTGAATAGTTGAAGAGGGAGAAATGTCTCCAAGTTAACCTCCAGGTGCCAAATCCTACTCTAGAAATCAAAACTACGACACTAAAACTAAAATGAGAGTATAGTACTCAAAGAAAATAAATAGATGAAAGAAAGAACAAAAGATTCCAAAATGCCTTTAGAGTGGCACAATGGGCCTTTATTTATAACACAAAATGCGGACTGGGCCTTGATTTTGGTCTTATGTTTCATTGGCATGGGCGTGCTCTTCACTCAGCATCGGCGTGGTATTCAGCATATCAAGCTGTGTTTAAATATGTCAGGGCTTACTGACTTCGTAAATCAACGTTCTAGTGCACGAGCTATAGCATGGGCGTGCTCTTTAGTTGGCACGACTGTGCTCTTTGTGATTGGGGCCGTGCTAGCTTCTGTCAGGCCTTTCTTTACTGAGTCAACCCTTTCTTCAATATGGCATGGGCATGCTCTCGTGTGGCATGGCCGTGCTAAGTCTTCAGAGGTCAGCTTCAAGCTTTTTATAAGGCTTTGTTTGGATGAATATCTTTGGGAGGTTGGCACGGGTGTGCTCTCGCATGGCACGGCCATGTGAACATCAGAACTTCAGTATCTTGCCCAATTTAGCTTTAAAACTTTCTCTTTTCTTCAAAAGTCCATTAAACTGCCTCCGAACATCAATTCTGTCAAAATTTAAGTAAAAGGGTGAAATATAATAATATTTATCTTGAAATGCATTAAAAGTCGACCCAAATACCTTCTATAAAATGCACAGAATTGGGGTTCGTCAGCGATAGTCCGCACTGGACCAATGAAGGGAGAAGAGAAAGAAACCGGAGCAACAGTGGTCCACACTGAACCGGTGAGGGGAGAAGAAGAAGATGGATTGAAAACAAGTTTATTTCAAAATGAGTTTCATTATAGGATTAAAGAGTAAAGATTGGAAAAGGGGGATGGGGAGCTTACAGAGAATCACTCAGAGAGGTTCTTTCTCTAAACCCTCTATCTAGAAATGAAAAATGAAACTATCTGAAAGGGTGCCTTTCAATATGGCAAAGGACCCTTTAAATAGAAAATGAAAGTAACTGGTTTGAACAGTAACCGGTAACTTGACCGGGACTATTACAATAATTGATGAACAATAGCGGTATCTTGATCGGGACTATTACAATAATTGATGACTATATTAGGTATGTTGACTGGATATTGTTTTAGTCTTCATTGAGGTCTATACCAAAACAATCGTCTTCATTTTTATAAAAATCATTTGAAGATGATGATGATTTATCTGATTTGTTAATCTGGAAGAAGACGCTGTTTCTTCTTGGAGGAGTGTAACACCCCGTTTTCTTGATTAGTGTATGGGACATTAATGATGCATGCTTAAGGGCTTAATTAGGTTCCTTATGTATTAAAGAAGCCATGGTTCAAATTTGGGACAATTTGGCCTTAGAACGGGTCTAGAAAGTGGAAAAACGTGAAACAACAGGTTTGATCAGCGTCCAACGTTTAGACGTGGAGAAACCCCATACTCAAACGTTGACCGTTGTCATCAGAACGTGGGTAGTTGCACATCAGAGCGTGGAAGGGGGGATGCGTGGAGGTGCACGTGTCAGCGTGCACGCGACGCGTGGAAGAGACATGGCGATCAGCACCCCATGCTCAAGCATGGAGTTTTCCCATGCTCAAGCGTGGACAGCCTGACAGCACAACTTAAGTTTTCTTCTTCCATTTCACTTGGTACAAAAACTTAATCACTTTTAAAGTCCTGAGAACGTAGAGAGAGAGTGTGTGTGTGTGTTTCTAGAGAGATAAAGTTGACGTGAAGGAAGATTGAGGCATCGGATCGTGATTCTGACTACACCGTTGTGATCAGGGCTTCTAGTACTACGAGTTCCAAGGATTGGTTTCTCAATTTCTCGAAGGTAAGCTCGAATCTCTAACATGTCGACCTTAGTGTTCTTCGTGTTCTTCGACCCTCTCCCTTGAATCTTCTTGGTGTTGGTATTGCCCTAGGGTTAACAATGTTGTTTACATGTTGTTTTCGTGATTAGGTCAAAAGTTCGAGGTCGTGACGGTGCTCGTGGTGGAGAAGGCAGCCTCAGCTGCTAGTGTTGGTGGCTGAGTGAGAGAAGTGCGTGGTGGTGGTGGTGGTGGTGGTGTTGTGGTCGTGATTGTGTTTGTGAACTTTGCATCAATCGCTCTAAGGTGGGTGAAAGCATTACACTCGTCGGGGAGGCAAGAGTAGAGTAGAATACATTGATATGCGTAGGGGATCCTAAACCCTACTAGTGGTTGAGCAATCGACAACACCTAAGTCTAGATTAGCAATTACCAGAAAACGATACCAATGTACTCTTAGGCATTATAGGTTTATCACCGTAGGTTGATATTATACAAGATTGAGGTCGTGTACTTAACATGCTTATATGTCTGCTACGATGTATTTATGAATACGTGTTTTGCTATGCTCGTGACAACATGCTTTACTGTCTTAAATGGTGATATGATGATAATATGCTTTACGATCTTATTGATGGGTTGATGATAACATGTATGGCAGCATAATATTGCACATGTGATTGCTCGTATGCCTAGAGCTAAGAAATGATCATTTGTCAATTGGATGATGTGTGAGATAAGATCATTTGGTGGTAATAAGCTACTGCACTCAACTTGGTGAAATAATTGAGGACTATGGATAGTCGTGAACGTTCTGCTTGGTAGGGAGTGTTAATGTTCAGTGTGTCAGGTGATGAGGTTGAATTGCTAAGCAATTGATCGGAATGAGTCGTGAGGATTCATGCTAGATTGCATTGTGTGGTGATGTCATAGCCGCGTAGATATGGGATTACGCGAGGTCAAAACTAGAACTACAGATATATGCTTGGTAGGTCTATTGTGAGCTTCTCAGATCTCCGATGTGCCTTCCGACACTAGGACAGCTATTCCTATCGGGAATGGGGAATAGTGTCACCCTGCTTGGTAGGGGGTGTAATGTTCCCATAGGTGTAACAGAACCTGCTGCTCGGATGACATTTGACTTTCATCCTGCTTGGTAGGGGATGAGTATCCTGCTTGGTAGGGGATACGTTGTGACGTGGGAATGTAGCCGCATTTTTGTGTCAGGTTTAGTTGCATGAGAGTGTGAGATGAGTAGTTAAGATCAATAAACCCCGAGGATGGTTGTTGGTGATGATTGTGAGTGTGGTTATGCTATTAATGTATCTACTTTACCTTTATCCCTATCTGTGATGAGATGTAATTCTTATCCCCTGTTGTTCCCATATTGTATGTTATCTTATGTATTGAGAAGGCCCGGTGGTGGATCCAGCTGACGAAGAGATGGACGACACTCTGTACGAGCCCGACGCTGGTGGAAGAGCATCTGACCCTAATCTTAGGAGGTTCTAAGTGCCTGTAACAAGCGAGGAGTACCCGTTCTCCAGACTGAAGAGGAGTGTGTTAGTGTACTAAGTGTATATGGCCAGTGAGTCTTTATCTTTTGATGTATTTTGGGCAAGGAGAGGAAGTCGTCTGTATATCTTTATACCATGTTTCCTCTTTATGATAGTGCACTCTGATGATGATGACTATATGTAAAGTATAAGTACAGTAGGTTTGTATGTTTAAAGTTTTAAATACCCTTGTATGTTTAATAAGCACGTTAATGGTTATAATGTAACCAGGATTAGTTAACTAGGTTCTTTAATGAGGCAAGGGAATGTCTGATTTTGTGGTATCAGAGCAGTTCGGTTCTAACACGGACTGTGAGGTTGTTAATATAGTCTAGTCCGATTAGAATCGAGGATTATGAGGTTAGGTGAGATGACCCGCCGTCCCATCAGTAGAACCTAAGATATTAATTAACCTTAATCGCATAATAATCGTTAGCGCGCCTTATTAATACGAAGCGAAGCGAAAAATTGAGCGCGGAAGCAAACAATTTACGGCACGCAATGCCTCAGAGTACACAGCTTTAAAATATATAGAAATATATCACATACGTCATTGCCCCATCAGTAGGGCTACAGTATTAAAGTAGTACATACAAAATATATTAGTACAAACCAAAATAAAAGTATGAAAAGTAGGCTGAGAGACAACTCTCCGGCTAACCATGATCATTGCCCGACCTCTCGAGGCAAGGGTCCGTGGCACGTCCTTCGGCGTCAGGCTCGTAAGGAATGCTGTCCAGCTCCTCAGCCACTGGTTCCTCCTCGGGGTCTTCCCATAAAATGAGAGCAACACATACAGAAAATAGCGGGAGATAAGAAACATATATCATCAAATATGGGAGAGGGCCATTAGTACAGCACACACACACACACACACACACACACACACACACACACACACACACACATATATATATATATATATATACATCACACAACACGATTAAATCATACGATACAACCTCATCCATCTCTTAAATCATCCATCACAATCATCTCAAAAGTCATTCTCTCAGATAAGCCTATAAGAGGGATACTAATCCCTATGTATATGCTGACTTCCCTATATGCATGTCGTCCGATACATCACGTCCCCAGTTGGACATCCCCGTCGAGATTACATCACATCACGTCCCCCATTGGACATCCCGCCTCGATATTTAAAGTAATGTCCCCAATTGGACATCCCCCTTTGGGATAAAATGCTATGGTATGAAATGATATGAAAATGAAACAAACATCCATCACAGGTAGATATCGAGACCTCACGCCTAAACAGTCGTCCACGACCATGACACATCGCATCACATCAACATCAACATCAATCATCAACATCAACATCACATCAGCATCAACATCACGACGTCTTGTGTCTACGAGCCACAGCTCCACGGTCGGGACCACAACGATATCAACCCGAACAACATCATCACTCACCATATTCTCATCAACACTCAACCACTAGTCAAATCACAATAACATTACAACAGTAATTCATTCCAGTGTAGATATCATCATAAAATCGAATAACAGTAAATCACACAGGTAGTTCAACAAATTAAAGCAACCGATAATCAAATAAATAAATCAACACATCAACCTCAATCGATTACGTCATTTATAATATCAACATAGTGGTGATAGCCCAAAAGTACCTACACCTAAGGTCCGGGCACTTTATCCAGGGCTCAACCACTAGTAGGGTTTAAGGGTTCCCCTACACAGATATATATATTCTATACTAAGCTTGCCTTCCCGACGATATTAGTTCTTTCTCCCCACCTTAGTGATTTCCACGTGCAGCTTCGGGTACGACTAGCTGCCGATCTACATACACACAATCAATAAAGGCATTAACTCAAAAAAACAAAAGTTTCTCCTATTGCACCACCCCTAGGGTTCGGCCCTATTGAATGAAAAATAGCTAGGGGCTCCAAAAATTCTCATTTCTTGGATAACATCCTAACTAAATGTGATAACCCTAGATATCAACTCAAAACATCAAAAACCAACCAAAAACCCTACCCTACACACTAAGGGGTTTCGGCCTCTCCCTCAAACAAATAGCTAGAGAGATTTATTGGCTCTAATCTCTTGGATCATGCAAGTGTGCCATGAACCTAGGCCATAGAAATTGGTTTGGTATTAAAATGATTTTTCTACAATTTTTCATGGATTTTTTTTTGAAGATTTAGGGATAAAATCCCTAACATTTCTAATCATGAAATTTAGAGGAGAAAAATGAGAGATTGAGAGAGATATAGAAGACTAGCTACCTCCTAGGATGATCTCCTTCAAAGTTGGTGAAGATTGCCTCACAAAAACTCCAAGTTTCAAGCTCCAAAAATGAAGAAAAGGGTGAGAAAGAAGAGAAAGAAGAGAAAGGAAGGAGATGGGGTTTGGGGGCTGTTGGGGTTGCCAAAAATTTGAGAGAGTGAGGGTGAGAGAATAGATATTTATTAGGAGACTTAACACTTAAGAAAAAAAAAGGTAAAAGTAATAAAAGGTAATTAGTAAAAACTAACCAAGGGCAATTTGGTCAATTCACGTCTCGACATTTTGAAAATCCTCATGATACTGGTAGGAGTCCCCAAATGATTTAACATAGCCATAGTATGAAAATCATCGGCTTAAGGTTTTTAAAAAAACCCTAAGGCACTTCGAATCGTCTCCCCGATCGATTTTCGGCCCGAATATAAAATATTATTTATATTGTTGGACGTCAGGACACATTTTAGCAAAGAGGTAGAGGGTCAAATTCTAAGACTAATGGTTCTGATCGTTAGTCAAAAGGAGGTCTTGATAGTAGAAAAACACTATCGTCCGAAAAACACAGATCGGGCTCCGTTTGAGTTTTCGGCCCAAAACTTAACCATAGCCTCCTACGATGGCGTAGAGCGTGATTATGGCCTCAGAATAATTTATTAAATTTTCTAGACCCTCCAATAAAATACAATTACTTAAATACTAATTAATTAAAAAGATTAAAAAAATCGGGGTGTTACATTAGGAAGTCGTTACTAGCCGTGTCTAGTTGGACCCACAGTGGGTGCCCACTATGTTAATGAGTTGGGTAGAGCGTTCGATACACGAGTTATCTTAACGGATAACTGTATCGTTCATTTGTAAGACATATTTTATGTATAGGTGATTTATATAATACTGTATGTCTTATGAGTGTGAGCTAATGATTTCTGTTACAAGAATTCATGGCTCGTGGACAAGGTAGAGGAAAGGAATGAGCAGGAGAGTATAATCATAATGAAGAAAACTCTAGGATCGGAGGTAATGTAGAAAACTACAGAAGCTATGAGGGTAATGAGTAAATTGGCATCCACAATGCCACAACAGACTCAACAGAATGCACAATTTATGCAACGAAACCATAAGTGGAGCTTCCACTTTCATCTTCTCACTTGCACGATTTTGGGAAGCTTTTCTGCGAGTTAGAGAGAGAAGCTCTGAGTTTGAGAGTGAGAAAGCTTGAGGTTAGAGGTAATCGAGCCGCCAGAGCGTGATTCCGACTACACCGTTGTGATCGCGGCGAAGTTATCTTCGACTCCAGCGGATTAGTTTCTCGATTCACCACAGGTAAACTCGGATCCCTAACACGTGTTCTTCGTGTTCTTGGCGTTCTTCGAGTCTTTACCTTATCTTTGATCTTTTGGGCTTACCCCAGGGCTAACACTGTTGTGTATGTGTTGCGCTCATGATTAGGGCAAAGTCCGCGCTCGTGATTGCCCATGATTCTGAGCTTGAGGCCACGGTTGAGGGGCTGTTTGGAGCTGCCATTGGAGAGTGGCTGCGAGCTTGAGGAAGGAGGAGCAGCTGATGATTGCCTAGATTTGCGTGTCGATTGTTCAGGTGGGGAGAAAGAGTTACACATGTCGGGGAGGCAAGCGTAGACTATGTACTTTTGTTATATGTATGTGTGTGTAGGGGATTCTTAAACCCTACGTGAGGTTGAGCCTTGACGAAGTACCTAGATCCTAGGTTTAGTCTACTTCAGGCTAGCACCGCTATGTTGATACCCTAGGTTAGCAAATTTATGTTGACTGACGTGATGTATGTATGGTTGCTTTGTGAGTATCTGCTTATCTGCTGACAGTGGTATGTAGTATATCTGCATGATATGATGGCATGTTGTTGTATGAGATATTTACTGCTGCATTGAACATGTTGATATTGATAAATTGCTGTATGTATCTCGAAATGCATGTATGCATGAGAATCGGAGGTTTAGTCTGATTAGGGCTTTGACCCCGTGGTGGACGTTTGAGCTGATAGTTGAGATTGAGGATATAGTTGGAGTTGGAAGCTCGTAATTTATGACGGGAGCTTGGAGCTTATACGGTACAGTGGGAGCTTGGAGCTCATATGGTTATAGTTGGAGCTTGGAGCTCATATGGTACAATTGGAGCTTGGAGCTCGTGTTGCTGAGAGCAAAGTTGCATGTGTCGTGATATCAGCTCAAGGAAGATGGATGGCATGCATAGCATATGCATTTGATGCCAAGTGGCGAGCCGTATGCCGTGAGGTATACGAGGTTGGTGCATCGAGTGCGGGTGTGGAAAATGGAAGGAAAGGTCTACGTGACCTTGGGGATATACTGGACACAGGTGTACTCACAAGAGACCGATGAGGTAGGTCCTATCGTGTCGTGGCGGTCCTGGACACGTCCTACTATCCCGACTGGACCCTGAGTCTTTCCAGTTACCGATGGATCTTTCGAGGAGGCCCAGATAGCCCTCTTTGTCTGGGACAGTTAAGCGGTGATGCACTCTTATGGGTCACGGCGAGCGGAACGGATTACCGGAACAAACCAACTTATGGTCCGTTGAGCGGACGAGATGTTGCCCTTAGTAGGGTGCTAGTACCGGCCGACATGCATAGAAAAAGTATGTGTCACATCTAGCTAAGGAACGACCGTGGTGTCGAGACACCGAGAGATGATTGTGTTCGCTATATAGGCTGCATTGCATCATCTTTATATTTGATGTGCTGTATATCTTATCTCCTTGTCTTTTCTTTGTATATGTATGCTCGTTCTACGAGCAGACGAGGAGCCAACAGTACCAGAGGATGGACCCGAGGAGACACCCGTTTATCAATGGAGCACCGAGGATGCCGGTGCTAGGGGACATTGAGATCGTGTACCACGACTAGAGGGGATGGCGGGTGGACCCCTCGACCTTTTTGGTTTTATATACAGGACTAGTTAGCTTGATCTTCCGGAGAGGTACTCCGCCGTATGCAGACATCACTGGACCCTATCGTGTTTACCAGTTCCTTCCCTTTCCACGGATGTGGCGACCACCGAGCCAGGGAGAGCAGAACTACCGATGGGTGGCACCACAGACTTCAGATGTATCCAGCAGGAGCGGCTTCGTGCATAGAGGCCAGAGGAGACGTACAGACCGGTACATGAGGGCGGCCCTGAGGCATCGCATAGTAGTGTCGAGTTCCTCCTCCGAGTACGAGCCTGTGCGGGTTTATAGGCGTACACATGGAGAGGGACAGGGTAGCTCAGGTCATCCCTACCACTGATGGTCAGTGTTAACCAGTGCATCTTCTTCTAGGACTGAGTGGAGAGGCTGATGTATTTTGAGTGCAGGGCTGGGGAGCGTTGGTGAGGATGTCTGAGAGCTTTTCTTCTCTTTTTGAGTCCTGTTGTATATGTTTTGTCCTTCAATTTCAGTTGTATAGTGATGTATGTATTACAGTAGCCCTACTGAGGGGGCAACCACGTAAATACTTATATAATGCATGTATATGTTTTATCTTTCCCGTTGTGCTTTACTCTGATGCATGCTTTTATATACGTGCTTATCGGGTATGCTTTACCGTTTTGCCGTTCGTTTAATAAGCACGCAATAATATCACCACGTTATAGTTAATAAGAAGCTAGTAGGCGGGTTCTTAACTTAATAGGATTATCCTACGCAAGCGGGGTCGGCTCATTATTATGGTATCAAAGCAGGTTGATTCTAAATCGAACTGCGGATGTTAGGAAGTTGAACTGGCTAAGTTGGTCGTCTCTGCAAGGGAGTACGACTGTGTCTAGAAGGGTAGAAGGAGTGCGATCGATTGTAATGCTATATGAATGATAAGTAGATGTATGTTATTATTTTGCCTATCATGTTTGAACTTTGAGCTAACAGTTACTTGAATCAAGAACCAATGGCTCTAGGAAGAGGTAGAGGTTGAGGCGGAGGTAGAACAGGCCCAAATGGAGGTCCGAAAGCTGCTGCTTCACATACGGGAAATGGAGCTGAATCCTTGGAAACCCTCAGGACTATGAGGGACATGGCTGCTGCGATGCTACAGCAAACCCAGCAGAATGCTCAACTTATTCAGTTGACTCGGGAGAATCAACAGCAACAATAGCGGAATGCTCGGAATGATGATGCTGGTTTGGATGCCTTCATGAGGTGACAACCACCTCAGTTCAATGGGGATTACAATCCTGAGGGGGCAAAACTATGGGTTCAGGGGTTGGAAATGATCTTTGTGGCAGGACACTGTGATGAAGTTCAGAAGCTTTCCTATGCTTCTTTCATGCTAGTAGGAGGGGCAGAGATGTGGTGGAAGGGAAAGCAGAGGTTGTTTGAGACAGAAGGAATAGCAGTAACTTGGGAGCTGTTTAGGGAATGTTTCCTGGAGAAATATTTTCCTAGGATGACCAGAAGAGAGAAAGACAGAGAATTCCAGAGCCTGAAGCAGGGCAATATGTCGGTGGGGGAATATGCAGTAAGGTTCGAGGCACTGCTCAAGTTTTATGAGTTTTATCAGCGGTATCCAGATGAGGAGTGGATGTGCCGTAGGTTTGAGGACGGGCTAAAGTATGAGATCCAGAAGGCTATTGTACCATTGGGGATTTCCAAATTCCCTGATATGTTGGATTGGTGTTCTGGGATCGAGAACATCGAAAGGAGGAGAGTGCTGACCTCGCGAAGCGGAGGACCCATCCGCAGTAATCAGAGAGGTAGGGGCGGAAGGTTTCAGTCAGGTCGAGGACCGTATCAAAGGCCCAACCAGAGGTCGGGAGAGGCCGTAGGACAAAGGCCGAATGCAATTCAAGGACTACAAGGTTGCTTCAAGTGTGGAGGACCACACATGGCTCGAGATTGCAGGAGCCAAGCGCCAGGGGGAACGATGACCTGTTATGCGTGTGGAAAGCCAGGACACATGGCAAGTGATTGCAGGCATGGGAATGCCAGGCCAACCGGAGTGACGGGGCAGACTGCGAGACCACAAGCTACATGGAGAGTGTTTGCCGTGAGGGGAGCTGAATCCTCTCGATGTTCGGATCGGATTCAAGGTAAGTGTTTAATTTCAGGCAAGCTCTTATCTGTTTTATTTGATTCGGGGGCTACCCACTCGTTTATTTCTATGGAATGCATGGATCACTTAGGATTACCGGTTTTGTCCTTACCATATGATCTTACCGTATCCACACCTACGGGAGATTCTCTTACTACCTTGTCTGTGTGCCTAAAATGCCCTATAACCATAGCAAACAGACATTTCTTTGTGGACCTGGTCTGTTTGCCTATGCAGCAGATCGATGTTATTCTCGGCATGGATTGGCTTTCGGCCAACCATGTGGTGCTTGATTGTGCCAAGAAAACCCTTTGTTTTTCTGAGCTATCTGGATTGACGCCTGCTAACGAAGGTATTCCGAAGGGTGTACGATCTGAAGAGTATGTGGTGTTGTTCTCTTTGGAAGCGAGGGAAACTCCGAGTGCGGGAACGCTGCCTGTTGTGCGGGATTTTCCGGAGGTGTTTCCAGATGACGTTCCAGGGTTGCCACCGGAGAGGGAGATCGAGTTCACTATAGATCTTGTACCGGGGACAGGGCCTATATCAGTAGCTCCGTATTGGATGTCTCCAGTTGAGCTGACGGAGCTAAAGAAACAGTTGGACGAGATGCTAGGCAAAGAGTTCATCAGACCTAGTGCATCTTCGTGGGGGAGCGCCGGCACTATTTATGAAGAAGAAGGACAGAAGCTCGAGGTTATGTGTGGACTATCGTCAGCTGAACAAAGTGACGATAAAGAATAAGTATTTGTTACCCAGGATCGATGATTTGATGGACCAGCTGAGGGGAGAGGCTGTGTTTTCTAAAATAGATCTGCGATTTGGTTATCATCAAATCAGGATGTAGAAGGAGGATATATCGAAGACTGCTTTTCGGAGTCGGTATGGGCATTACGAGTATTTGGTTATGCCGTTCGGGGTGACTAATGCTCTAGCCATGTTCATGGTTCATGGATTACATGAACAGGATATTTCGACCGTTCCTAGATAGGTTTGTTGTCGTGTTTATCGATGACATCCTTATTTACTCTTCGAGTAAGGAGGAACACCAAGAGCATCTTCGAGTGGTGCTGCAAGTGCTGAAGGACAGGCAGTTGTATGCGAAGCTGTCCAAGTGTGAGTTCTGGCTGGAAGAGATGCAGTTCTTAGGACATGTGATCAACAAGGATGGAATCACGGTGGATCCTGCTAAGGTCGAAGCGGTGGTTAAGTGGGAAAGCCCAAAGTCTGTGGGTGAAGTTCGAAGCTTTCATGGGCTGGCAAGGTACTGCAGATGGTTTATCGAGGGATTCTCTAAGATTGCGTTACCTATGACGCAGTTAATGAGGAAGGGCAAGGCGTTTGAGTGGTCGGAAGCTTGTGAGCCAAGTTTCTTAGAGTTGAAGCGAAGGTTAACGACGTCGTCGGTGTTGGTTTTACCAGATCCGTTAGGACGTTTTGACGTATTCTGTGATGCGTTGTATCAAGGATTGGGTTGCGTCCTCATGCAAGAAGGGAGAGTGGTGGCGTATGCCTCCAGGCAGTTGAGTGTGCATGAACGAAACTACCCGACTCATGATCTGGAGTTGGCTGCGATATTGTTTGCATTGAAGATATGGAGACACTATCTCTATGGTGCTAAATTCAGTGTGTTTAGCGACCATAAGAGTTTGAAGTATTTGTTCGACCAGAAGGAGTTGAACATGAGGTAGAGGAGGTGGATGGAATTTATAAAGGAATATGAATTCGACCTGCAATACCATCCAGGTAAGGCGAATGTAGTAGCAGATGCGCTCAGTAGGAAGTCCCTACACGTATCTGCCATGATGGTATGAGAGCTTGAGTTGTTAGAGCAGTTTAGAGATTTGAATCTAGATGTGGAAATCGTCAAGGATAAGATGAATCTAGGGATGATAGAGGTGACTAGCGATTTCTTGAATCTGCTTTGGAGAAGGCAAGCGGAGGATGAGTACCTTAAGGAAGTTAACCGATTGATCGAGGAGGGGGAAATGTCAGGTTTGGTGACCGAGTTTGTGTGCCTGCAGATAGCGAAGTTAAGAATATGATCTTGGAAGAAGCACACAAGAGCAAGTTGAGCTTTCATCCAGGGGCTACTAAGATGTACCAAGATTTGAAGAAGCTATTTTGGTGGCCGGGGATGAAGAAAGATGTGGCAGCTTATCTCCTATCCTGCTTGGTGTGTCAGAAGGCGAAGGTTGAACACCAGAAACCAGCGGGATTGTTCCAAACGCTAGATGTTCCGGAGTGGAAGTGGGATAGCATTGCAATGGACTTTGTTTCTAGGTTACCAAGAACTCAGAAGAGGTTGATGCGATTTGGGTCATCATAGATAGATTGACGAAATGTGCTCATTTCCTACCTATCAACTAGAATTACTCTCTGGAAAGATTGACTCAGATTTACATCAGGGAGGTGGTGAAGCTACATGGCGTACCTTCAAGTATTATCTCATACCGAGATCCGAGGTTTACTTCTAGGTTTTGGAGAAGCTTGAACGGGGCGTTGAGAACTAAGTTAAGGTTGGGTTCTGCGAATCATCCGCAAATGGATGGTCAGTCAGAACGGACGATTCAATCGCTGGAAGATCTGTTAAGAGCATGTGTGTTGGAACACACGTGGAGTTGGGACGATTTTCTTCCTTTGATTGAGTTTACCTATAACAATAGTTACCACTCAAGTATCGGGATGGCGCCGTACGAAGCTTTGTGTGGGAGGAAGTGCAGGACTCCATTGTGCTGGTTTGAGACGGGAGAGAATTAGTTGTTAGGTCCGAAGTTGGTGCAATGAATGAAGGAACAGGTTAAGTTAATCAAGAAAAAGATGAAGGCCGCAAGGGACAGGCAGAAGAGTTATGCTGACAAACGGAGAAGACCCCTAGAGTTCCCGGAGGGCGATCATGTATTTCTGAGAGTTACTCCAATGACGGGAGTTGACAGGGCAATTCGATCCAGAAAGCTAACACCAGATTCATAAGACCATTTCAGATTCTTTGCCGAATTGGTCCAGTAGCTTACCAGATAGCCTTACCGCCAAACTTGTCAAACCTTCATGACGTCTTTCACGTCTCTCAGCTTAGAAAGTATTACCCCGATCCATCGCATGTGTTAGAGCCCGAATCAATCCAGTTAATAGAGAACCTTGAATATGAGGCTTTACCTGCTCTAGTAGTGGATAGAAGGATCAAGGAACTTCATGGTAAACAGATTCCTCTAGTAAGGGTTGAATGGGACCCAGCAACCGGAGATTCAACATGGGAACGAGAAGCACAGATGCGCCAGTAGTATCCATCTTTGTTCACAGGTATGAGCAAGGAATTTCGGGGATGCAATTCTCTTTAAGGGGGTGGTAATGTAACATCCCTGTTTTCTGTAACCCTAATTAAGGTGGATGACCTTGATTGAGTATTCGTATGGTTGTGTGATTGCTTGTGTGTTAGTTTGGTACCTAGTTGGAAGTTTAGGAATAAGCTTGAACAAGGTTGGAAGTGCCTAAGGTGTAACACGACAAACTGGGGAAGTTAGAAGGCTGAAAGTTCTTCTCTCGCTGAGCTTGACGCTCAAGCGTGAGAGGACTCCATGCTCAAGCGTTAAGACGCTTAAGCGTGGGAGGAGTTGGACGCCTCAGCATGATGAGTGCGCTGAGCAGCTGCTCTGAGTTTGGATGCATGTGAGACACGTGTCAGGCCAGGGAGTAGGCGGAGTGGACGAGGTTCCACGCTTGAGCGTGGAGAGATCCCACGCTAGAGCGTGGCAATGCTCAAGCATGCTAAGTTATGAACGCTTAAGCATGGATAGCAGAAACCATAAGTGGAGCTTCCATTTTCATCTTCTCACTTGCACGATTTTGGGAAGCTTTTCTGCTAGTTAGAGAGAGAAGCTCAGAGTTTGAGAGTGAGAAAGCTTGAGGTTAGAGGTGATCGAGCAGACGGAACGTGATTCCGACTACACTGTTGTGATCGCGGCGAAATTATCTCCGACTCCAGCGGATTAGTTTTGCAATTCACCACAGGTAAACTCGGATCCCTAACACGTGTTCTTCGTGTTCTTGGCGTTCTTCGAGTCTTTACCTTTTCTTTGATCTTTTGGGCTTGCCCCCGGGCTAACACTGTTGTGTATGTGTTGCGCTCGTGATTACGGCAAAGTCCACGCTCGTGATTGCTTGTGATTCTGAGCTTGAGGCCGCGGTTGATGGGCTGTTTGGAGCTGCCATTAGAGAGTGGCTGTGAGCTTGAGGAAGGAGGAGTAGCCGGTGATTGCCTAGATTTGTGTGTTGATTGTTCAGGTGGGGAGAAAGATTTACACACGTCGGGGAGGCAAGCGTAGACTATGTAGTTTTGTTATATGTTATGTGTGTGTAGGGGAACCCTAAACCCTATGTGAGGTTGAGCCTTGACGAAGTACCTAGACCCTAGTTTTAGTCTACTTCGGGCTAGCACCGCTATGTTGATACCCTAGGTTAGCAGATTTATGTTGACTGACGTGATGCATGTATAGCTGCTTTGTGAGTATCTGATTATCTGCTAACTGTGGTATATAGTATATGCATGATATGATGGCATGTTGTTGTAAGAGATATTAACTGTTGCATTGAACATGTTGATTTTGATAAATTGCTGTATGTATCTCAAAATGCGTGTATGCATGAGAATCAGAGGTTTAGTCTGATTAGGGCTTTGACCTCGTGGTGGACGTTTGAGCTGATAGTTGAGATTTAGGTTATAGTTGGAGCTGGAAGCTCGTAAGTTATGACGGGTGCTTGGAGCTCATACGGTATAGTGGGAGCTTGGAGCTCATATGGTTACAGTTGGAGCTTGGAGCTCGTGTTGCTGAGAGAAAAGTTGCATATGTCGTGATATCAGCTCAAGGAAGATGGATGACATGCATAGCATATGCATTTGATGCCAAGTGGCGAGCCGTATGCCGTGAGGTATACGAGGTTGGTGCACCGAGTGCAGGTGTGGAAAACGGAAGGGAAGGTCTGTGTGACCTCGGGGATATACTGGACACAGGTGTACTCATAAGAGACCGATGAGGTAGCTCCTATCATGTCGTGGCGGTCCTGGACACGTCCTACTATCCCGACTGGACACTGAGTCTTTCCAGTTGCCGGTGGATCTTCCGAGGAGGCCCAAATAGCCCTCTTTGTCTGGGACAGTTGAGCGGTGATGCACTCTTATGGGTCATGGCGAACATAAGGGATTATCGGAACAAACCAACTTATGGTCGGTTGAGCGGACGAGATGTTGCCCTTAGTAGGGTGCTAGTACCGGCCGGCATGCATAGAAAAAGTATGTGTCACATCTAGCTAGGGAACGACCATGGTGTCGAGACACCAAGAGATGATTGTGTTTGCTATATAGGCTGCATTGCATCATCCCTATATTTGATCTGCTGTATATCTTATCTCCCTGTTTTTTCTTTGTATACGTATGCTCGTTCTACGAGCAAACGAGGAGCCAGCAGTACCAGAGGATGGACCCGAGGAGACACCCATTTATCACCGGAGCACCGAGGATGCCGGTGCTAGGGGACATTGAGATCGTGCACCACGACAATAGGGGATGGCGGGTAAGACCCCTCGACATTTTTGGTTGTATATACAAGACTAGTTAGCTTGATCTTCCAGAGAGGTACTCCGTCGTATGCAGACATCATTGGACCCTATCATGTTTACCAGTTCCTTCCCTTTCCATGGATGTGGCGACCACCGAGCCAGAGAGAGCAGGACTACCGATGGGTGGCACCTTAGACTTCAGTTGTATCCAGCAGGAGGGGCTTCGTGCATAGAGGCCAGAGGAGACGTTCAGACCGGTACATGAGGGCGGCCCTGAGGCGCCGCATAGTAGTGTCGAGTTCCTCCTTCGAGTACGAGCCTGTGTGGATTTATAGGCGTACACATGGAGAGGGACAGGGTAGCTCATGTCATCCCTACCACTGATAGTGAGGGTTATCCAGTGCGTCTTCTTCTAGGACTGAGTGGAGAAGCTGATGTATTTTGAGTGCAGGGCTTGGGAGCGCTGGTGAAGATGTCTGAGAGCTTTTCTTCTCTTTTTGAGTCCTGTTGTATATGTTTTGTCCTTCAGTTTCAGTTGTACAGTGATGTATATATTACAGTAGCCCTAATGAGGGGGCAACCACGTAAATACTTATATAATGCATGTATATGTTTTATCTTTCCCGTTGTGCTTTACTCTGATGCATTCTTTTATATACGTGCTTATCGGGTATGCTTTACCGTTATGCCCTTCGTTTAATAAGCATGCAATAATATCACCAGGTTATAGTTAATAATAAGCTAGTAGACGGGTTCTTAACTTAATGGGATTATCCTACGTAAGTGGGGTCGTCTTAGAAGCTGAGCTTGCTGACTTCGACATGGGTTTATTTTTCCTGCAAATATTCACGAGTGAGATAATCAAGCAAAGAATTTGTGGTTCCTTTGAGGAATTCAATGTCAAAGTCGAAAATACTCAAAATGGCTTGCATCTAGCAAAAATCTGCTTTGATGCAAAGTTTTTAACATCTTTTCATAAAATATCCTTTGCAGATTTGCAATCTACTCTAACCAAGAACTTTTGATTGAGTAAATCAGATTTGAATTTCGAAATACAAAGAACTATGGCTAAAATCTCTTTTTTGATAGTTGAATACTTTTGTTGTGCAGGGTTCCAATGCTTTGAAGTATATGCAATGATATGCTCTTTGTCTAGAACCTTTTGCTTTAAAATTCCGCCATAACCTATGTCAGATGTATCAGTTTCTACGATTTTTGGTGTTGATGGATTCGGAAAATAGAGACAAGGAAGGTCTTTAACCCTAGCTTTGGCAAGTTTGATGACATTAGTTCGTTCATCTGTCCAAGAAGGTGGCTCCCTTTTGAGACGATCATGTAGTGGTTTAATTAAGTTACTTAGGTTGGGAAAGAAATCTGCAACATAATTGAGACAACCTAAGAACCTTTGTAATTGATTTTTGTCAATTATCTGGTTTGGAAATTTTTCTACAAATTGGATTGCTCTATGAATTGGCACAATAGTTCCTTGGCGAATATTATGACCGAGAAACCTAACAGTAGTTTGGAATAATTGATTTTAGGTTTTGAGATCGCTAGACCATTTCTCTTAATGACTTCTATGAAGACATTGAGATGTTTGAAATGTTGGCCGATTGATTGAGAAAAGATTAATACATCATCAATGTATACCATTGTAAAGATTGAATAAGGATTAAGTATATCATTCATTATCCGTTGGAATTCGGATGGAACATTCTTCAAGCCAGATGGCATTACATTCCATTCGTATTGCCCAAATAGGACAGTGAAAGTTGTTTTATAGCGATCACTTTCTTTTATTTCTATCTGCCAGTAACTAGATTTCATATCAAATTTTGAAAATATTTTTGCAGAATGTATTATTTTTAGTAAATCATTTTTGTTTGGGATAGGATATCTAATCCACCTAAGAGCTTGATTTAGAGGATTGTAGTTAATTACTAACCTTGGAGTTCCTCTTTAAATTTTCGCTTGTTTATTGACATAGAATGCCGAACATGACCAAGGGATTTTTCTTTTCTTAATTAATCCCTTGTTTAGGAGATCGCCAATTCCTTTTGACAGTGTTGTAAGAGTTCATAACTCATTTGGATTTGTCTAGCCTTGGAAGGAATTTGTCTTTCGTCAAACCCTACCTCATAAGGCAAGTCAACAACATACTTTTTTCTATTACAAAATGCATTCGGCAGATCAGAAGAGATAGATATCTGGATATGCTTGAGAAGATCATTGATCTTCTTTTTGACTTGTTGTTGTTCTAGTTGTGTTTCTATGGTTTTAAATGATACTTCTTCTTTTAGGAAGTTTATCGGATTTTGTTTATACTGTATGAAGTTTAAGTTTCTAATGATTGAATTTCTAATGAAAGGGAAAATTATTGGATTACCCAGATATTGATGGATGATACCTTCATCAGATATGGTCAAGGGGAAAAGTGATCTTATGAACGGAGTTCCTAATATCACTTCATTTTTCAGGTTTTTGACTAATAGAAAAGGGGTTTCAACTTGAAGTCCCTGATTTTCTATTACTGCGTGCTTTTGAAAGTTTAAATTTAATCTTGAGTTTGGAACCATTAGCAGCACTTAATTGTCCCGACAAAATACTTTGAAAAAACTTCGGAACAATTAAGTGCTGCTAATGGTTCCAAACTCAAGATTAAATTTAAACTTTCAAAAGCACGCAGTAATAGAAAATCAGGGACTTCAAGTTGAAACCCCTTTTCTATTAGTCAAAAACCTGAAAAATGAAGTGATATTAGGAACTCCGTTCATAAGATCACTTTTCCACTTGACCATATCTGATGAAGGTATCATCCATCAATATCTGGGTAATCCAATAATTTTCCCTTTCATTATAAAGGCAATCATTAGAAACTTAAACTTCATACGGTATAAACAAAATCAGATAAACTTCCTAAAAGAAGAAGTATCATTTTAAACCATAGAAATACAATTAGAACAACAACAAGTCAAAAAGAAGATCAATGATCTTCTCAACCATGGCCGAAGTCAGCAATCTCAGCTTCCACCTCCGAAAGGGGGAAAAAGGAAAGTTAGTCGTTGCGGGATTAACAAAAAACAAGTCCAAATAGGTATAATCAGGGCCATCCACCCACTCTGAGTCATCGACTTATGACCAAACTGAAAAGGTTAGGTAATCTACCCAACAACCAACCCAAAAAACCAAACCCCAAACTGCCAAACAAACCAAACAAGACTATGAATTCCCAATCCAAACCCTTATGGCCCTTCAAGACCAAGGCCTAACCAAACTTCCAAAGACAGCATGGGCAAGGATAGTGCCATGCTATTCACCCCCATTAGCCCAAATCATCAAAGACTTAGTCCAAACACCAATACCCATAAACACCGCCAAACCTAGCAATGATTTGTCTAGAACATCAAACCCAAAAACTTATTCCTAAACCCACTACATTCCAAAAAATCAGTTCGAAACGGTTATTCAGATGGATCCAGAATTCTAGGACGTCAATCCTAACAAAGTTGCCTAAATAGTTTTCCCCAAAGATTTTCATTTCAAACCAACCCATCCAAATAAAACCAAACAGTTTTATGAGTTTATCCTTGTAGATTCAGATTCAATCTCAGTCAAGCACTACCGTGTCAGTAAATATTCCTCAATCATTACCCACTCAACTTTCCAAATCTTAAAGGTAATGACCCCAAAAGATTTCAAGAAGAACACAAACAGTATCACTAAATTTTCCCAGAATTTTGACCGCATTGGTTATACATACTGGGATTATCAAACAGCTTGGTATAACGTATTCTAGTACAAAAACAAATCTTTCAAACATTCTTGGTTAATTTACTTCAAACGTAATGTCCAATATAACTTCCCTCAGTGGTTTCTCCATTGGTGGAGCTTTTTTGGACCAATTGACAGGACCCTTCCCGCAGAAGTTCAAGACGGATTTCAAACTTTCCAGAAAAGAATGAATCTATATTACAATATCTTCGCGGTAGATCTCCACTTCTTTTCAAAATTCTCGCTGGCTTGGGTGTTTAGCTGGCAATACAAATACCATCAGGCAGGCTTACTCCTACTGCTCCAAAGGGGAGCATATATCAAATAGTGGACCCAATTCAATACAGATGGAGCTACAACTGACAGTCTCAAAGTGTGGTTCCAAAATATCCCAAAATGGCTCAAAGGAGAAAACCCAGAATCCTGCGAATTTCTAAATCAGAGGGCCCAAATTACAGCTGCCTTAGTAGGATCTTCAAGTAAAAAAAATTTAACAAGAAATTTGGCAAACATCCTCAAGCTCCTCCAAGAATAAACTGTGTCTTCTTCCAGAACTGACAAATCAGATAAATCATCATCATCTTCAAATGATTTTTATCAAAATGAAGACGATTGTTTCGGTATAGACCTCAATGAAGACTAAAACAAGATCCGGTCAAGAAACCTGAAATGGTCATCAATTATTGTAATAATCCCGGTCAAGATACCGCTACTGTTCATCAATTATTGTAATAGTCCCGATCAAGTTACCGATTACTGTTCAAACCAGTTACTTTCATTTTCTATTTAAAGGGTCTTTTGCCATGTTGAAAAGCACCCTTTCAGATAGTTTCATTTTTCGTTTTAGATAGAGAGTTTAGAGAGAGAAGCTCTTTGAGTGATTCTCTGTAAGCTCCCCATCCCCCTTTTCCAATTTTTACTCTTCAATCCTGTAATCAAACTCATTTTGAAATAAACTTGTTTTCAATCCATCTTCTTCTTCTCCCCTCACTGGCTCAGTGCGGACTACCACCGTTCCGGTTTCTTTCTCTTCTCCCTTCACTGGTCCAATGCAGACTGCCGTCGTTCCGGTTTCTTTTTAAATTTTCCACCGGTTTTGTGCAGACTACCGCCGCTCCGATGCTGCATGTTTTGATTTAAGCCTCTTACTGTATTATTTTGCATTTTATTTATATTTGATAAAGCAGTCAGCCTGCTCCCCCACTTCCCAGTGCTCTGGTAGTCTCTTTCCCTTATATATATATATATATATATATATATATATATATATATATATATATATATATATATATATATATATGTGACACCCTCAAACCCAGTGCCACTTTCGTAACTCAAAACCCTTAATGAAACGATAAATAAAATTTCGCTGGTTTTACTTTCGGAAAATATATCTTTTGTGTAAGCAGATTCTGGGAATCGTGACCAAATTTTTTTCTCATTAATACATAAACTCACCACTCCGGATAACAGAACTACTCATATACAATAATTAGAACAAGATATATATATATACATATATATATATAATGGACAACAAGCCCCTTTACAAAAGAACGAATGATTACTAAACTTTCTAAAAAGCTATAAAACTAGGCAGCGGCAGTCTGGAACCATATCTCTAAAACCTATGGCCATCAGTAGCCGTTAACAGACTACCCAAAAACCACTGCCTCAAAAAAGGGTCTACACCCTAAGCTGGTCCGACTAATGGAAACCATTGGACAATCCCCCGGAGGGAAGTCCAATGCTGGAACCAGAGGAAGAACTCTGGGAACCTACATTCCCGTTCCCCTGTGGATGGGGATCGGAAGCATCCGAAGAATGATCCTCCGGGTCTTCCTGAGGATCTTCCTCAGGGTCTTCCTCCTCCTCCTCCTCTTCCCCCACATCTTCCACGACGTGCTCGCCCGCTACCAAAACAAAAGGCGGGGGAGGCGTCTGGGGTAGCTGTGGCTGCGGGGACTGTGCAGCGGGGGCGACCGACTCGATCACACCCTGCTCCATAAGGGCCTGCAGCATCAGCCCGATGGGAGGGAGAGGCACCTGGACGGTCTCCACTGTCCGAGTACTCTTCCGCGGTCCCGTCTCCGTCGTTCCGCTTACAGTGCAAACTGGTCCAGTATACGCCGCACTTTCCACCCCTGGGTGGATAACCCAAGCGGCTGGGTCTGTCCTTCGATCAAACGCTAGGACGCGCATCCCGGAGTGCGCTAGGTGATCCGGCTCTGGCTCCATCTGTAAACACGATACAATATATATCCAAGGACAACCCGTCCAAAAACATGCAAGGGTGAGAAACCAATATATGAATCCATAAACAACAACTATATGCCCAATCCACACAACAGACTCAAATCATCATATAACATGGCATATATCATTAAATACAAAAGGCAGTAAATGCACAAGGGTTTCGTACCCCACAATCAACGTTATCTCCTAAACGTATGCATGGCACTTCCATATATCTCAATATTCACACTAGATTACTAGATTTCCGGAAATCCCATCACCATTCGAAATGAGCTGATCAGGCTCCAATATTTGGCCCAAAAACGAGTACTTTGAATCCCATGACACTACGCGATTCTCACATGGGGGCGCAATCAGAAGTACTCCACAAGAAAACGGTCATACTGCATTGTCCAACTCAAGGCACAATACGTTCCCAGAACACGTATGACACCATTGTCCATCAAGGCACAATGTTATGACAAACAAGTCATCTCAGGTTCTCCCTGTTTATCAAGGTCCCCCGTATCACGGCACGTCTGCCCCGCATTTAATGCATGAGAAACCTATCTAGTTTCCGATAATGGATCTTTGTCGCATCAATATTTCCTCGTTGTAGCATCAACGCTAACAACCACCATAATGTCTTAGACTCTTTAAGCCTCAAAACATATTTTCTCAGAACAGGACACTTAGCCCAAAAACAACTTAAATCCCAACACCCCTAACCGATGCACCAGTCAAGGACGTTGGATTCAAGATCATAAAAACATCCTCAAGCTTACAGGACCACAAAGATTGTCCCTAAGCCGACAGGACCATAACTAACACGGATCCTTGATCCACGTGTTCTGCAGAACCCTAGAACCCCGACGTCTCGGTTTCTAGTTTCTAAGCTTTAAGCTTTAAAACCACTTTCCTTGAAAACTCGAAAACCAAAAACCCAAAATCTCCGATACTTACACAAAGTCATCGGGATCGGTTTTCCATAAAACAAAACTTGGTCCAGAGACCATTTCTTTTCTTTCGTTGTTTTTCGGTAAAATACGAACTTAAAACAAAACTTGCACAAACTCATTTTTCTTGAATAAACTCAGTATGACTTCGGAAATCACATTACTCAAAAGGGTTTTCTTATCAAATTAAGACATAGTGAAGGTTTCTAATGCCCTATTTGCTTTTAAACTTCACTTTTCCTTATCAAAACATATTTCAGACTTTTAAAGCTTTTAAGTTACACGATGTCGGATCCTAATCAAAATTAGGTCCTCTAATGCCTAAATCCCACAGCAGGGCACACATTACATCCATATAACCATTCAGCAAGTATAACATGCATTCAACTATATCAACAGTTACATCAATACATCAGCACATCAATGCATATTCCAATCAACAACAGTCAATCAAGAAATTAACTAACATCATGATATAACTATTTAAATACAATACAAATACAGTACAAATACAGTACAAACACCGATGCAGCACATAGCCGTCGGAAATGGAATTCCTCAGGTTTATCCCCTTACCTCTTGTAGCTTCCAGTTCAACTCGGAACACCCGATCAACTTGTTTCTCGTCCCAACACGCTGCCGATCACTACATACACGTAAAACATGTCGGCATTAACTTACAAAACGAAGATTTCTCCTAATGCACCACCCCTAGGGTTCGGCTCTACTACGCTAAAAATAGCTAGGGAGCTCCAAAATTTCTCATTTTCTGGATAACACCCTAACTAAGTGTGACAACCCTAGATATCAGATCAGATCATTAAAAACCAACCAAAACCCTACCCTACACCCATAGGGGGTTTCGGCCCCTACCTAGAAAACATAGCTAGAGGGATTTCTTGGCTCTAAGCTCTTGGATCATACAAGTATGTCATGAACCTAGGCCATAGAAACTGGTTTGGTACAGATACGATTTTCCTACAATTTTTCATGGATTTTCAAAGATTTTAGGGACAAAACCCTAACATCCTTGATCATGAAAATATAGGGAGAGAAAAGAGAGATTGAGAGAGATAGAGTTGAAGTACTACCTCCTATGAAGCTTTCCTCCAAGATTGGTGAAGATTACTCCACAAAAACTCAAGCTTTCTACCTCCAAAAATGGAGATTTTGAGAAGAAAAGAGAAAGAAGAGAAAGGAAGAGAAAAGAAGAAGATGAGGTGACTTTGGGGGAGGGGGCTGCCGAAAATGAGGGAAAGAAAATGAGAGGATGAGGGTAAAAGTTGTTAGATATTTAGGGTTTATTAGTTTAATAATAGGAAAGGTAAATTGGTAATAAAATTAACCAAGGGCAATTTGGTCAATTCACATCCCGATATTTGGAATCGTCCCGACACTCGTATGAATTCCTCAAATTACTTGATACAATTTTGGTATGAAAAACATCTGATCGTGGGTCTCGAAAAACCCTAAGACAGCTCGAATCGTCTCCTCGATCGATTATCGGCCCGAATATAAAATATTATTTATATTTTGGACGTCAGGACACATTTTAGGAAAAAGATAGAGGAATATATTCTAAGACTAATGGTTTCGTTCGTTAGTCCAGATTAGGTCGTGATAGTAGAAAACACTATCATCTGAAAAACGTAGATCGGTTTTCGTTCGAGTTTTCGACCCAAAACTTAACCGAAAAATCCTACGATTTTATAAAACAAGACTATGATCTTAGTTTTTCCAAAATCGTTTTCTAAAGCACAGATAAAAATATAAACTCATTAATTGAGTTTATCGTCCTTAGAAAGCATGAAAAATCGGGGTGTTACATTACTATCCCCCTTAAAATAATTTCGTCCTCGAAATTACATACCTGTGAACAGATAAGGATATTGTTCTCTGATGTTGTCCTCAGTTTCCCAAGTTGCTTCTCCAGTTGTATCATCCCAAATAACCTTGACTAAAGAGATTTGTTTTCCCCTCAGTTGTCTGACTCTCTTGTCCTCAATCCTTACAGGTGCGGTCTCATAAGACAGATTCTCTTTCAAGGGTACTTGATCAGGTTCAATTACATGAGATGGATCAGGAATATACTTCCTCAATTGTGAAACATGAAAGACATTATGTAAATTTGAAAGAAAAGGAGGTAAAGCAATTTGGTACGCTACTGGACCAATACGCCGAAGAATTTGGTATGGTCCAATGAATTTAGGAGTGAGTTTTCTGGATTTCATTACCCGACCTACCCCAGTCGTTGGATTGACTCTCATAAACACATGATCGCCTTCTTGAAATTCGAGAGGTCGTCTTCGCTTATCCGAATAACTCTTCTGTCTGCTCTGAGATGTCCTCATTCTTTCCCGAATCTGTTTGACTTTCTCAGTTGTCTCTTGCACAACCTCGGGTCCTAGAATTGTACTCTCTCCATCCTGATACCAACAAAGAGGAGTTTGACACTTCCTCCCATACAGAGCCTCATAGGGTGCCATCCCTATGCTTGAGTGATAACTGTTATTATACGTGAATTCAATCAGAGGTAACAGTTCATCCCAACTTCCTCGATTATCCAACACACAAGCTCTTAGCAAATCTTCTAACGATTGAATCGTTCGTTCTGTTTGTCCATCTGTCTGGGGATGGTATGCTGAACTTAGACGTAACTTAGTCCCCAAAGCTTGATGTAAGCTTTCCCAAAAACGCGATGTAAACTTCGGATCTCGGTCCGAAACAATACTCGAGGGTATCCCGTGTAATCTAATTACTTCTCTTATGTACACTTCAGTCAACTTTGCTACTGTGTAGTTTGTCTTTACAGGTAAGAAATGTGCCGATTTCGTCAACCTATCCACGATTACCCAAATCGAATCAAAGTTCCTTGGTGTTCGGGGTAAACTCACTACGAAATCCATAGAGATACTCTCCCATTTCCATTCCGGTACATCTAGGGATTGCAACATCCCTCCAGGTCTCTGATGTTCTACTTTTGCTTTTTGACAAGTTAGACATGATGCAACGTATTCTGCAACTTGTTTCTTCATACCTGGCCACCAAAATCTTTGTTTCATGTCCTGATACATCTTGGTTGCACCAGGATGCATACTCAATCCACTCTTATGGGATTCTTCAAGAATCATCTTTCTCATCTCCGGGTTGTTGGGTATACAAACTCGTCCATTACACCTTAAGATTCCATCTGCTCCCAAACTAAACTCACTAGCTCTCCCTTGTTCCACCAACACCCTTTTCTCTTGAAGAGATTCATCATTAGCTTGTTGCTCACGTATCTCTTCCATCAAACCATTAGAGATCTTAAGCATTCCAAAGCTTAGTTTCTTAGGACTTATTTCTAATCCCAAGTTCAGATCACGGAACTCTTCAATCAGTTTCAATTCTCTCACCATCATAGTTGAAATATGAACGGCTTTCCGGCTCAAGCATCTGCCACGACGTTCGCCTTCCCTGGATGGTATTGCAACGTGAAGTCGTAATCTTTTAAAAACTCCATCCATCGTCTTTGCCTCATATTGAGCTCCTTCTGGTCGAACAGATATTTCAAACTCTTGTGATCACTGAAGACATCGAATTTTGCACCATACAGATGGTGTCTCCATATCTTTAGTGCAAAAACCACTGCAGCTAATTCTAGATCATGGGTGGGATAATTCTTTTCATGAATCTTTAACTGTCGTGATGCATAAGCCACCACTTTGCGGTGTTGCATCAGCACACAACCTAGACCTTGATGTGAAGCATCACAATATACTTCATAAGGTTCACTCGGTTCTGGAAGTATCAGCACTGGTGAAGTAGTCAGAAGTTCCTTAATCTTTTGAAAACTTTCTTCACACTGATCAGTCCAAACAAAAGGTTGGTCTTTCCTCGTCAATTGAGTCAATGGTGACACAATCTTAGAGAATCCTTCAATAAACCTTCGGTAGTAACCGGCTAATCCAACAAAACTTCTTATCTCGGTTACAGTCTTTGGTTTTTCCCAAGCAAGTACGGCTTCTACCTTAGCAGGGTCCACAGAAATTCCTTGTTTTGTGATAACATGACCCAAAAATCCGACTTCTTCAAGCCAAAACTCACACTTAGAGAGTTTCGCATATAACATCTTTTCCCGCAAAACATGAAGGACTTGCCGTAAATGCTCCTCGTGTTCTTCACGATTCTTAGAATAAACTAGAATATCGTCTATGAACACTACAACAAACTTATCAAGAAACGGACGAAAAATCCGATTCATGTAGTCCATGAAAACAGCAGGTGCGTTTGTCACTCCAAAAGGCATCACGAGATACTCGTAATGTCCGTAACGAGTTCTAAAAGCAGTCTTTGGTATATCCTCCGTTTTCACTCGAATCTGGTGGTATCCTGACCTTAAGTCGATCTTTGAGAAAACAGCAGCTCCTCGCAGTTGATCCATCAAGTCATCAATCCTAGGCAACGGATACTTGTTCTTGATCGTAACCTTGTTCAGCTGACGATAGTCCACACAAAGTCTCGAACCTCCGTCCTTCTTTCTCACTAAGAGAACCGGCGCTCCCCATGGCGAAACACTTGGTCTGATGAACTGCTTTGATAACAAGTCCTCGACTTGTGTCTTTAACTCAGCAAGCTCAGTAGGCGACATTCGATATGCAGCTATCGATATCGGTCCGGTTCCTGGGATCAGATCGATGGAGAATTCTATGTCCCTCACAGGTGGCAAACCTGGAACATCCTCTGGAAACACCTCGGGAAAATCTCTCACAACAGGCATCTGACTCAGCTCGGTCTTCCCCTCGACTTCTAAGTTGGTTAAAAGCACGTATTTCGGATCTCCTTCTTTCAAAGAAGTTCTAACATGGTTGGCGGTTAAAAATCCAGAAATCTCAGTACTAGGAAAAATTAGGGTTTTATGTGCACAATCTAATAGGATCTGGTTGGAAGATAACCAATCCATGCCCAAAATTACATCTAACTGTATTAAAGGCAAACATATTAAGTCAACAAGAAAATGTCTATCCTGGATAACAATGGGACAGTTTAGACATATAGAATTCACAACAACAGGTTCAGCAGTGGGTGTAGAAACAATTAAATCAAATGGCAAGGAAGAAACAGATAACTCTAAACGTTTCACACAATCCATAGAAATGAATGAATGGGTTGCACCTGAATCAAAGAGCACTAATAAGAGATTACCGTCTATGTCACACACACCCTGTATCAGATCTTCGGAGTTCGAAGCCTCAGCACCACTCAGGGTATAAACTCTTCCCCTAGCCGTCGGTCGTTTGGCTCCACCACTCCTGTCCGCAGTTTGGACTGGATTCTGGGCTCTACAATCCCTGGCAAAATGACCTGGTTGTCCACAACGATAGCAATGGTCATTCCTCACAGTACAGTTGTTTGCCAAATGCGATGAATCCCCGCACTTGAAACATTTCCTCCCTTGGTTTTGCCCTCCTTGACCTCCACTGCCCGATGCACGAGCAATAGGTCGATAAGGTTGCTTCGGGAAGTTCCCAGGTGGTCGAGAATATGGTTTCTTCTGAATCTGTTTCCCTCTCTGGTCCTGAGATTGACCCTTGAATCGGAAAGGTCCTCCGACGTTTCCTCTATTGTCTCTCCCACGCTTCATTAGTTCTATTTGTCTGCTTTTCTCAACGAGCGCTTGAAAATTTCTAATTCCTTGCGGTAGGACCGACTCTTTTATCTCATACCGCAGTCCTCTCTCAAAAGCTTCGCATTTCCATTCTTCCTCAGGGTTATTCTGAAAGAAACGGAAATACTTGGCCAACGATTCGAACTTAGCTGCATATTCTCCGACTGACATATCTCTCTGTTGTAGTCGCAAGAATTCTTGCTCTTTCTCTGCTCTTGCACTCTGAGGGAAATATTTTCCCAAAAAGCGATCCTTAAACAGCGTCCACGAAATCACCTCGTGATTTACCTCCAGTAGTTGTTTCGTTCCCTTCCACCAATATTCCGCATCTCCTATCAGTAGGAATGTGGCATATGGCACCTTCACTTCTTCGGGACTACGTATCAACTCAAAAATTTTCTCAACTTCATGAATCCAAAGATTAGCTTTCTCAGGATCCACGTCACCAGAAAATTGTGGCGGATTCTGACGCCTGAAAGTAGTCAAGCTTCGACCCTCAGCGGCCTGGTCAGCACGGAGTTGTTCCTGAGCATTGTGGGCGTTCATGGTTGCAGTTTGGACAGCAATAGCCGCAGCCATGTTAGCCATTGCCTGAGCAGCAAAATCCATTCCAGTTGCTCCAGCAACATCCTCAGCTTGGACACCAGCTCCCCGACCGCGACCACGTCCACGGCCACGTCCACGTCCACGTCCACGTCCTGCTTCTGCTCCAATTTCTAGTTCCATATCTGACCTACAAGGCCCAAATTCAGTCAAATGGCAACCAGAAAATAAAGCAAATAAGCAGTTATAAACATACAACAGATCCAAGAGTAGTAACATCTCAACCCTTGGTTTCGCTACGCGAAACAGATTCGCTACGCGAACCAAAGAGTCTGCCTGAGAAACAAGGAACAGCTCCTCGGATTCGCGACGCGAACACTCATTCGCCTCGCGATCCTGGAAGCCTACATAACTCTCGGCCTCGCGATGCGAAAGTTCCTTCGCCTCGCGATAAGAAAACATGCCCTCTGCTTCGCGACGCGAAATCCAGTTCGCTACGCGAAACAGGGGTCCTGTCCGAGACACCACTCCTCTGCCTCGCGTCGCGAATCCCATTCGCCACGCGATGCAGAGAACACATCTAGAAAGCTTCTCTGCCTCGCGACGCGAAATACATTTCGCTTAGCGAATCAGAGGCCATGCAACTCCACTCCTCTGTCTCGCGACGCGAACTCAATTCGTCACGCGACGCAGAGGACCTACCTGAGAGACAGAGCACTATTTCTCTGGCTCGCGACGCGAATTTCGGTTCGCTACGCGATCCAGAGAGCATGCAACTCCCCTCCTCTGCCTCGCGACGCGAGATCCATTTCGCTACGCGATGCAGAGAACATACTCGAGGAACAGAGCATCATCTCCCTGCCTCGCGACGCGAATTCCCATTCGCTACGCGAGACAGAGAACATGCCCTAAGAAACTTCTCGGGCTTGCGACGCGAATCACTTTCGCCTCGCGAATACAGAGATCACACAACAGCAAACACAACAGACCTATTCCCCAAGGATTCCCGAAAGACTCGACCAGCTCTGATACCACTAATGTGACACCCTCAAACCCAGTGCCACTTTCGTAACTCAAAACCCTTAATGAAACGATAAATAAAATTTCGCTGGTTTTACTTTCGGAAAATATATCTTTTGTGTAAGCAGATTCTGGGAATCGTGACCAAATTTTTTTCTCATTAATACATAAACTCACCACTCCGGATAACAGAACTACTCATATACAATAATTAGAACAAGATATATATATATACATATATATATAATGGACAACAAGCCCCTTTACAAAAGAACGAATGATTACTAAACTTTCTAAAAAGCTATAAAACTAGGCAGCGGCAGTCTGGAACCATATCTCTAAAACCTATGGCCATCAGTAGCCGTTAACAGACTACCCAAAAACCACTGCCTCAAAAAAGGGTCTACACCCTAAGCTGGTCCGACTAATGGAAACCATTGGACAATCCCCCGGAGGGAAGTCCAATGCTGGAACCAGAGGAAGAACTCTGGGAACCTACATTCCCGTTCCCCTGTGGATGGGGATCGGAAGCATCCGAAGAATGATCCTCCGGGTCTTCCTGAGGATCTTCCTCAGGGTCTTCCTCCTCCTCCTCCTCTTCCCCCACATCTTCCACGACGTGCTCGCCCGCTACCAAAACAAAAGGCGGGGGAGGCGTCTGGGGTAGCTGTGGCTGCGGGGACTGTGCAGCGGGGGCGACCGACTCGATCACACCCTGCTCCATAAGGGCCTGCAGCATCAGCCCGATGGGAGGGAGAGGCACCTGGACGGTCTCCACTGTCCGAGTACTCTTCCGCGGTCCCGTCTCCGTCGTTCCGCTTACAGTGCAAACTGGTCCAGTATACGCCGCACTTTCCACCCCTGGGTGGATAACCCAAGCGGCTGGGTCTGTCCTTCGATCAAACGCTAGGACGCGCATCCCGGAGTGCGCTAGGTGATCCGGCTCTGGCTCCATCTGTAAACACGATACAATATATATCCAAGGACAACCCGTCCAAAAACATGCAAGGGTGAGAAACCAATATATGAATCCATAAACAACAACTATATGCCCAATCCACACAACAGACTCAAATCATCATATAACATGGCATATATCATTAAATACAAAAGGCAGTAAATGCACAAGGGTTTCGTACCCCACAATCAACGTTATCTCCTAAACGTATGCATGGCACTTCCATATATCTCAATATTCACACTAGATTACTAGATTTCCGGAAATCCCATCACCATTCGAAATGAGCTGATCAGGCTCCAATATTTGGCCCAAAAACGAGTACTTTGAATCCCATGACACTACGCGATTCTCACATGGGGGCGCAATCAGAAGTACTCCACAAGAAAACGGTCATACTGCATTGTCCAACTCAAGGCACAATACGTTCCCAGAACACGTATGACACCATTGTCCATCAAGGCACAATGTTATGACAAACAAGTCATCTCAGGTTCTCCCTGTTTATCAAGGTCCCCCGTATCACGGCACGTCTGCCCCGCATTTAATGCATGAGAAACCTATCTAGTTTCCGATAATGGATCTTTGTCGCATCAATATTTCCTCGTTGTAGCATCAACGCTAACAACCACCATAATGTCTTAGACTCTTTAAGCCTCAAAACATATTTTCTCAGAACAGGACACTTAGCCCAAAAACAACTTAAATCCCAACACCCCTAACCGATGCACCAGTCAAGGACGTTGGATTCAAGATCATAAAAACATCCTCAAGCTTACAGGACCACAAAGATTGTCCCTAAGCCGACAGGACCATAACTAACACGGATCCTTGATCCACGTGTTCTGCAGAACCCTAGAACCCCGACGTCTCGGTTTCTAGTTTCTAAGCTTTAAGCTTTAAAACCACTTTCCTTGAAAACTCGAAAACCAAAAACCCAAAATCTCCGATACTTACACAAAGTCATCGGGATCGGTTTTCCATAAAACAAAACTTGGTCCAGAGACCATTTCTTTTCTTTCGTTGTTTTTCGGTAAAATACGAACTTAAAACAAAACTTGCACAAACTCATTTTTCTTGAATAAACTCAGTATGACTTCGGAAATCACATTACTCAAAAGGGTTTTCTTATCAAATTAAGACATAGTGAAGGTTTCTAATGCCCTATTTGCTTTTAAACTTCACTTTTCCTTATCAAAACATATTTCAGACTTTTAAAGCTTTTAAGTTACACGATGTCGGATCCTAATCCAAATTAGGTCCTCTAATGCCTAAATCCCACAGCAGGGCACACATTACATCCATATAACCATTCAGCAAGTATAACATGCATTCAACTATATCAACAGTTACATCAATACATCAGCACATCAATGCATATTCCAATCAACAACAGTCAATCAAGAAATTAACTAACATCATGATATAACTATTTAAATACAATACAAATACAGTACAAACACCGATGCAGCACATAGCCGTCGGAAATGGAATTCCTCAGGTTTATCCCCTTACCTCTTGTAGCTTCCAGTTCAACTCGGAACACCCGATCAACTTGTTTCTCGTCCCAACACGCTGCCGATCACTACATACACGTAAAACATGTCGGCATTAACTTACAAAACGAAGATTTCTCCTAATGCACCACCCCTAGGGTTCGGCTCTACTACGCTAAAAATAGCTAGGGAGCTCCAAAATTTCTCATTTTCTGGATAACACCCTAACTAAGTGTGACAACCCTAGATATCAGATCAGATCATTAAAAACCAACCAAAACCCTACCCTACACCCATAGGGGGTTTCGGCCCCTACCTAGAAAACATAGCTAGAGGGATTTCTTGGCTCTAAGCTCTTGGATCATACAAGTATGTCATGAACCTAGGCCATAGAAACTGGTTTGGTACAGATACGATTTTCCTACAATTTTTCATGGATTTTCAAAGATTTTAGGGACAAAACCCTAACATCCTTGATCATGAAAATATAGGGAGAGAAAAGAGAGATTGAGAGAGATAGAGTTGAAGTACTACCTCCTATGAAGCTTTCCTCCAAGATTGGTGAAGATTACTCCACAAAAACTCAAGCTTTCTACCTCCAAAAATGGAGATTTTGAGAAGAAAAGAGAAAGAAGAGAAAGGAAGAGAAAAGAAGAAGATGAGGTGACTTTGGGGGAGGGGGCTGCCGAAAATGAGGGAAAGAAAATGAGAGGATGAGGGTAAAAGTTGTTAGATATTTAGGGTTTATTAGTTTAATAATAGGAAAGGTAAATTGGTAATAAAATTAACCAAGGGCAATTTGGTCAATTCACATCCCGATATTTGGAATCGTCCCGACACTCGTATGAATTCCTCAAATTACTTGATACAATTTTGGTATGAAAAACATCTGATCGTGGGTCTCGAAAAACCCTAAGACAGCTCGAATCGTCTCCTCGATCGATTATCGGCCCGAATATAAAATATTATTTATATTTTGGACGTCAGGACACATTTTAGGAAAAAGATAGAGGAATATATTCTAAGACTAATGGTTTCGTTCGTTAGTCCAGATTAGGTCGTGATAGTAGAAAACACTATCATCTGAAAAACGTAGATCGGTTTTCGTTCGAGTTTTCGACCCAAAACTTAACCGAAAAATCCTACGATTTTATAAAACAAGACTATGATCTTAGTTTTTCCAAAATCGTTTTCTAAAGCACAGATAAAAATATAAACTCATTAATTGAGTTTATCGTCCTTAGAAAGCATGAAAAATCGGGGTGTTATATATATATATATATATATATATATATATATATATATATATATATATATAGGAGAGATCGATTTACATTGGTTTAAGTCATTTTTCGCTTACACTTACATCTAATCATTGATCTTATCACATCCAAAGGTGTAAACTATATATGAAAATCACAATCACTATTGGATGAAAATAAATCAATGACTGATGGTGGGGATAAACAAAAAATGACGTACACTGATATATATTAATCACTTATATATATATATATATATATATATATATATATATATATATATATATATATATATATGAATAAATCTTGACCATTCATCAACAACTAAAAATAAATGCATGTCACTTTTTTAAATAGTTATATAACCATTAAAGTTGTAAATTGTAACAATTGAAAAAGAGTGCTTCATGAATTTTGCTATAAGTAAATTTTATTAAAAAATCTATTCGTCATTATAAATTATTTATTGTTTGAAACTGTCATATAGTTTTGAAGATTGAAAAAATTGTCTTCTTTTTATCCAACTTATCACTTATAAAACTTTACAGTTCTTTTGTTGGGAAAGGAGATTAAGAAATGAGAGATTGTCTTATTATCGGATTAAGAAAAAGTTACTTGAAAATGAATTTGAGTGTAAACTGAGTACATAAGAATATATACATCATTGATTAATTAAAGTATATTCTAAAATAACATGCATCGAATTATAAAAAAATAAATATTTTAAATTAATGTATATATCACTACAAAAAAACAATGGTTTAGCGACCGAACAATTAGGTCGCCAAAAGCACCATATTGGTCGCTAAACATATTAACGACCAAATCAACGACCAACTATGGTCGGTTGCCAAAGTCTTGATCGCTAAGCGATTTAGGGATGGTTTGCTTATTAGTCGCTAATTACCGATAGAAATGGTGGTCTCTAAAAAGGGTCTCCAGCACGTGATATGTGACCAAATCAACAACCAAAATTTTGAACTTTTGTGATGATATATTTGTTCGCTAAGTTCCAACACTCACATTTTAGCGATCGCGTTAGATCGGTCACTAAGTGTAAATGGTTCTGTTTAGCGACCGATTAAATTCGGTCACTAAATTTTTTTATTTTTTTAAAATTAAAATTCAGTTTTAGAAAAGTTTTTACTAAAATAAAGTTATATAAAAATTAATTAAATGTTATAAATAGAGTTACCATAAAATAAAATAGTTCAATAGAATGTATGCTATTAATTAAATATATCAAATCCAATAGTGCCGACAAAATGTAATACAACCAATCCAGACAAAATGTAATACAACCAATGAACCTAATCTATGTGAGGGAGGGCGAGGGGAGCAGGCTATCATCGTCATTGTCATCAGCAGCGGCATCAGCAGCAATGACATCATCGTGGCGACCCGCACCAGAACTATAGGGATGGAATCCTAAGAATCTGTACAGCTCCTGCATGCGGCTATCCTGTTGCTGCAAGCGATGCCGTAACTCCCGGATATTGTTGTCCCTCGTCGCTAGCTCTGCATTAAGGTAGGCGATGACCTCTCTTACGTCCGGGGTAGGGCTAAAATCTGACTGTCCGCGTGGCGCTGATGAGGCCACAAACTGATCCCCCACCTGAGCTAGGCCATAAACATGGCCCTTCTTATTTTTTCCTCCAATCACCTGCAAGAAAAGGGCATTGTCAGAGACAACAGAGTGTTCTTGCCCCTGACTAGTGGCCTCATCTCGAAGGCCGTGGAACTCGTCCTGCATAATATGTCAAACATTAGCTTATATATATATATATATATATATATATATATATATATATATATATATATATAAAAATATTAAAAAACAATGGCAAGCGAATAACGAAGAAAAATTAAAGTTTACTTACAACAAGGACCCTAGCCTTGGGGCTGACCCAGTCCCCACGCTTGGTCTTGTTCCTCTCCATGACCTCAAATGTCGTGGGTTCTCACTGTATCTCTTTCGCCTGCATATGTAAAAGAAGAACCTGCAATTTTTAATACTAAAAAAGAAACAATAAACTTGAACTTAACTTTAATTTTGAGTTTTACTTACTAGCCTATGCAAGTGCTCAAGAATGGATATAGAGCCATCGTGGTACAGAGGAGCTCCAGCATCTGCAGTCCGATTTTGCTTGCCAATCGCCGCCTTCTCGGATCTCGTTGAATGCATTCTTAACCATCTTGGACCCTCTCGACTCAAAGGCTTGTCGTATCTGATTCTCGTCCGGAGCCAACAACTTATAGTGTGCCTACAAGAATTCAAAATATGTTAGCAAAAAAAATCAAACTGACATATAACTAAACGAAAAATAAAATAAAAAAACTTCGCCTAAAATCCTCCCTAAACCACATATCCCGAGTGTTCTGGTTGATTTTCTTCCATGTGGGCTAGGGCTCGTTATAATTGCCCCAGAAACACTTGGGAATCTACTTTTGGGGCCTGTCTGGAGGGTCGAATCTATGAGAAAAAAATCAGTGCATTAGTTAATAAGTGAACATAATTAATAAATAACTGTAATTATAAATTTAAAAACACAATCATAATTAATAAATAACTTACCATAACTTGGCTCTGGGGCGAATCCGTGTCCTCCCATTTGTGGGATCTCTCATCCTCGGCTCACTAGCCACCCCCTCGTAATGTTGCGCAGATGATACCAGTGTGGCTGGTGTGGCCGATGTGGCAGCCACGGTAGATGGTAAGGGTCGTGTGGCTGCCATAGTAGACGGTGCGCATGCTGCAACTGATGAGGATGGACCGTCACTGGGCTGCGAACCATGAAAGCCAACAACACTAGCTCGGGCCTGTTGGAGGGTGATGAGAAATGGGTGGAAGCCTGTCTCCTACCACGACCCCTAACACGACCACCATGAGTGGGACCACCTCCACGAGGGTGTCAAACTCGACCTGTGTTATCTGCCATCTGTTTCAAGAAAACACGAAATCCATGGTTATCAACAATATATATAGGAGATGTATCCAGTGAGAAGAGTGTTTTTATATGACAGTGAGAGGAGGAAATCTTAGCCTTTGGGTCAAACCATGAATGGTCAAGATTAGAACATACATGACGTTTTTAAGTGATCACATGACCACTAATTAACTTTTAATCTTGACCATCCAAGAATGGTTTTAAAGGCCAAGATTTGCTCGTCTCACTCTCACATAAAAAACCACTCTGACTAGATATGCCCTTATATATATATATATATATATATATATATATATATATATATATATATATATATATATATATATATATATAATGTGTTAGATCCTAACCTGTGGTTTTCTAGACCAAAACAAGTGAGTCATCTTCTCATTCATGTTCGTACACAGTTTTTTATTCAATGCACAACTACATCACTATACTGGATGTTACAACAACTACAAATTAAAAATTGGCAAACCTACATAATTTTTTTAATATACAAATTACCTAAGTGGAGTCTGGATCACTGAAATCACCCCACTCTCCTCACCATCAGATGAGAGGTATGCATCCTTGCTAGATTCGTTGGAGAATTCTTATGAAAGAAGGGACTTTATTAGAGTCATGGTTGTAAACATGTATTAGCTATGCATTTTTACATTCACGAACTACTGAAGAATCTTTTTACATACTGGATATTTCTGTACTCATTTCCGAGAGATAAAATCCTTCTATATACATTCCCGTGAGAGTAAGACCAAGAAAATTTCTTCTGTCGAAATATTTCTTCCTTAATTATCGAGGACCGAGTAGCAATCAAGTTCAACTCATTACCCTCAACTCAAGTGGACGAGCAAGAAGACGTTTCGATCTTTGAAGGATTAGTTGGGAGTAAGTGTACTACTCTAACTACGAACATCCTGTCAGCAGGATAGACGAGAAGAGAGAGGTGTCCTGTTAAAGTATGGTGCGGTGGATGAGATGTGGAACCTGGGGATCAAGAGGGTCCTGTCCAGTTTTGAGTCGCGAAATGTCGAGGACGAAATTTTTTTTAAAGGGGTAGTAATGTAACACCCCGATTTTTTAGTTTTCCTTTTTATGCAGTATTTTAACGCTAGTATTTTATTCGAGGTCTTAGAAATAGAAATAAAATATTCTGACCAAATAGGAATGTACTACACAACTTTAGGAGGCCACGGTTAAGATTCGGGCAAAAGTTCAAACGGAGCCCGGTCTGCGTTTTTCACAGATAGTAGCCTTTTTCTACTATCGAGACCTAATTTGGACTCGTGATCGAGACAGTAAGTGTCAGGATTTAATTTCCTACATCTTTGATAAGATTCGTGCCGACGTCCCAAAAATAATAATAAAATATTATATTCGGCCGTTTAATCGAATCGGGAGGCGTTTGGAGTCGTAAAGGGATTCGACGAGACCCGACAACGGATATGCTTGATGCCACATCATGCTAGATCACTTGGGAGAGTATGCCAGAGTCGTTATGACGATCGAGAATTTCGAGACGCGAAATTACCAAAATATCCCTAACTTAAGCTTTTCACCTTTTACCATTTTACCCTTGAACCAAATGACCTTTTTACCCTTAAGTGACATTTAAAAGGCTGAACACAGCCCCTCTCAGCCCCTATTCACACACAGCCCCCCTCCCAAGCAAGAACTCCATAGTTGTTCTTGAGGAAAAATCTATTTCTCCTTGAAAACCTTGATTCACTTGTTGAAATCACTTGATTCCTTGGCCAATCTTCCTCCATTCTAAGGTAAGATCACTTCTATGATCTCTTAGCTTCTTGAATCTCTCTCAATATCAAGATCAAAACTCCATTTTCATGAAACTCATTCTTAGATCTAAAAGATTGAAAATCCATAGGAAATTGTAGAAAAATCCTTTTGATGTGAAACAATTTCTATGAACTCATCTCATCATTCTCTACCTAAACCCAAGAGCTTATGATTCAATTCTCATCCTAGCCCATTTACCCCAATATGGCCGAACCCTAAGAGTGATGATGAAAAGTGTTTTTCATCAAATTTTTGATTTCTAACACTTGATTCCATCCTTAGCTTTCCAAGTGTTCTTGAATCCAAGTGATGGAAAAACAAATCAATTCATAGCCTAGTTTGCCCCAAAATGGCCGAGAGTCGCAAGAGAAAAATCCATGAGTCTTGTTTCACATTTTTGAGTCATAGGACTTGAATTAGTTTTAACAAAGCTTATGAGCCAACTATCCAAAAGGTTGGAACCAAATGAGATCCCTAGCTTTTTTACCCTTTCATGGCCGAACCCTATGCCTTTTAGGGGAATAAAAATTGCAGGTTGATGTTGTATATTGATGTTGATTTGTGGTTTGAATTGTATTGTGTTTGATTGTTTTAGGCGACGCGAAAGAAGCCGAAGCCGGAGCCGAGAACCGATCGAGTTTGGGTTGAACACTTTTTGTGAGGTAAAGGGAGGTAGTTCATTTAAGTTTGGTAGCTTCATAGTGCATGTTTGATATATGTGTCATGATGTCTTGATTGATGATTTAGAGATGTGTTGAATGATATTTGAAGTTGTTTTACTTAATGAAACTTCTTTGCACACTTGTTGATAATTTGTGGCGTGGATGCCTTAGTTGATATTATGATGATGATTATGGATTTTTTGATGTCTATATATATATATATATATATATATATATATATATATATATATATATATCCTGGATGAGCATAGGACTGGCTATGTCTCGATAATTATTAAAAGACTCGAAAAATCGAATCAAAGTTTTGAAAACCGTGTTTGAAATCAAAAAGTGATTTTTGGAAAACGTGTTGCTTTTCAAGAAAAGTTAAGTTTCCTTTTTGAAAAGTATGTTCTTTTGAAAAGTAAAAGGTAATTTTGTGAAAAGTTGTGCTAAACGTGCTTTGTTTCAGTAAAGTGTTTTAAAAAGGCGTGAAGCCTTAGAAAACGGTTTTGTTTTCAAGAAAGGTGTTTTTCCCGGAAAATATTTCCTTTGATAAAGAAATTTTTGTTTCATGAACAATAAATGTGTTTTGTTTTCTAAAGTTGTTTTGATGGAATAAAACCAAAAGATGTTTTGTTTTCCAAAGTTGTTTGAGAAAAGGAAACCAAAAGAAAAATGATGAACCTTTTGAGATGAACCCAAACCTAGTGGCCGAGACATCGGGGCTAGTGTTTTGTGGATTGAGCACTCGGACTTCATGTCTTGTGTTTTTGCTTTGAGTGGGCTTAATTATAATGAGTCGTGGACTTTATGTCTCGACATTTGAAAGAATGAACGCAAAGAAAATAGAAAAACTTTCTGTGTACATGCATGAACCGGCAGACGTGCCATTTGAAACCGAGCTACAACTCTAGTAGTTGAGAATTTAATCAGTCAAGACCACTAGGTCTATAGGGGCATTCTGTGTTCGAGATCCCACAAGTGGTCGGGGCGTAGCAACCCCGTGCTGTGGTAAATCGGCTGCCAAACACGAATGAACTCGATCAGAGACTGGCGTATTCAGGATATGGTTATGACGTGGTACCCTGGAACAATTGGAGCTCGGATCTAAATAGAGAGGTCAACTCATGAGGACAATTGTGTTACGGGTGTTACTACGGCTTATCGCTCGATGTTGGGAAGTTAGAATCTCCGGAGTACATGAATTAGAAAGATGATATTGAAGTCTCATGCATTATTATAACTCATGATAGTGTTTGAGATGTTATATTGTGTTATATAGATAACTGCTTATATAACTGTATTTATCTGTGGATGTTTATACTGCTGTTTGTCGCCTGTGCGGTTATCGTGATAAACTTTATATGAGTATCTTACCTTTGCCTGTATGTTGGACACCTTGTTGTGTTTTTGGAACACATGTACAGATGATGATCATAGGTCCCCGCGGAGACGTGAGGACTCGGATGACGGAGTGTTCTGAAGGAGTTGACGTTGGGTTGTATCCCAATGGCTACTTTTAGCCGACCAGCTTAGGAGTCTTTTGTTTTGAGCAGTCTTATATTATTTTACTGCATGCTTTTGAACTTATGCTTCTAAGCCTGTAATATGTTATATATTAGACTAGGTTTTATGTTATGTTTATATTTTCTGAACAGTGAATACTGATGTGCTATAAGGAGTTTATTTCTTCATCTTGAATTTGTATTGCTTGTGCATGCAGAAATTTTTTTGAACCGCGTTTTCAAACGTAGCTACTTAATTAAAGTATTTTTCGAAAGCAACCAGCGTTTTATTTTCTTGATTTATTTCCGCTTTAGAGTCCGAGTATGTAGCACCCGCGAGGGGGGTGTTACACTTTGCAGTCTGGGAGTAAGCGGGAAGTACCCCATTGTTTTAAGGGGGTTCTTTTTTCAACGCCCCTTTTATCGTTTTGATCTTATAACGGTCATGTTAGAACCAAAATAGTAATGGCTAATGACCCCTAGAAGTTTTAATGATTAACAAAATTATTATATGTTTATGAATATACTTGAAGTACAGATTATATTAATCCATAAGGTCAAAAAGACCTTGTATATGTTTCTAACTTCAGACGGACTCCCAAAAGGAACATTGTTTCTCAACATCCAAAGTTACATCTAGCTCATAAAGGAAAAAAAGCTCAAAGCAATATATGCGTCCAAAGAAACATTGTGGTTCGTCCAAAAGACTTTTTGGACTTTAGTGGTAAAAGTCTTACGTACAGTTATTATATAGTATTGTGTGCGTCTAACTTTCTATACAATTTGTGCATCCAACTTTCTATATAAAGTGTGCGTGCGTCCAACTTTCTATATACTTGTGCGTCCACTAACCTTATTTTGCAGATGACGTGGCTCTTTTTCAAAAGTCTTGATTGGTTTTAAAAAGAAAATATCTTTTCACATAAGACAAAAGAAGGTACAGACGTCGTACACTGTAAACCACGTAGAGTAAAGAATCACGTAGAGCAAAATGCTTGTCCACCAAAAAGGCAAATCAGTTTGCTACAATTCAAGCTGCTATTCTACCAAAAGCAACCTTGCCTCCTCATTTTGGAAGGACAAATATTGAACGGAGAACAGCTAGCAAATGGACTTGTGCCTAACGGAGATTTCTCTGTGTCTAAATCGAAAAGTTTCTTACCTTTTGAATTCGGAAGGTCAAACAAAGCTATAAGAAGACCCTCTTCTAAAGAAGCAAAAAAAAAAAAAAAAAAACAGAGCAAGAAAACATTCAAGAGAGAATTCATTGTGCAACAAAAAGCTTCAAAGCATTCACTCTCTAGAAATTGATCTTTAAGTCTTCTTATTCTTTCATTGTAAACTTAAAAACAGATTGTTAAGAGTTGTATCGTGTTATACTCTCACTCTTAGTGAGTTTGTAAAAAGCTCGAAAAACCTCACCCAAGTCTTAGGATTTGTTGAGCCTGGAGAGGCTTGTCTGTAAAAGAATAATTGTAGCCTGAAGATGTGTAGAATACTTGGAGTTGTAGTCATGGAGTGAATAGGAAACAACTTGTGAAAAAGTGCTAAGTGATTTAGTGGAAAAACCTTCTCAGGGAAGGGACTGGACGTAACTCTTTGATTTGAAAAAGTGAACCAGGATATATCTCTGTGTGAATCTATCTATCCCTATCTTGTTAAGTTTATTTATTTACTTACTTGAGGATTGAAAACAAAGTCTCTTAAATGCTGGCTATCGTTTTGTTTTGTTCTTTCATCTTACTTGTCTAAAACGCTTTTCAGAAAAGGCTTTCGAAAATTAGTTAAGAAACACAATTCAACCCCCTTCTTGTGTTTCCCTATTTCACTTTCAGTTGGTATCAGAGCTCAGCCTCTGCGTTGAGCATTTAGCCGTGCTTGAGGAAAAGATCCAAAGCTCGATGGCAGGACAAGGGATGCCCAGTGGGAGTTAACCTCTTTTGGAAGATACCTTCTTTACTAGACCGTCTTTTTTCAATGGCACTCACTACCTCTACTAGAAAGAAATATTCAAAGGATTCATCTTGAGCATCAGCTCTGCTCTTTGGCCATTAATCATGAATGGTCCCCACATCGTCAACAATCCTGATGGCAGTGAGAAAGATGAAGCTCAGTGGACCGAAGATGAGAGAAGAAGGATGGAGCAAAACTACAAAGCAAGATACACCTTGATGTGTGCTCTTAGTCCAGACGAGTTCCAAAAAATTCATGCATGTGAATTAGCGAAACAAATCTGGGATACTCTATCCAATGTTCATGAAGGAACATCCAAAGTGAAGGATTCAAAGATCATTATTCTTATGAGCCAATATGAAATGTTCACAATGGAAAATGGAGAAACCATAGTTGATATGATACGTCGTTTCCAAACTATTATCAATAATCTCAAATCTCTTGAAAAAGTGTATACTACAAAAGAAAATGTTACGAAGATCCTCAGGAGTTTACATAAGGAATAGAGACCACTCATCACGGCAATCACTCAAGCCAATGATCTGTCAACCTTGACCTTAGATGATCTTGTGGGACCTCTTCAAGTTCATGAGCAGGAGCTTAACCAGGACAACCCAACAAAGAAAGGCAAGACTATTGCCTTAAAAAGTCAAAAAGCAAGTAGCTTGAAAGTTCTCAAAGCAAATGAGTCCAGCAATGAAAATGATCAAGATGAAGAAGAAGAATCTGATAATGAGCCGTCTCTCATATAAAAGAAACTTGAACGTATTCTGAAAAAGAAAAACATGAGAAGAAGACCCTTTACAAAGAAAAACGTCAAAGACCATGGTGAAACCAAGGACAAAAATCCAATGGTTTGCTATGTGTGCAAGAAACCAAGCCACTTCAAGGCTGAGTGCCCTCAGCTGAAAGATAAGAAGAAGTTCTTCAAAAAGAAAAGCAAGAATCTCATGGCAACATGGGAAGACCTTGACTCCTCTGAAGAAGAAGAAAACGAAGAAGAGGCAAACCTATGTCTCTGGTCTGAAAATCATCTCTTTGAAGAATCTTCTGAAGAAGAGGAACAATCTACCTCTTCAATCATCTCATATCTTGAGGTTGAGTCATAAAGAGATTTCAGTAGTCTTTCTATAAGCAGACCACCTATTTTCTATGGAACTGGTGATTATGCACGTGGAGAGAACTATTCATCAGATTCAACTTAGAACAAAATGTTGATGACCTATGGAGAGCATACACCGATGATAAGTTTTGTCCTACTACTATTATCAATGGTGAACGCACAGTTAAACCAAGGGCTAATTGTTCTGAAGAAGAACAAAGAAGAGTGAGAATCAATGTTAGAGCTGTTTACACTCTTACGTGTGCCCTGGATGAAAGAACTGTCAACATTGTGATGTATTGTGATATTTCAAAAATAGTGCTTGACATGCTTGGCGCCCTATTTATGAGAAGGCGACCTGCTCGTTCTGGAGAACCACCTATTTATCAATCATCAGAATATGTAGCTTGGAAAGAAAACTTCAAATCCTCTGTAACAACCCAAGGATCAGAAGAACACTGGAAAACTCTCACTGATGAAGCATTCTGCCCCATCATCATCATCATCAATGGAGAATACACGATGAAACCTCTAGAAAATTGCACCTTAGAGGAAAGAAGAAGAGTTGCTCTTGATTGTGAAGCAAGAGCTTTTCTGTTTCGAAGTGTACACGGAGCAAGAAGAGAAGCCCTGACTGAAGAAACAACTGCTTGGGGAATGATAAACCTAATGGATATTCTGGCAAGATCTCCACCTACATCCCCAACAGCAGATATGTGTCTTATGGCAAATATATCCTCTGAAATAGAAATAGAAGAGGAAGAGGTAAATATATCTGAATATTCTAAAGATGCATATGATGAGCTATTAAATGAATCATGCATTATTTATTCTGAATATAAAGCTCTTAAAATAAAATTTTCCAAACTCAATAAAGACTTTGACAAAGTCAAAATTGAGAATGGAGAACTAAGAGAAGAGATAATCAGTCTAATTGAAGTCTCAAGTTCTAAGTTCAGTACATCCTGTGAAGTTGAGAAACTTGAGCATCAAGTTGCTTACTTAACTGATAGTCTATCTAAATTAACTGATGGATCTAAGAAGCTTAATTTGATTATTAGATATAGATCTCCTTATGATAAATTCGGCATTGGATATGAAAAAGAAAATCCAAAAATTTCTTACAAGAAAACTAAGATAAAAAGAGTAATGTATTGTTCTATTTGTGGTAAAAATGGACACTTTGCGTCCAAATGTTTACACAAAAGAAATGCTAGAACTAATAAGTTACCAGCAACTAACCAAAAAGGACCCAAGTCTATCTGGGTACCTAAGAGTAGGATAATCTCTGTTGCAGACTTGCTTGACAACAGGAAGAAAACACCAATCATGGTACTTGAAAGTGGATGCTCATGACACATGACGGGAGAAAAGTCTATGTTCCTAGACCTAAAGCCAAAGTCTGAAGGATCAATTGTATTCGGTGGCAATCAAAAGGGAAGGATTGTAGGTATTGGTAAAATTGGTAAGAATAATTCTCCCTCTATAAATAATGTGTTGTTGGTTGAAGGGTTAAAACATAATCTTCTTAGCATAAGCCAATTGTGTGACAGCGGGTTTGTGGTTTCTTTCAACAAAGATAAATGTATAGTCAGATATGCTGATAGGTCAACTCTATTTACTGGTAAAAGGAAAAACAATATATATAAAATTGACTTGGAGGACCTCTCTAATCAAAATGTATCATGTCCCATGTCCGTGAATGATGAACAATGGATTTGGCACAAGAGACTTGGTCATGCAAGCCTGAGATTAATCTCAAAGCTACAAAAGCATAACCTCGTAAGAGGATTACCAAAGCTTGCCTATAAATCTAATGTTCTCTATGATGCCTGTCAAAAGGGGCAACAAGTTAAAAATTCTTTTAATTCAAAGAATATTGTTTCTACATCCAGACCTTTAGAATTGCTACATTTAGATTTGTTTGGTTCAACAAGGACTGCCTCCCTAAGTGGAAAGAAATATGGGCTTGTCATTATCGATGATTATTCTAGATGGACATAGGTGATGTTCCTAGCTCACAAAGACGAGTCTTTTGAAGTATTCTCAATATTCTACAATAGGATTCAGAATGAGAAAGGTATATGTATCAACTCAATTCGAAGTGCTCATGGAGGAGAGTGTTGCTATAAAAATGGTTGATGTGCTTGTGCAAGTATACACAATCGTTTAACAAGTAATAAAGTGTAAGAGAGATCGTTCCCACGAGGATTATATGGTGAATCAAGTACAAGTTTGAATTAATGGTTCTATTAGTCAAGATTAACTAACAAATAATTTGTGTGTATGTATCCAGGACAGTTTTGGTAAAAGTAAATGCTAGAGCAATAAAAACAGATTTGTTAACAGAATGAGTAAAACAGCTACGGGGAAGTGTCCCTTGCAACTTCCGTCTAGTTCAGTTATGCGTTTGCAATGCTACGGCAATTTGGCTCCAGGAAATGAAAGTTTGTTTTCCAATAGTTCTGAGATGAACTTCACTAAACGTCTCCTATTCCTAGGTCCATATTAGTTACATTCATGCCTCACTTAAGCTCATTCCAGCTAGCCTAAGAGTTAGAATGTTCATTCCTAAATCACTCTTCATCATAATTTTCCAATTAATGATTTTACTCTTATCTATAAAACAGTTCTGCTACACTTAGCTTTTCTAAGCAGCCGTGAGCTCAAGTTCTAACTAAGGTGATCAAGCTCAATTAAAACACAACCAAATCAGATTTATAGAAAATGCAATAGCAAGGCATAGCATAACATTCATTTGAAATCCATTACAAGTTCAAGATCCCATAGCTACAAGAGGTTTAGCTCATATTGAGCTTACAAAAACAAAGAGAAAAATAAGAAATGGAAGAAGAAGCTATTACAATGGAGGAGAGAGAGAGAAAGGGGCGCAGCTGCTGTCCTTGCTCCAGTGGGGAAGAAGAAGATGTCCGGTCTCTCTCCTGTTATCCCCCTTTTAGGGTTTTTCTGCTAGCATCTCCCAAGGCCCTTTCCTCTCTCATCCTTTTTGGGCGAAAGACTGATTAGGACAAATGTCCTTGGCCCAGTTCCCTAACTTTAATGCACCAAACATCAGTCCCACGTGTAGGACACTGTCCTTATCAGCGAAGGATAACTCAATGTGTAAGAGAATGTTTTGAGCCTTTGTCCTTGTGCACAGTCAGCTTCAGCTACAATTGCTACAGTATATCCTAGAGCAACGTTTCCAGTTTAGCGCATAGATCTCCAAAAATTGCCCTGCACAGAAAACTCACACTCAAATACTAAAAACAGTTCCAAAAGACACCAGAACACTAAAACTTACAAAAGACTCTTATGAAACACACTTCACACAAAATCACACTAAAACATTAAAAACATAAACTCAAAATACTCAAAGACCATAAGAACTCAAGTGAAAAAGGTACAAATAACTCTTCATAAAAAGAGTTATTAGAGAGTTTGAGAATGAAAACTTCCAACTATTCTGTGAAGAAAATGGTATTTTTCACAATTTCTCTGCCCCTAAAACACCTCAACAAAATGGGGTTGTTGAGAGAAAAAATAGGTCTCTTCAAGAGATGGCAAGAACATTGCTCAAAGATAACTTTGTTTCTAAAAACTTTTAGGCTGAGGCTGTTAACACAACATGCTATATTCAAAATAGAGTATACATAAGACCAATACTGAAGAAGGCTCCATATGAATTGTGGAAAGGACGTAAACCCAACATATCATATTTTCACCCTTTTGGATGTACCTGCTTTATATTAAATACTAAAGACAATCTAGGTAAATTTGATGCCAAAGTTGATAATGGTATTTTCTTAGGATACTCTGAAACATCTAAAGACTTCAGAATTTATAATAGTAGATCACTAACTGTTGAAGAATCTATTCATGTTAAATTTGATGACAAGAAGCCTGATAAAGTATTATCAGAGCTGGACGAATCGCTTGTAGATCTTTATCTGAATGATCATCGTCCAACCAACAATGGGAAGGAAATCTCCGAAGAAGTCAAAACTGATGATCACAAGCCTCAATCGTCAAATGATAGTCAGAAAGCTTGGCAATTCAAAACTTACCATCCTGAAGATCAAATTCTAGGTCAACCCAGTGATAAAGTAAGAACAAGGTCAACCTTCAAAATCAAGCTGATTCAGCTTTCATCTCTGAGTTAGAACCAAAGACTGTGGACGAAGCTCTCATGGACGACGGATGAATCTTGGCTATGCAAGAAGAACTCAATCAGTTCGAGAGAAACAAAGTTTGGACTTTAGTTCAAGAACCGAATGATAAATCCATAATTGAAACGAAACGGGTATTTAGAAATAGGATGGATGAAGATGGAAAAGTTGTGAGAAACAAAGCAAGGTTAGTAGCACAAGGTTATTCTCAAGAAGAAGGTATTGATTATACTGAAACCTTTGTTCCTGTTGCTAGAATAGAAGCAATGCGTATCTTGTTATCTTTTGCTGCTCATCATAACATAACTTTATATCAAATGGATGTTAAAAGTGCTTTTCTAAATGGGTTAATTAACGAAGAAGTCTATATAATGCAACCCCCTGGGTTTGAAGATCATTCCCATCTTGAGTATGCATATAAGCTTCAGAAAGCTTTATATGGACTCAAACAAGCTCCTAGAGCTTGGTATGAGAAACTCAGCTCTTTCCTTATGGAAAATGGTTTCTGTATGGGAAAGGTAGACACCGCTCTGTTTAAGAAAACAAATAAAGATAATTTCATAATAAGCCAAATCTATGTTGATGATATTATTTTTGGATCTACTAATTATTCTTTTTGCAAGGAATTTTCTGAACTTATGACAAAAGAATTCGAAATGAGCATAATGGGAGAGCTCAAATTCTTTCTGGGTCTGCAAGTAAGACAAACCTCCAAGGGTGTGTTCATTCATCAGACTAAGTACACTAGAGATCTCTTGAAGAAATTTCAAATGGACGATAGCAAGCCAATGAGTACACCTATGCACCCAATGTCCATTCTGACCAAAGACAACAAAGACAAAAAGGTAAACCAAAAGGTTTACAGAGGTAAGATTGGATCTCTCTTATATCTTACTGCATCCAGACCAGATATAATGTTTAGTGTATGTCTTTGTGCATGTTTTCAAGCTGATCCATGTGAAAATCATTTAACTGTTGTCAAAAGAATATTTAGATATCTAAAAGGTAATTCTAATCTGGGTTTATTTTATGAGAAAACAAATGAGTACAAATTAATGGGTTATTGTGATGCTGACTATGCTGGAGATAGAATTAAACGAAAAAGTACGAGTGGTGGCTGTCATTATCTTGGCACTAATCTCATCTCATGGTCCAGTAAAAGACAAAGTATCATAGCCTTATCAACTGCTGAAGCTGAATATATCTCTGCCGCTAGTTGCTGTTCACAACTCTTGTGAATTAAACATCAACTGAAAGACTACAACATTCATGAAAGAAAGATTCCAATTTATTGTGATAATACTGCTGCAATTAATCTATCAAAAAATCTTATATTGCATTCTGGGCTAAACATATAGAAATCAAATATCATTTTATCAGAGATTACATTCAAAAAGGTGTGTTTGATGTAAAGTTTGTTGATACTGACCATCAGTGGGCAGATATCTTCACAAAACCTCTTACAGAGGATAGGTTTTCTTTCATAAGGAAACAGCTCAACATGCTCTATGTTGAATGACATTGCGTCCAATAAACGCTTGTGTCAAAGAAAAGCTTGCGTCCAATTTGTCTGCGTCCATTTATTGAACCTCGCTAATCACAAGCTTACGTCATTATTTTGTGTTATTAATCAGTTACAATAAATGCAGATTTTTTTTAAAAACTTGAGTGATTTAATTATTTTCTTTTTAATATCTCTCTGTCATCCACATATTCCTATGCTGAGTCAGCACTCCCTTGTCACATCAAACGTCGTGCGTCTGGTACTTCCCTCTTAAATAGCCACCCTAGATAACTGCTAGTCATCATGGTTCTTTAACCACTGTTACTTTCTCTGATGTTTTGATTACTTTACTCCTCCCTTTTTTTAAAAAAAAAAAAACCCAACCGGTGAGCTAAATCCTCACCAAATGTCTTCATCTTTGAAACTCCTCTCCTTCTCTCACCCTCATCTGTTCATCTTCCTCTACACTCTCTTCTGAAATATGGGAAGAAATCTTCGTTCAGCTGGAGAAGGAAGCAGCATTCCTCAAGAGAACATATCACCTTTAGGTCATCCAACTCGTGATGTTCCAGACAACTGCAAAATCAACGTTGAACATCAGATTGACTTGAATCTACTGGCCAGACTGGGAGTAAATTTAGAATCTATGTCATTGGAGCTGGATGGGATCACTTCTTCTTAAACTATCTAGAAGTTTATCCAAGACTTCTTACTGAACTTTGGAGGACCATTAACCTGGAAAAGGAAGGTCACATTTCTGGGTATGTTTTGGGGATACAAAAAGTCGACATCTCCAAAGTGAGCATAGCTTCTGCTATTGGTTGTATGTCTCTTGGAGCTACCTATTTCAAATCGTGGTATAACAAGTTTGGGGGAAAAGACAATGTCTTCAACTTCCTTAGAAATCCTGAAGCTCAGCCCAATGCTCTCTTTCGTGCCGTCCTTATGAAAGACGAAGCAAGGATTCTAAATCAAATCTTGAACAAGGCTATTCTTCATAAAGCTGGGTCTAAGGACCTTGTTTCTGAGGTGCATTATTTTCTTCTTACTCATCTTCTTTATGGTATGAAGATCAATCTTCCCTCCCTTCTCTATGATCGGTTCAAAGAAAATTGCATAGATGTTGCCTCTGTTAAGACCATCACTTATGGAATTCTTCTCTCCCAAATATTTGAGAATCAAGGGATTTATCGAATGCTAGACAAATTTCATCCAAGCATAAGGATCTCCTACCAAACCATCTGTTGCCTACTTTTTGGAAAACCAAACCTTTCAAAAATGCAACTCAAATCTGTCTTGGCCTTTGAACAAGCTCAGTCCAACATTGCACAAACTCAACGCATGGAAGCTCTTCAAAGCAGACAAAGAAGGAAGAATCAGACTCCAAGTGTTGCAAATCAACCTCCAGTATCCTCTGATTCGTCCACTGTGGAAAGATTGTTTGAACAATCTCAGGCTACGACTCACAATGCTTTTGAAGAATTTGAGGAAAAGCCAAATTTGGAGTTTGCTTCGATGATTGAAGGTATTGCTTACACCATTCATGGAGAAACCGTCATCAAACTAAATGGTGTAGTTGTTCCCTTTGTCGAAGAAATTCATGGACCTTTGCTTAAAGCTAATTTGGGCTCAACAGCAAAACAACAAGCTCGTGCATCCTCTCAAGCTAGTTAGGAAGCTGGAACTTCTAAGCCCAGATACAGAAAGAGGAAGCTTTTAGTGGAAGAAGACAATGAGGATGATGTTCCTATTGCCCTTCTTCTTGCCAAGAAAACCAAGGTATCACCATCCCTCTCAACCTTGCCCAACCCTTCTATTTCTTCTATACCCTCCACCCCAACTGAAGCACCATCTTCTACTCCACCCACAAATCCTAACTTGTCTGCGTCCGTTCCTCCTCCACCCAAAAATATGAGAATTAAAACTATAGCCAAACGACCACCCAGACCAAAAATCATCATCCAAGACTCCTCCACCTCCACTCCCTCTCAGCAACAACCTAGTTCCCAGCCTCTATCTTCACTCCTCTCACCTGTCACTCTATCCTCAAATGAACACAGAGGATCTCAAGATGACCTACCCTCTGTCCCTCAGTCATTGGTCCCGGAATCATCTTCTCCTCCTCTCGTTCTTCTGCTACCATGGTACTCTCATGAAGAAGCTACATCTTCAGAGATTCCATTTGGTAGATTTCCTGATGCAATTCTTGAACCTGAGACCCAAGCAAACGTCTGTTGTGCTGAGTTTACTGGTCCTAAAGAAGATGCAAGATGTGAAGATTTTGCTGTTCCTGAATCACAAGTAGAAGCAAGCTCTATCCAGCACACTGAGCGTCTTGATGCTGATTCCACCTTGTCTGGCAACACTGTGGACGTACATCTTGATGATGAAGATAACGATGTCAACACCTCTGCTGCTGAAGAAGCCCATCCTGCTCAAGCTTCAGCTCCCTCTCTACCTCCTGGCCTTTCTCGTGAAATAGCTAACTTCTTGGTAGAACGGATTCTGCTAGGGTAACTCAAGAGTTGAATCGCAAAATGGATCAATTGTTTATCTATCTTCGTCGCATCTTTCCTGACATTCCTCCTCCATCTCCTTGAAATCTTTTCCTTTCCTTTGTTGACTATGATGTGAATCCTCCCTTCGTTCCTTTTGTCTGATGACAAACAGGGGGAGAATTATATGGAATTGTGTAAAAGTTATTTTGGAATAGAAAGATTGGAAATATGTTCGTATATGTCATGCTTACGTTTTTTTATGCTTTCATATCATTTTATGTTCTGAATTATGTCTTCAATATGTAAATGCATAATCTCAATGGGAGCTTTTATTCCTAAGGACAAAAGGAATACTGTTTCACAAATACTTTATAATAATGTTTGTCATCATAACAAAGGGGGATATAGTTAGAACCAAAACAGTAATGACTAATGACCCCTAAAAGTTTTAATGTTTAACAAAATTATTATATGTTTATGAATATAGTTTAAGTACAGATTATACTAATCCATACGGTCAAAAAAACCTTGTATATGTTTCTGACTTCAGACAGACTCTCAAAAGGAACATTGTTTCTCAGCGTCCAAAGTTATATCTAGCTCATAAAGGACAAAAAGCTCAAAGCAATATCTGCATCCAAAGAAACATTGTGGTTCGTCCAAAAGACTTTTTGGACTTTAGTGATAAAAGTCTTACGTACAGTTATCATATAGTATTGTGTGCGTCTAAACTTTCTATACAATTTGTGCGTCCAACTTTCAGTATAAAGTGTGCGTGCGTCCAACTTTCTATATAAAGTGTGCGTGCGTCCAACTTTCTATATACTTATGCATCCACTAACCTTATTTTCCCGATGACGTGGCTCTTTTTCAAAAGTCTTGATTGGTTTTAAAAAGAAAATATCTTTTCATATAAGACAAAAGAAGGTACAAACGTCGTACACCATAAACCACGTAGAGCAAAGAATCACGTAGAGCAAAACGCTTGTCGGCCAAAAAGGCAAATTAGTCTGCTACAACTCAAGCTGCTATTCTACCAAAAACAACCTTGCCTCCTCATTTGGAAGGACAAATATTCAACGGAGAACAGCTAGCAAATGGACTTATGCCTAACAGATATTTCTCTGTGTCTAAACGGAAAATTTTCCTACCTTTTGAATTCAGAAGGTCAGACAAAGCTATAAAAAGACCCTCTTCTGAAGAAGTAAAAAAAAAAAAAATAGAGCAAGAAAACATTCAAGAGAGAATTAATTATGCAACAAAAAGCTTCAAAGCATTCACTCTCTAGAAATTGATCTTTAAATCTTCTTATTCTTTCATTATAAAGTTACAAACTGATTTTTAAGAGCTATATCGTGTATTACTCTCACTCTTAGTGAGTTTGTAAAAAGCTCGATAAACCTCACCCAAGTCTTAGGATTTGTTGAGCCTGGAGAGGCTTGTCTGTAAAAGAATACTTGTAGCCTGAAGAGGTGTAGAATACTTGGAGTTGTAGTCATGGAGTGACTAGGAAACAACTTGTGAAAAAGTGCTAAGTGATTTAGTGGAAAAACCTTCTCAGGGAAGGGACTGGACGTAGCTCTTTGATTTGAAAGAGTGAACCGGGATATATCTCTGTGTGAATCTCTCTGTCCCTATCTTGTTAAGTTTATTTATTTACTAACTTGGGGATTGAAAACAAAGTCTCTTAAACGTTGGCTATCATTTTGTTTTGTTCTTTTATCTTGCTTGTCTAAAACACTTTTCAGAAAAGGCTTTCGAAAATCGGTTAAGAAACACAATTCAACCCCCTTCTTGTGTTTCCCTGTTTCACTTTCAGGTCAGCGCCGCAAAATCTTCACATGTTAATCGTCTCATCTGTATATTCATTATGATTCAACATGCATCTGTTCGAGTAGCATTCAATTCTCTCAACACCTAGCCCCAAATTTGCAACCGACATTTTAGCTTGATAAATTTTTTGGGGCATGCGGTTGCCACTCGGCATGGCCCCTCCCATAAATTGAACCATATGATTAAAACAACCTTCCGACATATTGTAGTCAAACTTGAGACTTAGAGCAACCAGAGAAGCCGAAAATCAAAGTAATCTTGTCATCCATCCCACAAAAGAGCTTGTGCAGCCGCCAACATGTCATAAAATCTTTGTGCATTAGGATTTGAATCCTCCTCTATGTGTTGGGACCCCATCGCACCATCATGTTGAATGGTGCGACCTACTTCGGGGCTAGCATGATCCATAACCATCTGCTCGAAAGGATTTAATTGTTATCTCAGCTCACCAGAACCATAATATGCATCATCCACCATAACCGGGGGAAATGGTGGCAATGTTTCATTGTGCTTGGTCCAGTAGTAGTAATTGGGCATGAACCCCTTCTCGTGGAGATGTGCCATCACATCGTCCCTATAATGGTATCGTCTGCACTGACATTCTTACAAGGAGACCTCATTTTTTGATTTTCTTGTCTTAGATATTCCTCAGAGTTGCGAGAAAATGTAACGAATTCATTCATTCCCTCCATGAACTCATTTGTCATTCCTCCACGATCCTTCCTTTTATCCATCGACCTTCGATGCTCAGGAGCTTCCATTACTGCTAACTTCTACAAGAATAATTAGTCCAAGATCTTCATCTCCTTCTTATGACATGGTATGGCCCTATCCCATTCAAGAAGAAACCTTTTCAACATTCCGTTAATGGTTAGTCCTTAATTTTCATGTCTTATACTTGGCAAAATTTTGGCAGCATTTCCCAATGGTCTCCTACGTACACGACTTGAATGTGGTAACATCCACCGTGATCAAGTATGCACCCGGAGAATGACAGGAAATGTGTCGGGCCAAACTTACATCAAGTATAACATATGAGAATTAAGGAATAGCTTTTAACTACATGAAGAAAAAGTTTCTTCCCAAACTGTCCAACTTAGGCAATCCATGATTCAATACAATTAGTGGTACCTTGAAAAGGTACACATATGCTCATTAATATTGAATCTCAGACGGGAAACTAAGGCTTTAGTACCAAACTAAAACTTTACATAAAGTGCACAAGGACTAATAAAATTGCAATGGTCCCTCACTTTACATAAAGTGCACAGGGACTAATAAAGTTGCCAAACAAACATATAATTAACTAAATTATCAGCACACAATCCGTCCATATTGAGCTCCGCTCTGCACTAATAAACAACATATCAAATAGGCATACACATGCATAGTTTCTAAATTATCAGCACACAACCAACATCCTACATCTTAGACAATATCACACTTATTGAGTTCCGCTCTCCACTAACAACACATCAATCAAACAAATACATGCATTTGAATAATTTATCAGCACATAAGGACACACCTTATTGAGCTCTGCTCTCCACTAACAAACAACATATTAATTCGCACAACACATTACAGATAAACTATCAAGTCTAATTCTACTCAAAGTCTTCAAACACCACTAGAGACAACAAGGAATAAGAGAGAGTGTCAGACTTACCTCAAAGAAGCTTCAAACTATCAAGTGTTGTATGTGTGCTCAAATAAATGCCTGCACCAAATTAACCCAAAATTTCAGCAACCATCCAAAAGCCTAACAAAATAAGCTCTATTTGCAATTTGCAAACATGTAACACTAACAAAAGACAAAGAACAATAACATGTATGCATGTGTTGTCTCTGTTAACATGCTTATTGGAGGATGGATACATCAATGCTTACATTTATGAGATGAAATGGGAGGGGATGGGGAAACACATAAATGAAACAAAAGCATACAAATGATAGAGGTTCCCTCAAAAAAGCTCATTTCAGTCAAACTTGAAGTAATTATTAAAATAGAAGTACATTCTCCTCGTCATCCTTAAGTCCTTCACATCTCTAGGCAAACCTTCTAATGCGTACAATAAATCTTGCGATTGCTTCAAGAGGTAAACAAATAGTTCGAAAGGTAGCATTTTGCAACAATTAGGGATAAAATATATCTTTCAAGATTAAAAGGTGCAACAATTATGATATGGAACAAACTAAGAAGAAAATGAACAATGATAACCAAGTAATAGGAGTATGGCATTATAAATTGATTTTGAAGTGATGATGGAATACTACAAGACAATAGTAGCTGTGAACAATAGTTAAAATCAATTGATGACCCTTTTAAATGGTGAATTATTGTTTCTTACAGCTATAGGCTTTGGTGAATAGGTATTGGTGCACATGATGCAGTCTTGAGTCTGCACCAATGACCATATGAATATAATTTACTTTACTTAAAAAAATTCAAGTAGAAATCAGAACTCACTCACAATTTATAAGTAGAAATCAGAACTCATTCAAAGTTCAATTTTTATGGTTTAAAAGGTAAAAAACCACAACTCAATGAAAAACAAAATGCACAATTTCAACTCCTCACTTTCTTAATAATCTAATGTGTTATCACTAAATCACACAGCAACAAATAGCTATCTTCAAGTAAACGTAGAGGTAAATTAAATTAAATTTGTTAATAAAATCCACAAAACTACACAAAAACAAGGTTCCAAATTCTCATTGTGATACTGATAATTGATGTTTCTAGAAATCTACAATCATACAACTATTGCAATCTCTTAGACAGCTCCTCCTCGGAGGTCCCATTTAGCAACCCGAACTTATATTCTTAACGTTACAGGGTAGCATAATCATAAAATTGCGGAAAATTAAAACAACCAACGCACTAATACCACAACCATACATATATATATATATATATATATATATATATATATATATATATATATATATATATAAAGGTACTGGCTCTATTAGTAGAGCCTACAACAACATCAACTATCCCAGAGTATGCGATTGACACCATATACATAAACAGAAGCATGATAACAAAGGAAACAAAGTAAAAGTACATCAGATCTCCTCTCCTGACCCCAAAATACATTTCGCTCAAACCCATGTACTGGCCATAACAAAACTAAGACTGACTACCCAACACTGACTCTAACGAGGATAGCAAGAGCTCCCAACCAAAGTCCGCTGCCTTTGACGGTAAGTCTGCAACACCTCGTACTCGGTCTCGCTCTCGGACATCACAATCCGGCTGCAACGGTACTCCCTCATCCTTCTCTCGGCACGACAACGTCAGCCTCGAGCCACAAAACCAGTCCTAGAAGATGCGTGAGATCTCCAACCAGCGTCTAAATCATGATGGTAGTCCCATGGTCTGTTCCACAGCCTCTCCAATGGCAGCCTCTGTGCAATCCGGAAGTCTCCTACTAAATAGCTCCTAGACGATCCCTAATCTCTAAAGTATACGGTGGTCGGACCCGTATACGCTACTCGTTGTTGGGAGTAGTCAATCTCCCAGAAGCGATCATCCTCCTCATAGAGCAGCTCAAAATCGCCCAACACTGGGATCCAGGGTTCTCCCGTCAGCATCAGGCTTAGTAGGTTGCCATCTATCTCCTCGGGCAACTCCTCAACTTACGGCAACAACATATCCCCCCGCCCGCAGGCCAGGTCGGGACATGTGCCTGTTAACAACTCAACTTGTGGGTTTGATCATCTCCCCGCAGGCAAGATCGATCTCGTACGCCAACACAGTGATGAACAACAACGATGCAGCATGAACCTCACTGACTCATCTCGAGATCAACCTCTTAGTGTCTCCACCGCAACTTTTACACAACTACGACCAACGTTCTCGACATCTTCGGGTATCAACTTTATATCTCAACATAAATATCAACTGGATCTCTAGGTTGAGCACTACAACATATATGTCTTCAAATTTCTTACCACATACTCATCTCCCAATTTAACATAATTATAACTTATTTCTACTCATGCTACAGTAATCACAACAACATACCATAAGCATCCATAATTATATTAATTACTCATGTACGCACATCAACTCATAGGTAAATATTCAAGTAACCCTAAACATGTTACTAGGCACAACATACATATCAACAGGTATCATATTAAGCATCCCAACATACAAGCATGAAACCTCGATATATCATAAAATCAACCTATCGGGGATAAACCTACAATGCCTAAAACAACATTGGTACCTCCAACTAGTAGTCACCAATGTGAGTTAGGTGTTGTCGGTTACTCAACCACTAGTAGGATTTAGGTTGCCCTACGCATATCTATACGTATTATATTATTCTTGCCTCCCTGACGATATTGTGGTTCTTTCTCCCAACTGATAGTCAAAGCAACAACGATCATGAACTCATGAGCCACCAAATTCCCTTCACAATCGCGGTCTCCATCCTCCAAAGGGTCCAAACGCGATTCTAAAACTTGCCCTAATCACGGAAACAACACGCAGACTATAGCATTAACCCTAATACGAAGCTAAAGCCGGGAATAGAAGCTAGAAATAAAGGAAGAACATTGTATAACCACAATGTAGGTAGATACGGAACCTCGACTTACCCTTGTCGAATCACAGAAGTAAACCGGTAGAACCAAAGTAGAAGTCGAGCCAATCACGAAAACATCAATGGAACTGAAATCGGATCAACAAACGGATCACCAACGAGAATCAAAGTCTCAACCTCAGCCTTACTCTCTGCCTCAAGATCCTTCTGTAAATGTGGAGTTTTGTAAAAAATCACGCAAGTGAAAGTGAAGAGAATTTATAGAGGTAAAAATCTGCTGACAACGCTTTAGAGTTCTGGATCTCCACGCTTTAGCGTTGCAATGCTTGAGCGTTGGCTTCTTAAATGCTTGAGCGGTGACGTGTCCTCATCGCCAAGGTACCGTCCCTCATGTGCCAGCTGCGACGCGTAACTGACACGTGTCACTTTATATCCCATCACTGCTAGTCAACAAGTCAGAGTGGCCACGCTTGAGCGTCCACCCTTTCCACGCTAGAGTGTTAGCACGCTTGAGCGTCCTCCTGGTCCACGCTTGAGCGTTCTATTCTGGATCACTTGTTCTTCATCCTTCTCTTAGTCAATTCATCCCTACTCTTAGTATGTCCTCCAAGCACACTTCCAGGTCATAATAGTATTTATCAAGCAAACATACATACATCCATACATTAATTAAGGTGATGAAAAATGAGGATGTTACAATCTCAAACCCTAGAACCAGAACTAGAGCTATATTGTCCAATCAATCACAGTTCTACGATACAAGAAAACCAAACAAATGAGCTGAACTGAACTAAACTTAATTGACGAACCATATATTAATAGAAAGGGGAAACCAAAATATCTGAAGAGATTAACCAACTCAGTAGCTCAAGTGTGAACAGCCACCAAAATACCTGTGATAATTTTTTTGCATCACATTAATCACCCACAAAAAAAATAGAAAAAATAATACAGTGGAAAAACATTAGTCTTCCTGGCATGGTGATCCTAGCGTGCAGTGAGGGCAAAGAGGAGAGACTGAGAAAGGGACAGGGCAAATAGGAAAGGGAGAGGTACAGAGCCAAAGAATAGGAGAGGGAGATAATGCTAACTTGTTCTTGTGGCATAAATGCTCCAAAAATCAACCCAAATGCGTTTCTGGAAATCAAATGAACCAAAAATCAGAAACGAAGAGGGAAAGGGAGATAATGCTTTTCTAGAAAACTGTTTTCGGTGGCCAGAGACGAGCCAGGATGGTGATGGAGAGTGAGAGTGAGATGGAGACGAGACAAGCACCACTGCTTTGTGGTGGTGGCCGCGGTTGCTTCTCTGGTCGCAATGGAGGCTGAGCAAAGGAGAGGGAGAACGTGTGTTTTAGGGATACTGTGAGGGGGAAAGGGGAAAATGGGAGGAAGGAGACCACATTGTGTTTTGGGGATTCTGTGAGGGGGAAAGGGGAAAATGGGGGAAAGTAGACCGCATTGAGTTTTAGGGATTTTAGATTTATCGACCGTCAAAATCGATCGCTAATTAAATTGGTCACAAGTTACTAAAAGTGATACTGAGCGACCGAAATAATATCGGTCGCTAAAATGTAGTCGTTTTCCCATTGCTAATTTGGTTGCAAAATGGTTAACAAGTTTTACTTTTAAATTTTTAAAGTTAGCGGCCGCTTTAGTGACAAAATGTATTGCGACCAACTCAATCGGTCGCTAACTTTGTGACCAACACAATCCGTCAATAAGTTGGTCGCTGACTTGGAACAAGTGATAAATTTTTAAAAAATGCAAAACCGTCGCTATTATGGTCGCTAAAAGCGGTCATGAAATAGCTATTTTCTTGTAGTGTATGATAGTTATTTATTGCTGCAAGAAAATATATTATTGTTATCTTAGTTAATCATTCACAATATAGAATTTTATGTTAGGTTAAGATATTTTATTTGTTTTTTTGGGCATAAGTATATATAAAAAAGTTTAGAATATTTTCAAAATTTACAAAGATTACTAAAAGTGTGTTTCGAGCTTCAAATGCCATGGCTAACACTAGCCCTGCTGGCATCATATCTATGTTTCATACCATAATAGTAAAAATATTTTAATTCTTTAAAAATCATTTTAAAGAAGTTTTACACATATATACACGCACATATACGCGTGACATATATATACAAATAACTGTTATAATTTTTTCCATATATTATAAAGGTGAAAATTATATTTATATTGATGGACTTCAATATGATTATCAAACAGATCAGACATATGATTGATAATGTTAAAATAAATATCAAAATTAGAAGGTACTCAAGTCATTGAACTTTCTAACCATATTTTTTTTCTTTGAAATAAGGGAGTGCAATAACGTTTGTGCAGTGTACTTGGTAAAGAATCTGTAGAGGTCGAGCAAGAGTGGGAGAGAAATACTGTGAGGTTGCAAAAATGATGAGAGAGTGAAACACTTCTGAGTAAGCTAATATTGGTGAGGGAGTAAAACACTATGTGAGTGTCCTTGTACTATTTCTGGATGAGTTATATATATCTTTCACGATTCTTTTAAGTGCCATGAAGCTTTGTACCGAGGTGGCAGTTCCACATGTAAATATTTCGGCCTTTGCTCGGGTGCGTGAGTTGTAACATCCCGATTTTTTGAAACCTTAATTAAGATAGATGACCTAGATCAGGTATTTGTATGCTTGTTGATAATTACTATCATGGCTTGAAAGTGTGCTTAAAGAACATGTTAAGAGTAGGAATTGATTTGGTTAAAAGAAGGATGAGAGACAAAGGATCAAAAGCAGAACGCTCAAGCGTGGACCAGTAGAACGCTCAAGCGTGCTAACGCTCTAGCATGGAGAGTGTGGACGCTCAAGCGTGGACCTTCTAACTAGTTGACTGGCAGTGATGGGACGTAAAGTGACACGTGTCGGTTACGTGTCGCAGCTGGCATGTAATGGGCGGTGCCTTGGCGGTGAGGAAACGTCAACACTCAAGCGTTAGAACACTAAAGTGTGGAGGTCCAAAATGCTAAAGCGTTGTCAGCAGAGTTTTACCTCTATAAATACTTGTCCATTTTCAACATGCACGAAGTTTTGGTAAATTCCAGAGTTACAGAGAGCGTGAGAGAAGGCTAGAGACAGGTTCCAGGCTTTGATTTGAGGTTGTGCTCCGTTCATTCGTCCGATTTCGTTTCTGTTCGTGTTTTCATGATCAGCACGACTCCTACTCCAATTCTACCGGTTTGTTTTTGTGATTCGATGAGGGAAAACCGAGGTTCCGTATCTACCGATATTGTACCTAGATAATGTTCTCTTTTGGTTTAAGCTTCTATTCACGGTTTTAACTTCATATTAGGGTTAATGTTATATTCTACGTGTTATTTCTGTTATTAGGGCAAGTTTGGAAGTTGCGTGCGGAACCCGTTAAAGCAAGTGGGCCGTGGCTGTGAGGAGCTGGTGGGAAGCTCAGAGAGCTCGTTGTGTTCGTGATTATCACCACATTTGCTATCAGGTGGGGAAAAAGAGTTACACATGTCGGGGAGGCAAGAGTAGTCCATATAACTGTGTTGTATGTTTTGTGTTTGTAGGGGAACCTAAACCCTACGTGAGGTTGAGCCCTGACAAAGTACCTAAACCCTAGGTTTAGTCTACTTTGGGCTATCACCGCTATGTTTGATATCCTAGTTTAGCAGATTTGTGAGGCATGATAATATGTGTTATGTGTTGATATATGCGTGCCTTCTATTTCTTAGATTTCCAAGATAGGCATGATATGTTGATGATAATGGCATGTTGGTATGTATGATGTTTACTGCTTTATTGAGCATATTGATAATTGATGAATTGTTGCATTATATCTAGAAATGCGTGTATATATGAGATTCGGAGGTTTAGTATGATTAGGGCTTTGACCTCGTTATGGACGTTGAGCTGATTATTGAGGGGATAGTCGGAGCTTGGAGTTCATAGGGTTATGATGGGAGCTTGGAGCTCATATGGTTACAAGTGGAGTTTGGAGCTCGTATGATTACAGTGGAGCTTAGAGCTCATATGGTTATTTTTGGAGCTTGGAGCTCATGTTGCTAAGACCAAGTTGCATGTGTTGCTATATCAGCTCAAAAGAGATGAATGACATGCATAGCATATGCATATGATGCCATGTGGCGAGCCGTATGCTATGAGGCATACGAGGTTGGTGCACCGAGTACTGGTGTGGAAAACGGAAGGATAGGTCTGTGAGATCTTGGGGATATACTGGACACAGGTGTACCCACATGAGACCGGTATGGTAGTGTCTATCGTGTCGTGGCGGTCCTGGGCACGTCCTACTGTCCCGACTGGACCCTGAGTCTTTCCATTTGCAGGTAGATCTTTCGAGGAGGCCCAGTTAACCCTCTTTGTCTAGGACAGTTGAGCGGTGATGCACTTTTATGGGTCACGACGAGCGGTACAGATTACCGGAATGAACCAACTTGTTGTCCGATGTGAGGACGTGATGTTGCCCTTAGTAGGGTGTTTAGTACCGGCCGGCATGCATAGAAAGAGTATGTGTACATCTAGCTAGGGAACGACCGTAGTGTCGTGATATTGAGAGATGGTTGTGTTTGCTATATATTCTGCATTGCATCATCCCTATCATAGATGTGTTGTATATCTTATCTCCCTATTATTCTTTGTATGTGTATGTTCGGTTTTGCGAATAGACGACGAGTTAGCGGAGGACCAGGATGGACCCGAGACTTCACCCGTTTATCACGGGGGCACCGTGGATACTGGTGCTGGGGGACGTTGAGATCGTCTACCACAACGAGAGGGGATGGCAGGTGGACCCCTCGACCTTTTTGGCCGTTTACACCGGACCTGTCAGCTTGATCTTCCGGAGCGGCACACCACCGTATATGGACATCATAGGACCTTATTGCATGTACCAGTTTCTTCCCTTCCCTCAGATGTGGCACCCACCGAGGCTGAGAGAGTGAGACTACTTGTGGGTGGCACCCCAGTCCTCGGTAGTATCCAGCAGGAGAGGCTTCGTCTATAGAGGCCAGCGTAGGCATACAGAGCGGCACCTGAGGGCAGCTCAGAGACGTAGGATTTTTGTGTCAAGTTCCTAATCCGAGTATGAGCCTATGCGGGCTTATAGGCGCACTCACGGAGAGGGACAGGGTAGCTCATAGCATCCTCACCATTGAGGGTGAGAGCCAGCCAGTGCGTCTCTAGGACTATATGGAAAGGTTTTGATGTATTTTGAGAGTGGGCTGGGGAGAGTGCTGGTGAGCTTTGAGAGTTTCCGTTTGGAGGTCCTTGAATATGTCTTGTTTATGTTTTCAATTTCTTTATGTACCTTTGTCTGTATCTATATAGCCCTATTGATGGGGCCACCATGTATACTTTAGTACTACTTGTTTATACGTGTGCTTTGGTTTATCCTGCTACATTTACTCTAATGTTATACGCGTTTATGTTCAGATGCATGTTATCGTTTGTTTTAATAAGCGTAATCGCTAAGTTATAGCTAATATTATAAGTGAATTCTAAAATAATGGGATTTCCTCGAGTGGAACTTGGGGACATTACATGAGTGGTATTCAGTTACGAACCTTGGTTGTTTAGAAAGGCAGACTCCCCTTTTCTGCAGTTCATAGATGGAGTTATTCATTCTTTGTGGATCAACTTTTGCATAACTCCAAGGTGATATAGGAGTCTGTTGTGGGGTTTTTGGAAGTTGGGGAATGTCATAGGGGGTGGTTAATATTGGCTAATTAGTTTGTTTTAGTTAGTTATAAACGACTAGTTCATTATGTTAGTTATTAAGCTTCTTAGCAGTTTCTATTCTGTTAAGTTGTTATGTTGGTTGTTAGAAGTCTCTCTTCTTTGTTGTTAAGAGAACTTCTACTATATAACTATAAGCATTGTATTGATCAAATCAAGTATTATCCAGTAAAAATCTTCTTCTTTCCTGATATTATGGTATCATATTTTTACTAGCTTCCGCAAAAAATTTCCATGGCCAATTCCAAAACAGATTCAGATAGTGCCCATACGGTCTCTCAACCACAGGCATCATCGCTTCCTCCACCTGCTCCAACCGTTGATCCATCACAAAACCATGTCAGCCCTTATTATCTACATCCAGGAGAAAATCTCAGTGTTGTTCTTGTTTCTCCTCCTCTCAATGGAGAGAATTTCCATTCTTGGAGCAGAGCTATCAAGCATGCATTGTTATCCAAAAATAAACACAAGTTTATTAATGGCAGCATCACTCCTCCTGCCACATCTGATTCCCTTTTTCATGCATGGGAACGTTGCAACAACATCGTTCTTTCTTGGATTAACTGGACTCTGACTCCGCACATCGCACAAAGCACCATCTATATTGATAATGCTTGCGACTTATGGCTGGATCTTCAAGATCGCTATTCAAAAGGTAATCATTTCCAGATTTCAGATATTCTACAAGAATTGCATTCTATGCGGCAGGGGGACAAAAATGTTCCTTCCTTTTTCACTGATCTCAAAACCTTATGGGAAGAGTTGAAATCTGTACGCCTAACACTGTTTTTTCTTGTGGTTCTACCTGTTCTTGCAATCTTTCTACTTCTATGAAGAGATACAAAGACAATGAATATGTCATATGTTTTCTCAAAGGCTTGAATGACAGTTTCAACACCGTCAAAACTCAAATACTTCTCCTTGATCCTTTACCACCAATCAACAAAAAAATTTCTTTAGTCACTCAAAAAGAAAGAAGTTCCAGTGGCAATTCTTTTGGTGGTTGCACTCCTTTGGTTGCCACCACGGACTCTAATTCTTGGAGGCAGCCATCAAGATCCTTGAGTTTCCAGGGTAGAGGCACCACTTCTCAAGGTGGCATGGGTCGTAGTAAACCAAATGGTAAACAATGTATCTTTTGTAATAGACCTAATCATACTATTGAAACTTGCTATTTTAAACATGGCTTTCCTCCTGGCTATCGCCCAAAGAACTTTCCAACCACCAATTCACTAGTATCTTCTGCATCCAGTGATAATATTGCTACTCCAGCAGCACCTCCTACTGCCTCTATTCAACTAAGTCATGAGGATTATAGACACTTATTGTCTTTACTACATGGATCCAAATAGGAGGCTTCTACATCTTCAAATTCTGTACCTTCCAATCCTCCTGATGACTCCAATAATAACCATTTGCATACATGGATCTTGGACACAGGTTCCAAAGATCATGTATGCCCTCACATTACTGTATTTCATTCGTATCATTCTATTTCTCCTATTAATGTTTCACCTCCCTAATGGTAACATCACAACTGCCACACATTCTGGAACAATACACCTTTCTACACGTCTTACTTTATATGATGTTCTTTACATTCCAGCTTTCAATTACAAATTAATTTCAGTACAGAAACTTGCCTCTTCTATTAAGTGCAAACTCAAATTCTCACCCTCTTCTTATATTATATAGGATCTCCTTTCAAAGAGAACGATTGGGATTTCTGAAGTTCGTAATAGTCTATACATTTTTCATTCTAATGCTAGTTTTGTTCCTTCTTCTATAATAATTGTAACTGATGTTAATACTGTTCTAGACATATCAATGAACCTGTGAATTATGATGTATGGCACTTTAGGCTAGGGCATCCTTCTTTACCTATTCTTAAGGAACTTTGTACTCAATTTCCTTACATCGAATGTAATAAAATCTTATTTGTGATTATTGTCATATGGCTAAGCAAACCAAATTTCCCTTTCCAACCAGTACCACTACCTCACTACATCCCTTTGATTTGATCCATATGGACATTTGGGGACCTATACATTTTGAATCCTTTCAAGGATATAAGTATTTCCTAACCATTGTAAATGATTTTAGTAGATACCCATGGATATATCTATTAAAATCCAAAGCAGAAACTAGACCCTCTATCTTAAAGTTTAGTACTTACATTTCCACTCAATTTAGCAGTCAAATAAAGGTCCTAAGATCTGATAATGGCATGGAATTTACAGTGCCTTCTTTTTATGATACTCATGGAATAATCCATCAACTTCTTGTGTGGAAACACCACAACAAAACTCAAAAGTGGAAAGAAAACATAGGCACATTCTTGATGTTACACATGCTTTCTTATTTCAGTGTCATTTACCCAAAAAAAAATGTGGTCCTGTGCTGTATGCCATGCTATTTTTCTTATCAACAAATTATCTTCCTCTACTATTACACATCAAACTCCTTATCAGTTGCTGCATGGTGCTCCTCCAACATTCCTTGATCTCAAGGATTTTGGTTGTTTAGCTTTTGCTTCTACTTTACTTCAACAGAGAACTAAACTAGACAGTCGTGCACAAAAATGCATTTTTCTAGGATATCAACAAGGTACCAAGGGCTACATTTTATTTGATATACATACTAGATCAGTCTTTCTTTCTAGGAATGTTATTTTTTATGAAAATACTTTTCCTTACTCTAACCATGATCATAATTTTACAAGCAATACTGATTTCAGATTCTTAGCCATTGATACTTCCTCCAATAATGACAATAATTTTTGGTTTGATATTCTTCCCCCCTGCTTTATCTTCTAAACTTGTTTCTTATAATACATGTCAATCTGCTCCTGAGAATGTTTCTCCTACTGAAGAAGTTTCTTCACAGTCAACACCTCAGACTGCTAATTGTCCTAACCTGAACCTCTAATTACCATAAGATCTACAAGACCAAGAAACCCACCCACCTACTTGCATGATTTTCATTGCAATATTGCCAAAACATATTCTGCAACTGACTCTTCAAGTGCTATCTATCCTTTATCTTCCTCTTTAAATTACTCCAGACTTTCACCTTCACAAAAGCATTTCACTTTAACAATTTCTTCAGTTGATGAGCGAAAAACATACAAACAGATCATTAAATATCCTCATTGGATTGATGTAATGAACCCTGAAATTGTTGCTCTCAACCAGAATGATACTTGGGAGATCACATCTCTTCCTCCAGGCAAAATGGGTGTAAATGGGTTTATAGAGTTAAATTCAAGGCAGATGGCTCCATTGAATATTACAAAGCAAGGCTTGTAGCTCGTGGATTCACTCAAAGAGAAGGCATAGATTACTTTGATACTTATTCCCCAGTGGCAAAGATGACCACCATTCGGCTTCTTCTTGTAGTTGCAGCATCTCAAAACTGGTTTCTCCATCATTTGGACGTACATAATGCCTTTTTGCATGGAACTCTCAATGAGGAAATCTATATGTAACTACCTCCAAGAGTTATTCCTACACATCCACAACAAGTTTGTAGACTTAAAAAAGTCTCTATATGGTTTGAAACAAGCAAGCCGTCAATGGTTTGCTAGGCTTTCTTCTTCCTTACTTTCTCAAGGCTATGTTCATTCCTCTTCTGACCGTTGTTTATTCATTAAATCTTCTTCTATTTCCTTTACAGCATTACTTGGTTATGTTGATGACCTCATTATAGCATGCAACAACATCACTGAAATCAATACAATTAAAACATTTCTCCATCATGAATTCAGGATTAAAGACCTTGGTGACCTCAAGTATTTCCTAGGATTAGAGATTGGTAGATCTAAGGTTAGTCTCCATATTTCTCAATGAAAATATGCCCTGGATATACTTTCAGACATGGGATTATTAGCTACCAAACCGGCTCCTACACTAATGCTTAAAAACACCAAATTAAAGAAGGATGATGGTCAACTGCTTGCTGATCCAGCTGCATATAAGAGATAGATAGGCCGCCTATTATATTTGACCATCACAAGACCTGATCTTAGTCACTTTGTCCAACAACTCAGCCAATGCATGACTTGTCCTACTTCTTCACATCAGCAGATTGTTGTTCGAGTTCTTCATTAAATTAAAGCAACTCCTACTCATGGATTGTTTTACTCAGTGGATTCTACACTGCAACTAAAAGCCTTTTCAAACTCAGATTGGGCCAGCTGTGTCGATACTCGAAAATCCACAATGGACTTTTATATTTTTCTTGGCAAATCTCTTATATTATGGAAGTCCAAAAAGCAAACAACTGTCTCTAAATCTTCTTCCGAAGCAGAGTACCGCGCATTAGCTTCCACCTTTTGTTAAATCCAATGGTTGACATATTTGCTGCATGATTTTCACATTCCATTCTTGACTCCAGCATTGTTGTATTGTGACAATCAATCAGCACAATACATTGCAACAAATCCAACATTCCATGAACGTACAAAACATATCGAAATTGACTGCCACATTATTCATGAGAAGCTTCAACAAAAATTGTTTCACCATCTCCTTATCTCCAGTATCGATCAATTGGAAGATTTATTAACCAAACCACTCGACCCGGGTCCTTTTCACATATTGCTTACCAAGCTGAATGTTATTAATATCCATTCTTCATATTGACGGGGGGTATTGGCTAATTAGCTTGTTTTAGTTAGTTATAAATGGCTAGTTAGTTATGTTAGTTATTAAGCTTGTTAGTAGTTTCTATTTTGTTAAGTTGTTATGTTGGTTGTTAGTAAGTCTTTCTTCTTTGTTATTAAGAGAACTTCTACTATATAACCATAAGCATTGTATTTTGATCAAACCTATCAATATAAAAATCAAGTGTTATCCAATAAACATCTTCTTCTTTCCTGATATTAGTTAAATCATTAATGTAGGGCTGTTTCCTGATATTCACACTACCGACTGATGCAAGTTGTTGTGATGGAATTGGCTTTTTTATGCTTGTTCACGGAGAGTTAGGGCTACACTTCCTTTGAGTTTATCCTTGAGTTTAGCTCTTTCTGGTTATGCTTTTTGGTTTGTGCCAGCTGTTTTTTTATATGTGTCTATGCTTTTGTAGCAGGTGGTGCTGGATGTGGAACCTACGTTGAACCCCCAAGTTTATAGGTTATAGGGTAGTTCTAGTCTTGGTTTCTTTGTAATAGGGTACATGTGTTTTTGAGGATCCGTTTCTTAGTTCCTTCTAGTGTTAGCTTTGGATTTATACGTATGTAATACTTATATTAGTCTTGTTTAGATTTAGTATGCTACTTACATAGGGGCTTTCATTTTATGTCACTCTTGTATAGTTGATATAGATGATGAAGATTTGAAAAATGTTATTGAGAATGATAAATCTAATGAAAATAGTGGTGGTTTAAGTCCACCAAGTAAAAGTAGTGGTGATGGGGGTGGTAATGTAGAAGCTGAAGACGGTGGCGGTGGTGATGATAATGATGATGATGATGAGAAATCTCAAAGTGATCCATATCAGGATTCACCACATAATAGGCATTATAGGAGCTTGACTAATATGACTCCTTCTTGTACTTCATTACCTGATAGCAGAAGCGGCGATAGCAGAAGAGGCGGGTCACATTCTGGGAGACGAAAAAGAAAACAAAATGTTTCACTTGAAGATTCTTCCTTTTCTAGTTGAACAAAGTTTTAGTGACTTTGATATTGATGATTCTTTTCGGAGTAGTCAACAATCTTATCCACCTTATCAATATCCTTATTTCAACACATATAACCCATATGAAAGTGATCAAGCTCCCTCATACCACCAACCATCAATGAATTATCAAGATCCTTATCATCAACAATCAAGTGGTCGATTTTTTTATTATTTCTTTGGGCAAGGAACTACACAAGATGATAGCCAAAGTGAAAATAGAGGTTATAATCCTCCGTCTCATTCCACCATGTGGTAGCAAGTATCATGTAAGTTCTATTTTTATTATCTTTGATTCATATATTTGTTAATTATTATTATTATTATTATTATTATTATTATTATTATTATTATTTTGGATTTATTATTTGCTTGGATTTATCATGTTTTCTTTTTGTGGTGAAGACGTATCTCTAAATGGTGACAATTAATGTGGCGTTGTTTTTCAAAATCAAAATTACAGCTGGGTGTATTCCTCTATGTGAGACTAATTCATTTTTATTTATGATTTGTATATATTTATACACTTTTAAGTTTTCCACTTTCTTAATTACTTCTTTGTTAATTTCGTACTTATATGTGCTTAAAAGGTTTATTCATAATAATATTAGTTTCACTACAATTAAATTTAAATTATTCATGAAGATAATGCAATATCTTAAAAATGAATAGAAATTTATACAACACTATTAATAAAAGATATATAAAGAATTACAATAATTATAGAATTTTTTTTTTACACTTTGTGCGAACATAAAATTATTTCACACCGTAACAGCCGCATTTCGCATTGCAGCAGCCGCAACAGCCGCAATCACAGCAACCGCGACCGCAATTTAGAACCATGCATAAAGCTTTCTCCACAGGTGGCAGTTGCACATGTAAATATTTCAGCCTTTGTTAGGGTGTGTTAGTGGTATGCAATTACGAACCATGGCTGTTCAGAAAGGCATACTCCCCTTTTCTATAGTTCATAGATGGAGTAATTCATTCTTTCTTGATCAACTTTTGCAGAACTCCAAGGTGATATAGGCGTCTGTTGTGGGGTATTTGGAGGTTAGGGAATGTCATAAGGAGGGGTTAAATCATTAATGTAGGGTTGTTTCTAAAACTGTACATTATGGATGTTGGGTTATTAATTCACACTGCCGACTGATGCAAGTGGCTGTGATAGAATTTGTTTTTTTGTGCTTGTTCATGGAGAGTCAAAGCTACACTTCCTTCGAGTTTATCCTTGAGTTTAGCTCTTTCTGGTTATGCTTTTAGGTTTGTGCCAGTTGTTTGCAGATGTGTCTATGCTTTGGTAGCGGGTGGTGCTGGATGTGGAACCTACGTTGAACCCCCAAGCTTATAGGTTATAGGGTAGTTCTAGTCTTAGTGTCTTTGTAATGGCTTGGTCTAAGTTTCACCTTTTAAAAACTGGTGCAACCATGCACCATTTGTGAGATGTAATCTGGACCCTCCATATGTACATGCGTGCATAATTGGGTTTGACCTGGTCAAAGCACTTTAGTTTGGTCGAATGGTATATATTGATTTTGTATTTGCAGGTATAAGTCCTATATTATTTGTATTTGCATGCATTAATTTATTCATCATCCGTATTTGCATTTCCATAATTGGGTATTTGTTTTGATCAGGTAGGAAAAAAAAAAGTTAAGTTCATGTCATGTTGTCATTTCCATTGGTTTATATTACCAGGTCAAAATGGTGCTTGAGTGTATCATTTTTTTAAAAGGTGCATCCTAGAAGGACCCCTTGTAATAGGGTACATGTGTTTTTGAGGCTTTTTTTACGTAGTTCCTTCTGATGTTGGCTTTGGGTTTAGACTTATGTAATACTTATACTGGTCTTGTTTAGATTTAGTATGCTGCCTATATAGGGTCTTTCATTTTATGCCACTCTTGTATATAAGTTTGAGCATCCCTTGTGCTTTTTATCTATATACTCTTTTGTTTTTTAAAAAACAAAATACCAATATGCATGCAGCTAGGTCATTCGCTCTTAAAACCTCTAAGACATCGGGGACTTTTTTTTTATTTTATAAGCCAACGGGGACATGATCTAGCTTCAATTATATTATCAAATTTTCTTTTAATAAGATAGGACCAAAACTTTAGCTTCAAACAGAAGTGTCCGGTAACAACTATACTTGAAGATGACATATATATATATATATATATATATATATATATATATATATATATATATATATATATATATATATATATATATATGGCAACAATAAAGAAGGAATTCTTAAATGATTTTTTTCTAATAAGATAATAGTGAACTTTATATTCAAATATGAAATAAGTCATCTTTGGCCTACAACTTTGGAAAATCCTTCGATAAACCGTCGATAGTATCCGCCAATCCAATGAAACTTCTTATTTTCGTTACTGTCTTTGGCCTTTCCCAGAAATCCGACTTCCTCAAGCCAAAACTCACACTTGGAGAGTTTCGCATACAACGTCTTCTCGCATAAAACTTGTAGAACTTGTCGCAAATGTTCTTCGTGTTCCTCACGACTCTTAGAATAAATGAGAATATCACCGATGAACACTACACGGAACTTATCAAGAAACAGACGAAAAAACTGATTCATGTAGTCCATAAAGATAGCAGGTGCATTCGTTACTCCAAAAGGCATCATGCGATATTCGTAATGTCCGTAACGAGTTCTAAACATAGTCTTAGGTATAGCTTCAGTCTTTACTCTAATCTGATGATATCCCGTCCTTAAATCGATTTTCGAGAAAACAGCAGCTCCTCGCAGTTGATCCATTAGATCGTCGATACGCTGTAAAGGATACTTGTTCTTGATCGTTACTTTATTAAGTTGCCAAAAATCCACGTAAAGTCTCGAGCCTCTGTCTTTATTTCTCACTAAGAGAATCGGCACTCCCCACGGCGAAACACTTGGTCTTATGAACTGCTTCGACAAAAGGTCCACGACTTGAGCTTTCAACTTAGCGAGCTCTGCAGGTGACATCCGATATGGAGCAATCGATATCAGACCAATTCCCGGAATCAAATGGATGGAGAATTCTATGTCCCATATAGGCGGTAAACCCGGAACATCGTCTGGAAACACTTCAGGAAAGTCCCTCGCAATAGGCATCTTACTCAGCTCGATCTTTCCCTCGACTTCTAAGTTGGACAGAAGCACGTATTCCTGATCTCCTTTTTTCGAAGAAGTTCTAATGTGGTTGGCAGCTAAAAATCCAGAAATCTCGGTACTAGGAAAAACTATGTTTTTATGGGCGCAATCTAATAGAATATGGTTGGAAGATAACCAATCCATGCCTAAAATTACATCTAATTGTATTAAAGACAAGCATATTATATTAACAAGAAAATGTCTATCCTGAATAACAATAGGACAGTTCAAGCATATAGAATTTACAGTAACTGGTTCAGCAGTTGGGGTGGTGTGACACCTTTCTACCCCGCATGTTATAAATGCATTAAATGTAAATAATAATAATAATAATAATAATAAAAAATTAAATACAAATAAGAATTAAAACATGCATTCTTTTATTAAAAAGATTCATAGATAGAAAAGGTACCACATGAACCAGTTCTCAAACGCGGAAAATAGTATTAAACCAATACTTAAAACAATAATGAAAACATCATCATAAATATCCCAACCCCGATGTCACAATTTAGAGTTGGTATAACCGTTCCGGAAAATCCTCGGAATACAACAGAAAACTAAAATAAAAATAAACAACCAAACAGAATGCCCTAACTATGAGTGGTGGCTCCTCAAAGTCACTCATCTCTGGGCAGGTCGTCATCCTCTGCATGAACCATACATGCCAAACAAGAAAACACAGAAAAGGGGAGTAAGGAAATATGTAATCACAACGGCATGGAATAGTAATAAGATGACAGACATCATGGCATGGAACAGTCATAGCATACACTTACATACATAAATATCATCTCAGTATAAACAATTAACTAATATGCTATATGATGCAATGCAACTCTACTCCACTACTCCATCAATGCATGTGGATCCAACTAACTCAGGAAGAACAACTTTGGAGTTACATATCCACATTGGCCACTAAAGGCACCAACGCCGGTTGTTCACCAAACCATGGGCGAACCCCTCGGATAGCCAACCCATCAAACCATGGATGCCTCATCACGGGAGGCCAGAGTTCACCAAACCTTGGGTGAACCAACTGTGGATAGCCAGATCGCCGTACTCTAGGACGACCTCCCCTATGTTGAACTTCCTCCAACTAACATCTCCAATGCTATGCATTAACATTATCAACAAACAACAACGACAACCACCACCTCCGCTTAGGCCACTAAAGGCACCCAAGAATAATATCCTCAACATTGGGCCACTAAAGGCACCAAATTATATCAACGCAATTGGGCCACTAAAGGCACCCAATTATATCAGCTAAACATTGGACCACTAAAGGCATCCAATTATATCAACGTTCGGTAACCCCGAGGCACCGATTTAACCAACTCATCATCTTAATTATTATAAAATTAAGTTATCTATCATTATCATTTGTTTGGTGTGTTATGCTATCATTATTGGGCACATTGGGGTTAAGACCCCATTAAACCGTAAGCCTCTGATTCTGACCAGAGGGGTGGCATGGGCGTGCTACACGATGGCACGGCCGTGCTCCCTCTTACGTGTGGCACGGGCGTGCTACATATATGGCACGGGCGTGCTGCACGATGGCACAGGCGTGCTACACGATAGCATCGACGTGCTTTCCAATACGCACGACCGTGCACATCTACAAGGGCATGCTCAAAGCGCGGCCAATTTCCAGAATTCAACTGGGAGCACAGGTGTGCTCCCTGTTCAGCACGGCCATGCTGATCGCGCGATAGTGCTGTTCTGGGCAGCTAAGAACAGATTAACCTATTAATCCAAAAATTCCTAACACTCTCAAAAATCATCCCTAGGCTCATGACTAATCCATTAACATAAAAACCCACTCTTTATTAATTCGTGTTTTATGAAATATTTTTAGGGAACAGCAATCCCTTTATTATTTAACCAATTAAATCCTAATTAACCAATTTTATGGACATAGCGGCAGGTTCATATCAATCAACAATTCAACAGCAAATATACTATGCACATACCATCAAACACCAATCTAACAACAATGCATATAACAGCAATCAATTATAGCAACAAGCATATATATTAACAAATAGCATACAAATAATCTCGGGGTCATGGGAACCCCTCATCTTACACTACCCCCACTGCCTAGTGATTAGACTATCCTTCTCCCTATACCTGGTTTGAAGGTTGCAGCAATAGTAGACAACGATTGCGCACGTCCTCATAAGCGGCTCAGTCCAAATCCAAGCCTTGGTCAACTAAAACATCAACCAATCAGTTTCTAATTCAAAAATCATGAAAAGAGACTAAGAAAAGAGAAGAACGTTACCTACAGGGCTGACACAAGCGTACCAGGGGCTTACCAAAGGCCTCCAAAACTCCAAGAACACACCAAGGTTGATGGACATCAGAAGCAAGGTGCTCTGGCCGCACTAGGGTAGCAGCCGCTGCCAAATGAGGGTTAAAATCGCTAACCCTCGGTTTCTGTGCGATAATATAATCTGCGCACATGGCACGGCCATGCTTACCTTTGGCACGGCCGTGCTGAACTCAACCTCAACGAGACGCGGTCCGCACGATTGGCAAGGGCGTGCTCAATAATGATATGGGCGTGCCGAAGCGCAACGACACGGTCGTGCTGCCGAACGGCACGGCTGTGCTACCGAATAGCACGGCCACAAGACACACTAAAACAGCACGGGCATGCTGGAAATCAGCACGGGCGTCCCAATGTTCCAGAAAGGGAATTTTAAACCAAAAATCCCACTGAGCCCTTAACCAACAATTATAAATTAATCAAACAAACTTAAATAAAATATTTAACGAAAAGTAGGGTGTTACAATTCCACCCCCTTATAAAAATTTCGTTCTCGAAATTTCTACGTACCTTGATTGAAAAGGTGTGGGTATGCTTCCATCATCTTACTCTCCAGCTCCTAGGAAGCACTTTCTTCAGTAGCTCCGCTCCAAATAACTTTGACCAAAGGAATCTCCTTGCCTCTTAGCTGCTTCACCTTCCTGTCCTTGACTCGAAGGGGTAGTACCTCAAAAGTCAAGTTCTCCTTCAACTGTATCTCATCGGGTACTATCATGTGACTAGGGTCATGGACAAACTTTCTGAGTTGGGACACATGAAAGACACTGTAAAGGTTGGACAAGAATGGTGGTAAGGCTATCAAGTAGGCGACTTCTCCAACTCTCTTTAAGATTTGGTAAGGACCAATGAATCTCGGAGTAAGTTTCTTTGCTTTCATCACTCTAACAACGCCAGTTGTCGGGATAACTCTCAAGAACACATGATCACCTTCCTGGAATTCGAGTGCCTTCCTCCTTTTGTCAAGGTAGCTCTTTTGCATACTTTGTGCCACTCTCATCTTTTCCTGAATTATCCTTATCTTATCTGTTGTCTCTTGTACTATCTCTGGTCCTAACACCACATTATCACTAGGTTCATTCCAACACAAAGGTGTCCTACATCTGCTCCCATACAGAGCCTCATAAGGTGCCATCCCAATACTGGAATGGAAGCTGTTGTTGTAGGTGAACTCTATTAGGGGCAAAAACTTGTCCCAACTGCATAACTGCTCTAACACACAAGCTCTCAACAAATCCTCTAATGACTAGATGGTTCTCTCAGACTGCCCATCCGTCTGTGGGTGATACGCTGAACTAAGCCTAAGCTTTGTCCCTAAAGCATTCTGCAAACTATCCCAGAACCTAGAGGTAAACCTCGGGTCCCTATCTGATACTATGCTAGAGGGCACACCATGAAGCCTAACTATCTCTCTGATGTAAAGCCTAGCCAACTTCTCTAAAGGATACTCCATATTCATCGGAATGAAATGAGCAGACTTAGTCAATCTATCCACAACAACCCGTATAGCCTCCAAACCAGCTGGAGTCCTAGGGAGTCCAGACACAAAATCTATAGAGATGCTATCCCACTTCTATTCTGGGATGTTCAAAGGTTGCAACTTACCTGAAGCCTTTTGGTGTTCTATTTTGGCTTTCTGACACACTAAGCACGCATACACAAACTCAGCCACCTCCTTTTTCATCCTAGGCCACCAAAACATACGCTTAAGATCCTGATACATCTTGGTGGCACCTGGGTGCACACTAAATCCACTCCTATGTCCTTCCTCAAGGATCAACTTCCTAAGCTCAGGAACATCTGGTACACACACTCTATCCTCATACCTCAAGATCCCATCACTTCCATCTCTAAAGCTAAGGTTTCTTCCCTGAGCAAGCAATTCTCGCTGGTCTAACAGAAACCTATCTGATATCTGACCCTCTCTAATTTTGTCCATAAAACTGTTTGTAACCTTCAAGGTTCTAAGCCTAATACTCATAGGAGTAAACTCACAAACCAAACTAAGGTCTCCAAACTCCTCAATCAGATCCATCTCCCTAACCATCAAAGCGGAGACATGCAAGACTTTCCTACTAAGGGCATCTGCCACTACATTGGCTTTTCCTGGGTCGTAGGTCAACTCAAAATCATAATCCTTAAGAAATTCCATCCACCTACTCTGCCTCATATTTAATTCCTTCTGGTCAAAGAGATATTTCAAACTCTTATGATCACTAAAGACCTCAAACCTCACTCCATAAAGATAATGCCTCCAAATCTTTAAGGCAAAAACCACAGCTCCTAGCTGTAGATCATGGGCAGGGTAGTTCTTCTCATGAGTTTTCAACTGCCTAGAGGTGTAAGCCACTACCTTACCATCCTGCATCAACACACCACCTAAACCTTGCTTAGAAGCATCGCAGTAAACTACGAAAGGTTAAGGTCTGGCAAAACTAACACTGGTGCTGATGTCAACCTATCCTTAAGAGTTTGGAAACTCTCCTCACACTTAAGAATCCCACACAAACAACTGTCCCTTCTTGGTGAGACGAGTCAAGGGTAAAGATATCTTAGAGAAACCTTCTATAAACCGCCTATAATACCCGGCTAACCCCAAGAAACTTCTAATCTCGGTCACTGACTTCGGCACTTCCCACTGGAGCACTGATTCAACCTTAGCGGGGTCTACTGCTATGCCACCCTTAGAGATGACATGTCCTAAAAAGCTCACCTCCTCTAACCAGAATTCACACTTAGACAACTTAGCATACAATTGCTTCTCCTTAAGGGACTGCAGAACAACCCTCAATTGCTCCTCATGTTCCTCCTTGGTCTTGGAGTACACTAAGATATCATCTATGAACACCACCACAGACTTATCCAAGTAAGGGTGAAAGGTCTTATTCATGTAGTCCATGAACACAGCAGGAGCATTGGTCACACCAAAGGGCATAACCAAGTACTCATAGTGACCATATCGCATCCTAAACGCTGTCTTCGGGATGTCCTCAGACTTAACCTGAATCTGATGGTACCCTGACCTCAAATCTATCTTAGAAAAGACGCAAGCGCCTATCAACTGGTCCATGAGATCATCAATCCTAGGGAGAGGATACCGGTTCTTAATGGTCACCTTGTTGAGTTGCCGATAGTCGACACACAACCTCATACTACCATCCTTCTTCTTCACCAACAACACAGGTGCTCCCCAAGGAGACACACTAGGCCTAATAAACGGTTTCTTCATCAAGTCCTCTATCTGTTCTTTCAACTTGGCTAGCTCTAGAGGACATATTCTATAAGGGGCTATGGAGATTGGCCCGGTGCCAGGCACTAAGTCTATGGAGAACTCAACATCTCTCTCTCTGGGGGTAAGTTATAAACATCCCCGGAAACACTTCAGGAAAAATCCAGCACAACAGCCACACTTCCAACATCAGAAGGGCTCTCTAGTTCCAGGGAAGCTAACATCATGTATACTTTTGCTTCATCTCTCATCGAAGCTTTCACTTGGTTGGCAACAAGAAAGGTCGGATCCTAAAACTCCGTAGGAGTGCCAAAAATTAAGGTCTTATCAAAACAGTTCAAAAGGACATGGTTGGAAGATAACCCGTCCATACCAAGAATAACATCAAGGTCTTTCAAAGGTAGGCATACAAGATCAATAACAAAAGCTCTTAACTTAAAGCATGACAATACAAACAAGAGCACACAACAGACTCACAACAGACTTATACCAAGGCCTGATATGACAGACCTGCTCTGATACCAATAAATGTGACACCCTTCTACCCCGCATGTTATAAATGCATTAAATGTAACTAATAATAATAAATTAAATACAGATAAGAATTAAAACATGCATTCTTTTATTAAAAAAGATTCATGGGTAGAAAAGGTACCACATGAACTAGTTCTCAAACGCGAAAAATAGTATTATACCAATACTTAAAACAATAATGAAAACATCATCATAAATATCCCAACCCCGATGTCACAATTCAGAGTTGGTACAACCGTTCCGAAAAATCCTCGGAATACAACAGAAAACTAAAATAAAAATAAACAACTAAACAGAATGCCCTAACTATGAGTGGTGGCTCCTCAGAGTCACTCCTCTCTGGGCAGGTCGTCATCCTCTACATGAACCATACATGCCAAACAAGAAAACACAGAAAAGGGGAGTAAGGAAATATGTAATCACAACGGCATGGAATAGTAATACGATGACAGACATCATGCCATGGCAACAGTTATAGCATACACTTACATACATAAATATCATCTCAATATAAACAATCAACTAATATGCTATATGATGCAATGCAACTCTACTCCACTACTCCATCAATGCATGTGGATCCAACTAACTCTGGAAGAACAACTTTGGAGTTACATATCCACATTGGCCACTAAAGGCACCAACGCCGGCAGTTCACAAAACCATGGGTGAACCCCTTGGTTAGCCAACGCATTAAACAATGGATGCCTCATCAAACCATAGTTCACCAAACCTTGGGTGAACCAACCGTGGATGGCCAGATCGCCGTACTCTAGGACGACCTCCCCTATGTTGAACTTCCTCCAACTAACATCTCCAATGCTATACATGAACATTATCAACAAACAACAACAACCACCACCTCTGCCTGGGCCACTAAAGGCACCCAAGAATAACATCCTCAACATTGGGCCACTAAAGGCACCCAATTATATCAACTTAACATTGGACCACTAAAGGCATCCAATCAACTCAATTGGACCACTAAAGGCATCCAATTATATCAACGTTCGGTAACCCCGAGGCACCGACTTAACTAACTCATCATCTTAATTATTATAAAATTAAGTTATCTATCATTATCATTTGTTTGGTGTGTTATGCTATCATTATTGGGAACATTGGGGTTAAGACCCCATTAAACCGTAAGTCTCTGATTCTGACCAAAGGGGTGGCATAGGCGTGCTGCACGATGGCACGGCTGTGCTCCCTCCTACATGTGGCACAGGCGTGCTACAGGATGGCACGGGCGCGCTACACGATAGCACCGGCGTGCTCTCCAATACGCACGGCCGTGAACATCTGCACGGGAATGCTCAAAGCGCGGCCATTTTCTAGAATTCAACTGGGTGCACGGGCGTGCTCCTTGTTCAGCACGGCCGTGCTGATCGCGCGATAGTGCTGTTCTGGGCAGCTAAGAACAGATTAACCTATTAATCCAAAAATTCCTAACACTCTCAAAAATCATCCCTAGGCTCATGACTAATCCATTAACATAAAAACTCACTCTTTATTAATTCATGTTTTATGAAATATTTTTAGGGAACAGCAGTCCCTTTATTATTTAACCAATTAAATCCTAATTAACCAATTTTATGGACATAGCGGCAGGTTCATATCAATCAACAATTCAACAGCAAATATACTATGCACATACCATCAAACACCAATATAACAACAATGCATATAACAGCAATCAATTATAGCAACAAGCATATTAACAAATAGCATACAAATAATCTCGGGGTCATGGGAACCCCTCATCTTATACTATCCCTATTGCCTAGTGATTAGACTATCCTTCTCCCCATACCTGGTTTGAAGGTTGCAGCAACAGTAGCCCCAAATAACGAATTGTCACGTCCTCACAAGCGACTCAGTCCAAATCCAAGCCTCGGTCAACTAAAACATCAACCAATCAGTTTCTAATTCAAAAATCATGAAAAGAAACTAAGAAAAGAGAAGAACGTTACCTACAGGGCTGACACAAGCGTACCAGGGGCTTACCAAAGGCGTCCAAAACTCTAAGAACACACCAAGGTTGATGCAGATCAGAAGCAAGGTGCTCTGGTCGCACTAGGGTAGCAGCTGCCGTCACATGAGGGTTAAAATCGCTAACCCTCGGTTTCTGTGCGATAATATAATCTGCGCACGTGGCACGGCCGTGCTGAACTCAATGTCAGCGAGACGCGGTCCGCACGATTGGCACAGGCGTGCTTAATAATGGCATGGGCGTGCCGAAGCACAACGGCACGACCGTACTACCGAACGACACGGCCGTGCTTGTGACTTAGTTGGTCACAAGACTCGCTAAAACAGCACGAGCGTGCTGGAAATCAGCACAGGCGTGCCAATGTTCCAGAAAGTGACTTTTAAACCAAAAATCTCACTTAGCCCTTAACCAACAATTATAAATTAATCAAACAAACTTAAATAAAATATTTAACGAAAAGCAGGGTTTTACAAGTGGAAACAATCAAGTCAAATGACATGGAAGGAACAGATAATTTCAAACGTTTCACACAATCCATAGAAATGAACTAATGGGTTGCACCCGATTCAAAAAGTACGGATAAAAGATTACCGTCTATGTCGCAATCACCCTATATGAGATCATCGGAGTTTGAAGCCTCAGCACCACTCATGGTGTAAACTCTCCTCTTTGTCGTCGGGCTTTTGGCTCCACCATTTTTGTTAGCAGCTAGGACAGGTTTCTATGCTTTGCAGTACTTGACAATATGCCCCGTTTGTCCACTACGGAAACATCCATCATTCCACGCAGAGCAGTTCTTAGCTGGATGCGACGGATCTCCACACTTGAAACACCTCCTCTCTTGGCCTTGATTTTGATTTCCTTGGCCTCCACTACCTGATGCGTGAGCAACAGGACGATATTGTTGTTGTTTCTGTTGGTTCCCTAGAGGTCGGGAATAAGGTTTCTTCTGACTCTGTCTTCCCCGCTGATCTTCATACTGGCCCTTGAATCGGGAAGGTCCTCTAACGCCTCCTCTATTGTCCCTTCCACGCTTCAACAGTTCTACTTGCCTGCTTTTCACAACTAATGCTTGGAAATTCCGAATTCCTTGTGGCAGTACTGACTCTTTAATCTCATACCTCAGTCCTCTCTCGAAAGTTTCTCACTTCCAATCTTCATCAGGGTTGTTCTGGAAGAATCGGAAATACTTGGCCAATGATTCAAACTTGGCCGCATATTCCCCAACTATCATCTCCCTCTGTTGCAGCCGTAAGAACTCTTGCTCTTTCTCCGCTCTCGCACTCTGCGGAAAGTACTTCCCCAAGAATCGGTGCTTGAATATATCCCTAGTGATTTCTTGTTGATTTGCCTCCAGCAGCTAGCGGGTTCCTCTCCACCAATATTCTGCATCTCCCAGCAGTAGGAAAGGGGCATAAGGTACTTCCACTTCTTCCGGGCTGTGGATCAGCTCGAATATCTTTTCGATTTCTTGGATCCACAAATTAGCCTTCTCAGGATCCACGTCGCCATGAAACTGTGGTGGATTCTGACATCTAAAGGTAGTTAGACTCCGGCCTTCAGTGGCCTGTTCCACACGAACTTGCTCTTGGGCATTGTGAGCATTCATCGTTGATGTCTGAATAGCAATTGCCGCTGCCATGTTCGCCATTGCCTATGCTGCGAAGTCCATTCCATTGGTGCTGTCAGCATCCTCAGTATGGACACCAATTCCTCTCCCGTGACCATGGCCACGGCCACGTCCATGTCCAGCTGTAGTTTCGATTCCTGGTTCCATATCTGACCTACAAGATTGAAATCAGTCAAACTGCAACCAGAAACCAAAACATATAAGCACTTATCAACACACATCACTTCTAAGAAGCAATTCAATCAAGCCTTAATCAGAGATCACACAACATCAACACAACAGACCTATTCCCAAAGATTCCCGAAAGACTCGACCAGCTCTGATACCACTAATGTGACACCCTAAACCCGGCGTCACATTGTTACCCAAAAACGAAATAAAACACGAAACAAAAATTTGTTGGTTACTTTCGAAAAACAGATTTTCGTTACTTAGATCTTACTTACTACAAAAATCGTGATAAAATTTTTTTCTTATTGCAGCAATAAACAATAAATACTCAAATCAATATCAATATGACACGTATAAATATATATGCATTATCAAGAAGTTATATACATAGATAAACTATGGACAGCATGTCCATTTAAAAAGAAACTAACAGAAAAGAAAATACCATCAACTCTAAAAATTAGGCAGTGGCAGTCTGGAAAACCACATCTAAAACTCATGGCCATCAATAGCCGATAACAGACTACCCAAAAACCGCTGTCTCAAAAAGACTGACACCTTACGCTGGTCTACGTCTAGTGGAAACCATTGGATAGTCCCCCAAATGAGGGTCCAACGTTTCCATCAGAAGAGAGATCGGGGAATCTACATTCCCATCGACCATCCCCGCTTCTCCGGCTCCTGCAGTCGGGGCATCCCCATTTTCCAGAGGATGGTACTCAAGAGTCTCCTGAGGGTCCTCCTCCGAATCATCCTTGTGTACCACTGGTACTAAAACAAAAGGAGGGGGAGGTGTCTGTGGCGGCTGCTACTATAGGGGCTGAACTGCTAGAATCTCGTGCTACAAGAATCCTTGATCTACCAAATACTGTAGGATCATCCATATAGGTGCCAGTGGAATTTGGATGGTCTCCACAGTGTGGACTCTCTCCCGAGGTCCCACCTCAGTGTTCCCTTGAAGGGTGCAGTCTGGTCCTGTATACGCCATGCTACTGGCGCTCGGGTGGATGACCCACGCACCCGGTTCCTCGCGGTGCTCAAACATGAGGGAGCGGACTTCCGTGTGAGCTATCCCTTCACTCTCTGATCCCATCTGTACATAGATAGATATATATATCCAACAAGAAAACAACACAGACCAGAAAAATGCAGCAAGGGTGAGAAACCAATATATGAATCCAAAAACGACAACTATATGCCCAAAACACAAACAACGGATTCATATAGGCATGTCTCATATAATCATCAACATGATAAACATATCACAGAATATCATAATACTAAAGGTAAAACACAAGGGTCTCGTGCCCAACAATCATCGTTATTTTTAAAACGTATGCATGGCACTTCCATATATATATCACCTAACATTCAATTCTTAATTTCCAGAAATCCCATCACCTTTCAAAGAGCGGATCAGGCTCACAATTCATTGGCCCTCAGGCAACAATGACTAGCACCAACTTGCTAAACAAGTACATGAATCCCATGACATTACGCGATTCTCACATGGGGGCGCAATCAGAGGTACTTAACAATTGTAATCATAATCAGGTCATACTATATTGTCCAACTTAAGGCACAATACGTTTTCAGAACACGTATGACACCATTGTCCATCAAGGCACAATGTTACACAATGACATAAGTCATCCCCAGGTTTCCTTGCCATCAAGGTCCCCTCCCTCATTTTCAACGGCACGTCTACCAAAAACATATGCATAAGAAAAACTTTGTTTTCGTCTGTTTATCTTTGTCGTATCATTATTTCCTTGTTGAAGCTCAAAGCTATCAACCACCATAATGTTTTAGACTCTTTTAGGTTTTTACCACATTTTCTAAAAAACAGGTCACTCAGTGCAAAACAGCTCGAACCCAAAAATCCATAACCGATGCATCAGTCTCGGATTTTGGATTCTAAAGCATACAAAACCTCCACAAGCCTATAGGACCACACAGATTGTCCACAAGCTTGCAGGACCAACTCACTAACACGGATCCTTGATCCACGTGTTCTGCAGAACACAAGAACCTCGATGTCTCGGTTTCTAGGTTCACCTCAAAAACCACTTTTTCTCTTTTTGAAACCCAAAACCAAAACCCATATCTCCGAAACTTACCCACAAAGCCTTCGGGATCGGTTTTCCATAAAAACAAATAAAAACCACCTTTTCTCTTTTGAAGAAATTCGATAAACCACAACATTTTGAAATATGTTTCGTGAAAACCCTTTTCTTGGATAAAACAATTTATTTTGAAACGAAAATTTCTCGAAAGCACTTTTTGTTTCAAAGCCTTACGTTTCTTAAACTAAAGTTGTTTTTCTCCTTTTTCCGTTTATGTCAACTCATTTCCCCATAAAGTAGATTTTATATTCTTTATTCTCAAAAGACATTAATTCCATTTGTTTTCAAAATCTTTTGAAACCATATCCTTTCACTTTCTTATTTTACGTTCCAAGCTTTTTAAAGATTTTAACTTTACATGATTTTGGACCCTAACCGCTGTTAGGTCCCTTAGCACAGTATTTATCATGACAGGCATAATAAACATTTATCCACCATACAATAAATCAGGCATAATCAGGCATATTCAAACATAATCAAATATGAGCAAGTAAAATTAAATCACTCCACATCAACCAAGCACATTGAAAATATTACAATCCATATACACAAACACAGCACACAACTGTCGGAAATGGAATTCCTCAGGTTTGTCCCCTTGTCTCTTGAAGTTTTCCACTCCGTGAAAAGTCGCCTGATCAAACCGAAAGTCGTCTGATTTCCCGTCCAATTACCCAACGACAACTACACACATACAATCAATCAAGATATCAACTTTAATCAACACAAAATCTTCTATTCTCATCCCCCTAGGGTTCGGCCAAAGGCTAGAAAAATTAGCTGGGAATACCCAAAAATTCCTAGCTCTTGGATTCAATGCTCACTAAGTGTGATAGGACTAAATCAACACTTCTTAAACAAAACTTTGAACAAAATCCTATTCATCCAAAAAGGGGGAGGTTCGGCCATCTTACCCATATGAGCTAGAGAAATTTCTTGGTTCTAAGCTCTTGGATTGTGAAATAGGGTAATGCAACTAGCTCATAGAAATTGGTTTGACATTAAAAGGATTTTTCTACAATTTTCATGAATTTTTGAAATTTAAGGTCATAAACTTGATCATGGAGAAAACTACAAGATTCAATGGAGAAAAGGAAGATTGAGAGGTCAAGAATGAAGTTCATACCTCCTTAGTGATAAGGATGAGCAAGTGATCAACTTTGTTTCCCAAAATCTTGAAGATTTCTTAAGAGAAAGTGAGAGAAAGTGAAGGAGAAAGTTGAAGAAGAAGAAAGAAAATGAAGAGTGAAAGAAGATGAAGGGGGCCGTGGGAAGAGAGAAAGGAGAGATAAGGAGGTTTCACATTTTTCATTAAGGGTAGAATAGACTTTTCACACTAGGTTTAATGGTAATTTCATGAAAGTTCAAGGGCATTTTGGTCATTTCGCGTCCAGATATTTTAAAAACCATCATGACACTGGCATACATTCCTAGGTGACTTGACCTAACGTGACTTCAAGATTATCCGTTAACGGGTCCCGGTAAATCCATATCTAGCTCCATTCGTCACCTGGTCGTCACCCGAATAGTTTATTATTATTCCGATTTTAGTGCGCGAAACCAATTTTAGCAAAATTGTAGAGAATTCGATTCTAAGACTAACTGTCTCGTTCACGAGTCCAAGTTAGGTCTTCTGAGTAGTAAAACACTACAGTCAGTGAAAACGCAGATCCGACTCCGTCTGAGTTTTCGATCCAAAATTTAACCGTAACTCCCTACGATAGCATAGAGCGTGACTATGGTCTCAATTTATTTTAATTCACTCTCTAGACCCTCCAATAAAATACAAACTCATAAATACAGTTTATTGATATTAGAAAGCTTGAAAAATCTGGGCGTTATATAGATTTTTGTATTTGCAGGTATAGGTCCTATATTATTTGTATTTGCATGCATTAATTTATTCATCATCCGTATTTGCATTTCCATAACTAGGTATTTGCCTTGGCTGGGTAGGAAAACAAAAGTTAAGTTGATGCCATGTTGTCATTTCCATTGGTTTATATTACCTGGTCAAAATGGTGCATGAGTACACCATTTTTTAAAAGGTGCATCCTAGAAGGACCACTTTGTAATAAGGTACATGTGTTTTTGAGGCTTTGTTACTTAGTTCCTTTTGGTGTTGGCTTTGGGTTTAGACTTATGTAATACTTATACTGGTCTTGTTTAGATTCAGTATGCTACTTCTTTTTTATAGAAAAAACTATATATATATATATATATATATATATATATATATATATATATATATATATATATATATATATATATATATATATATATCACTACGCCAGATTATGCCTTTGGAAGCGCACCTTCAATAGCGTTTTCTAGTGAAACGCTGTGTTTAATAATGCGGAGAATGTGCAATAGCGCTTCTCCTAGCAAGCGCTGTTAGATGAATGAGAATAGACAGCGCTTGATCAAGGAAGCGCTGTTAAAAGGTTGATAAGAGAATAGACAGCGCTTTCTTAAGGAAGCGCTGTCTAATGTATGGGAATAGACAGCGCTTTTTCAAGGAAGCACTGTTTAAGGTCACACTAAGACAGCGCTTCCTTTAGTAAGCGCTGTCTATTCTCCTTTACCCTTGCATTAAATTTTCATAACGTATACTTCCTCCTCGCGTGCTCACACAAAACACTCACGTACTGTTCATTCCCTCCTCCACGACCTAAGTTCAGACACCACTCATCCTCATCATTGCCACCATTCTCGAACCTTAACCTCTGTGAGAACCATCACAAACACCATTAATTCTCAAACCACCGCGAGAACCACCTCTTCACCCAACGCGACAACCACCTTCTCTTTAAAAGCCCTCTTCTTCACTGCAAGCTCCCAGGTAACCCATCATTCCCTGCAACCCCGTCTTCACTGCAAACCCTCCTCTTCCCTGTAACCCCTTCATTCCCTGTATACTGTAAAATTTGAATTTTTAAAATAGTAACATAGATTATCTTATTACGCTGTTGAATTCTTGTATTTTACATTTTCAGCTTATATATTTGAATTAAATGATAAGAATGAGGACAACACCCCTGCTCTGATTTGGTTTTGTTAGCAAATGACATTGGTACAGAACAAAGAATTGGTAATGCAGTGAAAAAAAATGCAATGTGTAGAAAGATTTTTTGTTATGGAATGTCTAATCCATCATAGCTCACTCGTGACACATTTTCAATACTGTCATAGGGATAGTTCTTGAGTTTTTTTAATCCATCATCTCTTAAATTTGGCAAGAAGCAGAAACTGTCATTTCCCTGGAGTTGATAATCATGAATTTGGCCCTTATGGTGTTGGTTGTACTGTTGAGTAATGTGCATACACAATGACTTTTGTTTCATGTTCGAATTCAACTTTTTTTTTCCTAACCATAATGTGTATAAAATGGTTAGTATTTTTATGCTTTACAAGAGCGTTGAACCTAAGACCTATGTCTCAACTTATCTCAGGTTGGATTTATGTTTCTGATGTAGTTGTGTGTTATTTCTAGTGTAGAGATTTGAAATCTTGGGCCAGTTGGGTTGCATTCCGAACTACTTGCTTGCACCTCCTAAAAAGCATCTTGTTGAAAAGGTAAGTATGGTTTGATTTGGTCTACTTTGTTATACATTACTTCTTAGTTGATAGGTTAGTGATAACCTATCAACTAATTTCTTGATCAATTAAATTTTCATTCATCGATTTCTGTAAATAAACTTGTATGATTGTGAATTGACGTTTTTACTTGTGTGTCTAATTTTGTTACAGGTAAATGGCATCTCCCAGTCATGATAGTGGGGCCGAGCCCAAGAAAAACATAAGGCGTCGTGGACCAACTTTTAAGAATAATATCATCCGTCATAGGAGTAGAGGAGTGAGACTTGAGGTAATATATTACTAACTCAACAGCAATTAATGGTTTGATTCTATAGTTTGTTATCTTTAATTTATACATTTCATCAAATATTTTTAGGTTACTTGGAATGTAAAGGGTCAGCCAATTGGTACAAATAATAAGCAGTTGGTTAATTACATTGGGGCTATAGTGCGGCAGATGGTCCCAATTACCTGCGGCAATTGGAAGTCAAGAGATTTGGACGATCTGAAAGATGACATCTGGCGTGATATATAGGTAAATTAATTAGCATTAGTTAATTATGTAAACATATTTATATTGTGACATTTTTTTATTGTCTTTGCAGGCCTATTTTAATGTTGATGAGACCCGGCGAGACATGATACTTAAGGAAGCCGGAAAATTACACCGCAACTTCAGAAGTAAGTTAACGACAAAGTGGCTGAGAGATGATGGTGGGAATGTCAGACAAGAGCCTCCACCCAAATATGCTGAGATTATACGACTGGAGGATTGGAGAGCCTTTGTCATAAAACGAACTGAAGATGAGGATTTTTTGGTATGTACTTACTTTTGTGTATACTATGCATTGCTACTTATTTAGGTCAGTGTGCATTAATACTTACTTCTGTGTCTATGTAGAAAATAAGTAGTGAAAATCGGGAGAGAGCGTCATCTCCTCCCTACCCTTACCACAAAGGGAATGTAGGGTATGCCGGTATTGAGGAAAAAAAAGGTATGCACAATAAGTCATTTTATTTAACGCATTTTTTGGTTTATTTCTTAGCATTGATGGATTTCAATTCGTTTGCTCAAATGTACAGTTGCGGGAGGCAGGACGAGACCCAGAAACTGAAAGCATTGAACGGCATATTTTGTGACCAGAAGCCCGTATGAATGAGCAGGGTGTGATTGTAAATACCAACTCTAGGCAAGTGGCTGAAAGAATTGTAAGTATATGTTCTCATATTAACATTTACATTTGTAATCCTCTTTTGATATTTGTGAATAATATTTGTGTCTCAGGATACCATATCACAATCTATATCACAGGGGGAGATAACAGATTGTGTTGGTCGCCATGACATCCTTGCCAGAGCCATACCCGCTAAAGAGTATCCTGGTCGTTATAGGGGCGTGGGATTTGGTCCCTCATAGAAAACTATCGTAGGAGCACAACAGCGCGCCAAACAAGCAGATGTTGCTGAAGTGGTGGAGTTGAGGAAGGAAGTAGCTAATCTGGTGCAACAAGTTCGAGCGTTGCAAATCTGCATACAGAACAAGACAACGGTGGAGGGACGTGAGCATGAGCATGAGCATGAGCCTGAGCCTGATTTACCTACTCCACGTAGTGTCAGAGATAGTTGCACTCGTATGCCTCTTGAGGTAATAATTGTTATGTTGTTTTCTTTACTTGTATGTATTGCATTGACAATTCACATATTAATATTTTTTTTATCACTGGTTTAGGGCAACAACCCATGCAACCTATATTTGTCAAGCCCAACTCATCGCATTGTAGCTAGGGGGATGGTCTATAACGAACCGGGTGTGACACTGCATAACCGACCATTGCCTCCTAGTCATGTGAAAGTTGCAGTTGAGTTTGGTGTTAAGGGTGATGCACCATTGCCTGTACCACTTGAGGAGGCAAATGTCATGACAGTGGACCAGGCAATAGGTACCTATGTGGCATGGCCAATCAGCCTCATAGGTGTATGTGACAAGGTATATGTCAATAAATAGGATTCATTATCATATATATGTTTGTTAAATTAGGTGGTCACTAACTCATTAATGTATTGCAATGTTTTTTATATAGGCACCCCAAAAATCCAAATCTAAATCCAAGGGCAAGGGCAAAGGGTCGGAGAACATAGCTGGCATGAAAGTGACAAAATCTCGGCCTTCCCCTACTGTAGCTGGCAAGGAGCACACAAAGGGGTCAATTACATCCCCGGTAAAAAATGGGAACAAATCTCAACCATCTCGGGCTCTTGTAGCACATGGTACAGATTTCATAGTCTACCTTAGAGTCCATGTGCTAACAATATTGGGGAATGATCAAGTCAATATTCATATGGAGGAAGACATTCTGGGTTATGAGCACACATTAATGCTCGGTGGTGATACGGAAATCAAAGAAATCCTTAATCATGAATGGCTGGGGTTCTCTGTTATTAGTGTATATCTCAGGTATTACATCAAACTTTAAAGGTTATATCTCGTCTAAATTTTTGATTTATTATTAATCTATTAATTTATATACATGTTTTAATTTTAGATACTTGTACCATATGTTCCTGGTACCTGAACAAAGGACTCAGAAGTTCAGATTTCTATGCCCTTTACGAACAGCTATGCAAGTAGGATCTGGGCATAAACAATATATAGCTGATCGCTTGTCATTAGAAAATCCAGATTATGAGACCTTGTTTTTGTCACCCTGCAACGTAGGGTGAGTCATTAAACCATATAGTATATCACATAGTTAGTGATATTGTTTTCTTTTGTGAAATGTGATGATTGCTAACTATAATAAACCTTTTTGTAGGCAACATTGGGTATTGTTAGCAATCAATCCCAAAGAAGACATAGTGTACTATTTAGACCCCTTGCATACTAACTATAACATTCGCCAAAAAATGAAGGATATCTACAATCAGTAAGTATATATGCATTTATTTTTATCTTCATATATATAAATAGTGATCATGATTATGTAACTTAATGAAGTTGTTTGATTTTGAAATCAGGGCTTTGCTAATTCATCGTGCCTGTAGTGGAGGAGCCAAGTCGAGATATTCTAAGTCGTCCAAGACTAAATGGATATCTATAGAGGTGTTTACAAAAACTCATATGCAATTATTTAGGTTAAAAATTAACTTGAAACTTTTAATTTATTATTTTCGGTTTTATAGTGCCCCCACCAACCGAATAGCGACGATTGTGACTACTATGTCCTGAAGTTTATCAAGGATATCGTCGTTCAAAACCAAATGCAAATCCCAACGATAGTATATAATTTTAGCTCTAGTTTAATAATTAAATTACACACATTTTATCATTAATTGAATGTACTTTAATTCTAATTGATTTAATTTTCATTTCGCAGTACTTTCCTGAGTGTAAATGTGACAGATATTATGATGACCAACTTATTGAACTCAGGGAAGAGTGGTGTTGCTATGTTGTTACGAATTTTATCCAAAAATAAAGGTAGAGTACACATATACTATGATGTTATAAATTAGAGTAGTGTCTCTCCTATTAGGTTTGTGTGCATTGTGCAAGTGATTGTGTGTGTATATCTAATTTGTTGATGTGTTGTAAATTTAAGTTGTGTGTATCTTGTGTACGCACTACAACAAAAAAAGGATTAGACAGCGTTTATTTTTTGCCTACAACAGCGCTTACAAGGGTTGTTCATGTAACTGCTGTGGTAGGTTGGAAGGAAAAGGCAGTGATTCTAAAGCGCTGTCTAAAAGATAATTAGACAGTGCTTCCTCAAGGAAGCGCTGTCTTTGTTGTGACTAAGATAGCGCTTCCTTGAGGAAGCGCTGTCTATATACCATACACAAACACAGCGCTTCCTCAAGGAAGCGCTGTCTAATTATCTTTTAGACAGCGCTTCCTATACTCTTATTTTTTTTTTAAAAATTTTACATTCTTTTTTCAATTATCCATCCTCCTGCACTCAGCAAAACCAATACATACCAGCTGCAATTTCTCATCAAAACCAGTACATATATACCAAAATAACCATTCAAGTATAATTTCTATACCTTACTAACATAGTATACAAAAGTAAGGTTAACTTAGTTGCATATACAAAAAGAAGTCGACCTGCTCTTAAAATTTCTACTACACTAACAGTACTAACAGTGGTTCACTAACAACACTTATACACTATGTACACTATAACAACACTTTACACTATATACTATAGCTTCACTACTTAATACTAGCTAGCTGCATGTAGGTGCACTTCATATATATCCAAGCTTGTTGCTGTCCCTGCGTATCGAATATTTTACTAACCCCATTCACTTTTATACATATTATTTTTTAATATGATAATAACATTAAAATTCACATTCAAGTCTGTAATAGGATTCTAGTAGCCATCTAGTTCTTTTTCACCAACTCTCCGTGGCAGTCAGCACCCACTTTTTCATTGCAATCACAGATTAGGAATATTGTGATTTTGAGGCTGTTCTACTACTGTTGGGATGCATTTCTTCTTCATTTTCTTGACTTGTTTAAATTCTCCATAAAAGTAGGATACAAAACCCCAAAGAGACAGTACTAGAGAAATCCCTTTTTCAGCGTGAAACTTCTCTTTATAGAAAATGACTCCCAAGATTTCTGTTAAGACCATCATCATAGCAAGCATAATACCAGACAATAAAGATGAGGCACAAAAAATGACCCCCGTTGTTCCTAAGAAGTTTAACTGCCATATTATAGCACTGGCCACCAACACACCATAATAATTTGCTTCCCCAAGCCCATAATGTCTCGCTTCTCGTGGAATTGCCTGCAAATTCAAACGCAAATAATAAATTACAAATTACAATAGCTCTTTTCCAAATCATTTGTTTCAACCATGGTTTTAAATCGGGATCCGCAACTTTAATTGTGGCCGCAACGTTGTGGTTTTGGTAACCTCCGAAACCGCATCACGATCGCAATTGCGATCACATTAGCCACAATTTTTTGCAATTGTCCGCAATAACGGAAAATACAACGCGATCGCAATTTAAAACCTTGATTTCAATTAATGATGAAAAATTAATAAATATTATTAAGCAAAAGAATGACGGTAAAAAAAGAATAACCTTAAAGTCATTGTTTATGAGCATTCCAACAACGGTAAATAGAGTAGCAAACATGCCTATAACAAACTGAAACTCCATCATGATTGAGTAAGTGATAGCCTCCTTAGATTTCTTATACGCCAACTCCGTCAAAGGCAAAACAAACCCAAACAAGGCTGCAGCCATTAATGATATGACAAAGCCCATCACATATTGCTTACTAGACTCACCATTAGGGCGATCTCCACTACCATGCAAAGCCAAAACCACAGCTCCAAGAGTGAGCAAAATGATCGCATTCACCGAGTAAGCCGTGAACTTTTGCCTCACTAAGAAGAAAGCCATGATGGCAGTGAAGGCAAGTTGGGTGGCAATGATCAAAGCCGAAGTGGACACGGGAAGTCGATCCAAGCCGTAGCAATAGAGAATATTGTCAAGGCCATAGAGAATACCGATAACGGCAAAGGCAATAAACAAAGCTGGCTTCATAAAGATTATCTTTGGTTTCGTGGTATCGGTGTTAGTAATGCGGCGTTGGCGGATGAAATAGGAAATGGAAAGAGGAACTAGTGTGATAGGAAAACCAGCAGTTTGAAGGAAACTAGATAACCAAATACGTTTGCCACCGTGGACGAAGTAGAGACGTAGTACAAGTGGACCACCGGGGGTGCCTATGGCTATCATGAGGCAGTTTATTAACAAAAGGATTCTCTTAATGGTTCTCTCATGTTTTGCGTCCCTACCTTCTGCCATGGCTACGTGTTTTGTCAAATGAACGATAATAGAACCAAAGCCACTGGCACTGCAATCTTGGGACGTTGTGTGAATATATATATATATAGACGGAGCTTTTTAACTTCTAGATTTTTTTTTAGAAGTGTAAGGGAGAAGTTTGTGGATTTTGGTGCACAAACATTAAAGTTGATTTTATATATTATGATATCATGTATGGTTTAAAACCCTTTAGCAAAATATTTTGTTTTTAAAAAATTAGCGTTACAAGATACCTTTTATTATATTCCCTTTAACACATTTTTTATTATTGATTGGATTTAATGTAGGATTCATTTAATAGAGAGTAGATTCATGTAATTTAGTAAGTCTCACATAATAAAATATGCGTTTAAGAAAATGTGTTAAAAAATATGTTATTAACATGCGTTAGAAAATTAGCTATTACCAAAGTGGATGCTTGGTAAAGTTTGATGTATTTTTTTTAACAAATACTTTTTTGTTTCAAAGAGTCAATAGGATCGTAAATCAAATCCACACATAACCTCTTATACTATAATACAATATTAGAGGCTTATTTTACCATGATGGTGTTAGGAAAAAACTAGAGATAATTATGGATCTCTTTTCTTCCCACCGATGCAGATAAAGAGGTGTGACAAAAATATTCTTCCACAATAAATCTCAATGACATTGAAATTTTTAATGTAGAAAACTCCCTAAAATAGGAATAAAAATCACGAGATCACATCCAACAAAAACTTTCACTAAAAATATTAATGGATACACAGAGTCTTCCTAGCAACACTGGGGAACACCAAATCAGCAACATATTACCCAATGGGTGGATACAACCAAGCAACAAGAGAGAAACTTCACAAAAGTGAGTATCACAAACTAACCCAAAGAGAAGACAAAATAGCAAACTAACAGTACTATAAGTAGCCCTCAACATCAAGAACAATATACTAAAATTTCAAAAAGAATGGAAATGGTTTACCCATGTGATGAAGAGGACAAAGTCCCTGCCCAATTTTTCTTCTCCCGGCGGCATTCTTTCTCCCTCGCTCTCTCTGTTATCCTATTTTTCTTTGTTTTTTTCCGTCACAGGGACACACTCTCGGCGCCTCTCTTTTCTTTCTTTCTTTTTTGAACCCTTTTTTTTTTTTTTTCTTTTTGATTTATTTCTTCTTTTATTTTATTTTTACCTTTTTATTTTTATCTTGTGGGTCCCACTAAGGAGAGAACTCACCCAACAAATTTCCCCCTTCCCGACTCAACTGGGAAGATACTGCCCAACCATGCCTGCCTTGTTTTTGCAACAAATCAACTTTGTCATAGGCAAAGTCTTTATCATCATATTTGAATCATTCTCATCAGTATGAATCTTTTCAAGTGAAAATATCTTCATCTCTAGCGCCTCTCGTATCCAATGATACCGCATCTCAATGTTCTTCGACCTGGAATGAAAAGTCGGGTTCTTGCTAAGATAGATTGCACTCTGACTATCACAAAATAACACAAACTTCTCTTGCTTAAGTCCCAACTCTTGTAGGAATTTCTGCATCCACAAAAGTTCTTTAGAAGCTTCAGTAATGACAATATATTCAGCCTCAGTAGCGGATAAGGCAACACATTTTTGTAATTTTGATTTCCAAGACACTGCTCTCCCTGCAAAGGTTACCATGTATCCAGAAGTAGATTTTCTAGAATCAAAATCACCAGCCATATCTGCATCTGTGTACACATCTAACACAGGTTGACCACCCCCAAAGCATAAACATACTCTAGAAGTGCCTCTGATATATCTGAAAATCCACTTCATTGCTTGTCAGTGGTCTCTACCAGGATTAGAGAGAAAACGACTAACAACTCCGACAACTTAAGCAATATCCAGCCTTGTGCATACCATAACATATAGCAAAATACCAACTGCGGATGCATAAGGAACTTTCTTCGTCTCTTCTTTCTCTTTCTCACTTGTAGGGCATTGTTGAGAACTCAACTTGAAATGACTTGCAAGTGGAGCACTAGCAGGTTTGGAATTGCTCAAGTTTAACCTCTCCAACACCTTCTCAATGTACCTTTGTTGAGACAACAACAATTTACCATTCTTCCTGTCACGAGTAATTCTCATGCCAAGGGTTTGCTTTGCAGGCCCCAAGTCCTTCATAGCAAAAGACTTGCTCAAATCCTTCTTTATACTTTGAAGCTTCTTACTGTCATGACCAACAATCAACATGTCATCCACATATAGCAAGAGGATAATAGAATCATTATCAGGAAATTTTTTTACAAACACACAATGATCAGAAGTAGTTTTACTGAAACCATATCTCTCCATGAAAGAATCAAATTTCTTATACCATTGTCTTGGTGGCTGTTTGAGCCCATATAAGCTTTTCTTCAATTTGCACACAAGTTGCTCTTTTGCTTTGACCTGGAAGCCCTCAGGTTGCTCTATGTAAATTTTCTCCTCTAAATCACCATGAAGGAACGCTGTCTTCACATCAAGTTGTTCAACCTCTAGGTTCAAGCTAACTGCTAATCCAAGCACAACTCTAATAGAGGACATCTTCACCACAGGTGAGAAAATTTCGTTCTAACCAAAGCCTTTCACAACCAATTTTGCTTTATATCTTGGCTGGGAGCTATTCTCTTCTGCTTTCAACTTGAATACCCATTTGTTCTTGAGTGCTTTCTTGCCCTTAAGCAAGTTCACCAACTCAAATGTGTGATTCTCATGCAAGGAATTCATTTCTTCTTGCATGGCCTTCAACCACTCTTCCTTGTGCACATTTACAACGGCCTCTTCGTAGTCTTCTGGCTCTCCACTATCAGTGATCATCACATACTCATGTGGAGGATATCTATGTGAAGCATGACGCTCTCTAGTAGATCTTCTCAACCGAGGCTCAACTGGTAGCTCAAGCGGAGCCTATTCAACTGGCTCATCATGGTAAGGTGTCGAGTCATCAATTGCATTCTCATCATCTACTTGTATATCTCCCCTATTAACAAAAGTTCTGGTAGGAGGTTCAAGCGCAACCTTAATGAAACTTCTGGCAACTGGTTTCTGTTTCTCAACTTTTTCAAAATCTTCAATGGTTTGGTCTTCAAGAAATATCACATCTTGGCTTTTGATAATTTTCTTGTTAATAGGATCCCAGAGTCTATAACCAGACTCTTCATTACCATAACCCAAGAAGACACACTGTTTGGATTTCCCATCAAACTTGGACCTCTCATTTCTTGGAATTTGAACAAAAGCCCTGCAGCCAAATACTCTCAAATGACTATAAGAGACATCTTTCCCTGTCCATACTCTATCTGGAACATCACCATCTAGTGGCACAGAAGGAGAAAGGTTGATCAAATCCACTGCAGTTCTCATTGCTTCACCACAAAAGGCTTTGGATAATTTTGCATGAAAGAGCATACACCTGATTCTGTCATTAATGGTACGGTTCATTCTCTCTGCAACTCCACTATGTTGAGGCATCTTCGGAACTGTCTTCTCAAACTTGATTCCACGCTCTTTGCAATACTCTTCAAATGGACCCCTGTATTCACCACCTTTATCTGCTCGAATACATTTCAACTTCCTTCCTTCTTCTCTTTCAACACTAGCATGAAAGTGCTTGAAGACACCGAGTACCTGGTCTTTAGATGTTGAAATAAAAGCCCACACTTTTCTAGAGTGATAATCAATAAAAGTAACAAAATATATAGCACCACCAAGAGATTTAGAGTGCAAACATCAATGTGAACTAAATATAGAACATTTGACCTCCTATGAGGACCAAAACTATGAAATGAAACTTTAAACTTTCTATTGTTTTCCAGCAAAACAATGAGTGCAAGTATTTAAAGGTGTACCTTTCATAGGCAGAGAATTTTTCTTGGCAAGGATACTGTGTCCTTTCTCGCTCAAGTGGCCAAGGCGCATATGCCATAAATCAATAGATGCATCTTCAACTACATTCACCTCTTCCTTGCATACTTTCCAGGCATCCTGTAAAGAGTAGTGAAGCTTTCTTCCTTTGCCACCACTAGTGACCCTTTGGTGAGCTTGCATATGCTGTAACGGCCCGGGCTGCTTTCAAGATTGTTGACTGTCCCCACAAATCAACACATATCTTTTCAACGTGCTTTGTCCTCACTCACATGCTTTCCGGGAAACTTCCCAAAAGGTCACCCATCCCACAAGTGCTCCAAGTCAAGCATGCTTAACTATGGAGTTCTTATGTTCTAGGATCCCGAAAAGAAGATGCATCTTGTGGATATAGATAGTACCAACCATTTCCTTTAAGTCTTCCTTAACTACGCAGTCTCATACATGCACAGTCTCAGGATCCCTCTCATTCCGATGTGAATTCAATTCATTCATGTGTCCCTTTGCCTAGAAGCCTGCTAGAAGCCGCTCCTTGTCCGTGCCTCATGCACTAGCAATCACTCCTCACCCTCGTCAGCCTCAAGCTTCACATGCCCACCAGCTTCCGCCTGGTTCATCCCCGAACCACATCGTACTAAGAGAAGTCCGCTCTGATATCATTTGTAGCGGCCCGGACTACTTTCAGGATTGCCGACTGTCCCCACAAATCAACACATGTCTTTTCAGCGTGCTTTGTCCTCACTCACATTATTTCTGGGAAACTTCCCAAAAGGTCACCCATCCCACAAGTGCTCCAAGTCAAGAATGCTTAACTATGGAGTTCTTATGTTCTGGGCTCCCGAAAAGAAGATGCATCTTGTTGATATAGATAGTACCAATCATTTCTTTTAAACCTTCCTTAATTATGCAGTCTCATACCTGCACAGTCTCAGGATCCCTCTTGTGACGCCTGAAGCTAACGAGGGCGGGGAGTGATCGTCGGTGCTTGAGGCACGGACAAGGAGCGGCTCCTAGCAGGCTTCTAGGCAAAGGGACACATGAATGAACCGGTTTCACATTCAAATGAAGGGATCCTGAGGTTGTGCAGGTATGGGACTATACAGTTGAAGGAAGGCTTATAAGAATTCATTGGTACTACCTATACCAACAAGATGCATCTTCTTTTCGGTAGCCCAGAACATAAGAACTCCATAATTATGCGTGCTTGACTTGGAGCACTTGTGGGATGGGTGAACTTGTAGGAAGTTTCCCCTAAAGCGTGTGAGTGAGGACAAAGTACGCTGAAAAAACCCGTGTGGGTTTGTGGGGACAGTCAACAATCCTTATCGCAGTTCGGGCTGTTACAAATGGTATCAGAGCGGACCTCTTCCAGTACGATGAGGTTCAGGACGAACCAAGCGGAAGCTGGTGGGCATGTGATGCCTGAGGCTAACGACGGCGGGGAGTGATCGCCGGTGCTTGAGGCACGGACAAGGAGCGACCCCTGACAGGCTTCTAGGCATAAGGACACATGAATGAACCGGATTCACATCGGAATGAGAGGGATCCTGAGGCTGTGCAGATATGGGACTGTACAGTTGAAAGAAGGCTTATAAGAATTGATTGGTACTACCTATACCAACAAGATGCATCTTCTTTTCTGTAGCCCAAAAGATAAGAACTCCATAGTTAAGCGTGGTTGACTTTGAGCACTTGTGGGATCGGTGACCTTCTGGGAAGTTTCCCATAAAGCATGTGAGTGAGGACAAAGCACCCTGAAAAAACCCGTGTTGGTTTGTGGGGACAGTCAACAATCGTTATCGCAGTTCCGGCTGTTACAAATGGTATTAGAGCAGACCTCTTCCAGTAGGATGTGGTTCAGGACGAACCAAGCGGAAGCTGGTGGGCATGTGACGCCTGAGGCTAACGACGGCGGGGAGTGCTCGCCGGTGCTTGAGGAACGAACAAGGAGCGGCTCCTCGCAGTCTTCTAGGCATAGGGACACATGAATGAACCGGATTCACATCGAAATGGGAGGGATCCTGAGGCTGTGCAGATATGGGATTGTACAGTTGAAGGAAGACTTATAAGAATTGATTGATACTATCTATACCATCAAGATGCATCTTTTTTTCAGTAGCTCAGAACATAAGAACCCCATAGTTAAGCGTACTTTACTTGGAGCACTTGTGGGATGGGTGACCTTTTGGGAAGTTTCCCAGAAAGCGTGTGAGTGAGGACAAGGCACGCTGAAAAGACCCGTGTTGGTTTGTGGGGACAGTAGATAATCCTTATCGCAGTTCGGGCTGTTAAACCTCTCATTCCGATGTGAATTCAGTTCATTCATTATCCCTTTGTTTAGAAGCCTGCTAGAAGCCGCTCCTTGTCCGTGCCTTATGTACCGACGATCACTCCTCACCCTCGTCAGCCTCAGGCGTCACATATGCCACCACCAAAGTAAGTATGATAAAAACCACAAGATCAAGTCCAACAAAAACTTCCATTAAAAATATTAATGGGTACACAGAGTCTTCCTAGCAACACTAGGGAACACAAAATCAGCAACACTTACCCAATGGATGGATACAACCAAGCAACAAGAGGAAAACTCCATAAAAGTGGATATCACAAACTATTCCAAAGAGAAAACAAAACAACAAACTAGCAATACCAAAATGTAACCCTCAACATCAGGAACAACATACTAAAATTTCATGAAGGATGGAAATAGTATATCCAACTGATGAAGAACACAAAGTCCCTACCGAATTTTTCTTCTCCTCCCGGCGACGTTCTTTTTCCCCCTCTCTCTCTTACTCTATTTTTCACTTGCAGGGACACACTCTCAGTGCCTCTCTTTTCTTTCTTTCTTTTTTGAACCCTTTTGTTTTTTCTTTTTGTTTTATTTCTCCTTTTATTTTATTTTTATCTTTTTACTTTTATCTTGTGGGTCTCACTTACAAGGGAACCTACCCAACAGATGGCACCTTTTTTTACAATCTTGTTTTATATATACATAGTTGACTAATTGGTCCCTTAACTTTTAAAAGTTTTAATTTGGTCCCTTAACTTGTCTCTGTTATCACAAGTTAGTCCTCTTAGTCCATGACATAAGCAAATGAATTTCAAGTTGGTCCTTTAAATTGTTAACAAGTTTCAAATTGGTCCCTTAAATTTTAAATGAGTTTCAAATTAGTCCTTTAAATTGTTAACATGTATGACACTTTCGTCACTTTTGCTTATGTTATTGACGGAGGGGACTAACTTGTGTTCACAATGACAAGTTAAAGGACCAAATTGAAACTTTTAAAAGTTAAGGGACCAAATTGAAACTAAAAAATAAGTTAAGGGACCAAAATGGTATTTTAGCCTACATAGTTAAAGTTTAATCATAACAAATAGTGTTTGCTTATATATGAAGCCCGTTAAAAATTATTAGGCTAAATATCACTTTTGGTCCCTTATCTTTATTTTATTTTTCGTTTTGGTCCCTTATTTATAATTTTTTCGATTTGGTCCTTTATTTTGCAAAGTCATACCAATGTGGTCCCTCTTTTATTTTTTGTTTCAAAATGGCCCCTTATTTTGCAAAAACTAAACTTATGTTGTCCCTTTTATGTTCTGATATTGTCCCTCTTTTACTTTTTTATTTCGAAATGGTCCCTTATTTTACAAAATTTATATCAATTTGATCCTCTCCATATTACAATTTAAAGGGAAAAAGACATATTGAAACCAAAAATAAAGATAAGGGACCAAATAGAAAAAAATAATAAAAGAGGGACCAAAAAGAAAATTAAAAAAAAAAGATAAGAGACCAAAAGTGGTATTTAGCCAAATTATTATAATCAAGAATGAGCTTGCTAAAAGTTGGTCTGTCCCCAAAAAAAAAAAAAATAGGATATACAAACTTATATTATTTTTTTCGAAAATCTTCAGATAATATATATCTGCATTTTCATTATTTAAATTTTAATAGTTTTCTTTTTCAATGTATCTCGCTTGTAACTGCGAAAACTAATTTATCAAGCAGAGTAGGATCAAAAGGGCGGCAAAGTTCCCCCCAAGAGTTTTAACGTCGCTGCATTCCCAAGGCCTGGATTCAAATTTGAGACAACGAATTAAGCTGGAATAAACATGTGTCATCTCACCCAAGCACTCTTAGGTATTTAAATTTGATTAGCTAATTTTTTTTGAGCGAGAAATTTAATAGTTAATTAAATTGACAAGAATGAAACTTTTTAATTATAAAAACAAAACAATTATTATAAGTTATGTAAATGAGTCAGTTGTGTATATATATATATATATATATATATATTGTAAATAATGAATGGGTGTAGTGGTTTCTTGCAATGTTTATATATTTGATACAGAAATATATGGCAAAAAGAAAAAGTAAAACAATTTGCAACATGATAATGTTCAAAAGACTCGATTCTAAAATAAACCAAGCCTACTATCCCAAAGAATGTAGAAGAATTTTATGAATGGATATGGTTTCTTGTAATTTAATATTTGGTATAAAGACATCAATGAAAAAAGTCTTAAATAATTGCATCATGATAATGAAGACACGATTGTTAAGACCAACTAAGACCACTTCGGCAGATAAAGTATGGAGGAATTATCCAAAAGTAGTGACTGTTACAAGTGGTTTACCGTCAAGTTTGAGAAAGAACCCCACTTTGCATTTATTCTCATTAGAGTGCATGCAAAAGTTAACTTCGAATTTTTTTTCCGAAGAATATAGTTCAGAACGAACAACTCTCAATCGTATGATATACAATCAGTCACCATATATCCCCTTCAACATTGGCAAGTACATGGACTGCTAACAAAATTAATACGGTATTCACTACTTTTACCAACCGTATATTTATCAGTTGATTAGTTAGTTACAACAAACTAAGTCGGTTAGTTAATTTCTGTTACTGACAGTTGATAGCTAATGCTGTCACTCTATGTATATATTTTGTATTTCACCCTTGATAAATTGAATAGATTCATTCGTTCACTCATTTTCAAGTGTAACATGGTGTCAAGATAAAATATCAATTCCGACACTAGTGGAAAATACCATTTTCACGTCAGGATTTAACATCTATTATTTTTAAATCGATGTTAAAAATGGAGGTGGTGACAAACTTGTAAATAAATGGTTGAGAGAACACACTTTTAACGTCGGTTATTTTTAAAGCCAATGTTAAAAGTAGAGGCGGTGGTAAAATTGTAAATAAATGGTTAATGGAACAAACTTTTAACATCGGTTACTTTTTAACCGATGTCAAAAGTCTTGACATCGGTTAAAAAGCAACCGATGTTAAAAGGTGAGTTTTAACATCGGGTAAAAAGCAATCGATGTTAAAAAGTGAGTTTTAACATCGGTTCCTTTTCCAACCGATGTTAAATGTCAAAATTTTAAATTTAAGTCTTGCGCGTTTCTCTCTTCATCGTGTACAGTACTCTCGCCACTCATCATCTATGTTCTGTGCAAGACCTCACTCTCGCCGTTTGGCCGCCCGTTTCTTCAGCAATCCACCGAGCGAGCCACTGTAACCATCGTGAGGTCCACCACCAGAAGAGAACATCACTGCGAGCTGCGAGGTCCATAAGCCCTGCCATTGAAAGTCCTCCACACCACCGCATTTCTTCATTTGTTTTTGTTTCTGGTTTACGTTTTTGGTTTAGATTTAAGGATTTCTCTTGTTTTGGTTTAGGGATTTATTTTGTTTTGTACGAAACCCTCAAATCTTGCCATGAGGGCTTATCTGAAGCAATCGCAATACAAAAGCTCCAGGTTAACTTTCTTCCTTTTCTTTTTTATTTGAATCCTTTCACGTTTAAACTATATTCTGCATTTCAATTGTAATTGACTGAAAATAAAGTAATTAATTGGTTATAGTTAGGGTTTTTTTTTCTATGCATTGCGTAGTGAGCAGTTACCCATGTGCATTTGGAATGATTTTTGGTTGTTGTTTGTTTGCTAAAAAGTCAGGATCTTTTATTCTCTAGATGCTTCTGTTTGTTAACCTGATAAATGAGCTTCGATCATTATACAATCATAATTACTATTGCCCGATATTTTTTAATTTTTTTTTGGTGAAATTGCTTGAACTTCATGAATTATATTTTTACTAGTGTTCTTGTATTAGTTTCTTTTATTTTTCAAACGTATGGTTAGATTGTATAATCCTTTATAAAGAGTTTGCATATATTATGAAATTACAATTTGCACGGATGGTTCTCTATTCTAGCCATTTTTGTGACCTCAGGATGATGTAGCTTATACTACTCTTGATCAGACATGAGCGTGGAAATTTATTCTTGCTTAGATTTTTAGATATGTGAGATCACACCTTGTATGTGAGTTTTAGCCTCTAAATTATCTACACACATCTCATAAAACTAACATCTATGTCTGGTTGTTTAGGTCTCTCATCATCTGTAAATATTGTTTCTTGTCAGCAGCATGGGGGTAATCTTAGTGAAGCTGTCAATGCACATTTTAGTAAAGAAGATAGAAATTGGTCAATCAGGTGCGCTCTTTTACTGCCCTTAGTAACAGATTCAGAAATCTACATTGTCCAACTAGTATTACTCTATCTTCTACATGTTCCTTGTAACATCCTATTTTAGCAATATGTGTTTAAGGCATGAGTTAAGTATGTTTAAGTGTTTGGATGTGATCTATATGACATGATAGAGCTATGATCCAAATTTGAAGAGATTTGGCCTTGGAACGAACTCAGAAAGTGCGAAAATGTGAAAGAACGGGTCAAATCAGCGTCCAACATTTGGATGTTCAGTGACCCAGCGCTCAAATGTTGACCGTGGACGCTCGAGTGTGGGGAGTACGTGAGAGGATAGATACGTGTCAATACGCATGCGCACGCGTCAGAATGGGCGATGCCTTAGCGGTGAGGAAACATTCCACGCTCAAGCGTGGGAAACTGGAACTAACAAGCGTTTCCATGCTCAAGCATGGAGTGTCCCCACGTTAAAACGTTCTCAGTCTGACAGCCAAGTATATAAGGACCCGAAACTTCATTTTTTAGAGTTTTTCCACGAAATGTCTTCTTCTTTCTTTAGAAAACACCCAGGGGACCTCGAGGAAGCCATTTTTAAGCACCTTGGAGTGTGGTTTGAGGTGATTCAAGCATTGAAACTCAAGTTTGATCGTACCTTCATGCTCTTATCTTGGTAGTTTTGTATAACCGACGTCGTCGACATCGACGTGCTTCAAGTGTTCTTCGTGTTCTTCATATATTTCTTAGTTTCGACCCTCGTTTCGATTCATTTTAGAGCTAACCATGATGCATACGTGTTGTTTTCAGGATTACGGCAAAGTTGAGGTCGTGATGCTGCTCGTGGGAGCAAGGCAGCCGCAACTGCTAGAGGTGGTGGTGGAGAGCTTGGCCGTGAGGCGGTGGCTATGTTGATGGTGGTGTTGAGTTCGTGGTTGGGTTTGTGATCGCGGTCGCGAAATCTATCAGGTGGGGAGAAAGGAATTGTTATCATCCGGAAGGCAAGCGTCGTGTAGAATGTATACATGTGTAGGGGAAACTTAAAACCTACTAGAGGTTGAGCCCGTGGAAAAGTACTTAAACCTTAGGTGTAGGTATCTTTGGGGCTATCACCGCTAAGATAATACCCTAGGCTAGACGATGTTGTCATTGAGGTTGATGTGATATGCATGCTACTTTGCCTGTGTGATTATTTGTTTATCTGCCTATATGGTGGTATGTGTATTAGCATGCTTATTGCTATGATGATGTTATTATTGTTGATTGGTTGATGTTGATGTTGATGAGAGTATGGTGAGATTGTGATTTTGAACAGGTTGATACCGTCGTGGTTTTGATCATGGAGCTGTGGCTCGTGGACGCAAGGCGTCGTGTTGATGTTGATGATGATGTGATGTGGATGCAATGCGTCGTGGCTGTGGCCGAGTGCTCAGGCGTGAGGTTCCGGTATCAACCTGTGATTGATGTTTGTTCCATATCATAGCATATATGACCCTAATGGGGGATGCCCAAATAGGAGTGAGATATGTACCACCGATTTCGAGGCGGGATGTTCAGTTGGGGATGTTATTGATCCTTACGGGGATGTTCAAGTGGGCATGTGATTTATTGATCCTTACGGGGATGTCCAAGTGGGGACGTGATGTATTGATCCCGATGAGGATGTCCAACTGGGGACGTTATTGATCCCGACGGGGATATCCAATTGGGGACGTGATAAAGTTGGCCGACATGCATATAAGTACTAGTATCCCTCGTAGAGGTTTGATCTGAGAGAATGAATTTTGAGATGGATGTGACATGTGTCTCGAGAGATGGTTGTTGGAATGTTGCATGTTTTCTGTTGCTGTGTGCTACATATGTATATGCTATACTACAGCCCCTCTCCCATGTTTGATGATATGCACGTTTCTTATCTCCCTGTCTTTTCTCTGTGTGTTTCTTTTATTTTGTGGGAAGACCCTGTGGAGGAAACAGTCGTTGAAGAGATGGATGGCATTCTCTACGAGCCTGATGTCGGTGGACGAGCCCCGAACCCCAGCCTCGAGAGGTTTTGAGTCTCTGTGCTAGAAGAAGATGAAAGCCCCTCATTAGAGTATGCGCTAATGCGGGTCTATAGGTGCAAATATAATTGGGAGACAGGATAGTTCAAGACATCTCCGTCGTTGGTGACGGAATGCAGCCAGTGCGTTTGCATAGGAGTGCGATTTGAGGGCTTTTTGATGTATTTTGGAGTGGGGGTGGTGAGTGTTGTTAGCATGAGTGTTTCTTTAATTTTGATGTACTTTTTGTTATGTCCAGTTCTGATGTACTTCGCATGTATGTATTATTGTAGCCCTACTGATGGGGCAACTGATGTATGTATATATTCCTTTATGTTTTTATTTGTGTTGCTCTGATTTTATGTGTGCTTTGGTTTATCTTTCGTTCAGTTTTTAATTATCTTTCCGCTTCGCTTCACTTGTGTATAAAGCACACTAACATTTATATACGGTTAAGGTTAGTTAATAGCTTAGATTCTTTAATGGGACAACAGGTCGTCTCATTGGGTGGTATTAGAGCGGTTCGGCCCTAACCGGACTGTGAGGTCAAGTGTACTGCCATCGTTAGTTGGATCCACATCGGATACCGACTATGCTTAGATATGGGTAGAGCGGCCGATGCGCAAGTTATCGAGGGTGATAACTGTTTTATTCGTAAGACATATAATATGTATATCTCTTGATTAATATTGTATGACTTACGAATCGAAACTAACGTTCTCTTTTCAGGAAGTAATGGCTAGAGGACGTGGTAGAGGAAGAGGAACACCATCTGGAACTGGGGACTTCAACCATAATGGTAATACCTCGGGAATCGGAAGTGGCAGAGATCATAATGAAGCGATGAGGGCCATGAGGGATTTGGCCACTGCAATGCTGCAACAGACGCAGCAGAATGCTTAGTTTATGCAACAACAAGAGGATAAGGATGCTAGACAACAACAACTGCATCCGGTTAGAGGAGACGAGATGGTGGACACCGGACTAAGTGCTTTAATGAAGGGAAATCCTCCCCAAATCCATGGAGAATACAATGCGGAGGCTGCTGAACTTTGGTTACAAGAAATAGAGAAGGTCTTTGCCGCCATCCACTGCAGAGATAACAGAAAGGTCACCTATGCGGCTTTCATGTTAGTTGGAGTGGCAGAAGCATGGTGGAGGAACAAGCGAAGACTGCTAGAGGCTGAGGGGAGATTGATAACCTAGGAAGTGTTCCATGAGAGCTTCTTGGAGAAATATTTTCCAAGGAGTTTCCGTCAGTAGAAGGAGAAAGAGTTCCTGAACCTGAAGTAGGAACAGATATCAGTGGGGGAATACGCCATGAGGTTCGAGGCATTGCTGAAATTCTCCCAATTCCATCAGGTGCACCCATACGAGGATTCGGTGTGTAGAAGGTTTGAAAACGGACTCAGGCCCGAGCTGAAGAATGCTATGCTACTGTTAAGCGTCCGATCATTCCCTGAATTGATTGAAAAGTGTACAGTACTGGAAGGGCACGATCAAGAGGGAGTTGCACAAGCTCCAGTGAGGAGTGGTGGACCGGTCAGAAGCTTTGGCCAGAGGGGTCATGGAGGAAGAGTTCAACAGAGGGCGAAGCCTTACATTCGCCTGAATAAACAACCAGCGAGTTATGGAAGGGGGAATACCAGTCAAGGACAACCACGATTTTCCACATGTTTTCGATGCGGCGTACCGCATCTAGTGAAGGATTGTCCTCGAGCACCTAGAGTCAACTGTTTCCGTTGTCGCAAGTGGGGCTACTATGCCAACAAGTGTCGACAAGGGGATACTATTAGGGGTCAAGTTCAACAACAAGGTAGAAGAACTCAGGATGCGGGAACAGGACAACCAGTGGTGAGCCAGCAAGGCAGACCACAGACGATGGGAAGAGTGTTTGCTTTGAGAGGATCTGAAGCCTCTCAATGTCCTAATCTGATACAAGGTAAGTGCCTAATAGCTGGGAGACTCTTATCTGTTTTGTTTGATTCAGGGGCTACACATTTCTTTATTTCATTAGCGTGTATGGATCATTTGGATTTGCATGTTTCATCCTTACCATATGATTTGACTGTTTCTACACCTACGGGTGATTTCTTAACAACCCTATTGGTCTGTTTACAATGCTCGATCGTTATAGAGAACCGATCTTTTCTTGTAGACCTAGTCCGTCTGCCTATGCAGCAGATTGATGTTATCCTAGGCATGGACTGGCTTTTGGCCAACCATGTTGTCTAGACTATTCAAATAAAACCCTCCGTTTTTCCGAGCAATCTGGATCATTGTTTGTCAGTGATGGTATTTTGGGAGGCGTACAATCAGGAGAGTGCATGGTGTTGTTTTCTTTGGAAGCCAAGGAGACTCCTAGTCTAGATGCTTTGTCGGTGGTACGTGAGTTTCCAGACGTTTTCCCGGATGATGTGCCAGGATTGCCACCTAAGAGGGAGATAGAGTTCACAATCGATCTTGTACCTAGTTCCGGACCAATTTCGATAGCATCCCATCGAATGTCCCCAACAGAGTTGGCAGAGCTGAAGAAGCAACTGGACAATATGCTAACAAAACAGTTTATAAGACCAAGCGTTTTGCCCTGAGGAGCGCCAGTGTTATTCGTCAAGAAGAAGGACGATAGTTCAAGGTTGTGTGTGGACTAGCGACAACTTAACAAGGTAACAATCAAGAACAAGTATCCGTTGCCAAGGACCGATGACCTTATGGACCAGCTGAGGGGAGCAACAGTGTTCTCTAAGATTGATCTGAGATCCGGTTATCATCAGATAAGAGTGAAGGAAGATGATATACCGAAGATAGCTTTTAGGATTCGGTACGGAAACTACGAGTATAGTTATGCCTTTTGGTGTGGCTAATGCTCCTGCAGTGTTTATGGACTATATGAACAAAATCTTCAGACCATACCTTGATAAGTTTGCCATTGTTTTTATCGATGACATCCTTATCTACTCCTCGAGCAAGGAGGAACATCAGGAACATTTGAGGGTTGTACTTCAAGTTCTTAAGGACATACAACTCTATACCAAGTTGTCTAAGTGTGAGTTCTGGTTGGAAGAGGCACAATTCCTTGGGCATGTGATTAACAAGGATGGCATAGCAGTAGATCCTGCGAAGGTAGAAGCTATGGTTAATTGGGAAAGCCCTAAGACGGTAAGCGAAATCAAAAGCTTTCTTGGGCTAGCAGGATACTATCGAAGGTTCATCGCGGGATTCTCGAAGATTGCGTTACCTCTGATGCAGTTAACAAGAAAAGGGAAAGCGTTTGAATGGACAGAAGAGTGTGAGACTAGTTACGAAGAACTGAAAAGGAGGCTAACGACATCTCCGGTACTAGTCTTACCGATCCATCGACGTCGTTCGATGTGTACTGTGATACATCGTATCAAGGCTTGGGTTGCGTACTCATGCAAGAAAGGAAAGTAGTGGCTTACGCATCCAGACAGCTAAGAGTGCATGAACGGAACTACCGAACCCATGACCTAGAGTTGGCTGCGATAGTGTTTTCATTGAAGATATGGAGACACAACCTCTATGGTGCTAAATTCAGTGTGTTTAGCGACCATAAAAGTTTAAGATATCTGTTCGACCAAAAGTAGTTGAACATGCGGAAGAGGAGGTGGATAGAATTCATAAAGGATTATGAATTCGATCTATAATACCACCCGGGAAAGGCTAACGTAGTAGCGGATACATTGAGTCGGAAATCTTTGCATATATCCGCTATGATGGTGAAAGAGCTAGAACTGCTGGAACAATTCAGAGATCAGAATCTGGATGTCAAGCTATCCAAGGACAAGGTGAGTATAGGAATGGTCATTATTACCAGTGATTTCCTGAACTTAATCTGGAAGAAGCAAGGAGAAGATCAGTACCTACATGAGACAAACCAGATGGTGGAAGAAGGTAGGACTTCAGAGTTTAACAGAGGTACTGATGGAATCCTAAGGTTTGGAGAAAGGATATGTGTGCCAGAGGATAGAGAGATTAGGAAAATGATCTTGGAAGAGACACATAAGAGCAAGCTAAGCTTTCATCTAGGGGCTACAAAGATGTACCAAGACTTGAAGAGAATGTTTTGGTGGCCAAGAATGAAGAAGGAGGTAGCAGGGTATGTCCAATCTTGTTTGGTGTGTCAAAAGGCAAATATTAAATACCAGAAGCCAGCAGGATTATTGCACTCACTCGACGTCCCAGAATGGAAATGGGATAGTATTGCAATGGACTTTGTGTCCGGACAGCCAAGGACACAAAAGAAGTGCGATGCAATCTGGGTGATCGTTGACAGGCTTACGAAATGTGCTCATTTCTTGCCGATCAACCAGAGTCATTCTCTGGAGAGGTTAACCCAGATTTACATCAAGGAAGTTGTAAGGTTGCATGGAGTACCTTCAAGACTAATTTCGGATCGAGATCCGAGATTTACATCCAGGTTTTGGAAGAGCTTGAACAGTGCTTTGGGAACTAAGCTAAGAATGAGTTCAGCATATCATCCACAAACGGATGGTCAATCTGAAAGAACGATTCAATCTTTGGAGGATCTGTTAATAGCATGTGTTTTGGAAAACACAGGGAGTTGGTGTAACATCCCGATTTTTCAAAGCTCTCTAGAGCTAATTAATCAGTATTTATATGTTTGTATTTTATTGAGGGTCTAGAGAGGGAAATAAAATATTCCTAGACCATAGTCATGCTCAACGCTATCGTACGAAGCTACGATTAAACTTTGAGATGAAAACTCAAACGGACCCCGGTCTGCGTTTTTACACTGACAGTATGGTTTTATTGCTCAGGAGACCTCAGATGGACCCGTGAACTAGACAGTAAGTATTAGAATTTGATTCTCTATGTTATGGTTAAATTTCACAAAAATCACTTCCTGACCTTCGTTCGAGCGAAATCCTCAATCGGGTGACAAACGGAGCCGCATATGGACTTACCGAGACCTACCAACGGATAATCTTGATATCAAATCATGTTATATCACTTGGGTAAGCATACCAGAGTCATCATGACATTCAGAAATATCAGGACTCGAAATGACCAAAATACCCCTAACCTTTTCTTTAATGACATTTTGGTCCTTGAAGGAAAAGACCAAAATGCCCTTAAGTGACTTGTTTTAAGGGACGGTCAGCCCCCCTTCTCAGCCCCTAACCCACGCAAGAACAGCCCCCAAAGAGAGCTCCAAGGCTTCATCTTCTTCCTTGCACCAAAACTCCATTTTTTCATGGAGAAAAAGCTTGAATCCATGGAAGAAAAGCTTGATTCCTTTCTCAATCTTCATCATTCCTTAGGTAAGATCACTTATATGATCACTAATCTTCATGAATCTCTTCCAATCTAAAGATCAAATCTTGATTTCATGAAAATCAAGTTTATGATCCAAAACATCCAAAATTCATAGGAAATTGTAGAAAAATCCTTTTAATGGGAAACCAATTTCTTTGAGCTCATTTCATCATTCTCTACCTAAATGCAAGAGCTTATGATCCAACTCTCATTATAGCCTAAATTCCCAAAAGTGGCCGAACCCTTGATGGTGATGATGAATAGTGTTTTGTTCAAATTTTTGATTTTTAACTCTTGATTCCATCATTACCTTTCCTATTGTCTTTGAATCCAATTGATGGAAAGCCAAATCAATTCCTAGCCCTGTTTTCCCTTTTATGTCCGAGACCTTCATGTGTGAGAACCATGATTCATGTTTCATGTTTTTGAGTTTTAGGACTTGTGTTAGTGTTAGCCCAGCTTATGAACCAACCATCCAACAGATTGGAACCAAATGAGATCCCTAGCCCTTTTCACCTTTTGTTGGCCGAACCTTCGACCATTTTTTGGGAAGGATAACTTATGTTTTGATGTTGTTAATTATGTTGTTATTTGTTGATGATTGGTGTGATTGTGTGTTTGTAGTTGTTGTCGGATACTCGGACGAGGAATTGGGAGAATTCGTGGACCGATCAAGCGACTTTACCATCGGAGGATGACTCCGAAAGGTAAGGGGAGATTAGCTCCAATGAGTTTGATAGTCACATGAGGTTGGTTGTGATGTGAATTGTGGCATTCTTGCCTTGGATTGAATATGTGTATGATGTTGATTTGAGTTTGAATAAATATATTTGTGTATGAGCTTGATGAAGTATATGCCTGAATGATTGGAATATGAATTGTGGCATGGATGCCTTGAATGAGATTTGATATATATATATATCTTGGACTGGTTAAGAGCATAGCACTAGTTATAGCTCAATAAAGAAGATTAAGCTAACTAAAAGTCTTAATCAAAGGTTTTTGAAATGTTTTGATTTGAGAAATGAAAAGCTTCTTAGCCAAAGGTCATAATGGCCAATTTTACTAAAAAAAGCCACTAAGTTAAGAATCCAAATGATTTTGAATAAGACTTAGGAAGTCGAGAGTTGATGCGGAAAATAGTGAAAAGTTGCTTTATCATTATTTTCTGAACATCTTGTACAAAGAAGGAAAAACTTGAAAAGTATTTAGTTTGTCAAAGAAAGTATCTTATGAAAGTGTTTGATGTTCCGAAAACGAAAAAGTTTTTTCATGAAAGTTGTTCCGATAACAATCTTTGGAAAAATGTTTTAAAACGAGGGAACCTTTAGAAAAGGCTTTTTAAGCGAAAATCCTTTGAAAATGCATCTTTAGAACTTGAGTTTTGAGAATGATTTGTAAAAGAAGAGTTTTTGTGGAAAATAAGTTTTAGAGCGAAAACGAGTTTTTGGTTTACACCAAAGAGAACCTGAGTTTTGCTTTTGAGATTTGAAATACGAAAAAGAATTTGATGAAACTGCTGATTATCCCTTCACACATGTGAAGCACATGAACCTAGTGACCAAAGGGCTAGAGTTCTATGACATGAACGGACTTTGTGTCCTCTATGCGAGTCTAGTGTCCACGACATCGGCCTAGTACATCGTGGATTGAGCACTCGGACTACGTGTCCTGTGTTTTGAAAAAGAGAAAGAACAGACTTAGCATCCCATGCAAGTCTAGTGTCCGCGACATCGGCCTAGTACTTCGTAAATCATGAACTTGGACCTCGTGTCCTGAAATTTGAATTGAACGGGCTATATGTCCTTTAAAATGAGTCATGAGCCTTGTGCCTTGACAGAAAAAGAAAGAATGAAAGAAAAGAAAGATTGAACGAAAAGAAAGAATGGAAAACCTCCTGCATACATGCATGAGTCGGTTGACGTGTCATTTGAACCGAGCTACAACCCAAGTGGTTGATAATTGAGCCAGTTAAGACCACTAGGTCTATAGGGGCATTATGTGTGTCGAAACTCCACAAGTGGCCAGAGGCCTCGCTACCCCATACCGTGGTAAGTCGGCTACCTAGCACGAATGAAATCCTTTGAAAATTAATCTTTAGAACTTGAGTTTTGAGAATGATTTGTAAAAGAAGAGTTTTTGTGGAAAATAAGTTTTAGAGCGAAAACGAGTTTTTGGTTTACACCAAAGAGAACCTGAGTTTTGCTTTTGAGATTTGAAATACGAAAGAGAATTTGATGAAACTGCTGATTACCCCTTCACACATGTGAAGCACATGAACCTAGTGACCGAAGGACTAGAGTTATGTGACATAAACGGACTTTGTGTCCTATATGCGAGTCTAATGTCCGCGACATCGGCCTAGTACATCGTGGATTGAGCACTCGGACTACGTGTCCTGTGTTTTGAAAAAGAGAAAGAACGGACTTAGCGTCCCATGCAAGTCTAGTGTCCGTGACGTCAGCCTAGTACTTCGTAAATCATGAACTTGGACCTCGTGTCCTGAAATTTGAATTGAACGGGCTATATGTCCTTTAAAATGAGTCATGAGCCTTGCGCCTTGACAGAAAAAGAAAGAATGAAAGAAAAGACAGATTGAACGAAAAGAAAGAATGGAAAACCTCCAGCATACATGCATGAGTCGGCTGACGTGCCATTTGAACCGGGCTACAACCCAAGTGGTTGATAATTGAGCCAGTTAAGACCACTAGGTCTATAGGGGCATTATGTGTGTCGAAACTCCACAAGTGGCCGGAGGCCTCGCTACCCCATGCCGTGGTAAGTCGGCTACCCAGCATGAATGAACTCGATCAGAGGCTGGACTATTCAGTATATGGTTTGACGTGTTACCCCAGAACAATTAGAGCTCGAACCTAAATTCAGATGCCGACTCACGAGAACAATTGTGTTATGGGAGTATTCACGGCCTATCGCTTGAGGAAGGGGAGTTAGGAGTCTTCGAAGTACATGAACTAGAGAGTTGAGAAGTCTCATGCATTCATTTGACTTGTCTTTGATGAATAAGTATGATATTTGAAAGTGAAATTATCCCATTGTGATATTATATTGAATATTGATATTTTATCGTATGACTGTGTTGATGCATTATTTGTATGCTACTTTACTTGTGTGGCTATTATGATAAACTTATGAAAGAGTATCTCACCCTTACCTGTTCATGTTGGACACCCTGTTGTGTTTTTTGAACACATGTACAGATTTTTCCAGCGGTCCTCTGGGTCACTGCAGGACCCTGTAGCTGAGTTCCTTGGTGTCGACGACGAAGATGAGTGGACTGTCGAAGACGAGGCCCAGTATTATTTGGGCAATGCATGCTAGGTAGTATGATTACTGTTCTTAGAGTTTTGTTAGACCAGCTCTTAGGATTTTGATATTTAAAATCAGGTCCTTTGACCCTGACTCAGTATGACATGTATTAAAATATTGGAGTGATGTATGCCTTAAGGTGAAATTGAATGAGTTTATAAATGATGAGTTTGAATTTATTCCTTTCTTATTGTTAAAGTATTGGATTGGTATCAGAATTTCCGCAACAAGTTTAATGAATATTTTCGAAAAGGTATTTAATTAACCGAGAAAGATAATTTGGGTTACGAACTATGACACCTCGAGGGGGTGTTACAATTGGGACGATTTCCTTCCATTGATTGAGCTCACGTACAATAATAGTTTCCATTCGAGTATTGATATGGTGCCATACGAGGTGCTGTATGGAAGAAAGTGCAGAACACCCTCTGTTGGTATGAAATTGGGAAGAATTAATTGATAGGCCCAGAGATGGTGCAGCGAACAACGGAGCAAGTTCAGAAGATTCGGGAAAAGATGAAGGTCGCATGGGATTGGCAGAAAATCGACAATGACATGAGGAGGAGACCCTTGGAATTTCAGGAAGGCGACTATGTCTTTATGAGAGTCACTCCAAGAACTAGAATTGGCAGGGCAATCAAATCCAGAAACCTTACCCCTAGATTCATCGGGCCATTTCAAATCCTTCGTTGAATTAATCCAGTTGCCTTCCAAATTGCTTTACCTCCCCAACCTATCCAATATTCATGATGTCTTCTACGTATCCCAACTCAGAAAATACCATTTCGATCCATCACACGTGATAGAGCCTGAATCAATACAGATAAGAGAGAACTTAGAATATGAAGCACTACCTGTATGAATCGAGGACAAGGGGGTGAAAGAACTCCGCAGAAAGCAGATTCCCTTACTCAAGGTCATATAGGATGCAACAGCTGGAGATGCTACATAGGAAAGAGAAGAAGACATGCGACAATAGTACCCGAATCTATTTTAAAGGTACGACGATTTTCGAGGACGAAATTCTTTTAAGGGGGTAGTAACGTAACATTTCGTTTTAGCAATATGTGTTTAAGGCATGAGTTAAGTATGTTTAAGTGTTTGGATGTGATCTATATGACATGATAGAGCTATGGTTCAAATTTGAAGAGATTTGGCCTAGGAACGAGCTCAGAAAGTGCGAAAACGTGAAAGAATGGGCCAAATCAACGTCCAGCGTTTGGATGTTGAGTGACCCAACGCTCAAACGTTGACCGTGGACGCTCGACCGTGGGGAAAGCCCACGTTAAAGCATGGGGAGTACGTGCGTGGAGAGACACGTGTCAGTACGCCTGCGTGCGCGCCAGAATGGGCGATGCCTTAGTGGTTAGGAAAAGTTCCACGCTCAAGCGTGGGAAACTAGAACGCTCAAGCAGGGATTGTCCCCACGTCAAAACATTCTCAGTTTGACAGCCAAGTATAAAAGGACCCGAAACTTCATTTTTCAGAGTTTTTCCACTAAATTTCTTCTTCTTTCTTCAGAAAACACCCAGGGGACCTCGAGGAAGCCATCTTTAAGCACCTTGGAGCGTGGTTTGAGGTGATTCAAGCATTGAAACTCAAGTTCGATCGTACCTTCATGCTCATATCTTTGTTATCTTCGAATCCGACCGAACAGTTTCTTAAATCGTTGAAGGTCTGTCGTAGTTTTGTATATACCAACGTCGTCGACATCGACGTGCTTCGAGTGTTCTTCGTGTTCTTCATATATTTCTTAGTTTCGACCCTCGTTTCGATTCATTTCAGAGCTAACCATGATGTATACATGTTGTTTTCGCAATTAGGGTAAATTTAAGGTCGTGACGGTGCTCGTGGGAGCAAGGCAACCGCAGCTACTAGAGGTGGTGGTGGAGAGCTTGGCCGTGAAGTGGTGGCTGTGTTGGTGGTGGTGTTGAGTTCATGGTTTTCTTCGTGATCGCGGTCGCGAAATCTATCAGGTGGGGAGAAAGGAACTGTTATCGTCGGGAAGGCAAGCATAGTGTAGAATGTATACATGTGTAGGGGACCTTAAACCCTACTAGAGGTTGAGTCTATGGCAAAGTACCTAAACCCTAGGTGTAGGTATCTTTGGGGCTATCACGTCAAAGATAATACCCTAGGCTAGACGACGTTGTTGTTGAGGTTGATGTGATATGCATGCTACTTTGCCTGTGTGATTATTTGTTTATCTGCCTATATGATGGTATGTGTATTAGCATGCTTATTGCTATGATGATGTTATTATTGTTGATTGGTTGATGTTGATGAGAGTATGGTGAGATTGTGATGTTGAACGGGTTAATATCGTCGTGGTTATGATCGTGAAGCTGTGGCTCGTGGACGCAAGACAACGTGTTGATGTTGATGGTGATGTGATGTGGATGCAATGCATCGTGGCTGTGGCCGGGTGCTTAGGCGTGAGGTTCCGGTATCAACCTATGATGGATGTTTGTTGCATATCATAGCTTATTTGATCCTTATGTGGGATGCCCAAATGGGGGCGAGATGTGTACCACCGATTTCGAGGCGGGATGTCCAATTGGGGACGTTATTGATCCTTACGGGGATGTTCAAGTGGGGACCTGATTTATTGATCCTTACTAGGATGTCCAAGTGGGGACGTTATTGATCCCGACGGGGATGTCCAACTGGGGACGTTATTGATCTCGACGGGGATGTCCAATCGGAGACGTGATGAAATCGGCTAATATGCATATAGGGCTTAGTATCCCTCGTAGAGGTTTGATCTGAGAGAATGACTTTTCAGATGGATATGACGTGTGATTCGTGTGATGACTGCTGGAATGTTGCATGTTTTCTATTGCTGTGTGCTACATGTGTATATGCTATACTACAGCCCCTCTCCCATGTTTGATGATTTGTGGGAAGACCCTGTGGAGGAACCAGTCGTTAAGGAGATGGATGGCAATCCCTACGAGCCTGACATCGGTGGACGAGCCATGAACCCCAGCCTCGAGAGGTTTTGAGTCTCTGTGCCAGAAGAGGATGAGAGCCCCTCATTAGAGTATGGGCTCCTGTGGGTCTATAGGCACACATATTGTGACACCCGCTACCCCACATACGATAAAATTAAATAAAGCATACAAGTTAAATAAAATTTTAACATAAAAGGTAGCAAATACCACATGATCCGAATACGTTTTAAACATAAAACAACTGCGGAAAAACATTAACATAAAAAAAACCCGAAATCCGATGTCACATAATCAGAGTTGGTAACCACTACCGATATTACATCGGAAAACAACTAACATACTAAACATAAACCAAACTATACTATGAGCAAGCGATCTCCTTGGGATCACTCCTCAGCTGGCAGCTCACCATCCTCTGCATAACTAAAGGTACATGCAAAACACAACAACAACAACAGATAGGGAGTAAGGAACTATACGTATAAACATAAACGGTAATAGAGCAGTCAGCAAGATGATCATGCAGCATATAAACATCATAATACAACATACATGTTATAACACATTCCATCATATCACATTATAAACATGTTATGCGATGCATAACTACTCCACTACTCCATATGCAATGTGGCCAACAACTCTAACTCTGGAAAGACGATTAGGAGTACATGTTTGGTTATTAACGTGGACGATATGCCAGACCATGGGCCATCCCCGAACACTCTCACCAATCCTGATAACGTATAGTGGCTAGTCAGTGTACTCAAGCTTATTCATTAGGTCACTCCGACAATAGGTAGCTAGCCCATGTCACCTGGAACTTCCATACCCAATGCACCCGCAAGGCCGGGTTAACACCCATCGTGGCCTCCACTATCGCGATTCATCGTTTGCTTTCCACCCAACATATCAACTTCAACGTATGATGCGTGCAATGTTCATCAATATGCAAACACATGTCCAACCATCCATCATCAACACCATTACATGGCTATCAACTTTGACCAACAAGCATCAAAGATGATTTATCAACATCAAACTTGACCAATAAGCATCAAGAATGATTTAACCAACAACATCGATAACAGTACGTCGTTACCAATAACATGATCATCTTATTAATTGTTCTCTTTGTTAAGTCTTAACTTAACATTATCTTTATTAAGTAATATACTTAATCTTGTTGTCTAAACCTCAATTCATATTTTTTAAGATTATAACTTAAGCTTAATATTTAAACCTCAAGTCATATATTTATTAAGATTATAATTTAATCTTAATATCTAAACCTCAAATCATATCTTTATTAAGAGTAAAAAATTAATGTTAATTAATATTTAAACCTCAAATCATATATTTATTATATGTTCTTAGACTAAACCAATGGACCTTAACCTCACCTCCGATAGCTATCTTCATGTCTTATGAAAATTAGTTAACAAAACATAATTTCATGGTTAATTCGTCAACAATTTTATGTTTAAACAACATAGTTAGTAACATCAACATCATCTCCTGTTACCAATATATCAACCCATATCATTATAACATACAATCATCATCAAATCATGATCTCATGACATAACATATAAATCATGTATAAACAATCAACATCATACATATAGTAACAATTACAATTCAAACATCAAAGAAGACATATAACACACAAAAAGGGTCATGGGTTCACCCTCATCTTACGCTACCCCAAAACCTATATGTTCATACTAATTCCTTCTCCCCATACCTGGCGTGACAATTCCAACCTATGAATCAACAAGAGCGAAGTCCACGCTTGACTCCTCGAAACGGGTTCAACAGGTACAACGAGCTCGATTAGATCCCTGGAGAACTAATCTGCTAGTTGCCGTTCACAGCACTAGCACACGAACTGCGAAGTCTGGTTTGACATGGACAAAACGGTTCAACATTAACTCAAGGAATCCAAAGAAAAAGGATGAACATGGTTGGTTACCTTACCTCAGAACACTAAGCTAGCAGCTTAACCCCAAACGCAACAGCAAACACCACAGGGATGTGTTCTTGACGAAGAACACCCAAACAAGGATTGGAGACGCTCAAGGATTCAACGGGAACCCAGGAGAAAGGTAAAAGATGACTGTTTGTAACTCTAGGAAAGACGGATATGAGTTTTAGGTCGAGCAAAAGAGGTATAAAAAGGATTAAAGCGAAACAGGCTAACCAAAGAGCCCAAAATGCGTGCTCACTGGTTTGGCCATAACTTGAGCTACGAGTGTTCGATTTAGGTGTTCTTGGTGGCGTTGGAAACCTAAGAGAATTTTATACAAAATCATGTTTCACGATCTATTCCTAATTAGGAATCTAACAGGGTCAAACATACGATATAAGTTCAGCGTTAAAAAAGACAGTTGTTTCTAGATAGGATTTTGTAGGAGATTAAGATAAGATAATCTTATCTATTTAATGATTGAATCTCTATGACATCTAATTGATCTTATACCAACACAACTACAATTATCATATATATATATATATATATATATATATATATATATATATATATTATTAATATAAACATGATCTAAATATGAATACAGATAATCGTCTATTAATATAATTCTATTGTGCATTAATACAAATGATTCGGTATTAATATAAACATATATATAATCGATAACATGTAAATAAATATACGATTTCACATTAATTACACACTTCATATTAGTCCATACAAGACCACATATAACCACACGAGATCACACACTTACATAATAATTTAATCAATTATATATTCATATAGAGAAGATAATGTGTTAATACATGTTGTATAATTAATAATTAATAATATAAATATAATAAATATAATTATGCACAATTATTTATTGATACAGTCAATCGTAATATAAGAATAATTAATATAAATTATTTACATATCAATAAGAATCAATTACATATAATAATAATAATAATAATAATAATAATAATAATAATAATAATAATAATAACATTTTAATATTAAAATGTAAACACACTTATAATCATACAAACATAAGCGTGCATGTTATCACTTAAAATATACACACATAAATATATATTCATATAAATACTTATAAAATCCAGTGACGATGTAAACAAGCATATGGTCATATATTATACTAATAATAACGATAATAATAATAATAATACATATAATTATAGAAACATATACACACTCATACAAAAAACGGGGTGTTACACATATAGTGGGGGGACAGAGTAGTTCAAGACATCGCCGTCGTCAGTGATAGAATGCCATCAGTGCGTCTGCATAGGAGTGCGATGTGAGGGCTTTTTGATGTATTTTGGAGTAGGGGTGGTGAGTGTTGTTAGCATGAGTGTTCCTTTACTTTTGATGTACTTTTTATTATGTCCAATTCTGATGTACTTCGCGTGTATGTATTACTGTAGCCCTACTGATGGGCAATTAATGTATGTAAATATTCCTTTATGTTTTTATCTGTGTTACTCTGATTTTATGCATGCTTTGGTTGAGCTCTCGTTAAGTTTTTAATTATCTTTTCGCTTCGCTTCGCTTCTGTATAAAGCACGCTAACGTTTATATACGTTTAAGGTTTGTTAATATCTTAGGTTCTTTAATGGGACAGCGGGTCGTCTCATTCCTGTTAATTCATGTGATATTGATATATTAATTCATTCCTTCGCGGCCAGAATGCATGATACATTTGTTGCTGTTCCACAAGATGATTTCATGGATATAGATGATGAATTTCATGTTGAAATTTATAGACCTTTATCACTTTTGTGAGAGCATTTAAGACATGAGGGAGCATTTTGCACAATTCTTTTTTGATTATACTAAATATCTTAATTTAGATTTATATGTTTAGGGTTTACGATTTATGTTTGTTGAATTCTGGATTTATATATGATATATATATATATATATATATATATATATATAGTTCATGTTTATATATTGTTGAGTTCTGGACTTTTGGACTTGTTGTACTGATTTTTGGATATATTTATAGTGTGTACTGATTCTGCAGGGAGGGAAAGGAATTATGAAATAAAACCAGATTTTTTTTTAAAATAAATAACTTTTGACATCGGTTCTGGATTCAACCGATGTCAAAAGTACACTTTTAACATCGGTTGTTCACAAAACCGATGTTAAAAGTGTGACTTTTAACATCGGTTGTGGCCTTCAACCGATGTCAAAAGTCCTCTTTTAACACCGGTTACGTTTAGAACCGATGTTAAAAGTGACTTTTGAAATCGATTAACTACTAGAAATTTTCTGATTACCAACGGATTTTACACAAAAATTCGCAGGAAACAGGTTTCCTACCATTTTTCCAATGAACTTTTGTCCATAGGTAATACCTTCGTGGATAATTTTTTCCTGCGAATTTTAAAATCCACAGGAAATTTCCTGCAAAGTTTCTTGGGAAAAATTTAAATTCGTAGAAAATGTCAAAATTTCTTACAAATTTTCCTACAAATTTGAATCTACAAGAAAAAACCTTATCTTTAAAAAAATTGCAGAAAAATTCGCAGGAAATTCCTATAGAAAAAATCCGCAGGAAAATCCGCAAGTAATTCATGAATTTCTAGTAGTTAACCGATGTTAAAAGTCACACTTTTAATATCTCCTGTATTAACATCGCTGAAACAACCGATTTGAAAAGTCATTTTTAACTGATGTTAAAAGTGTTTTCTGCACTAGTGTCTTCCGTGTCACTCTGAATCTTTTTCGGCTTCATCTCTTCGTCTCTTGCATTTCGGCTTTCACCCTGCTTCCTGAGATGCTTCAATGGGGTATCCCATCAATTTTGGTGACTCACTTTACCCTTTCTTGTTGCCTCCATTGGAGAGTCTAGGGTTGATTCTTGTATCTCAACCATTAACAAGTGTCAATTACAGCTCATGGTTGTGGTAAGTGAAGATAGCATTGTCTGCCAAGAATAAGTTTGACTTTGTTGATGGCTCTATCCCGAGACAACCTGATGAATCGGACATGTAACTTCTTGCTTACTGGGACCGCAACAACAATATTGTTAGCTCAAGGGTTCTCAACTCAATTTCCAAAGAATTGGCGGCCAACATCATTTACAGTGATATTGTAGCTGCGATTTGGGAAGATTTAAAGGATCAATTCCAGCAACACAATAGTAGAAGATCCTATCAAATGAGAAAAGAATTAACCAGCTTTCAACAAGGGTCTCTATCTGTGAATAAGTATTTCACTTAACAAGGCAATCTGGGAAGATTTGAAAGAATTCCAACCCACATGCACCTGCACATGTGGAGGTGCACAACTATTGCTGGAGAGTATGCCCAAACTGAGTATGTTTTTGCTTTTTTGACACTACAACAGATTCGGGATTTATAGCGCGTATTTTTGGCATTTGATAGTGCTTTCGAACACTATCTATCTTGGCGCTATTGAAAGTTGCAAACATCGATAGCGCTTCCGAAGACCTTTCGTAGATTTAACTAGAGTAGTGTTTGTCCAATGAAATGCTATAGTAGTTATCACTAAAATGCGCATCCAAGAAGCAGTGCTGACGTGAATTCATAATAAAGACAGTGTTGACTTAAAATTGTGCTATCTTAGTTACCCAAAAATGATATAGCGCAATTTCATTAAAGCGATATCTTAGTTTGAACTACGATAGCATTTTCTAAAACAAACACTGTCTATTAGCCACCTTTTTTTAATTGGTATTTTCACTACTTTCTGCATATTCCCTTACATTCACCAATCAAAAACAACATTCAACAATCAGAAAACAACATCCAACATATATAAAAACAACATTCCATAATCAGAAAACAGCATTTCGCAATCAAAAAACAACATTTTTAGCATTCAAAAACAACATTCAAACTCTAGCATTTAGCAATCAACACCAATCTTATCCTTAATACAATTAACAAAATCGATCATAATCAAACTTTGGTTCTTAAAAACATATATGATAATCCAAATATAAAAACATATACTCTAATGAATATACTAGAATTTGACAAAGTCTAGTTTGCATCCTTTTCTGTACTAATAGAAGCTCATCGATATAACTTCCACCAACATCCTGAATTGAGACTTTAACATATCCATCAAGAAATGCCACAAATGCCTATTACATAAAAGCCACTATACCTCTATCAAACAAAAGATTAAAACAATCCTCCATGTTGAAACTACTATTATGCATTACTGAAACAAAAGAAGGATTTGAAAAGACAATGACAAACGTTCATTAATGTCTTGTTGTCATCCAAAATAAGCTAGTAACAAGAAACAAGTTCCATGCTTTTGTGCCTGAATCTGCACATAGGGTCACATGTTTGATGTTTGACGGATTGAGTAGTTTTCCATTCAAATTGGTCAAACTCAACCTATGTAGGTTAAAGGTTAAAGAAGCAAATTAACCAAATAAAACACATAGGTTGCTAAGAGGAACTTACAGTTGAACCTTCCAATAGCAACTTCTCAAGGAGAGGGAATTTTTGAAAAATTTCAAGAAACCATTGGTTGGTGATAATAATGGAACTCACATATACTAAATGTAACTCCCGTAAGTTTGTGCACTGAGTAACCCTAAGTAGCCATTTAACTGCAATGATGTTACTAAAAGAACCAAAATGACGAGTCATTTCTGGGAGTTGGAGCACTTTAAGTAATCCTAAGTAGCCATTTTAACAACAATGAAATTACTAAAAGTAACCCTAAGTATTTTAAATGACAGAGGTGAAGAGACTTACCAGAGAAGACGGAGAGAGTTAGTTGCTAGGTGGCGGTGGTGAATCGACTAAAGACATTGAAAGAGAGAGCGACCAAGGGACGTCATAGAGATGGAGAGTGAGAGTTCAAGGTTTGAAAGAGTGAGATAGAGTAATAGTGGACACAAACTTTTAATAGCTATTTTTGGTAGGCAAACCTTTAATTGCACTTTGTGAAGGAAACACTATTAGAAAAGATACATTTAATGGCGCATCTCTGGAGAAACGTTATTATACTTGATAGCGCAATTTTTGGCGGGAATGATACCAAGTGACAGAACACAACTGCATGTGATCTCTTTATCTCCTTCACCAACATTGTAACTTCTATTTATGATTTCTCTCCTGAAAACGCACGAATGCACGTCTCCTCCAACTGCATGGTTTCTCTCGGACAACGCTTGACTTCTCCTCTTCGTATGTCTTCTTTATAAAAGATCTATCTTTGCTAAACTCTTTACTTCACTCTTTGAGCTCTCATTGCTTTACTTTATTCTCAGAAAATCTTCCCACAATGGCGCCCAAAGCCAAAACTCCTTCTCACCCATCAGTTGGATCAAGCAAATAGATCCTGAAAAGGTAGAATTGATTATGGCTTCAACCAACCAGAATATAGTGTTTTTTGTGTAGAGGTTCATTAACGTTCATGAACTGTGTTAACTAACATGTAGAGAGTTGGTCACCTAGATTGTTTTGTTTTGAAACGGTATAAAGATAGTGTTTCCACATGTAGGCACTGTTATATTTTAACATTTGATAGCGCCTTTTCTGGTAACTGCTATTAAACCTATTCATTTACATAGCGCTTCTCTGTAAACGCGTTGTTAATGTATGAGGGCATTTTTAAAAAAAATAGGATTGGGTAATGATAGTGTTTCGTTGTTAAAACACTATTAAATATGTACATAATATTCTCTTGTGTAATGATTAAGTAACATTCTCTTCACTACAAACTTATAATTTTTTTAAGTGGTACTTTTTTCTATGTTTCATTATCAGATTATAATGCGTTGATTAAGTTTGGAAATCCATTTATAACGTTGAATAAAACAGACTTCAAAGAACGTAATTTCTATTTATTTCATATATTTCAAATTCATACAGATATTGAATACATTGTTACAGAGACAATAAAAAATGAATACGTTGTTATAGAGATCGCACAAAATATTAGAAACAAAATGCCGCTTGTTGTGCAAAGGAACAAAAACATCAATTGGTTCAATATTATCTTCTCTTTAGACTCCACTAATGCGTTTGTTTCTCATCCTGCAATCTGGTGTTCTCAGCCCTCAACTCATCAATGGAATTCTTGTCATTGGGTGGAAGCATTGGATGCCCAAGCACTACAACAATCTTCTCAGAGGATGCCCAGAAGCTATCAGCTTTAAGCATTAGAGATGAAGGTCACACTCCATATATACAAGCAATGTTTGAGCCTTCACTTTCGTTTCTAGGGCACCTTCCTCTCTATTGAAAGATGTTAGCATTCTCATATCTTTTTTTCATCTGTTGTGACATTTAGGAGGGACGCCCTTCTCCTAGACATTAGTCATGATATACAAAAAAAAAAAAAAAAAAATGGGATTGCCAGCCTCTTTTGTGCTAAAAAAATGTGGCTCATAAATCATAAGAGAGATCCCGAAATGAAGAATACAAAGAGTTTATAAACTTTGTGTGAAGGATAAGAATACAAATGAGAGTTATTTATAGGGGAGTTTGGTTCAATCGATTTGTATTTTGTGCGTTGGTTAATTCAATAGATATTAAGGCAGCATTTATTATGGACACTTTTCTATGCATTGAAGGTTGAATGTCACGTTTTTTGTGAAGATGTTTATTAACATTCATGAACTATGTCAACTAACCTGTAGAGAGTTGATCGCCCAGATCGTGTACAATTTTGATATGCCGGTAAGATAGCGTTTCCGCAAGCAGATGCTATAATATCTACGTTTTCAACGGTGTCTGTCCAAGGAAACTGTAATGCCCGATAATTTATTAATTTAAAATTACAAGTTTAAATGTATATTATGCTCATTAAAAAAAGTTCTCTTCATATAAAGGTTCCACATAGTAATTTTTGTTGTTGTTATAAATATGTTTTTAAATAAAGTACACTATAATTGAAAAATGCTCTTGGATTTTTTTTCGTTAGAGAATTAAATACAGATTTTAGGGAATAAAAAATGGTAGAGCATAATTATCATAACCACGTATTTTAATTATCAGTATGTCAATAATTAATATGTTAAGTGGTAATTAAATTTATTTTATGATCACTAGTAATTAGTTTATGATATTAAGACCTTCATAGGGTGGTGCATAACTTGACATACCCTTAGAAAGTTAATTAAACTTTAACTAGTAAGTTTATGTTAATGTATATTACTTGCCCATAATGCCCGTTTAGTGAAGGACATTAGTGTCCAATGATTTATGATGAATTTTTATATAATAGAAGTCTTTCCCTTTTTCCCTTCTCATTTTCAATAGTTAGAAAACCCTGAAAGAGAGGAGGAGGAAGAGAGTTTGGGAGAAGGAGCATAGGGAGAGACTTGGAGCTTGGATTTTTTTTTTTTTTTTGTCTTCCCCATTTTCCTTTTTACTATTGAAGTCTAAGCATCTTCAACTCAAGGTGAGGAAATTATTTGTTTCATGTTTATAATGATTGTGTAACACCCCGATTTTTCACTGTCTTTATAAATCAATAAGTGGAATAATTAAGTTTATATTTTATTCGAGGACTTAGAAAATGAAATAAAATAAATCGAGACCATATTCATGCTCAACGCTATCGTACGAAGCTACGATTAAATTTTGAGTTGAAAACTCAAACGGAGCCCAGTCTGCGTTTTTACACTAACAGTAAGATTTTAATGCTCAGAAGATCTCAGTTTGACCCGTAAACGAGACAGTAAGTCTTAAAATTTAATTTTCTACGTTTTCTTTAAATTTAAAAAAAAAAAAAATTACTTCCTGACCTTCATTTGAGCGAAATCTTCAATCGGGTGAAGAACGGAACTGCATATGGATTTATTGGAACCCGCTAACGGATAATCTTGATGTCACATCATTTCACATCACATGGGAAAGCATTCCAGAGGGAAATGACCAAAATACCATTATATTTGAAAATATCTGAATGTGAAAAGATCAAAATACCCCTAACCTTTTTCATTATAACCATTTACCCTTGAGGGAAAGGACCAAAATACCCTTAAGTGACTTAATTTATGGGCTGGTCAGCCCCATTTCCCACGCCCCAAACTAGCAAGAGAGAGCTCCAAACACTTCTCCTTCACACTTCATCTTCTACCTTGAGAAATCTCCATTTTTTCTTAAGAGAAAACCTTGAATCCTTGAAGGAAAAGCTTGATTCTTCATCATTCAAGAGGTAAGAGCACCTTCTATGATCCTTAGCTTCATGAATCTCTTCCTATCTCAAGTTTGAAATCTTGATTTCATGAAATTCAAGTTTATGATCCAAATTTCAAAAATTTATAGAAAATTATAGAAAAATCCTTTTAATGGGAAACCAATTTCTTTGAGCTAGCTTCATCACCTTATATCTCTATCCAAGAGTATTTGATCAAACTCTCATCCTAAACTATTTAATTTCTGATGGAGGCAAAGGAGGGACAAATCAATTTTGCAACAAAAGAAGATTAATCCATTCAAGTCCAGGTGATCTGTGTTTTTATTTTGGCCATATCTTGAGTTCTAGATGTCCGATTGAAGTGATTCTTGATGTGTTGGAAAGACAAGAGAATTATATACAAGTTTTATTTGAATCTCAGACCTGATTTAGACTCTATCATGACTAAAACTAGGCTAGAAGTTGAAAACGCTGTTCTGGACGAAATTATTTTAATTAGGCTTTAATTGGGCTTGTAATTGGTTTTAGCTTTAATTGTATAATGGGCTTCATGGTCCACGAAAATACTCACCTCCTTAACCTAGAATGTTCCTTAGCTTCTATAAATAGGACTTGTATTACCTCATTTCATAACTTTGAATGAAATTAGAATTTATCCTATTTGGGTATTTTTGTGAGTTGAGCATTGGCTCCTCCTCTTCAAGTTCTTGGATTAGAACTTGCTTGATTCTTATCAAAGAGTTCTATCTATTTGTAGCGAATCCTCCTTGGCTTATCAATCTTCCAATTCTATGGATGATTGTGGCGCCTTCCCCTTCATCTTCTTCCTTTTCCATTTTCTTAATTTATCTTATGTTATTCTTTACATTTGCGCCATTTACATTCTGTTTTTAGTTGTTGCACTTTCATTCTTATTTGTTTAAGTTTCTTATTTAGTTATTTACACTCCTTGGTTGATTCCTTTTGTTATTCATATTCGGGTGACAACCGCACCTTTTTCTTCCCCAATTCTTCTCATCATTTTTACATAAGAACTAAGAACAAGCTCTTGGATAGATCCTAAATTTTGGGGATTCTAACTTAGATCATATCAATTTGAGAGGGCTGAACCCTAGAAATTTTGGGGGAAAGTGGATTTCTTCCATTTTTGTTCTTGAACTCTTGATTCCATCCTTACCTTTCCTATTGTCTTTGAATCTAAGTGATGGAAAACCAAATCAATTTCTAGCCTAGTTTTCTCTTCATGGCCGAGACCTTTAAGTATGAAGAACCATGAATTTTGTTTCAAATTTTTGGGTATTAGGACTTGTATTAGTGTTAACCAAGCTTAAGAATCAACCATCCAAAAGATTGGAGCCAAATAAGATCCCTAGCCCTTTTTACTTTTTGGCCGAACCTTAGACCTTGTGGGGGAAGAGAAATTGAGTTTTGATATTGTAACCTTGGAACCTTTAGAAAACGGTTTTGTTTACGAAAAAGAGCTTTCCCGGAAAATGTTTTCTTTGAAAAAGAAATGTCTTAGTTCAAGGAAAATGAAATTGAGTTTTGTTTTCCAAATCCATATTGTGAAAATAAGACCGAAAAGAAAAACGATGAATCTTTGAGATGAATGCAAACCTAGTAACCGAGACGTCGGACTAGTGTTTTGTGGATTGAGCACTCGGACTTCGTGTCTTGTGTTTTTGAATGAACGAGCTTAATGTCCTTTAAAACGAGTCGGGAGCTATATGCCTCGACAAAAGAAAAAATGAACAAAAAAGAAAACAGAACCTTCTGTGTACATACATGAAACGGCAGACGTGCCATATGAAAACGAGCTACAACTCAAGTAGTTGAGAATTGAGCCAGTTAAGACCACTAGGTCTATAGGAGCATTCTGTGTTCGAAACTCCACAAGTGGCCGGTGGCATAGCAACCCCGTGTCGTGGTAAATCGATTTCCCAACACGAATGAACTCGATCAGAGACTGGACTATTCAGGATATGGTTATGACGTGATATCCCGGAACAATTGGAGCTCGAACCTAAATTGAGAGGTCGACTCATGAGAACAATTGTGTTTACGGGAGTATTTGCGGCCTATCGCTCGATGAAGGGAAGTAGGAATCTCCAGAGTACATGAATTAGAAAGATGATATTGAAGTCTCATGCATTATTATAACTCATGATAGTGTTTGAGATATTGTGTACATGAATAACGGTTATTATAACTGTATTTATGTATGATTGTATCTGTTGTTTGTCGCTTGTGCGGCTATTGTGATAAACTTATGAAATGAGTATCTCACATTTGCCTGTACATGTTGGACACCTTGTTGTGTTTTTGCAACACATGTACAGATATTGATCATAGGTCCCCGCGGACACGTGAGGACTCAGATGACGGAGACTTTTGATGGAGCTGCAAAGGGGATCCCTCCGAATTCCTCTGGTAATTGGAGTTGACTTTGGGGTTGTATCCCAATGGCTACTTTAGCCCGACCAGAATAGGAGTCTTATTTTTGAGGCAGTTAGATTTTATTTGCTGCATGTATGTTGACTATATGTCTTTAAGTCTGTAATATATAAATATACCAGACCTGAACTTATGTTATGATTATGTTTTGATGAACATTGAATATTGATGTATGTGTTATAAGGTTTAATCCTTTGTCTTGAGTTAGAACTGCTTATGCATGTAGAAAATTTTTTTTGAACCACGTTTTTGAACGTAGCTAATTAATTACAATATTTTTCGAAAGCAACCAGCGTTCTATTTTCTTGATGTTTTTCCGCATTTTGAGTTCGAGTATGTAGCACCCGAGGGGGTGTTACAGATTTCATCTTTGAGATATTTTCTGTTTTGTGTTGGATACTCTGTATGCTCGGTATTATAGGCGCAGTAATTGTCCCTACTATTCTTTTCATTCTTGGACCGAACTATTGCAAGGTGAGATTTTTTGTTTTTTTTGCTTTTGGCGTGAAAATGTTGGGCGGTATTCTCTGAATTGGAAAAGGGGATTCGCATTTCATTCTTCAAAAGGCAACATTCTGTCGCTGAAATTTTCAGACTGGGAATTTTGAGATGCCGCAGCCATAATAGGGTTGATTTTTTTTTTTTTTTGCTTGGATTTGTTTATTCCATGCAACTGTGCAGATTGTTTGGCTGTTGCGATGCAAATTGTTGCACTTCCTGTATCTTATATTGCGGCGTACAGGGAGGGATCAAATGGAAAACTTACAAAGGAAATAAGACAACTATATGCTAGAGAGAGAGAGAGAGAGAGAATTTGATGAATTTAGTTGTATATATATATATATATATATATATAAAAGACAACTTATATATTGATATTTGATGAATTTAGTTGTAGAGATAGAAAAGAGTAATGTAGAGCATGTAACAATGTTTGGATTGATTTTTTTTTTTTTTTTATTAAAGGTTAAAGTAATAATTTGGTCCCTATACGTGACACAGATTCTTCATTTAGTCCTTATACGTAAAAAATTTGGAAATGAGTCCCTACATATGTAAACGTTAACAAATTTGGTCCCTATATGTGCAAACGTTAGCAAATTCATCTCTGTCGTTAGCAAATTGGTCCTTATACGTGATACAAATTTTTGATTTGATCCCTAAACCTGGAAAAAAAAATTTAATCGGTCCTTATATGTGCAATCGATAATAATTTTGTCCCTGATGTCTATCCAGCAGTTCTGACTCAACTAAAGATTCTTTTCGTATTGAATATTTTTTTATATATTATATCAATCGATTTTTTCTATTGAGAGTAAAAGTTGTATAATTTGGTCCGTAAATGGTTTTATATTCTAAAATTATCTAAGTTGACTCTCAATAAAAGAAATAGATTGATATAATATATGAAAAATAATCAATACGAAAAGATTTTTTAGTTGGGTCTGAGCTCCTTGGTATATGATAGAGACAAAATTATTATCGATTGCACATATAGGGACCAATTTAATTTTTTTTGCAGGTTTAGAGACCAAATCAAAAAATTGTGTCACGTAGAAGGACTAATTTGCTAACGATAGGGACGAATTTGCTAACGTTTGAACATGTTGGAACCAAATTTACTAATATTTATACATGTAGGGACTCATTTCCAAATTTTTTACGTATAGGGACTAAATGAAAAATCGGTGTCACGTATAGGGACCAAGTTATTACTTTAACCTTTATTAAATTATGAACTTGGTGAGAAAAAGGATAATATTATATAATGTTCGATTACTTTTAAAATGGAATGTTTAAGTGTTGATAAATTATATGAAATAGTTTTCCCGACAGAGGTTAGTCACTGCTAACGGTGATGGATACTTCGTACCTATGTCATAATTACCAAAAACAAAAAATTATGTGAGATTTGATTACCAAAAAATTATGTGAGATTTTTGTAGGTGCCTGAAGTTAAGGGTAAACTTGGATATTATCAAGGCAAATTTTTTTTGGGTAGGTTCTGAATGTTAAAATGAGATTTATGTATAATTACAAATGTATTTTGCAGTCGGAAATGAATGTAAATGAAATGATGAGGGTACGTAAAAAATGATGAGGGTGGGTACGTAATGATGAACAATTTAGTAGATGCTAAAAAACAATTAAGTTGAAAAGGCTAAGAGTAGGAAAGTGTATGAGGATAATGCTTACTATGAATTGTGTTGAAGTGCTTATGGATAGAACTTAAAAGCATGGAAGTGGTTATGTGGTTAAGAGAGATGTCAAGGTGAACCATAATAAATGTGTGACTATGACATAGGTTAATATAAGGTTGGGAATGAAAAGAAGGAAAATACAAAAGAGTATGAAGAGTTGAGTATGCTAGGTGAAATGAATTTTTTATTTTTTATATATAGTTATATTTATAATTTAAGGATGAGAATAATAGTTTCACTTATGAGTTCATTGGGCTAGTGTGGTGATTATGGGCTAATTGGCTTATATTTAATTTTATACATTGATTATTTTTAAGCTTTGAGGGTGAGATATAATTTGGGACAAGATATGCTAGCTAGGTATGACGATAAAAATGGTGTCACGAGCTTTGGCAGCTATTCTTTTAGATTATGCTTTGATGAAGAAAAAGTGATATATGTTAAATAGGTCATGTGATCTTTAAAGAATGTTTACTATTATGATGAAATTATTTATATGACTTGGAATTATGTCATGTTGATGTTATTGTGAAGGTTTATGGTAATAATATAATGATGTGAATTGGTTGACTATCACTACAAAAAAAAAAGGCGAAATTGCAACCGAAGTATTTGGTCGCTATGCTTCAAAAATCGGTACCGACCAAATTTGCGATTGAATAGTTGCCATGGTGAAAGGCATGGTTGCTAAAGCCTCCGTGACCAAAATTTTACATCGCTTGCTACTAGTGACCGAAATTTTACATCGGTCGCTACTAGCTACCGAAATGTCAGTCGCAAATATTAATAAGTCGGTCGCGAGATTTTTTGGTCGCATGTATCAGATAACCAAAATTAGCGACTCAATACTTGATCGCTAATTCGGTCGCTAATCTGAGAATACTGCGACCGATATTTCGGTCGCTGATATGAGAATATGTATATTATTAGCGACCAATATGTCGGTCGCTACATTGGGAAGTGGATTTTCTTTAAACGTAGCGACCGAGTTACCGGTGGCTAATTTGGTCGCTGGGGTTTTCCTTTTTTAAAAATTTTTAAATTTTTTTGAACAAATTCTTTTTAATTCATTATTATGATAATACATAAGAATCAATTGGATTCTTTTTAACTTATTATTATTGATTACAATTAAAAAAACATTTAAATATTAAATATATTAAGTAATGCTATAAGTGTATTAAACAAAACTTTAATATAGAGAAGGGGGCGAGAAGTCGTCTATAAAGTCAAACCTAATGTAAACAAAACTCGTCCATAATGTAAATAAAATACAGATGTAGCAAACTAAAATGTGTCAAAAATCAAAATGGAAGCGGAGGCGGAAAGTCGTCCTCGTCCTCGTCATCATCAACGGCAGCGTCCTTTGGAGAAGGAGAAGGCACAACTGGATGAGGGGGTGGCGCAACAGGAGGCTGGATCCTCATATGCTCCATCACCATCCGTAGATGTTGACCCTGCTCCACTATCGTCTACGTCAGCTGCTGTTGGATTTGCATCAACTAAGCAATCTGCTCTGCCATCAATCGTTCCCTCTCAGCCTTGTCCCTGAGCTCGGCGTTAAGGCGTGTAATGGTGTCTTGCATCTGCTCGAACTGCTCTGAAGGGACGGTAGCTGTGCAAGACGAAGCAGGCATGCCAAATGATGAGGCAATAAACTCGTCGCCCAAGTGGCCGAGGCCATACACATGCCCCTTCTTGTTCCTACCTCCGACGACCTCCAAATTTATGGCACTGTTGTCGACGGAGATTGAAGAGTGGGGGCCCTCACCAGACAAAACCTCATCTTGTGAGGCATGTGATATGACCTCATCCCGCCTATGATTATATGTGTCCTGTGAAGTATAGTAGAAGATCATTAGTTACAATTATAATATTAACAAGTAATAATAAATCACAAGTTTTAATTAAGTTTGTTTTTTAAATACCGCATAGTTACGAGTCTTATAATTAACCCATTCCCCTGACTTTAACTTCTTGGTTTTTCCACCAACTCCATAGCGGCCGAGGGTCGCTGTAACTCCGCAGCCTGCATATATTTAGATATTTTTTAAATTCATAATATGTGTAATAAATAGAAACTAAGTACTGTGCTAAAATATCATTTAAACTTACCAACTCATCGAAGTGAGCGGCGATCAATTTAGAGTCGCCGGTGTTTGCAGATGCCCCACTATCAACAGCTCGATTACGTCGGGCGGTGGCACTCTTCTCCTTGAACTTCGGAGTGGCCCAATGTTGTTCCAGGCCCTCCTTGATCACCGGATCCATCCAGTTACCCTTATCCTGATCGGTTCTGAGCTTATTCATTGTGTTTTTCATTGCCAAAGAACCTTTATGCTCAAAACCGATCCTGATGTTGTTCTCAAAATATGGAGCCCACCTATACGATTTCTGCAAGAAACACTTATTAGTCAACGCTTAAGAATAAAGCATTAAAACTAAAGTAAATGTAATTAAATATTTTAATAAATTATTACCTTAAACTCTCGAAAGAACATGTCCCTAATGCCCTGAGGGATGGCCTTCCAATTAGGCCATGCAGCATCAAATTTTTGTTTGAGGATCTTGGAAATGGTATCGGAAGGGCCCTTCACGGGCATAAAGCTACAGAAAAATTAATTAAACAATGTTATAAATATGACCTTAAATTAAATTAATCACATTTATATATAATAAAATAAAATTAACTTACTCGTTCTTGCCCCAAGGGACAAGAAGTGTCCTCCGGTCAGTCGAATCCTGGATCTCGTGTGGCACCACTGATGATGACGATCTAATCATCGTCCGAACATCCGAGGCTGGTGTAGCTACTGTCGATCCATCACCTGTGGGTCCAACTGCAGATGTACTATCAGGAGTGACTCTATCAGAAGCCGGCAGGTCGATGGTGAGAGAATCTCTCCCAGAACGACCTCTGCCAGGGACTCTGCCACCACGCTGGCCTCTGCCTCCGGACGAATCTGCCATCTGTTTGAAAAAAGGATATGTAACATCATAATACTAACTAATTGATTAACTATAACAAAAACGAATAAACATAACAAATGAATAATACATAACTTACCTAAATTGTATTTGTATCACTGAAATCACTCTCACTCTCACTCTCACTCTGACTTGATTGGAATGTGTCTTTGCTAGATTCGTCCAAGTCAGACTGGTTCATTAACACCCTATCAACTTCTTCCCCACCGCCGGCAACGTCCGCAAGAGAATTATCAATGATATCTGGCGTAATATCCAGTGATACTTGGGCCGCTACAAACTCATCATCTTGGTAAGGAGCACCTTTCTCATGTTGATTGATTATGTTATTAGTAATTGTACTGCGATCCTTTATCTTGATGACACCCAACCAGCCTTGGTGTCACTCGGGATATGGCGTGTAATAAACCTGCTCTGCTTGTTGTGCAAATATGAATGGGTCGTACGCCTTATTATATCTACGAGATTGCTTAACTTCAACAATGCCGTATTTTTTACCTATTTTGTCCCTACGTTAAGAGTACTATCAAACTAATCACATTTGAAGAGAACCAACTTCATCATGGGGAAACTGATATACTCAATTTCAATAATGTCAGTTAGAATCCCATAAAAATCGTTCTCTAATTGACCATCAGTGCCTCGTATACAAATGCGACACCTTAAACCCGACATCACATGGTGACCCAAAACATGCACAACACGTACTAATGCTTTGCTGGTTTACTTTCGGAAAACAGGTTACTTTTAATTATAGCTTATTAAGTCCCGAAAATTGTGATAAAATTTTTTATTTTCATGGGTTTGGTATTAAGTCCCCCCATCTTCTCTTGTATTCTTTTTTAATAATATTAGGGTGGGGTACTCTTTTTCCTTTTTGATGTTTTTTTCCCTAAGGAGGGTTTTGTATCAGAAGATTTTAACGAGGTCCCGTAAATAACCCTTCTTTGTTTAAATAATAATAATAATAATAACGACTCCGAGTGTAACAGTGTAGCTATATATATATATATATATTCATCCTCCGTTAAAGATATACAAAAGAACAATGGACAACATGTCCCTTCAGAAGAAAACTAGCAAAAAGTAAACTACTAATGACTCTAAAAGAAACTAGGTAGCAATAGTCGGGAAACCATATCACTAAAACTGATGGCCATCAGTAGCCAATAACAGACAACCCAAAAATCGCTACCTCAAAAAGAAAGTCTACATCCTACGCTGGTCAAAGACTAGTGGAACCCATTGGACAGTCCCCGAAACGAGGGCCCAACATTCCCATCAGAAGAGTGATCAGGGAAAACTACATCCCCATCGATCATCCCTGCAACTCCGGCTCCTCCAGCCGGAAGATCCCCATTCTCTAGAGGATGATACTCAGGTGTCTCCTGAGGCTCCTCCTCCTCTGTGACAGCTTTCTACCCCGCATGTTATAAATGCATTAAATGTAAATAGTAATAATAAATTAAATGCAGATAAGAATTAAAACATGCATTCTTTTATTAAAAAGATTCATGGGTAGAAAAGGTACCACATGAAACAGTTCTCAGACGCGGAAATTATTATTAAACCAAAGTTCTAAAAAACGATAATGAAAACATCAACATAATAAATAAACCCAACCCCGATGTCACAATTCAGAGCTGGTACAACCGTTCCGGAAGTATCCTCGGAATACAACAGAAACTAAAATAAAAAAAAAAAACCAACTAAACGGAAGGCCCTAACTATGAGTGGTGGCTCCTCAGAGTTACTCCTCTCCGGGCTGCTCGTCATCCTCTGCACGAACCATACGTGCCAAACAAGAAAACACAAAAAGGGCAGTAGGGAAACATGTAATCACAACGGCATGAAAATAGAAATAGGATGACATACATCATGGCATGGAAACAGTTATAGCATACACATACATACATAAATATCATCTCAACATCATAAATCAACCAATATGCTATATGATGCAATGCAACTCTACTCCACTATTCCAGCAATGCATGTGGATCCAACTAACTCAGGAAGAACAACTTTGGAGTTATATATCCACATTGGCCACTAAAGGCACCAACGCCGGTAGTTCACCAAACCATGAGTGAACCCCTTGGATAGCCAACGCATCAAACCATGGACGCCTCATCACGAGGGGCCATAGTTCACCAAACCTTGGGTGAACCAACCGTGGATGACCAAATCGCCGTACTCTAGGACGACCTCCCCTATGTTGAACTTCCTCCAACTAACATCTCTAATGCTATGCATGAACATTATCAACAAACAATAACAACCACCGCCTCCGCTTGGGCCACTAAAGGCACCCAAGAATAACATCCTCATCATTGGGCCACTAAAGGCACCCAATTATATCAACGCAATTGGGCCACTAAAGGCACCCAATTATATCAACTCAACATTGGACCACTAAAGGCATCCAATCAACTCAATTGGGCCACTAAAGGCATCCGATTATATCAACGTGCGGTAACCCGAGGCACCAACTTAACCAACTCATCATCTTAATTATTATAAAATTAAGTTATCTATTATTATCATTTGTTTGGTGTGTTGTGCTATCATCATTAGGAACATTGGGGTTAAAACCCCATTAAATTCTAAGTTTCTGATTCTGACAGAGGGGTGCCACGGCCGTGCTCCTTCCTATGTGTAACACGGGCGTGCTGCATATATAGCATGGGCGTGCTGCACGATGGCACGGGCATGCTGCACGATAGCACAGGCATGCTCTCTATACTGCACGACCACGCTAAAGGTGCAGCCAATTTCCAGAATTCACGTGGTCCCTGTTCAGCACGGCCGTGCTGATCGCGCGACAGTGTTGTTCTGGGGAGCTAAGAACAGATTAACCAATTAATCCAAAAATCCCTAACACTCTCAAAAATCATCCCTAGGCTCATGATTAGTCCATTAACATAAAAACTCACTCTATATTAATTCATATTTTATGAAATATTTCTAGGGAACAACAGTCCTTTTATTATTTAACCAATTAAATCCTAATTAACCAATTTTAGGGACATAGGCGCAGGTTCATATCAAACAGCAATTTAACAACAATTATGCTATGCACATACCATCAAACATCAATTCAACAACAATGCATATAATAGCATCAACCAATTATAACAACAGGCATATTAACAAATAGCATATAATTAATCTCGGGTTCATGGGAACCCCTCATCTTACACTACCCCTACTGCCTAGTGATTAAACTATCCTTCTCCCCATACTTGGTTTGAAGATTGCAGCAAGATAGCCCCAAATACATTCCGGTCACGTCTTCCCAAGCAGCTCAGTCCGTACTCAAGCCTTGGTCAACTAAAACATTAACCCAATCAGTTTCTAATCCAAAACATGAAAAGAAACTAATAAGAGAGAAGAACGTTACCTACAGGGCTGGCACAAGCGTACCAGGGGCTTACCAAAGGCCTACAAAACTCCAAGAACACACCAAGATTGATGGAGATCAGAAGCAAGATGCTCTGGCCGCACTAGGGTAGCAGCCGCGATCAAATGAGGGTTAAAATCGCTAACCCTCGGTTTCTGTACGATAATATAATCTGCGCACATGACACGGTCGTGCTCTATTTTGGCACGGGCGTGCTGACCCTACCGTCAACGAGACGCGGTCCGTACGATTGGGACTAGCGTGCTCAAAAATGGCACGGGCATGCCGAAGTGCAAAGGCACGGCCGTGCTGCCTAACGGCACGGTCGTGCTTGTGACTCAGCTGGTCACAAGACACGCTAAAACAGCATGGGCATGCTGGAAGTCAGGACGAGCGTGCCAATGTTCCAGAAAGGGACTTTTAAGCCAAAAGTCCCACGTAGCCCTTAACCAACAATTATAATTTAATTAAACAACTTAAATAAAAATATTTAACGAAGAGCAGGGTGTTAGAATTCCACCCCCTATAAAAATTTCGTCCTCGAAATTTCTACATACCTTGATTGAAAAGGTGTGGTTATGCTTCCATCATCTTACTCTCCAGCTCCCAGGTAACACTTTCTTTAGTAGCTCCGCTCCAAATAACTTTGACCAAAGGAATCTCCTTGCCTCTTAGCTGCTTCACCCTCCTATCCTCGACTCGAAGAGGTAGTACCTCAAAAGTCAAGTTCTCCTTCAACTGTATCTCGTCGGGTACTATCACGTGACTAGGGTCATGGATATACTTTCTGAGTTAGGACACATGAAAGACACTGTGAAGGTTGGACAAGAATGGTGGTAAAGCTATCTGGTAGGCGACTTCGCGGACTCTCTTTAAGATTTGGTAAGGACCAATGAATCTAGGAGTAAGTTTCTTTGCTTTCATCATTCTACCAACCCCATTGTGGGGTAACTCTCAAGAACACATGATCACCTTCCTAGAATTCGAGTGCCTTCCTCCTTTTGTCATGGTAGCTCTTTTTCCTACTTTGTGCCACTCTCATCTTTTCCTAAATCATTCTTATCTTATCTGTTGTCTCCTGTACTATCTCTGGTCCTAACACCACATTGTCACTAGGTTCATTCCAACACAAGGGTGTCCTACATCTCCTCCCATACAGAGCCTCATAAGGTGCCATCCCAATACTGGAATGGAAGCTGTTGTTGTAGGTGAACTCTATCAAGGGCAAAAACTTATCCCAACTGCCTGACTGCTGTAACACACAAGCCCTCAACAAGTCCTCTAATGACTGGATAGTTCTCTCAGACTGCCCATCAGTCTGTGGGTGATATGCTCAACTAAGCCTAAGCTTTGTCCCTAAAGCATTCTGCAAACTATCCTAGAACCTAGAGGTAAACCTCGGGTCTCTATCTGATACTATGCTAGAGGGCACACCATGAAGCCTAACTATCTCTCTGATGTATAGCCTAGCCAACTTCTCTAAAGGATACTCTATATTCATCGGAATGAAATGGGCAGACTCAGTGAATCTATCCATAACAACCCATATAGCCTCAAAACCAGCTGGAGTCCTAGGGAGTCCAGACACAAAATCCATGGAGATGTTATCCTACTTCCATTCTGGGATGCTCAAAGGTTGCAACTTACCTGAAGGCTTTTGGTGTTCTATTTTGGCTTTCTGACACACTAAGTACGCATACACAAACTTAGCCACCTCCTTTTTCATCATAGGCCACCAAAACATACGCTTAAGATCATGATACATCTTAGTGGCACCTGGGTGAACACTCAATCCACTCCTATGTCCTTCCTCAAGGATCAACTTCCTAAGCTCAGGAACATTTGGTACACACACTCTATCCTCAAATCTCAAGATCCCATCACTTCCATCTCTGAACCTAAGGTTTCTACCCTGAGCAAGCAATTCTCGCTGGTCTAATAGAAACCTATCTGACATCTGACCCTCTGTAATCCTATCTATTAAACTGTTGGTAACCTTCAAGGTTCCAAGCCTAATACTCATAGGAGTAAACTCACAAGCCAAACTAAGGTCTCTAAACTCCTCAATCAGATCCATCTCCCTAACAATCAAAGCGGAAACATGCAAGACTTTCCTACTACGGGCATCTGCCACTACATTGGCCTTTCCTGGGTGGTAGGTCAACCCAAAATCATAATCCTTAAGGAATTCCATCCACCTACGCTGCCTCATATTTAATTCCTTCTGATCAAAGAGATATTTCAACCTCTTACCATCCTGCATCAACACACCACCTAAACCTTGCTTAGAAGCATCATAATAAACTACGAAAGGTTGACTAGGGTCTGGCAAAACTAACACCGGTGCTAATGTCAACCTATCCTTAAGAGTTTGGAAACTCTCCTCACACTTAGAGTCCCACACAAACAACTGTCCCTTCTTGGTGAGACGGGTCAAGGGTAAAGCTATCTTAGAGAATCCTTCAACAAACTGCCTATAATACCCCGCTAACCCCAAGAAACTCCTAATCTCGGTCACTAACTTCGGCGCTTTCCACTGGAGCACCGACTCAACCTTAGCTGGATCAACTGCTATGCGACCCTAAGAGATGACATGCCCTAAGAAGCTCAGCTCCTCTAACTAGAACTCACACTTAGACAACTTAGCATACAACTGCTTCTCCTTAAGGGTTTGCAAAACAACCCTCAAGTGCTCCTCATGTTCCTCGGTCTTGGAGTACACTAAGATGTCATCTATGAACACCACCACAAACTTATCCAAGTAAGGGTGAAAGGTCTTGTTCATGTAGTCCATGAACACAGCAGGAGCATTGGTCACACCAAAGGGCATAACCAAGTACTCATAGTGACCATATCGCGTCCTGAACGCTGTCTTCGGGATGTCCTCAGACTTAACCCGAATCTGATGGTACCCTGACCTCAAATCTATCTTAGAAAAGACGCAAGCGCCTATCAACTGGTCCATGAGATCATCAATCCTAGGGAGAGGATACCGGTTCTTAATGGTCACCTTGTTGAGTTGTCGATAGTCGACACACAACCTCATACCACCATCCTTCTTCTTCACCAACAACACAGGTGCTCCCCAAGGGGACACACTAGGCCTAATAAACTGTTTCTTCATCAGGTCCTCTATCTGTTCTTTTAACTTGGCTAGCTCTAGAGGAGACATTCTATAAGGAGCTATGGATATTAGCCCGGTGCCAGGCACTAAGTCTATGGAGAACTCAACATCTCTCTCTGGGGGTAAGTCATAAACATCCCCCGGAAACACTTCCGGAAAATACCGCACAACAGGCACACTTCCAACATCAGGAGGGCTCTCTAGCTCCAGGGAAGCTAACATCATGTATACTTGGGCTTCGTCTTTCATCGAAGCTTTCACTTGGTTGGCAGAAAGAAAGGTCGGATCCCTAAACTCCGTAGGAGGGCCAAAAACTAAGGTCTTATCAAAACAGTTCAAAAGAACGTGGTTGGAAGATAGCCAATCCATGCCAAGAATAACATCCAGGCCTTTCAAAGGTAGACATATAAGATCAACAACGAAAGCTCTTAACTTAAAGCATCTTTTTCTATACAAGTATAGATAATACAAACAATATAACACAACCAAGAGCACACAACAGACTCATACCACGGCCTGATAGGACAGACCGACTTTGATACCAATAAATGTGACACCCTTCAACCCCGCATGTTATAAATGCATTAAATGAAAATAATAATAATAATAATAATAATAATAATAATAATAATAATAATAATAATAATAATAATAATAAATTAAATACAGATAAGAATTAAAACATGCATTCTTTTATTAAAAAGATTTATGGATAGAAAAGGTACCACATGAGCAGTTCTCAGACGCGGAAATTATTATTAAACCAAAGTTTTAAAAAACGATAATGAAAACATCAGCATAATAAATAAACCCAACCCCGATGTCACAATTCAGAGCTGGTACAACCATTCCGGAAATATCCTCAGAATACAACAGAAACTAAAATAAAAAAAATCAACTAAACAAAAGGCCTTAACTATGAGTGGTGGCTCCTCAGAGTAACTCCTCTCCGGGCTGCTCGTCATCCTATGCATGAACCATACATGCCAAACAAGAAAACACAAAAAGGGGAGTAAGGAAACATGTAATCACAACGGCAAGGAAATAGAAATAAGAAGACATACATCATGGTATAACAACAGTTATAGCATACACTTACATACATAAATATCATCTCAACATCATAAATCAACCAATATGCTAAATGATGCAATGCAACTCTACTCCACTACTCCATCAATACATGTGGATCCAACTAACTCAGGAAGAACAACTTTGAAGTTACATATCCACATTAGCCACTAAAGGCACCAACGACGGCAGTTCACCAAACCATGGGTGAACCCCTTGGATAGCCAACGCATCAAACCACGGTTGCCTCATCATGGGGGGCCATAGTTCACCAAACCTTGGGTGAACCAACTGTGGATGGCCAGATCGCCGTACTCTAGGACGACCTCCCCTTTGTTGAACTTCCTCCAACTAACATCTCCAATGCTATGCATGAACATTATCAACAAACAACAGCAACCACCACCTCCGCTTGAGCCACTAAAGGCACCCAAGAATAACATCCTCATCATTGGGCCACTAAAGGCACCCAATTATATCAACTCAACATTGGACCACTAAAGACATCCAATCAACTCAATTGGACTACTAAAGGCATCCAATTATATCAACGTGCAGTAACCCGAGGCACCGACTTAACCAACTCATCATCTTAGTTATTATAAAATTAAGTTATCTATCATTATCATTTGTTTGGTGTGTTATGCTATCATCATTGGGAACATTGGGGTTAAAACCCCACTAAACTGTAAGTTTGTGATTCTAACAGAGGGGTGGCACGGGTGTGCTGCACGATGGCACGGGCGTGCTCTCTATACTACACAGTCGTGCTTAAGGCGCGACCAATTTCAAGAATTCAACTGGGAGCATGAGCGTGCTCCTTGTTCAGCACGGTCGTTTTGATCGCGCGACAGTGCTATTCTGGGCAGCTAAGAATAGATTAATCAATTAATCCAAAAATCCGTAACACTCTAAAAAATCATCCCTAGGCTCACGACTAGTCCATTAACAGAAAAACTTACTCTATATTAATTCATGTTTTATGAAATATTTCTAGGGAACAACAATCCCTTTATTGTTTAACCAATTAAATCCTAATTAACCAATTTTAGGGACATAGCCGCAGGTTCATATCAAACAACAATTTAACAACAATTATGCTATACACATACCATCAAACATCAATTCAACAACAATGCATATAATAGCAGCAACCAATTATAACAACAGGCATATTAACAAATAGCATATAGTTAATCTCGGGGTTATGGGAACCCCTCATCTTACACTACCCCCACTGCCTAGTGATTAAACTATCCTTCTCCCCATACCTGATTTGAAGATTGCAGCAACGATAGCCCCAAATACAATCTGGTCACGTCTTCCCAAGCGGCTCAGTCCGTACTCAAGCCTTGGTCAACTAAAACACTAACCCAAACAGTTTCTAATCCAAAACATTAAAAGAAACTAATAAGAGAGAAGAACGTTACCTACAGGGCTGGCACAAGCGTACCAGGGGCTTACCAAAGGCCTCCAAAACTCCAAGAACACACCAAGGTTGATGCAGATCAGAAGCAAGATGCTCCGGCTACACTAGGGTAGCAGCCGCCGTCAAATGAGGGTTAAAATCGCTAACCCTCGATTTCCGTGCCATAATATAATTTGCGCACATGGCACGGCCGTGCTCTATTTCGGCATGGGCGTGCTGATCCTAGCGTCAGCGAGACGCGGTCTGCACGATTGGCACAGGCATGCTCAAAAATGGCACGGGCGTGCCGAAGTGTAAAGGCACGGCCATGCCGACTTAGCTGGTCACAAGACACGCTAAAACAGCACGGGCGTGCTGGAAATCAGCACGGGCGTGCCAATGTTCTAGAAAGGGACTTTTAAGCCAAAAATCTCACTTAGACCTTAACCAACAATTATAATTTAATTAAACAACTTAAATAAAAAATATTTAACGAAGAGCAGGGTGTTACATCCTCGGGATTCTCCTCGGGATCCTCCTCATGCTCCTCCCCTGCCCCACTGGCACTAAAATGAACGGAGGGGAAGGTGTCATTGGCGGCGGTTGCTGCTGAGGGGGGAAAGCCGTCGGGATCTCGTGCTGTAGAGACCCCTGATCAACTAGGTACTGCAGCAACATCCAGACCGGTGGCAGCGGGATCTGGATGGCCTCCACGGTGTGCACTTTCTCCTGAGGTCCCACCTCCATGTTCCCTCGTAGGGTGCAAATAGGTCCAGTGTACGCCGCACTGCTGGCGCCCGGGTGGATGACCCACGCCGCCGGGTCCTCTCTGTGCTCAAAGGTGAGAGAGCAGACTCCCGAGTGAGCTAGTCCCTCGCTCCCCAAGTCCATCTGTATATATATATATATATATATATATATATATATATATATATCCAACAGGAAACAGAACAGTCCAGGAAAATAGCAAGGGTGAGAAGCCAATATATGAATCCAAAAACGACAACTATATACCCAAACACAGACAGTAGATTCATGTAAGCATGCCTCACATAATCATCATCATGCATAACGTAGTACAACATATCATAGTACTAAAGTAAATCACAAGAGCTTCGTGCTCAACAGTCAATGTTATTTTCAAAAACGTATGGATGAACACTTCCACATATATCAACTAACGTTCAGTTCTTAATTTCCAAAAATCCAATCATCTTTCAACGAGCTGATCAGGCTAAAAAATTCATTGGCCGTCAGGCAGTAATGACTAGCACAAACTTGCTAAAACGTAAGTACATGAATCCCATGAGATCTCACATGAGCGCGGAAATCAGAGGTACTTACAATGTAATCTTGTCATACTATATTGTCCAACTCAAGACACAATACGAATACACAGCACGTATGACACCATTGTCCATCAAGGCATAATGTTACACGATAACATAAGTCATCCCCAGGTTTCCATGCCGTCAAGGTCCCCTCATTTCACGGCACGTCTGCCAAAGACATATATGCATGAGAAAACATTTGTTTTCGTCTGTTTATCTTTGTCGTATCATTGTTTCCTTATTGAAGCATCAACGCTATCAACCATCATAATGTCTTAGACTCTTTAAGCCTTTACAACATTTTTCTCAAAAACAGGACACCCAGTCCAAAACCCAAAAAGGACACGCAGTCCACACAGCTCAAAACCAAAATCCCTAACCGATGCACCAATTTCAGATTTTGGATTTTACAGCTCAAAAACGTCCGCAAAGCCCCTAGGACCACAAAGAATGTCCACCAGCTTATAGGACCAACACACTAACATAGATCCTTGATCCACGTGTTCTGTAGAACCCTATAACCCCGATGTCTCGATTTCTAGGTTCCAAACCAAAAACTACATTTCTCTTTTAAAACTCAAAAACCAAAACTCAAATCTCCGAAGCTTATACTCAAAGCCTTCGGGATCGGTTTTTCTGAAACAAAACGTCACATGGTTAAAACCTACCTTTTTCCTTGTCGAAGGATTTCGGTAAGACACAAAACCTTGAAATACGGTTCGTAAAACCCTTTTTCTTGGATAAAACAAATTATTTTAAAACAACATTTCTAAAAGCACTTTTGCTTGGACTCGTTCACTTTATTACTTTGAAAACAAATCGATGTCTCCAAAACGTACTTTTTACTGTAAAACCTTACTTTTCTCAATATAAAACATTTCTTTCTTTTTTTCCCTTTATGTCAACTCATCTTTAATAAAGTTGAACTTATTCTTCTTTATTTCTAAAAAGGTATTTGTTTCCTTTTGATTTCCAAAAGCCATTGAAAGTTCAATGTTTTTATTTCCTTATCCAATGTTCCAAGCTTTTTGAAACTTTTAACTTTACACGATTTTGGATTCCAACCGATGTTAGGTCCTTTAACATAATAATCACCATGACAGGCATATTATACATCCATACATCACAATCCAATGCCAAACAATAAAATCAGGCATAAATAGGTAATTTCAGGTATGGGCAATTATCAGCAGGTAATTTAAACCACTCCACAAACAATCAGGCACAGATAAATAATTACACTTCAAATATACAACTATAGCATATAGTTGTCGGAATTTGGAATTGCTTAGGTTATCTCCCCTTACCTCTCGGAGTTCCTAGTGTAGTGACGAATCTCCCGATTGACTTGAACGTCGTCCGATCTTTCGCTCGATTACCCAACAATCACTACACACATACAATTCAATCAATGTATTAACACAAAACACAAAATTTCTCCTATTCCCCTTCCTCTAGGGTTCGGCTTCATGCTATTAAAAATAGTTAGGGAGCTCCAAAAATTCTCATCTCTTGGATTCTATACTAACTAAGTGTGATAAACCTAAATTCAAGCTTAAAATACTAAAATCAACCAAAACTCTACTCATCTAAGGAGGGGGTAGGTTCGGCCTCTATGTCCCATTGGAGCTAGAGAGCTCCTTTGGTTTCCAACTCTTGGATTATGATAGATGATCATGAATCTAGTGCAAGAAAATTGGTTTGAAATTAAAAGGATTTTTCTACAATTTTTCATGGATTTTTGAAGTTTATGGGTCAAAACCCTAACCTCCATGAATCTAGAATTTTAAGAGATGAAAAGAGAGATTAAGAGAGCTAGGAGAGTGTTAGTACCTCCTTGATGCTAAGCTTTAAGAGAAAAGCAACTTGTTTCACCAAAAAACTTCAAGTTTTTCAAGATCAAAGTCAAGAAATGTTGGAGGAAAATGAAGAACATGAATAACAAGTGAGATATGAGAGAAAAGAGAGAGATGGCCAAATGGCCTACTGTGAGAGGGTGAAGTTAAGATATTTTTTCATTAAGGGTAAATGAGTAATTTACCTTAGGGTAATTTTATAATTTCATTAAAAGACCAAGGGCATTTTGGTCATTTCGCATCCTGATATTTTGAAAATCATCATGACACTGGCACGAGTCCCTAGGTGACTTGACCTGATGTGACTTCAAGATTATCCGTTAGCGGGTCCCGTTAAATCCTTCTACAGCTCCAATCGTCTCCCGGTCTGAGTATTCGCCCGAATAGTTTATATTATTTTCACTTTTTAACGTCAAGAACTGATTTTAGCAAATTTGTAGAGAATCGAATTCTAAGACTAACGGTCTCGTCCGTGAGTCAAAATGAGGTCTTTATAGTAATAAAATACTACTATCAGTGAAAACGAAGACCGGGCTCCGTCTGAGTTTTCGACCCAATTTTAACCGTAGCTTCCTACGATCATATGGAGCATGAATATGATTTTAGTTTTCCCAAAATCATTTTCTAAAACATAGAGAAAAATATAAACTCATAAATAGAGTTTATTGTCCTTATAAAGCACGAAAATTGGGGTGTTACAACAAACCCCATAATTACATGACTGCATTCCTTCACTCCATTGTTTTGTGTGAAATTTATATCCATTTACAATGTAACGATTCCATGATGTAACCGATCTTTTAGGCCCCCATGCCAAATTGGTCAACAAGGGATTTTGAATATTATTTATTCGAACTAGAACCTACAAATTTTAACAGTTGAGCTTATAAATCATACTAATAGAAGAAAAAGTTGTGTAATAACTCAAGACACTCGAACTTACATATTGTTTGAACCACACAGGAAAGTGAGAAGTAATTTCCCGATCAATCTGAGCTTCTGAAATGTCATGTTGGATCTCCCTTAGAAAATTAGCATACATACTACACATGGAGGTTCAAAACTAGGCAATTAATGAAACTAAATGACAACATAATAAAACACAATGTACACACTTACTCTAAATATGGCACCACCTCTTCACAATTTTGAAGAATGTACAAATGAGCAGCATTAATGTCACGTTGGTCCAAGAAATATCCTTTGGATTTGCCACTAAATTTGCATGGATAGTTGAATATTGATATAGGAGGACTAGACGAACAACCTTCACCTGAATCAACATTATGTGGCATTCTAGTCCTTCTCGTGTCAATTTCATCCAGATAGTAATAAGAGGCAAAGGTAGATGTCTCCTCCACTAAGTAGGCTTCACAAATGGAACCCTTTACTCGGGCCTTGTTCTTGACTTTGTGTTTCAGGGAGTGTAAAAACCAACTTAAAAGGGATACGTACAATTAAAACATATATAAAAAGGACGACATGGACTTACAATTATAATAAAAATATTTGAGGTTGTATACCTCTCAAAGGGATACATCTAGCGATATTGGACAGGACCGCCAACTCTTGCTTTGTAAGGCAGCTAAATTGGAAGATGGTCCATTGAATCGAAGAAGCTTGAGGGAAAGATTTGTTCCAACTTACATAACAATACAGGTATATTTTCTTCCATAACCCTTAGTTATTCCACATGTAGTGTTGTCGAAGTCAGCTCCCTGAAAAAGTGCCTAAGCTCAACAAGTGAGTTCCAAATTGGTTTCGATAAAGAGTCGAACGCAATGGGAAGCAACCGTTACATGAATACGTGACAATCATAGCTCTTCATTCCATGTAACTTTGCCTCCCTAATGTCCACACATTTACCCAAATTGGAAGCATACCCATCAGGCAACTTGAATTCTTTAACCCACTTACAGACAACTACTCATTGGGGTTTGCTTAGTGTATAAGTTGCCTTCAGTTTCATAAGTCTGCCACCACCACGGTCTTTCAACTCAAGCTCCTTCCGATTACATATTTCTGCTAAATCCAATTGGGCTTTATTTGTATCCTTTGTCCTCCTCTTGATATCCATGACAGTGACAAACACATTCATAAACACATTCCTCTCAGTATGCATGACATCGATGTTGTGACGGAGAAGGTGCGTTCTCCAATATGGCAACCTCCAAAATATACTTTGTTTACTCCAATTATGCTTAACACCATAATCGGGAATATGTTCTCCTTGCGATTCATGAATGAGCGATAAGGACTCTACTCTCCGCCATACATTGGGACCAGACTAACGCGGTGGAGGGGGTGTAGTCTCCGCGACACGTTTCTTGAATGTTTTTTTATTCCTCCTATAAGGATGATCTAGTGCAAGGAATTGGCGGTGGAAATCAAAATATGAGGTCTTTTGACTATTTTTAAGTGTGAATGCCTTCGATCGCTCCATACATATTGGGCAACCTAGCTTCCCCGCTGTCATCCAACCCGACATCAAAATAAAGCCATAAATTCTAAACCCTAGAAAGAAATTAAACATGAGGTCAGTGTTGTTACACAATTGTTGCTTGGAATCGACCTCAGACCTACAGTGCATGGAGTCCCGTGAGCGTTTTTGCAAACTGAGAAGAGAAGAGATGAGAAGGGAAGAAAGGAAGAGAAGAGAGGAAGAGGAGAGAAGGAAGCGAAGAGAGGAACTTATCGGAGCAAGGGACGGTGGCCAGAGTGCGTTTCTGCATTTGAGAAGAGAAGAGAAGAGAGGAAGAGGAGAGAGGAGAAGGAAGAGAAGAGAGGAACTTACCAGAGGAAGAGGAGAGAAGGATGGTTGCCGGACGATGGTACGGTGGCAGAGAGGGAGAAACGCGAGGATATGTAGAAGTGAGAAACGCGAGGAGATGCATAAGTGAGGAAGGAAAAGGGATTTCATGCGATTTAGGGATTTAAATATAACGAGCGATTTGACTCGGTCGCCAACCAGTTGCTAAACACCCTCCACTAGAATTGCATCTAGCGTGTCTTAGCGACAGAAATAAATATCAGTCGCAAACTATCTTTACTGATCATCTACAGTCGATATTTGGTCGCAAATATGCCTATTAGAAATTCATTTAGCACGTCTTAGCGACCGATGTGAAAATCCATCGGTCGCTAAATAAGGTCAACAGTTTTGACTATGAAAATACTTACTTTCGGACCGAGTTAGTGACTGATTTACTTCCGACCGACCGACATGGTCGCAAATTCGGTCCCCAACTATATACCTTATGTGAACCGTAAAAGTCATGTTATCGGTCGCGAATTCGATCGCAGGTGGCGACGGATATATTCGGTCACAAATATTCGGTCACTATTTGACCTTTTTTTTTGTAGCGTATAATGTTATTTATGTGTGGTTGACGATGATTATTGAAAGGAGTACTTAGTGGAATGGATTGAAAATTTTGTAATTTGAATCTTTGGGAATTCGACTAGAGGAGGCGACGACTCCATATATAAATCAACACCGTGGGGGTTGGGGACCCTAGATAACAACCTTGAAGTTGAGGAGGGATGTTGTTGGTCGAAGGGTGCGGTATTTCCGGGAAATGAAACTAAAACCCCCGGGGCGGGGGACCTTGAGTGAACAACCCCTAATGGAACACAAAGACTCAATATATATTTACGTTATGTATCCCCTTATGAGTGGGATATGATGTTATCACAAAAGAAAGTCATGTGCAAGTCGTTCCACAAGTTCCCCAGTTTGAAGACAAAAGGTCCATTTTTGTCATATGTTTGATTATTACCATGTTATGTTTTGTTTTGACGTGGTGTATTTGAATATGTCTAAATGCATATGTGATTTTTAATTCACACTGGAATTCGTATCATTGTATGTGTTTGGGGGAAACTCCCTTACTAAGTCAGTGGACTCACCCCACATTTAATATTTCAGCTGCAGGTATCTACGAAGTCGACAGAACCCTTGGATGTCATGTGGACAGTTTGTAAGGGTGTACCCTTAGCATTTAGTGTTTCTAGTTATGGAGGACTTTGAAATTTTTTTTGTGTTGTTAGTCACTCTGATGTATTATATTTCTTATGTAATTAAAGAATGTAATTGTTTACTTTGGATGAAACGAATTCATGAATGCTTGTGAGGCTGTGGAGGGGAAAGGGGAGGATTTCCCTTTCGGCCAGTCATGGCTACAAAATTCGGGTCATGACAGAAACGCCATTAAATATAAATATTGTAATAGCGCTTCTCCGAAAATACACTATTAAAGTATGAAAACGTACATTTTTTTTTTAAAAATGAGATCAAGTAAAGATAACGTTTGGAAAGACAAACGCTTTTAAAGGTGTATCTTTTAATTGCGTTTCCTTGGTTATGTGCTATTAAAAATTGCCGAGCATTTTTTTAAAGAGCTTCGCACCGATATTGTTGTTAAGTGTGCGTTATTAAATTCTGAATCCGGTGTAGTGTGATGGGTCTTAATGACACTTTCTCACATGTTAGAAGCCAAATCTTATTGATTGATTAGCAAGATGTTTTCACTAATCTTACAAGATGAAAAGTATAGAGAAATTGAAGCCACTTCCTCGGTGTCCTCAGCCTCACAGCTTTCATTTGCTGACGAACCTGCAAATTCAAGGTCTGTGGCAGACAACAAACCCAAAAACTCCAAGAAGGATCGTCCTATGTGCACACATTGTGGCATATTAGGACACACTGCTGATAAATACTACAAACTTCATGAATATCCACCTGGCTACTTGAAATCTATACCAAAGGCACCTACTTCATCTGTTCATCAAGTTAGTGACTCAGATTGTAATTCTCAATTGAATTACCCTTGTAATTGACTACTGATCACTACAAACGACTAACTTCTCTGCTATAATCCCAAATGTCACAAGCTGTCCAACCAAATCCATCCAATTTAGATCCATTCCCTTCTACAGGTATAACCCTTCTTGCTACTTCCTTAGCTATACCAAATTCTGGTGATAGCTGAATCATTGACTCAGAGGCCACCAGCCACAATGCCAATTCCCTCAATAAATTTATCCAACATATCATCCAGTTTCTAACAAATATGTCAAACTACATGAAAAATCTATAGTACAGATTCATTCCATAGGCACAGTACAATTAAATCCTACACTGACATGGCATAATGTTTGTATATATACCAGACTTTCATGTCAATTTACTTTCAGTTAGTTCTCTTTTATCACATTCTCACTTAACTGTCAGCTTCACTGCCAACTCATTCTTCATTCAGGATCACAGTCTCTTGAAGAAGATTGCCAAGGGTGATCTTGTGCGGGACCTATATCTGTACACCCCACACTATAGAGCTGGCAAAATGGGCCGGTCCGATATACCCAATAAATTATAGGGCTTGGATTGCAAATTTTGAGCCCGAATTAGTTCGGGTTTTTTGGCCCGACCAGGTGAAGCCTATTTCAAATACGGGTTCAGGTCGGGCAGCCCACGTAACATACTTATTTATTTATTATTTTTCTCTCTAAAAAAACATTGAAATACTGATACAGAATAAAAAAACAAAAAAAGAGACTATGCCTAGAAATTAAAAAATTCTATTAACATTCTAATAAAAGATTCTATGGAATCATATTGTGGAAGAACCGTCTCCAGATGAAAATTCTCATTGCTGCCTTTTATGCTTCACGCACTTCTTGTGATCATGGAGAAAATTTCCTCCTTTACATTAACATCTTCTTTGGGTAAAATTACGTTAACATTACATTTGCTGCCATAGGAAACTAGGAGTTTGTCTAATCTCCAGGTTTTGAATTTCCTTATAAAGCAAAGTTATTTATTATTGTTGTTGATTATATGAAATGGATACAAAATATTTTACAAAAGTATGCTTAAATATTAGTAAAAAAAAGAAACTTTTACAAAAAATAATATATGCTGGTCAGCCCGAATAAGCCCGCAGGCTGCATAGGGCCACGTTTGGGAACTTATTTAGGAGCCCGAATTGGATGCGATCTTTTTGTCCCGACCCGATAAAGCTTATGGCTCAGTTTGGATCGGACCGATTCCGGCCGGGTACCCCGTTTTGCCAGCTCTACCACACTAGTCCTTAGTTCGAGTGGCTATAATTGTAGCAAGATTCTTTGAATGTTACTTTTTCACATGCATTTTCTGTACACCATAATATTTTTGCCCACATTTGGCATGCTAGATTAGGTTCCTTCTTGGTCTTTTTGTCACCTTTTTCTTTATCATTCTTTTGAAAGTTTGGACATTCAAATTTTATATGCCCTGGTTTTCCACATTCATAACATAGAGGTGTTGAGGAAGAACTTTCCTTCTTTGATGATTTCATATTGTTGTTGAACTTTTTCCAATTTCCCTTGTTTTTGATCAACTTTCCAAACCTTCTTACCAACATATTCAATTGCTAATCTTGAAGGTCTTCATGATTCGAGATTTCACTTTCATCATCATTCTCATGTTTGGAAGAAGATGCAACAAGAGCTATACCTTTATTCTTCTTGTCCGCTTCTTCACTCTCATTCAATCGTGTGAGCTCCAATTTATGCTCTTTAAGTTTCCCAAACAAGGTAGCTAAAGTCATGTTTTGAAAGATCTTTTGACTCAGCAATTGACGTTACCTTTGGTTGCCAAGATCTATTCGAACATCTCAACACTTTGTTAATAAGATCTTCATTAGTAAAGGTTTTACTCAAAGCAAATAATTGATTGATAGCAAGTTGAAATCGTTTTTGCATTTCATTTATAGATTCACCTTGTTTCATACTAAACAACTCATATTGATGAGTTAGGGTATTTACTCTAGCTCTTTTCACGTCACTAGTTCCCTCATGGGTAACTTGTAAAGTATCCAAATCTCTTTTGCACTTTGGCAATTTGAGATTCTATAGAATTCATCAATTGTTAAAGCGGTTATGAGTATGTTCTTTGCCTCTAGATCTAGGTGAACCTTTCTTTTCTCCTCTTCAATCCATAAGCTTCTTGGCTTATCTTTTTCTTCATTCCCAACACCATGTTATTAGGAATGAAATGACCTTTTAAAAAGGTATCCCATAGATCTAAGTCTATGCCTTCAATAAAAATTTCATCCTAGCTTTCCAATATGGATAGCCTTCACCATCAAAAATAGGAGGAGGAGTTGTAGAAATATGTTTCTGACCTTTACCCGAGTTTTGTGCCATTTTCACAAGAAATCTTTAAATCTATTAAGCTTTTAACAAGACCTTAGCTCTGATACAAATTGTTGGAATAATGGACAAACTCAAGAGGGGGTGAATTGAGTATTTAAAAAAATTCTTACAAAAACACTCCTTTTTGTATGGTGTTGAAAACAAACAACGATATCAAATCTTTCTTTAAAACCAATTACACAAGATTTGCTAATATCACAATATTACAAATCATACACAAAATCACAAGATTAAAATATAAGACAATGTAACTTGCATGAAAGTAAAAGTGTAAGGTAAGAGAGATTTACGCAATGGAATTTATATTGGTTCAATCACAACCTTAGTTGTAACACACCGATTTTTCAAGCTTTCAAACTCTCTAATACAAATTAAAAAGTATTTATGTGTTTGTAGAGAGGAAAATAAAATAATCTGAGACCATAGTCATGCTCTACGCTATCGTAGGAAGCTATGGTTAAATTTTGGGTCGAAAACTCAGAGGGGGCCCGGTCTGCGTTTTCACTAATAGTAGTGTTTTACTACTATCAAGACCTAATTTTGACTCGCGGACGAGACCGTTAGTCTTAGAATTTGATTCTCTACAAATTTGCTAAAATCAGTTCCTGACTCTAAAAAGGGAAAATAATATCACCTATTCGAGCGAAAACTCGAACCGGGAGACGATTGGAGCTGTAAAAGGTTTTAACGGGACCCGCTAACGGATAAACTCAGTGTCCATCAAGTCACATCACATTGGGAAGCATGCCAGTGTCATGATGGTTTTTCAAAATATCTGGACGCAAAATGACCAAAATGCCCTTGAGTTTTCATGAAATTACAACTTAACCATGGTAAAATGACCAAACTACCCCTAAATGAGAAAATATCTCAACTTCTCTCCCTGCCCCTTGGCCATTTAGATCAGCCCCTTCGTCCCTCTTTTCTTCACTTGTTCTTCATTGTTCTTCAGGTTCCTCCACCATTTCTCTTAATTTTACTTCTAATCCTTCAAGAAATTAGTGAAACAAAGTTGATTTCTTCGTAAACTTTGTCATCTAGGAGGTAAAGACTCCACCCTTGCCCTCTTAATCTCTCTATTTCTTCATTCAATTATTATGATTCATGGAAGTTAGGTTTTGAAGCTTTAAACTTCAAAAATCCATGAAAAATTGTAGAAAAATCCTTTTAATGTCAAACCACTTTCTTTCAACTAGATTCATGATTGTCTATCATAATCCAAGAGTTGGAAACCAAATGAGCTTCCTAGCTCAAATGGGTATTTTGGCCGAAACCTCCATGATTGGGTGGATGGGGTTTTGGTTCAAGTTTTGGTGTAATAGGCCTTGATCTAGCCTTACCACACCTAGTTAGGATGGAATCCAAGAAATAGGAATTTTTGGACATCCCTAGCTATTGTATTTAGCTATGGCCGAACCTAAGAGGAGATGAATAGTAAAAACTTTTGGGATTTGAAGTTGATATCTTGATTGATTGTATGTGTGTAGTTGTCGACGAGTAATCGGATGAGAAATCGGGTGACTTTCGGATCGGTCGGACGACTTTCCGCTAACCGGGAAACTTCAAGATGTAAGGGGAGATTGCATGAGGGATCTCACGATGATTATGTGTTATTGTTTTTGGTCTATAACTATGTGATTAAGCTGTATGGTGGTTGATTGATTTACTTTCCGCAATTAATTTGATGGTTAATAATTGCTTGCTAATATGTGTTATAGTGATTTTACCTGTAATATCTGCTATAATCATATTATGATGTTGATTGTTGATTGGGATGCCTGACAGTGGTCGGTGCTCAATTAATTAACGGGGATAAAAGCCTTGAAAAGCTTTGTGGTAAATGCCAAAGATTTATTTGGGGAATGTTGGTAATTTTCAATGACGCTAGTTTTCTATAGAAAAGGAGGATCCTAAAGTAATTTATAAAGTTAGTGAAAAAGAGTTTGATTTTCAAGAATAAGTTAATCATTTTGTGGTATAAATTGAAATAAGAAGAAAAATTCAAGATTTTGAAATTAGGATGCTTTTAAACGCTAAACGTTTTAAATTCGAAAAGATTTACGGAAAACGTTTTCGAAAGACAGTAATACTGTTCTGGGATGACGTTTATGGTCTCAGCTGTTTCCTTTCAAAAACGGATTTTTGGGAAGGGACTTTCAACAAAAGATAAGTTTTATTAGCAATTCGATGGTTTTCAAACCATTTTGAAATAGAAAGGTTTTTCTGTAAACGAGTTTTCCCAACGGTGTAAAATCCGACAACTTGGATGAGTTGCGGAGATTTCGTTTTGGATTTGTGTTTCATAGAACGAAAAATGGTGAAAACGATGAAACGTGAACCTAGTATACGAGACGTCGGAATACTAGTGTTCTATAAAAATAGCACGAGAAGCCGTGCAACGATGTTATGGACTGTGTGTCCCTCCTCTTGTTATGAGGAAACGTCATCTTGTTATGAGGAAACGTGAATAAAGGTGAATGATGTTTTCTATTACCACGGACCTTGGGCTGGTGCATTAGTCTAGAGTTCCATGATTGAGCACTCGGACGTTTTGTCCTATGCTAACGGTGAAAAGTTTTAAAACGGTGTAAATTATGAGCAGTCGGGAGCCTTTGAGCTACGACAACGAAAGAACGAACACAAAGAAAAGTGGTAAGACTTGAAACGTTTTTCCATGCATAAAAATTCGGCCGAAATGCCAATGGTGTTAATCTGGATATCTTGATGGCAGGATATTCAAGACAATGTATACCATTGTGCCTTGATGGACAATGAAAACCATAAATGATGTATCGCCTATGCCTTGTGTTGGACAGTGTGCAATGGTTTTAACAATGGTTTGCCTTTTGGAAATCGAGCCTGATCAGCTCAGTTTTTATAAAACGGTGTTGGGATCTCCGGAGATTGAGTAAAGCATTAGATGATGAATATTGAAGTGTCATGCATTTCTGTTAAAAATGACGATGACTGTCGGGTATGAAACCCTATGATATACTACTTGTTTATTCAGTGGAATTTTATGCGTCATGATATTATATATGCTTATTTGTTGGGGCTGTGTCCCGCATGTGATTATCATGATTATCATGTCGAGTATCTCACCCTTGCCTGTACATGTTGGACACCCTATTGTGTTTTTGGATACATGTATAGATGCATTTCAGCGAATCTCTGGGTCACTTTATGACCCTGAAGTTGGAGTCTCCTTACGTCGACGGCGAAGATGTGTGGACTAGCGACGACGAGGCTTAGTCTCATGGGTATGAAGTATACTAGGTAGTATACTTTATCGTCTTTAGATGTCTCTTTAGACCAGCTCTTAGGATTTTTGATGTACGTGTTGTGTACAAAAGGATTGAAAAAAGGGTGTACGCCTTATGGCGAAGTTGAGTTATTATTATAAATGATGAATGCCAATTTGTTTTATATGATTGTTTTGTTTTGCTTTTGGTATCAGATTTCTATAACCACTCGAGTGAGTGTTTTTTGAAAAAAAAAATTAATTTACTAAAACTTTATTTCCTTCTGCAATGGGCTACCATGTGATGTCCCAGAAGGGGGTGTCACATTAGTGGTATCAAAGCTGGTCGATGTCTTTTGGGATCTAGGTTATGGATTCATGATGTTTTTGCTGTGTTTACCCGGTGTTTCGTTTTGATAAAGGTCAGTCAGAGTAAGAACACTCTGTTATGACTTGTTCCTTGTGGAATATGACCGATTGGAGTGGTTGGATCCGATGATCCAGATGTGTTGAGACTCTTATAGAAGAGTTATCCGAGTTACTAAGGTAACATCTAACGTAGGCTTTGGGGTAGCTCCTTAAACAGTTCTAGCAAATAGGCTTGAATATGACCCTTATGTTATGAGTCAATAATGGTAGACTCTTAGCTATTATGTAGGGAAGACTCCCTTATATTTGAGGGAAGTTCGATTGTTGGGAAAGTTGCCAAGGAAACGAGTGTGCCTTGGGCAAGTAGAAGAATACCAAAGAGTTTTGGAGTAGATGAATAGGTGGCTAGTAAGCGACCAAAGGAATGGCAAGATAATGCCATGTTTGCTAATAGAGTTGAGAGACTGGAAAGTAATCCAGGTGGAGCAATGGAAGTGTAGTAAGGACTAAGCCTTGATGATTTGAACAAAGGGAAAATTTGTATAACTGTGTTATGATTATTTGATGTAGGTTTAATCATATTGTTTTAAGTTAGCCTATACCCCTGATGAGAGTCCTTGTTTGAAAGGATAGACAACCATATAATGTTGAAAAATAGAAAATTTAGGAGCCTGATAATATTTCAGCAATGATGTCCCTCGAAGGGTGGTAATCGTGTGAAGTTTCTTCTGGTGGTATTTTTAAGAAGTGATTGGAGCCTCGCTGTTTGTGGATTTGATGGATCGGATGTTTGTCTCCATTAGGATAGATTGAGGGTTACATGTTGTGGGTAGACTCGTGATCCATGCTAAGGATGGTGAAGAGTACGTAGAGACTAAGTGAACCAGAATGGAAGTACAAATTTTGACTATAGAATGAGTGTCCTTAGGACTTGTATCAGTAGGGAAAAGAATCACAATGAATCCTATATGTATAGGAGTATTTTCTCGTTAATAGAACTTAAGACAACGACCGGTGTAGATCAGTAAGACAGATGAGTTTAGACTCGCTTGTAATGACCACTATCTGAGGATAGTGTTGACTCTTTATTTCGATGCTTCCGAATTTTGAGGACTTGGACTAAGCTTGATATTAAGTTTGGGTTTTCACTTAGATGTTAGGACTCTTAAGTGAGATTATTAAGATTTAAAGTGCATGGGAGTTGGTTGATGAGATTGAGACGAGTAGTAACGGAGTGGGAATTGGTTTAAGCGTTTGACATAATAATGGAAGTTAACTTAAGTGATCGATCACTAAGGTAATACCAAGAAGTAAGAATGGAAGTCAGTTTTTCAAGAAGGATTGGTAGTAGAGAACGACCGACTAGCATGTAAGTGAAAGAGGGAATGCCTTTCCCGATAATTGATGGATAAGCATGTAAGTGAAAGAGGGAATGACTTTCCCGATAGTTGAGGGATAATCAAAGACGGATGATAAGTTTCAGGAGTTAGTTTTGTTTCTCCATAAGCGTAGGACCTTGTTGAAATTGTTTCCTTGACGAAACAATGTGTGTTGACACACAAGGATGTGTATTTGGTTGAGTTCTAATCAGGTTGAGACCTTGTGAGAACTCATGTTTAGTAAGGGATACTCATATTCATGTTGACGCATAGTTTATCCTTTTGGGATTGTGTCAGACATTGGAATGAGGTGACTGTTGTGGAGGATTTTCAGGAGAATTTTTTGAGAATATTCCAAGTGTGTGTTGTGAAGGATGCTGAGTTTTCGATTGATCTAGTTTCTAGATTCAGTCGAATCTCCATCGCTTTGGGTCGGATATCACCTACAACGCTAACCAGTTAGACTACGTGCAATGGAATTTTCATCCGTTTCTTCATCAATTTGTCATCATCGGCTATGTTCTCGTTTACTCGGAGAGTCACGAGGAACATGAGGAAACTCTGTGGTAAGTGTTGCGGACCCTACGGGAGAAAAGCTGTCGTGAAGTTGCTTAAGCGCGAGTTTTGACTCGATGGTAGTGAAATTCTTAGGGCATACGATCCTAAGCGAGTATTTGTACTCACATTCCTACATAATCCTCAGTGTATTAGGCATTTGAGTAGATTGTTTGGATAGCATCCAATTGTTTGGACATCTTCACATTTCTCGATTGAAAGTTTGTTATAACTATTTCTTGAGTTGTAACACAAACAAATTCTTGATACTGAAAGTTTCTTGATGAAACTAGTCTAATCACTTTTACCTAAGTAAATGTAATCCAATCTGATTTTTGGCCAGACTGTTTATCTTTTGATTCCCTGATCTGTTGGAAGGTTCTTATGAAAAAGGGGACTTTATTAGAGTCATGGTTGTAAACATGTATTAGCTATGCATTTTTACACCCACGAACCTACTGAAGAATCTTTTTACATACGGGATATTCCTGCATTCTGTTCAGAGCAGTAAAATTCTTATATATACTTTCCTGCGATAGTGAGACCAAGAAGATTTCCTCTGTTGAAAATTTCCTTCGTGGAAAATTTCTTTCTTTAGACTGCAAGAACCAAGTAGTGACTGAGTTTAACGGATCACCCGCAACTCAAGTGGACGAACAAGAAAGACGTTTAGATCCCTGGCAGGTCGGTTAGGATTAAGTGTAATGCCTAACTACAAGCATTCTTTTAGCAGGATAGACTAGACGTGGCAGGAATTTTATTGAGGTATAGTTACGACTGATACGATGTGGATCTTTAAGTTTAATCTCAGTGAGTGAGACAATTATTGTCAGTCAAGTATTGCTCGAGGCAGAATAGTCGTCGGAGAATCTAGGATGCTGATCAACATCTGTAGTTGAGATTTATGGTATGAATTTGGAGATTTATATGAAAGTGTCTTTAGTAGTTCTACCTAAGCTGAATATAAGCAGAAAGGAGGAGTTCTTGAGTAAATCCAAGTTGTAGAAAAGTTCGAGATTTATGGTATTGAGTAATTCTACCCGATACGAATTATTTTGGTTGTAGTTGCATTAAGAGGTGCAATCATGTCCTTTAAAGTTAAGAAGCATGATCACGATGTAAATTGGAGAGGTAGACCATGTTCAAAGGAAACTAAGTTTGAACTTGGATAGCTGGGATAGGAACCAATGGAGGTATTGTAAAAAGAGTGTGTGTCGTGATCTGAATCTTAATATCAATAGCGAGAGTTAAAAATATAGGAAGAAGTCTTCCTACATGGATTAGTGTAAAAGGGAAAAATGATTAAGTTTAATAATGCCTCTCACGTGTGAGAGATTAAGGTGAATTCAATGAAGAATAAGTATGGAATTGCTGTTAGGTTACAAATGTCACCTAGGGGAGAATTTCATACGGGGAGTATGATATGAAACCTAAGGATTTAGAGAATCCTGTCTAGTTTTGAGTCACGTAATTTCGAGGACGAAATTATTTTTAGCAGGGTAGTAATGTAACACCCCGATTTTTTCAAGCTTTCAAACTCTCTAATACTAATTAAACAATATTTATGTGTTTGCATTTTATTGGAGGGTCTAGAGAGGGGAATAAAATAATCTGAGACCATAGTCATGTTCTACGCTATCGTAGGAAGCTATAGTTAAATTTTGGGTCGAAAACTCAGACGGAGTCCGGTCTGCGTTTTCACTGATAGTAGTGTTTTACTACTATCAAAACCTAGTTTTGACTCGCAGACGAGACCGTTAGTCTTAGAAATTTTCTAAAATCAGTTCCTAACGTTAAAAAGTGAAAATAATATAAACTATTCGGGCGAAAACTCGAACCGAGAGACGATTGGAGCTGTCAAAGGATTTAACGGGACCCGCTAACGGATAAACTCAGTGTCACATCACATTGGGAAGTGTGCCAGTGTCATGATGGTTTTTCAAAATATCTGGACACGAAATGACCATAATGCCCTTGAGTTTTCATGAAATTACAACTTAACCATGGTGAAATGACCAAACTACCCTTAAATGAGAAAATATCTCAACTTCTCTCCCGCACCCTTGGCCATTTCGACCAGCCCCTTCTTCCCTCTCTTCTTCACTTGTTCTTCACTGTTCTTCAAGTTCCTCCACCATTTCTCTTCATTTTACTTCTAATCCTTCAAGAAATTAGTGAAACAAAGTTGATTTCTTCTTATGCTTTGTCTTCTAGGAGGCAAAGACTCCATCCTTGCCCTCTTAATCTCTTTATTTCTTCATTCAATTCTTATGATTCATGGAAGTTAGGGTTTGAAGCTTTAAACTTCAAAATTCCATGAAAAATTGTAGAAAAATCCTTTTAATGTCAAACCACTTTCTTTCAACTAGGTTCATGATTGTCTATCAAAATCGAAGAGTTGGAAATGAATGAGCTTCCTAGCTCCAATGGGTATTTTGGCCGAAACCTCCATGATTGGATGGATGGGGTTTTGGTTCAAGTTTTGGTGTAATAGGCTTTGATCTAGCCTTACCACACCTAGTAAGGATGGAATCTATGAGATAGGCATTTTTAGACATCGCTAGCTATGGCTGAACCTAGGAGGAGATGAATAGTAGAAACTTTTGTAATTTGAAGTTGATATCTAGATTGATTGAATGTGTGTAGTTGTCGACGAGTAATCGGATGAGAAACCGGGTGACTTTCGGATCGGTCGGACGACTTTCCACTAACCGGGAAACTTCAAGAGGTAAAGGGAGATTGCCTGAGGGATCTCACGATGATTATGTGTTATTGTTTTTGGTCTGTAACTATGCGATTAAGCTGTGTGGTGGTTTTTTTTTTTTTTTAATGAAGTTGTGAAGCATCAGTAAAACCTTCTGATGCAAAACCCTCCTTAGGGAAAAAACATCAAGAAGGAAAAAGAGTACTCCACCCTATATTTATTTAAAAAAGGAAAAAAGTACAAGAGCATGGGGGGATTTAAACCAATACCCATGAAAGAATCAAACAAACCTATAAAAAGGTAAAAGGAACCGATTCCTGAAAAAGTCCTCTCTAGCAAAAGGAGGAAGCAAGTCCCACCAAACTAAGCCAGATACCTGAATGCCATAGTTAGCAAGTTTATCTGCACAAGAATTACCTTCCCTATAAATGTGAGAATAGTGAAATGTCATGCTCCTAGCTATGTGTAAATAATTTAACCACCTATTTCGTAACTGCCAAGGAACAATCTTCAATGAGGAAAATGCTTGAACAACCAACATTGAGTCACATTCTAGCCATAACTTCCTCCAACCTCTTCTGTTTTCAGTTTCAATTGCAATGATAGCACCCATTATCTCAGCAAAAAGAGCAGAAGTTGCACCTAAATGATAAGAAAAACAACCCAATACAGCTCTTGACTTGTCTCGAAAGATACCACCACAGGCTGCTAAACCACCAGAATGAGCTGATCCATCGGTATTTACTTTGATCCAGTAACAGGGAGGGGGCTACCAAAGCACTTCAACAGTTTCAGGAGCCTTAGATACTCTTCCAACCACTGAAAACTTCTTTAAAACCATAAAATCCGAGACATCATTGTTCATAAAACCATTTGAAAATCTACCAGAGAGTTGAATATTTGAAGAAACAAGATTCAAAGCAAACCTCAAAGAAATGGATTTGTTATCAAACCGCAGCTGGTTTCTACTAAACTAGATAACCCAAACAATATTGACTATTGCAGATAAGATTACCTCCTTTGTGTGAGAACTCCAATTTCTGCTCCTGGATTGAAGAAGTATCGACATGCATATTCACACAATTACCAAGCCTACACCAGAAATTTTGAGCATAATCACAATGAAGAAATAAATGATCAGTAGTTTCATAATTAGAATGACATAAACTACACATAGACTCCATAGTACAGCCTCTTCGCAAAAGTTGATCATCATTAGGAAAATTATTGTGCAATAATCTCCAAAGAAGAAAAGATTTTGAAGGAGGAATGGCTTGACTCCAAATGATCTCACCCCAGGGAACCACAGGCTTACTGATGTGCAGAAAATTATAAGCTTCTTTTAAGGTCAGCATACCCGATGGATTTAACTTCCAGATCACAGAATCAGATACTTGGTCCATAGAAATATGAGTGCTGCTAATATCTACTAAAAAAATTGAGGACCTGTGCAAAAGGGATGGAGGAATGTTCCAAGATCCTTGACTGATAAAATCTTTAACAGAAGATTTCAAATTTTTATGCAGAGAAGATGGAATATCAAGGAGCTCAACCATAGGCCTAGATAGCCAAGAATCACACCAAAAATTAATGCTTGAGCCATCACCTAAAAGCCACTTTGAATTTTCCAGAACTGCATTGATGTAATTTTTTAAACCTGCCCAGATTGAAGAGCTGATATGATGCTGAATAAGATTTCTATTTCTAAAAACTCTAGCACTGAGCAAGGCTGACCACTGCTTATCAGAAGAAATAAGCTCCCAACACAACTTTATCATAGCTGCATTATTGATAGACTTGAAAGATCTGAGACCAAGGCCTCCTTCCTTTAGAGGAGAGCAAAGTTGCTGCCAGGAAACAGTGACTATTTTCTTTCAAAGAACACTGCCAGACCAAATAAAGTTCCTTGTCCACTTGTCTAGCATTTTTATTAGAGAACAAGGCTAGGCCTAAATTTGAAAAGAATAGCACAACATTCCCTGAATAACTGATTTTACTAATTCCACTCTTCCCATTATTGAGAGCAAAGATCCTTTCCAGCTAGCAAGTTTCAATTTAATCTTATCAGCAATTGGTTGAAGGTGGACTTTCCTTGGATTACCTTTAAAGAGAGGCACACCAAGATACTGAAATGGCAAATGACCAGCAGTGAAGCGTAAAATTGAGGAGATGGCAGTAACTCGGTTAGCAGACGTAACACCATAATAGAATCTGAATTTTTCAAAACTGATATACAGTCCAGATGCTTCACCATATCTTTGAAAGAGAGACATAATTTGCTCTAGGTTAGTCTTATTTCCTCTACAAAAAATGAGTATGTCATCTGCATATAGCACATGACTAGGCACTTTTTAACCCCTAGGACTAGCCATGAGCAGAAGCTTGCCTTGTTGAACAAGCTGAGTTATACCCCTACGAAGCACATCTTCAACTATGCAAAATAAAAGAGGGGACAAAGGGTCACCTTGTCTCACACCCCTTTTTCAAGAAAAATGACCCACAAAATTTCCATTGACAGAAATTGACAGCTTAGCAGATAACAGAATACCTTTAATCTAGCAACAAAATTTAGCATCAAAATCAAACTTTGAAAGAACTTGCATAAGAAAATTCCAATCTAGAGAATCAAAATCCTTCTTAATGTAAATTTTTAGAGCAATGTTACCACCAAATGATCTTTTGTCAAGAAGATTAATAGCTTCTGAAGCTACACCAATGCAATCATATATGTGCCTCCCTTTAATAAAACCTCTTTGATTGGTAGAAATAATTTTTGGAGCCACAACTGCTAATCTGTCAGCTAAAAATTTGCTAATTATCTTAAATTTATAATTAGCAAGAGCAATAGGCCTGTATTGAGTAATACAATCAGCACCAGGAAACTTTGGAATTAAAACAACCTGATTAGTATTGAAGTTGGGCAACATCCATCCTTGCTGAAAAAATTGAAAAACAGCTCTGTAAACATCAGCACCTATAATCTCCCAATACTTCCGATAAAAGAAACCATTAAATCCATCCAGCCCTGGAGCACCAGAAGCATTCATAGAAAAAGCTGTAGATTTGACTTCTTCCATGGAAGGCAGCCGAGTAAGCATATTATTATCCTCTAAATTGACTTCAGAGGAAATAACATGATCCACCAAACCAGTATCTGAGCAGACATTATCATCAACAAAAAGATTAGTATAAAACTCCAGCATATGAGCTTCAATATCAGCTTGCTGATCCAAGATAAGATTGTCCTTTTTCAACATAGTCATACTTTTGGTTGCATTTCTGATTTTGGTAACTCTATGGAAAAAAAAGCAGTATTCCTATCTCCATGAGAATGCTAATCAATTCTAGATTTCTCTTTCCAAAATTCCTCTAGAAAGTGCAAAGCCATATTTAAATCCTTTTGAGCCAATTTTTCCTGAGCAACAAAATCATCAGATTGACCGAACATATGTATCTTGTCCTGAATTTCAGTAACCCTTTGCAAGGCTTCTTCCACTTTCAAATGCATATCTCCAAAATGATTTTTGTTCTAATCCGTAAGTCTGAAATTTAAATTTTGCAGCTTCTTGGATAAAATAAACATAGGGCAGCCAACAATGTCTTTTTTCCAAGAATTAGCAACAATATCATAACAATCTTTATGATCAGCCCACATTTTAAGGAATTTAAAGGATGATTAGTGAGTCTGATTACCACTATGCAGATTTAGAAGGATTGGGAAATAGTCAGACTTACTTCTCGGCAAAGTGCAGCAAGTAACATTATTCCAAAGATCAAACCAAGCAGAATTACAAATTGACCTGTCAAGTCTTTTTTCAACATAAGCAGTGCCTCTTCTACCATTGGACCAGGTATTAGAAGATCCCTTAGTCATAATATGAGTAAGGCTGTTTGAATCAGACCATGCTTGAAACTCAACACAAGAGATTCGAGCAGGCAAACCTCTACCTCTTTGCTTATGAGCGCCTAAAACCGCATTGAAATCACCAACAAAACATCAGGGTCCAGGAGAGCTTTGCTGCAGCTGAATCAAGTCCTGCCATAGCTGTCTTCTTGCTAGGTAAGTTGTAGCAACATAAATTGCAGACAAATAAAGCTGTTGATTTTTCCAAGAGATAGAAAAAGAAACATGCTGAGATGAGGAAGCTAAGATGACAGGATCATATGAAATAGCATAGATACACCACAGGTTTGCAAGCAGACCCTCTCTATCGTTAACTGAGAAGACTTTCATATTCAAATTTCTGAAAAAATTGTTTGGAAAATTATCCAAATTCATCCATGGTTCAGCAATAAAAACAAAGTCAGGCCTATTGGAGCTTAACATATTTTTAAGAACCAACCTAGTCTCATGGTTGGCCAATCCTCTGGCATTCCAGAAAATGATCTTCATTGGTCATTAATAAAAAGGCCTGCTTTAGACCTTGTAACTCTGATCTCTACTGAATTAGCAAGCTTTTGTCTCTGTTTCCTCAATTTTTTCTTCTGAGATTTTTAAATAACCTTTGATAAAACATCTTCATTATTGGGGACTTAAAGATAATTATTAGCAGCTAGACCAGAAGAAGCTAAAGTAAAATTCTTCTCAAGTTGATCATCATTATTGGATTCACTGCACCATAATTTCCCCACCAATCTCAAGTCATTTATAGCAACTGCAGGGAGGGAGTTTTCTATTTCAGAATCAATTAGAGCCTCAACTCGCACCTCAAAATTTGCTGCTAAGTTGATAGGCTCTAAAGAATCAGAAACATAGGAGTTCCCTCTTTGAAAAGTGTTAACCACCTTCATTGGAGACTGTTGACCAACTTCAGGAAAAGAAGCATGAATTACTCGATCTGAGGATGAAATCTCCTCAATCACGTAAGGAACATCATTAGGTAAGGACTTTGATCGCAAGGCTTAACTGTTTCACCTTGAAAGTGCTGACCTTTAGGATAAGGACTTTGATCAACCAAAACTGCTTTTCCTTTGTCAATATGCTCATCAATAATCAAATTCTCAGAATCTTGAACATTCTTCTTAGGAATATATTTCGAAGCCACTTTCTTGATTTCTTTCTGATCGATAGCATTAGCAACAAATTTTGAAGATTGCTTCCTCCCCAACTTTCTACAATTTGCATCATTGTGACCAATAATGCCACAATTAGAACAAAAGTATGGCAAACTCTCATACTGAACACCCACAAAGAAATCAAATCCTTGCCTTTCAACCAAAACCTCATCAAGCAAAACCAAGGCTAAATCCACATCAACTAAGATTCTTGCAAAGTGACCAAGAGACCTATTAATTGTTGCATCATCCAATGACAAAGGAAGTCCGATCCCTCTAGCTATAGTAAACAAAATTTTGGGTCTCCAATATTCTTGAGGAAGACCAAAAAGTCGAATCCAACACTGAGTGTTTGTTTGCCGAACCAAAGAGTGATTGAAATCTTTGCACCAAGCAAAAAGTCTCAAAATTCCAGGGGCAAGATTCCATGATCCCATTGACCATACTTTCCGAAGGTCTTGCACAGATAAAAACTGAATTCATAAAAGCCTTTCCCAAGGGGAATCATCTTCCAATTTCCAATTGGCTGCCATATTTTAGATAACTTGAGGCGCAAGTCATTCAGTTTAATAGGTAAATCACCTTTATTCAATAACAGTCTACCATGCAAATTGTTCTTGCAGCTTTCTAATCCAGCTCTGTACTCCTCTTCAGAAATTTGAATCGAGATTGCTTCACCCTTTAGACATGGAACCGGTAATTGACTTAAGGGAATATCGCATGCATTATTCAATGCTTGAGCGTGCAAAAGTTTTCTTTTTTGGTTGAATGGGTGAAGAGGGTGGTGGAGGCATGGGAACAGGGCAAGAATAAGGTTGCGATGATGATGAATCAAGTTCAGGGAATAGGAAAGAGCATGGGTTATCCGAGGAGGAACCCATGTTGATAGCCATGAATAAAAGTAGTTACTGATGGACAAGAAATCGCAAAACCTAGCAGAGCAAAAACTAGGATTCATCTCAATCACCTAATTCTCATATAAAAAATTCAAGCTGTGTGGTGGTTGATTGATTTACTTTCCGTAATTATTTTGATTGTTAATAATTGCTTGATAATATGTGTTATAGTGATTTACCATGTATTTTACCTATAATATCTGCTATGATCATAATGTGATGTTGATTGTTGATTGGGAAGCCTGACAGTGGTCAGTGCTCAATTAATTAACGGGGATAAAAGCCTTGAAAAGCTTTGTGGTAAACGCCAAAGATTTATTTGGGGAATGTTGGGAATTTTCAATGACGCTAGTTTTCTAACGAAAAGGAGGATCCTAAAGTAATTTATAAAGTTAGTGGAAAAGAGTTTGATTTTCAAGAGTAAGTTAATTATTTTGTGGTATAAATTGAAATAAGAGGAAAAAGTGAAGATTTTGAAATTAGGATGTTTTTAAACGCTAAACGACGTTTTAATTCCGAAAAGATTTACAGAAAACGTTTTTGAAAAATAGTAATAGTTCTGGGATGACTTTTTTGGTCTCAGCTGTTTCCTTTCAAAAATGGATTTTTGGGAAGGGACTTTCAACAAAAGATAAGTTTTATCAACAATTCGATGGTTTTCAAACCATTTTCAAACAGAAAGGTTTTTCTATAAACGAGTTTTCCCTACGGTGTAAAATCCAACAACTTGGATAAGTTGCAGAGATTTCGTCTTGGATTTGTGTTTCACAGAACGAAAAATGGTGAAAACGATGAAATGTGAACCTAGTATACGAGACGTCGGGATACTAGTGTTCTATAAAAATAGCACGAGAAGCCGTGCAACGGTGTTATGGACTGTGTGTCCTCCTTTTGTTATGAGGAAACTTCCTCTTGTTATAAGGAAACGTGATTAAAGGTGAATGATATTTCTATTACCACGGACCTTGGGCTGGTGCATCAGTCTAGAGTTCTGTGATTGAGCTCTCGGACGTTTTGTCCTATGCTAACGGTGAAAAGTTTTAAAACAGTGTAAATTATGAATAGTCGGAAGCCTTTGGGCTACGACAACGAAAGAATGAACACAAAGAAAAGTGGTAAGACTTGAAACATTTTTCTATGCATAATAATTCGGCAGACATGCCAACGGTGTTAGTCTGGATATCTTGATAGTAGGATATTCAAGACGGTGTATACCATTGTGCCTTGATGGACAATGAAAACCATAAACGATGTATCGCCTGTGCCTTGTGTTGGACAGTGTGCAATGGTTTTAACAACGGTGTGCCTTTTGGCAATCGATCCTGATCAGCTCAGTTTTTATAAAATGGTGTTAGGATCTCCGGAGATTAAGTAAAGCATTAGATGATGAATATTGAAGTGTCATGCATTTTTGTTAAAAATGACGATGACTGTCGGGTATGAAACCTTATGATATAATACTTGTTTATTCAGTGGAATTTTATGCATCATGATATTATATATGCTTATTTGTTGGGGCTGTGTCCCACATGTGATTACGTGATTAAAATCCATATATTGGTATCTCACGCTTGCTTGTACATGTTGGACACTCTGTTGTGTTTTTAGATACATGTACAGATGCATTTCAGCGAATCTCTGGGTCACTTCAGGACCCCGAAGTTGATGTCTCCTTACGTCGACGGCGAAGATGTGTGGACTAGCGACGACGAGGCTTAGTCTCATGGGTATGAAGTATACTAGGTAGTATACTCTATCATCTTTAGATGTCTCTTTAGACCAGCTCTTAGGATTTTTGATGTACGTGTTGTGTACTAAAGGATTGGGAAAAGGGTGTAAGCCTTATGGCGAAGTTGAATTATTATTATAAATGATGAATGTCAATTTGTTTTATATGATTGTTCTATTTTGCTTTTGGTATCAGATTTCTATAACCACTCGAGTGGGTGTTTTTCGAAAAAGTTTTTAGTTTACTAAAACTTTATTTCCTTCCGCTACGGGTTACCATGTGATGTCCCAGAAAGGGGTGTCACATTAGTGACCTACATTCAGTCCCCAAGCAACACTTGAGTATTTCCACTATATCAAGATTTTTGTACAACCTTGAGATTCCTCACTCTAAATACAAACCTCAATGCTTATGAGATACCTCACTCACAAATCTCTTTCCTTCAAGGAATAAATACCTTAACCTTGAATCCTTCTTTGGATGCCCCACGAAAGACCTTGATCACCTTCAAGGATTCCTCACCTTGAATGATCACCAATGTTCCTTGTAAAAGACAGTAAGAGATACACTCTAAATGCTAGAGCGAAAACGATATTACAAACGTAACTAAAACTCAAGTATGAAATTTGCGAAGCTCAAGTGTATATTTTGGCAGAGTGACAATAGTGTAAAACTTGTTAATTTTCGTGTCACACTTGTACCAATTTATAGAGAAAGTAGTTTAGATAATGAAGCCTTTGAATTTAAAATTTTATTTTTGAAAAACTTAAAGTAATCAATTACTTTAAAAAAGGTAGTCGATTACTGTTCTCAAGAAAATTCATTTTTCTATAACAGACACAAAGTAGTCGATTACTTTAACAAGGTAGCTGATTACTTTGTTCAAACAGTAACTCAAGATCCAAGAACACGTAGAAGAAATCCATTACTTTATCACGTAGTCGATTACTTTGTTCTAAAACAAAGTTCTAACTTCTGGAACCATAAAGTAGTCGAGTACTTCATAAAAGTAGTCAGTTACTTTACTTAAAAACATTTTTTTCATTTATGAAAATGTCCAAAACTAAGTCTTATCAACTTATAATCTTGAATTAGTATATCTAAACCTTTTTCACGTATAGATTCACTTGTTAAGCTTTAATTTCATTCTTGATTACATTTACACAATAAAAACCATCTATCAACTACATCATATGTCTATGTGTCTTCAAGTTCCGTTACTTGCATTTAGTAGGTCTTCATCAAAACCATAGAGAGTTGTAGTAACATCCCAATTTTCACAACGATAAAATATATGGATCTTATCTGAGTCACAGTGGCAATGTTGTAAATATCAAGATATTTTTGAGGAGTAATCATGACTACTTTAGAAAAGTAATCATGATATGGATGACTTATGGTGGTGAGTCATGGTGGAGTAATCATGATAGTGATGAGTCATGGTGATGACTCATCCACTGACTCATCATATTCAGGAACCACGTTTCTCTTCCGGAGCTTAATTTTATCTCTATGTATCCACTTTTTGGATACCACACAGATATTGTTTTACTCTACATTACTAGTAGAGAATTATGGTTAAGGTTTGGGATGAAGACTCAGACGAAACCCGGTTTGCGTACGAGATTACAGGAATCGGAATGGATAAGCATCACGTCGCTTTCATGCCACCTCCACATGACACCTCACCACCTTATCCACTAAGTAATCATTACATGAGTGACTCACCTAGGTGAGTCACCATAGTAATGATGATGGTGTAGAAAATGACAATTTTGCCCCTAAAGGAAATGACAATTTTGCCCTTAAGTAATTTTTATACGATCCTTACCCTTCCTTCATATATTTTACATGCCATTCATATATATATATATATATATATATATATATATATATATATATATATATATATATATATATATATATATTTCCATCTCATATTCCTTTCTCCTTCACTTTATTCTTTAAGTTCAAGTGTTGAAGATTCTAGTAGAACTTTTGATACAATTCCAATTTTGTTCCTAGGTGAAGTTACCTTTCTACCCTTAAGTGATAATTATTATATCCTTATCCTTTCTTTTTATATAGGCCACGAAATTTCCTCCTTCATTCTCCTTTTCACATTTCATTCTTAACCTTTAAGTATTCAAGTTAATTTTGATAGAATTCCAAGTTTATTCTTGGAAAATTATCCTTTCTAACCTTAAGCCTAACTTATCCTTGTCTTTTCTATCCTTATCCTTTTCCTTTTTCTCCTATATATATCTATCTCACGCCCCTATCTTCCATTTCTTTCTCTCATTTTCGTGCTCCCCCTTTCCGCTTTCATTCTCCACTTCAAGTCTTCACAACACTTTCAAGCTTCTACCTTCATTTTCTCTCCATTCTTCAAGGATTCTCCAAGAGTTTTGTTAAGTAAACTTGCTTAGAATCATCTTCTCTATCATCTAAGAGTTTGTAATCATAAAATCTCTCTAACCCATTTGGGGTGAGATGGCCGAAACCCTAGGTTAGTGAATTCATGAAGTTTTGTTCAATGTTTTGCCTAAAGAAGTGTTGAATGGAGTTCTATTACACTTAGATGTCCTTGAATTCAATTTATCATGATCAAAAACCTTTCTTACCCTAATTTTCTAAGTCATGGCCGAAACCCTACTTGGCCATATCAAAGGATTTGTTTCAAATTCTTGAATTCCATGACTTACAGGAGTGTTATCTATGCCTAAGGATCATAGATCTAAGAGTTTGTACAATTTTAACACTTCTAGCATTTTTCCTACTTAGGGGCCGAACCCTAGTTCCTATGAACTAGGTGAGCTTTGTTTGATGGTAATAAATTTGATTGTGTTTGTTGTGAAGGATTATACCGTGTTCAATCATTCTAAAGCGTGCACGGGCACCGGTGGAGGAACGGGACTGTGGCCGTGAGCAAGTGATCGTGGTTTCGTGAGAGTTGCTACATTACTCTAAGGTGGGGAGAAATAATTTCACATCCATCGGGAAGGCAAGATTAGAATAGTGTATATTGAAATGTGTAGGGGAACCCGAAACCCTACTAGAGGTTGAGCCCTGATAAAGTACCTAGACCCTAAATGTAGGTATCTTTGGGCTATCACCACTAAGAATACGCCCTAGGTTAGATGACTAGTATTTGATGGATGATTGATATGTTTGATGTGATTGTAACTATGTGCTCTATTTGTTCTATATGAGTTAATTGTGAATATGTGTTATATGTGAATTATGTGTTTATAAGCTTAGAATGATATGCTCAATAATATGAATTGTATGATGTTGTATGTTTGAGTTGGTATGTTGACATATTTAATATCATGAATGCATGTTTTATGATTGATGATGATATGGATAGTGAATCCGAGTGCCGCAATGCATATGTGAGAAAAATTAATGGATATTGAAAGTGATGGATACAATGGTATCATGAATAAAGTGATTTGAGGATTGAGATGTTTATTGAGATATTGGTGGCACAAGTGATGGTTGACATGCATAGCATGATCATGTGCCAAGTGGCGAGCGGTATGGTATGGGACACACGAGGTTAGTGTACCTGAGTGCGGGTACGGAAGAGGGAAGGGACGATCTTGGTGATCTTGGGGATGTAATCGGGTTCGGGACTTATCACAAGAGACGGATAGGGTTGCTCCTATCGTGTCGTGTTGCCTGCTGGAACCTGGTTATCCCGGCTGGACCCTCAATCTTCCACGTCGCAGGTGGACTTTCCGAGGAGACCAAGATACCTCTCCCGCGAGCTGGAGCGGGATGCACTCTTATTGGTCACGGTGAGCGGAAAGGGCCCCTGGACAACTAACTATGATTCTCTGAGATTGAGAATGAGATTTGAGATATCGGCCGACATGCATGTAGGAATGAGATACATATAGTATAAGTGTTGATTATGAGTGATATGATTGGGAGACGATTGTGTATATGTTTCTGTGATGTTCATGATATGAGTGGGAGACGATTGCGTATATGTTTCTATGATGTTCATATATGTGATGTTGATATATGTTATTCTATGGTTTCTTTCCCATATATGATGTTTGTGTTAGATCCTTATCTCCCTATATTTTTTTATGTATGTTTTCTCTTATGGCTCGTGGAGAAGACATTGCAGCTGAGGATTCTATTTCTGAAGAGGATGGCATCCCTTATGAACATGATGCAGACGAAAGATCCGTTGATGTTAGCAGTGAAGGATTCAGAATAGAAGATAATTTATATTAGTGTCTGGCCAATACAGTATGTATGGGAGTTTTGAGTATTTATATTTTGATATACTTTATGAGAGGATACTAGTGGTTTTTAGTGGGATTGGTTATGTATCTTCCTTCTTGTAAGTTAAAAGTCGTTGTATTAAAGGAGCGCACTCTGATATATATATATATATATATATATATATATATAGAATGATGGTATGTATACATATGTAATATGTTATTAGCAATGGATTGCCTGTATTATTTTTATGGATCTTGATTATTTAAATTTTTACATGTTTTAGTATTAGACAATTAGGTTACAATGAGATTATCCTACGTAAGTGGGGTCGTCTCATTTTGGTGGTATCAGAGCAGTTCGGTTCTAAACCGGACTATAGGGTTATGTGGACCTCACGGTCTGAGTTAGGAAGTGTACTGGCCATATTAGTTTGATCCACCTCGGATACTGACTATGATTAGAGATGGGTAGAATGAATGTTAGGTGAATGTTTGTTTGATTGCTGTTGTGAAATATGTGATAGCCTAAGAGAGTCATGTTTTGTTACGTCATACCTATAGAATGGTGAGCTAATGGTTACTTGAATCAGGAACCAATGGGCCGAGGTAGAGGTATAGGTAGAGGTAGGACAGAACCTAATAGAGGTCATGAGGCAGCAGCTTCACATATAGGAAATGTAGCTGAGTCATTAGAAACCCTCAAGACTATGAGGGATATGGCTGCTGCTATGTTACAGCAAACCCAGTAGAACGTTCAAGTCATTAAATTGACCCAGGAAAATCAACATCAACCGCAACAACAGCGGAATGTTCGAATTAATGATGCTGGGTTGGATGCCTTCATGAAGCGACAACCTCCTCAGTTCAATGGAGATCACAATCTCGAGGGAGCAGAACTGTGGATTCAAGAGCAGCAATACACTGTGATGAAGCTCAGAAGGTTTCCTATGTTTCTTTCATGCTAGTGAGAGGAGCAGAAATGTGGTGGAAAGGGAAGCAGAGGCTGTTTGAGACCGGAGGAAGAGCCATAACTTGGGGATTGTTCAAAGAGTGTTTCCTTGAGAAATAATTTCTTCGGATGGTCAGGAGGGAAAAAGAAAAAAGAAAAGGAGTTCCAGAATCTGAAGCAAGACAACATGACGATTGGGGAATACGCAGCGAGGTTTGAGGCGCTGCTAAAGTTTTCAGAGTTCTACCAGCGGTATCCGGTTGAGGAGTGGATGTGTCGTAGATTTGAAGACGATACTGTTGGGGATTACCAGATTCCCTGATATGCTGGATTGGTGTTCAGCAATTGAAAACATCGAAAGGAGAAGAGAACTGGCCGAGTCTTGTCGGGGTTTGGGTGTAGGTCTACCCTTGCTTGTGCTGTGTGCTCTATGTCATTGTCTTCAAAAGAAGATAATGTGTGTTCCTTGTGATGTTGTTTCGGAAAGGAAACGATGCTAATAAAGGTAGTGGGTAAGTAGGAATCAGAACATTCAAATTCTGACTGTTACGGAATGTTATTTGTGACATTGGTGAAAATCAACGAGTTTAGATGGAGCTTGGAGAGGTACTCAAAGTGAGAAGCTACTTATTTAAAGAACCGGTCTATTCTAAGTGCGAGGACACCTTGTCTTGGGTTGCAAACCACCGAAGGTGGAGGCTGCAGTCCATGAAGTTCAAGTGTTTAAGTTGAAGGTGAAAGGAAGAAGTTGTGCAGTGAATAAAGTGGAGGCTTCACCAACCGAAGGTTTACATAAGGATACCTATCTCATTGAAGGAAATTCCAATATTGTATTACCTGCTCTAAGTCTTAGCCTTTTCTTTAAATTCTCATGATGACGTGTGACGATCAGGTTTTCTCATTTTGTCCATATTCTTGATTTGATTGTTGCCATTTCATCACAAAACTTGCTCCTCATCGCTTTTGTTGATTTGATATTGTTCTGGTGTTCAATTTGATTGCCTTGTCTCATATGGATGTTATTGTGGAAATGGACTGGTTATCTTTCAACTATGTCCTTTTAGTTAATTCTAGTAAAAATCTGACTTTTCTAAAGTTGAGGATAGTGGAAACTTCGATTGTCAACCTAGTAATAGATCTCTCGGGAGGAAGGAACTTTAGTAGAGTTGTGATTGTGATTATGTACCTGGGCATTCTCACAATCAAGACCCTATTGGAAATCCTTTTTGAGATATTACATCTCCTCTCATATCCTTAATTTGGTCAATTTTCTTTTGTAACGTGAGACATTTATATATTTTCTTCTTCCTTGTCATTCGTTAATGTCTTTCTTTACGACTTTCTCTTCCATTCACGAGATTGTGAGAGGCAAGTGGAATGACTTCAGGTGATTCTTAAGGTCTTGTAAGAAGGATAATAGTTTGCCAAGTGGGACAAGTGTGAGTTTTGTTTGAGGAAGTTAAGTTTGGGACAAGTAGTTGAAGAAATAAATTTATATGCAAGTAAGGAAGATTGCAGATAGAATTTTCGAGAGTGGAAAGATTGAATAATTATTTCAATTGTATTGGAGCTTCCAAAATGGATGTCTTGAAAAGTACCAGAATGCTTTACATCAAGGATTGAGTTACATGCTGATGCAAGGCAGACAAGTAAAGTCAGTAGTCTAGTAGGAAATTCCAAAGACGGTTAGTGAAGTGAGAACTTTTCTTGGATTATAGAAGGCTTTTCGCAGATTGCGCTACCTATGACGCAATTGACAAAGAACGACGTGACATTCGAATGGACAGCTGAGTGTGAAGCCAGTTTTCAAGAATTGAAGAAGCAGTTAACTACGTCACCAGTGTTGGTGTTACCAAACCCTTTGGGACAGTTGGAGGTGCTTGTTTGATCAAAAGAAACTAAATATGAGACAGAGGAAGTGGATAGAATTCATAAAGGATTATGAATTCGATCTACATTATCATCCAGGAAAGGCTAATGTGGTGGTAGATGCATTAAGTCGGAAATTGTGACATGTGTCTGCAATGATGTTAAAAGAACTAGAGTTGCTAGAACAGTTTAGAGATTTAATTTTGGGAGTGGAGATATCTAAGGATAGAATGTACCTAGGTATGATCTCAGTAACCAATGAATTCTTAAGGATGGTTAGAGAGAACCAAGGATCCGATCAGAATCTTCAAAAGATGAAAAAGTTGGTAGAACAGAATAGGACTTCTGAATTTAATGTAGATGGCCATGGGGTTATTAGATATAAGGAAAGGATCTGTGTACCTGAGGATGTAGAAGTTATGAAGATGATCTTAGAGGAAGGCCATAAAAGTAAGTTAAATTTTCATCCCGATGCCACAAAAATGTATCAAGATCTGAAGAAGATGTTCTGGTGGCTTGGAATGAAGAAAGAAATAGCAGAATATGTATTATCATGCTTAGTGTGCCAAAAAGCTAATTGAGCATCAGAAGTCAGCTGGAATGTTACAGTCTTAAGATATCTCGGAATGGAAATGGGACGACATAATAATGGACTTTGTAATGGAACTTCCAAAGACTCTGAAAGGATTTGATACAATTTGGGTAGTCGTTGATAAGATAACGAAATCTGTGCTTTTCTTAGCTATCAATGAAAGGTATTCTTTGGGAAGGTGAACCGAGATTTATGTCAAAGAAATAGTAAGATTACATGGAGTGCCTTCAAGTATCAAGATTTATATCATGGTTCTGGAGGAGTCTACAAGGTGGAAGATCTATTAAAAGCTTGTGTGTGGAGACAGACAAGAAGTTGGAACCATTCCAATATTGGAATGACATCCGTTGAAGCTTTGTATGGCAGAAAGTATAAAACTCCGTTGCGTTAGTGCAAAACGGGAGAAAATCAAATCTTAGGACCAAATGTGGTATAGCAAAAGATGGAACAAATCACGAGGATAAGGGACAACATGAAAGCCGTACAAGATAGATAGAAGAGTTACGACGATAAAAGAACAGACAACTACAGTATCCGAGTCTATTCTACAATGTACATCGAATTTCGAGGACGAAATTCTTTTAAGGGGGTAGTAATGTAACATTCCAATTTTCACAACGATAAAATATATGGATCTTATCTGAGTCACAGTGGCAATGTTGTAAATATCAAGATATTTTAAAGGAGTAATCATGACTACTTTAGAAAAGTAATCATGATATGGATGACTCATGGTGGTGAGTCATGGTGGAGTAATCATGATAGTGATGAGTCATGGTGATGACTCATCCACTGACTCATCACATTCAGGAACCACGTTTCTCGTCCGGAGCTTAATTTTATCTCTATGTATCCACTTTTTGGATACCATACAGATATTATTTTACTCTACATTACTAGTAGAGAATTATGGTTAAGGTTTGGGACGAAGACTCAGACGAAACCCGATTTGCGTACGAGATTACAGGAACCGGAATGGATAAGCATCACGTCGCTTTCATGCCACCTCCACATGACACCTCACCACCTTATCCACTAAGTAATCATTACATGGGTGACTCACCTAGGTGAGTCACCATAGTAATGATGGAAAAGGGTGAGTCACATAGGTGACTCACCATAGTAATGATGATGGTGTAGAAAATGACAATTTTGCCCTTAAGTAATTTTTATACAATCCTTACCCTTCCTTCATATATTTTACATGCCATTCATATATATATATATATATATATATATATATATATATATATATATATATATATATGGCCACGAAATTTCCTCCTTCATTCTGCTTCTCACATTTCATTCTTAACCTTTAAGAATTCAAGTTAATTTTGATAGAATTCCAAGTTTATTCTTAAGGAAAATTATCCTTTCTAACCTTAAGCCTATCTTATCCTTATCTTTTCTATCCTTATCCTTATCCTTTTTCTCCTATATATATCTATCTCACGCCCCTATCTTCCATTTCTTTCTCTCATTTTCATGCTCCCCCTTTCCCCTTTCGTTCTCCACTTCAAGTCTTCACAACACCTTCAAGCTTCTACCTTCATTTTCTCTCCATTCTTCAAGGATTCTCCAAGAGTTTTGTGAAGTAAGCTTGCTTAGAATCATCTTCTCTATCATCTAAGAGGTAGAAATCTCTTCTTTGAGCTCTAAATCGCCATTTCTATCCATTGAAATTATATTTGTTCATAGTTGTTCTTCAACTTCTAAAATTCATGAATAATTGTAGAAAAATCATTTTAATGTCAAACCAACTTTCTTGATCTAGATTCAATGTCTTCTATCATTAATCTAAGAGTAGGTAATCATAAAATCTCTCTAACCCATTTGGGGTGAGATGGCCAAAACCCTAGGTTAGTGAATTCATGAAGTTTTGTTCAATGTTTTGCTTAAAGAAGTGTTGAATTGAGTTCTATTACACTTAGATGTCCTTGAATTCAATTTATCATGATCAAAAACCTTTCTTACCCTAATTTTCTAAGTCATGGCCGAAACCCTACTTGGCCATATCAAAGGATTTGTTTCAAATTCTTGAATTCCATGACTTACAGGAGTATTATCTATGCTTAAGGATCATAGATCCAAGAGTTTGTACAATTTTAACACTTCTAGCATTTTTCCTACTTAGGGGCCGAACCCTAGTTCCTATGAACTAGGTGAGCTTTGTTTGATGGTACTAAATTTGATTGTGTTTGTTGTGAAGGATTATACCGTGTTCAATCATTCTAAAGCGTGCACGGGCACCGGTGGAGGAACAGGGCTGCGGCCGTGAGCAAGTGATCGTGGTTTCGTGAGAGTTGCTACGTTACTCTAAGGTGGGGAGAAAGAATCTCACATCCATCGGGAAGGCAAGATTAGAATAATGTATATTGAAATATGTAGGGGAACCCTAAACCCTACTAGAGGTTGAGCCCTGATAAAGTACCTAGACCCTAGGTATAGGTATCTTTGGGCTATCACCACTAAGAATACACCCTAGGTTAGATGACTAGTATTTGATGGATGATTGATATGTTTGATGTGATTGTAACTATGTGCTCTATGTGTTCTATATGAGTAAATTGTGAATATGTGTTATATGTGAATTATGTGTTTATAAGCTTAGAATGATATGCTCAATAATATGAATTGTATGATGTTGTATGTTTGAGTTGGTATGTTGACATATTTAATATCATGAATGATATGGATAGTGAATCAGAGTGCCACAATGCATATGTGAGGAAAAGTAATGGATATTGAAAGTGATGGATACAATGGTATCATGATTAAAGTGATTTGAGGATTGAGATGTTTATTGAGATATTGGTGGCACAAGTGATGGTTGACATGCATAGCATAATCATGTGCTAAGTGACGAGCCGTGTGGTATGGGACACATGAGGTTAGTGTACCTGAGCGCGGGTACGGAAGAGGGAAGGGACAATCTTGGTGATCTTGAGGATGTAATCGGGTTCGGGACTTATCACAAGAGACAGATAGGGTTGCTCCTATCGTGTCATGTTGCCTGCTGGAACCTGGTTATCCCGACTAGACCCTCAATCTTCCACGTCGCAGGTGGACTTTCCGAGGAGACCAAGATACCTCTCCCGCGAGCTGGAGCGGGATGCACTCTTATTGGTCACGGTGAGCGGAAAGGGTCCCTGGACAACTAACTATGATTCTCTGAGATTGAGAATGAGATTTGAGATATCGGCCGACATGCATGTAGGAATGAGATACATATAGTATAAGTGTTGATTATGAGTGATATGATTGGGAGACGATTGTGTATATGTTTCTGTGATGTTCATGATATGAGTGGGAGACGATTGCGTATATGTTTCTGTGATGTTCATATATGTGATGTTGATATATGTTATTCAATGGTTTCTTTCCCATATATGATGTTTGTGTTAGATCCTTATCTACCTATATTTTTTTTATGTATGTTTTCTCTTATGGCTCGTGGAGAAAACACTGCAGCTGAGGATTCTATTTCTGAAGAGGATGGCATCCCTTATGAACATGATGCAGACGAAAGATCCGTTGATGTTAGCAGTGAAGGATTCGGAATAGAAGATAGTTTATATTAGTGTCTGGCCAGTACAGTATGTATAGGAGTTTTGAGTATTTATATTTTGATATACTTTATGAGAGGATACTGGTGGTTTTTAGTGGGATTGGTTATGTATCTTCCTTCTTGTAAGTTAAAAGTCGTTGTATTAAAGGAGCGCTATATATATATATATATATATATATATATATATATATATATATATATATATATATATATATATATATATATATATATATATATGTATGTAATTGAGGATGATGGTACGTTTACATATGTAATATGTTATTAGCAATGGATTGCCTGTATTATTTTTATGAATCTTGAGTATTTAAATTTTTACATGTTTTAGTATTAGACAATTAGGTTACAATGAGATTATCCTACGTAAGTGGGGTCGTCTCAGTTGTATAGGCCATTGCGTTGCAACTTCATGTTTCATCATAGTCGATTCCTTCTTATTGGTTATAACCTTTTGCCACTAACCTAGCCTTATTTGTAATGATTATTTCATTTTCATCCAATTTATTTCTAAAAACCCATTTTGCTCCTATTATTTGTTTGTTTCTAGGTTTAGGGACTAATTCCCATACTTGGTTTCTAGTAAATTGATTTAGTTCTTCGTTCATGGCCATTAGCCATTGCTCATCTAGTATGTTATCGTCTATTGACTTAGGTTCATATGAGATACAAAAGCCGTTAAATTACATAATTCCCTTAGGGAGGACCTTGTAATTACCCCTTTACCGATGTCGCCAAGAACATTGTCGATTGGATGATCCTTCACAAATCTCGATTCCTTGGGGAGATCTTGGTTAGGTTCTACATTCCTTGATGTTTGTGGTGGCTCATCATCATTTGCTTTTGGTTGACCTCCACGTGAGCTATGGGGAATATCTACAATATTTTCAATAAAATCTTGCCCATATTTTTGGGGGTTAGTTTCATCAAAAGCAATATGAATAGATTCTTCTATGGTCATAGTTCTCTTATTATATACTCTATATGCTTTACTTGTAGATGCATAGCCTAAGAAGATGCCTTCATTCGCTTTAGGATCAAACTTGCCTAAATTGTATTTTCTATTATTTAATATAAAACATTTACATTCAAAAACATGAAAATGAGATATGTCTTGTAACATCCCAGTTTTCGGAAACCTTAATCGAGGTAGATTGGATAATTATACGCATATTGATAATTAATTCCTTAGCTTGAAAGTATGTTTAGAGAGTATGTTAAGAGTAGGAATGAATTGGATAAGAGAAGGATGAAGGATAAAAGGATCAGGAGTAGAACGCTCAGGCGTGGACCAGTGTAACGCTCAAGCGTGATAATGCTCTAGCATGGACCCTCTGACTAGTGACTGGCAGTGATGGGAAGTAAAGTGACATGTGTCGATTACGCGTCGCGGCTGGCACGTGATGGGCAATGCCTTAGCGGTGAGGAAACGTCAACGCTCAAGCGTTGAGGAAGCCAACGCTCAAGCGTTGGAACGCTAAAGCGGGGACAATAGAAACTTTTCCTATATATGCTTCATCATTTTTCACCGAGGGGAGTTTACAAAAATTTACAGAGACAGAGAGAGTTCGAGGCTGAGAGTTCTAGAGACAGTTCCAAGCTTTGAGGCAAGTTTGTGATCCGTTCGTCGATCCGATTCCAATGCCAATCGTGTTTTCGCAATCAGCGCAACTCCTACTCCAATTCTATCGGTTTACTTTCGTGATCCGTCAAAAGTAAGCTGAGAATCCGTATCTACCTACATTGTACCTATATAATGTTCTCTTTTGGTTTAAGCTTCTTTTCATGGTTTTAACTTCGTATTAGGGTTAATGCTATAATCTACGTGTTATTTTTGTGATTAGGGCAAATTTGGAAGTCGTGTGCAGAGCCTGTTGGATCGGGTGGGCTGTGGTTGTGAGGCAAGGAGAGGAGCAAAGGAGTGCTCGTTGTGTTCGTGATTATCACCATATTCGCTATCAGGTGGAGAGAAAGAGTTACACACATCGGGGAGGCAAGAACAGTTCATATAGCTGTATTGCATGTTTATGTGTATAGGGGAACCCTAAACCCTATGTGAGGTTGAGCCCTGACAAAGTACCTAAACCCTAGGTTTAGTCTACTTTGGGCTATCGCCGTTATATTTGATACCCTAGGTTAGCAGATTTGTGATGCATATGTACTTGCTATTTATAATGTTTTGTGTTGATATACATGTACTTGCTATTTATAATGTTTGATATTTGCAAGAGGTGCATGATATGTTGATGATAATAGTACGTTGGTATGTTTGCTGTTTATTACTTTATGGAGCATGTTGATAATTGCTGAACTGTTGCATTATATCTGGAAATGCGTGTATGTATGAGATTCGGAGGTTTAGCATGATTAGGGCTTTGACCCGTGGTGGATGTTGAGCTGATGATTGAGATCTGAGGTATAGTAGAGCTTGGAGCTCAGAAGGTCATGATGGGAGCGTAGAGCTCATATGTGTACAAGTGGAGCTTGGAGCTCGTATATGTATCTTTGGAGCTTGGAGATCGTATGTGTACCTATGGAGCTTGGAGCTCATGTTGCTAAGAGCAAGTTTGCATGTGTTGTGATATCAGATCAAGAGAGATGGATGACATGCATAGCATATGCATTTGATGCCAAGTGGCAAGCCGTATGCTTTGATGCATATGAGGTTGGTGCACCGAGTGTGGGTGCCGAAAACGGAAGGGTAGATCTGTGTGATCTTGGGGATATATTGGACACAGGTGTACCCACAGGAGACCGGTATAGTAGCGCCTATCGTGTCGTGGCGGTCCTGAGCACGTCCTACTATCCCGACTGGACCCTGAGTCTTTCCAGTTGCCGATGGATCTTCCGAGGAGGCCCACTTAACCCTCTTTGTCTGGGACAGTTGAGCGGTGTTGCACTCTTATGGGTCACGACGAGCGAAACGGATTACCGGAACGAACCAACTTGTTGTCCGATATGCGGACATGATGTTGCCCTTAGTAGGGTGTTTAGTACCGGTCGGCATGCATAGAAAGAGTATGTGTACATCTAGTTAGGGACCGACCGTGGTGTCATGATGTTTAGAGATGATTGCGGTTTCCATATGTTCTGCATTGCATCATCCCTGTTATAGATGTTTTGTATATCTTATCTCCCTGCATTTCTTGTATGTGTAGATTCGGTTGTGCGGATAGACGACAAGTTAGCGGAGGATTAGAATGGACCTGAGGCTTCATCCGTTTATCACGGGGGCACCGCGGATGCCGGTGTTGGGGGAATTTGAGATAGTCTACCATGACGAGAGGGGATGGCAAGTGGACCCCTCAACCTTTTTGGCCGTCTACACCGGGCCTGTCAGCTTGATCTTCCGAAGCGACACACCCCCATATGTGGACATCATCGAACCTACATCATTTATAGGCGCACTCATGGAGAGGGACAGGGTAGTTCAGGGCATCCTCACCACTGAGGGTGAGAGCCAACCAGTGCGTCTCTAGGATTGTGTGGAAAGGTTTTGATGTATTTTGAGAGTGGGCAGGGGAGAGTGCTAGTGAGTCATGAGAGTTCTTTTTGGAGGTCCTTGGATATACCTTGTTTATGTTTTCAGTTTATTATGTATTTCCGTCTGTATTATTGCTTAGCCCTACTGATGAGGCCACTATGATATATATATATATATATATATATATATATATATCAGTACTGTGTATGTGGATGTTTTGTTTATCCCGTTGTGTTTACTTTGATATTGTGCGCTTATAAATTGATTATATGTTATCGCTGTTTTAATAAGCACGTAATCGTTAAGTTATAATTAATAGTACATTTGGGTTCTAAAATAATGGGATTTCCTCGAGTGGGACTTGAGGACGTCGCATTATGGTGGTATCAGAGCAGTTTGGCCCTATCCAGACTGTGGAAGTCGGGGACCAAGACTGTGAGGTATTAGGAAGTTGAACTGGCAAAGTTTGTCGTCTCTGCAAGGGAGTACGACTGTGTCTAGCGGGGTAGTATGAATGCGGTCGATTGTTGTAGTGCTTGTATGAATGATAAGTAGATGTATGTACTTATGTTGCTTATCATGTTTGAACTTTGAGCTAACGGTTACTTGAATGAGGAACCAATGGCTCGAGGAAGAGGTAGAGGCAGAGGTAGGACCAGACCCAATGGAGGTCAGGAGGCTGAAGCTTCACATACTGGGAACGGAGCTACTGAGTCGCTGGAAACCCTCAGAACTATGAGAGATATGGCTGCCGCTATGCTACAGCATACGCAACAGAATGCTCAACTTATTTAGCTGACCCGTGAGAAGCAACTGCAACAGCGGAATGTCAAAACTAAAGATGCTGGTTTGGATGCCTTCATGAGGCGACAACCTCATTAGTTCAATGGGGACTACAATCCCGAGGGGGTAGAGTTGTGGATTCAAGAGCTGGAAAAGATCTTCGTAGCGACACACTGTGATGAAGCTCAGAAGTTTTCTTATGCTTCTTTCATGTTGGTGGGAGGAGCAGAGATGTGGTGGAAAGGGAAGCAAAGGTTGTTCGAAGCTGAAGGAAGAGCCGTAACTTGGGGGATGTTCCGAGAATGTTTTCTGGAGAAGTATTTTTCTCGGATGATTAGGAGGGAAAAAGACAAGGAATTTCAGAGTTTGAAGCAAGCCAACATGACGATCGGAGAATATGCAGCAAGGTTTGAGCCGCTGCTTAAATTCTCAGAGTTTTATCAGCGGTATCCGAACGAGGAATGGATGTGCCGCAGGTTTGAAGATGGTCTGAAATATGAAATTCAGAAGGTTACAGTACCGTTAGGGATTTTTGTATTTCCCGACATGCTGGATCGGTGTTCAGAAATTGAGAACATCGAAAGGAAAAAAGAAGTCGCAACCAGGAGCGGTGGACCTATCCACATTAACCAGAGAGGCAGAGGTGGAAGATTTCAGAGTGGCTGGTGGCCATATCAGAGACCAGCGTAGAGGGCTGGAGAGGCTGGAAGTCAAGGACCGAGTGCAACACAAGGGTTGCAGGGATGTTTTAAGTGTGGGGGACCACACATGGCTCGAGATTGCAAAAGTCAAGCGCCTGGTAGGACCATAACTTGCTATGCATGTCGAAAGCAAGGGCACATGGCTAAGGACTGTAGACAAAGGAATGCACGACCGTCTGGTGTGACTGGACAGACGGCAAGACCACAAGCCACGTGAAGAGTGTTTGCCGTGAGGGGAGCTGAATCCTCTCGATGCCCAGATTTGATTCAAGGTAAGTGTTTAGTTTCGGGCAAGCTCTTATCTGTGTTGCTTGATTCGGGGGCTACTCACTCGTTTATTTCTATGGAATGCATGGATCATTTAGGGTTACCAGTTTTATCTTTTCCCTATGACCTTATTGTTTCCACACCCACGGATGATTCATTGATTACCCTGTTTGTATGCTTGAAATTCCCTATTACAATAGAAAACAAACATTTCATTGTTGACCTGGTCTATCTGCCTATGCAGTAGATCGATGTTATTTTAGGCATAGATTGGCTTTCGACTAACCATGTGATACTGGACTGTTCAATCTGGATTGTTTTTTTGAGCAATCTGGATTGACGCCTGCTAATGAAGGTATTCCGAAGGATGTATGATCTGGAGAGTACGTGGTGCTATTCTCCTTGGAAGCAAAGGAAACTCCGAACGTGGAAGCGTTGTCGATTGTGCGGGAATTTCCTGACGTATTTCCGGATGATGTTCTAGGGCTGCCACCGGAAAGGGAGATTGAGTTTACCATAGACCTTGTACCAGGAACTGGACCTATTTCGATAACACCTTATCGAATGTCTCCAGCAGAGTTGGTAGAGTTGAAGAAACAGTTGGTTGAGATGCTAGGCAAGGAATTCATCAGACCTAGTGCGTCGCCACGGGGAGCTCCGATATTGTTCGTTAAGAAGAAGGATGGGAGTTCAAGGTTATGTGTAGACTATCGTCAACTAAATAAAGTGACGATAAAGAATAGGTATCCATTGCTGAGGATAGATGATTTGATGGATCAGTTGAGAGGAGCAACTGTGTTTTCCAAGATCGATCTGCTATCTGGCTATCATCAAATCAGGGTGAGAAAAGAGGATATACCAAAGACTGTTTTTCGAAGTCGGTATGGGCATTATGAGTATTTGGTTATGCCGTTCAGTGTGACTAATGCTTCGGCTGTATTCATGGATTATATGAACACGATATTCTGACTGTTCCTAGACAAGTTTGTTGTCACATTTATCGATGACATCCTTATTTATTCTCCGAGTAAAGAGGAACATCAAGAGCATCTTCGAGTTCTGCTACAGGCGTTGAAGGATAGGCAGTTGTATGCGAAGCTATCTAAGTGTGAATTCTAGCTAGAGGAAGTATAGTTTTTAGGACACATGATCAACAAGGATGGGATTATGGTGGATCATGCTAAGGTTGAAGAAGTGGTTAAGTGGCAAAGTCCGAAGTCTGTGGGCGAAGTTCACAGTTTTCTTGGTTTGTCAGGCTACTAGAGGCGGTTTATCCACGGATTCTCTAAGATTGCGTTGCCTATAATGCAGTTGACGAGAAAGGGGAAGTCGTTCGAGTGGTCGGAAGCTTGTGAACAAAGTTTTCTAGAGTTGAAGCAGAGGTTGACCACGTCGCTGGTGTTGGTTTTGCTAGATCCATTAGAACATTTTGACGTGTTTTGTGATGCGTCATATCAAGGATTGGGTTGTGTCCTCATGCAAGAAAGAAGAGTGGTGGCGTATGCCTCCAGGCAGTTGCGAGTGCATGAACAGAACTATCCGACTCATGATCTGGAGCTAGCTGCAATAATGTTTGCGTTGAAGATATGGAGACATTATCTGTATGGTGCTAAATTTAGCATATTTAGCGACCATAAGAGTCTAAAGTATTTGTTCGACCAGAAGGAGTTGAACATGAGGTAGAGAAGGTGGACGGAATTCATAAAAGACTATGAATTCGACCTGCAATACTATCCAGGTAAAGCGAATGTTGTAGCGGATGCGCTCAGTAGGAAGTCCCTACACGTATCTGCGATGATGGTGTAAGAGCTAGAGTTGTTAGAGCAGTTTAGAGATCTGAATCTGGACGTAGAAATCGTCGAGGATAAGATGAATCATGAGATGATTGAGGTTACTAGCGATTTCTTGGATCTGCTTTGGAAAAGACAAGCTGAGGATGAGTGCCTTAAGAAGGTTAACCGGTTGATCGAGGAAGGTGAAACGTTTGAGTTTAAGAGGGGTTCAGATGGTCTCATCAGGTTTGGCGATCGAATCTGTGTGCCTGAGTATAGTGAAGTTAAGAATATGATTTTGGAAAAAGCACACAAGAGCAAGTTGAGTTTTCACCCAGGGGCTACTAAGATGTATCAAGATCTGAAGAAGTTATTTTGGTGGCCAGGGATGAAGAAGGAAGTGGCAGCTTATGTCCTATCGTGTTTGGTGTGTCAAAAGGCGAAGGTTGAACACCAGAAGCCAGCAGGATTATTGCAATCGTTGGATGTTCCGGAATGGAAGTGGGACAGTATTGCAATGGACTTTGTTTCTGGGTTGCCAAGGACTCAGAAGAAATGTGATGCAATTTAGGTCATCATAGATAGGTTGACGAAATGTGCTCATTTCTTACCTATCAACCAGAATTTTTCTCTAGAAAGGCTGATCAGATTTACATCAGGGAGGTGGTGCGTCTGCATGGTGTGCCTTCGAGTATTATCTTGGACCGAGACCCGAGGTTTACTTAAAGGTTCTGGAGAAGCTTGAATAAAGTGTTGGAAACCAATTTAAGGTTGAGTTCTGCTTATCATCCCCAAACGGATGGTCAGTCAGAACGTACGATTCAATCGTTGGAAGATTTGCTAAGAGCATGTGTATTGGAACACACGGGAAGTTGGGATGATTTTCTTCCTTTGATTGAGTTTACCTACAACAACAGTTGTCATTCAAGTATTGGAATGGCACCGTATGAAGCTTTGTACGGGAGGAAGTGTAGGACTCCGTTGTGTTGGTATGAGACTGGAGAGAATCGGTTATTAGGCCCTGAGTTGATACAACAGACGACAGAACAAGTTAAGTCGATCCGGGAAAAGATGAGGACCGCAAGGGATAGGCAGAAGAGCAATGCTGATAAAAGGAGGAGACCTTTAAAATTCCAGGAGGGCGATCATGTATTTATAAGAGTTACTCCAAGGACTAGTATTGGCAGGGCAATTCAATCCAGAAAGCTTACATCCAGATTTATAGGACCATTTCAATTTCTTCGCTGAATTGGTCCAGTAGCGTACCAGATAGCCTTACCACCTAACTTATCAAGACTTCATGATGTTTTTCACGTATCCCAGCTTAGAAAGTATTACCCTGTTCCATCGCATGTATTAGAGCCCGAATCAATCCCGTTAAGAGAGAACCTTGAATACGAGGCTTTCCCTGCTCAGATAGTGGATAGAAGGATCAAGGAGCTTCGCGGTAAACATATCCCTTTGGTGAGAGTGGAATGGGACCCGGTAACCGGAGATTCAACATGGGAAAGAGAGGCTCAGATGCGCCAACAGTATCCGTCATTGTTTACAGGTATGAACGAGGAATTTCGAGGACGAAATTCTCATTAAGGGGGGTGATAATGTAACATCCCAGTTTTCGAAAACCTTAATCGAGATAGATTGGGTAATTATATGCATATTGATAATTAATTCCATAGCTTGAAAGTATGTTTAGAGAGTATGTTAAGAGTAGGAATGAATTAGATAAGAGAAGGATGAAGGACAAAGGGATCAGGAGCAGAACGCTCAGGCGTGGACCAGTGTAACGCTCAAGCGTGATAACGCTCTAGCATGGAGAGCTTTGGACGCTCAAGAGTGGACCCTCTGACCAGTGACTGGCAGTGATGGGACGTAAAGTGGCACGTGTCGGTTACGCGTCGCGGCTGGCACGTGATAGGCGGTGCCTTAGTGATGAGGAAACGTCAACGCTCAAGCATTGAGGAAGCCAAAGCTCAAGCGTTGGAAGGCTAAAGCGTGGACAATTCCAACGCTAAAGCCTGGATAGTAGAAACTTTTCCTATATATACTTCATCATTTTTCACCGAGGGGAGTTTACAAAAATTTACAGAGATAGAGAGAGTTCGAGGTTGAGAGTTCTAGAGACAGTTCCAAGCTTTGAGGCAAGTTTGTGATCCATTCGTCGATCCGATTCCAATTCCGATCGTGTTTTCGTGATCATCGCAACTCCTACTCCAATTCTACCGGTTTACTTTCGTGATCCGTCAAGGGTAAGCCGAGGTTCCGTATCTACCTACATTGTACCTATACAATGCTCTCTTTTGGTTTAAGTTTCTGTTCACGGTTTTAACATCGTATTAGGGTTAATGCTATAGTCTACGTGTTATTTCCCTGATTAGGGCAAATTTGGAAGTCGCGTGCGGAACCCGTTGGAGCAGGTAGGCTGCGGCTGTGAAGCAAGGAGAGGAGCAAAGGAGTGCTCGTTGTGTCCGTGATTATCACCATATTCACTATCAGGTGGGGAGAAAGAGTTACCCACGTTGGGGAGGCAAGAGTAGTTCATATAGCTGTATTGTATGTTTATGTGTATAGGGGAACCCTAAACCCTATGTGAGGTTGAGCCCTAACAAAGTACCTAAACCCTAGGTTTAGTCTACTTTGGGCTATCACCGTTATATTTGATACCCTAGGTTGGCAGATTTGTGATGCATGATAATATGTGCTTTGTGTTGATATATGTGTACTTGCTATTTATGATGTCTGATATTTGCAAAAGGTGCATGATATATTGATGATAATAGTACGTTGGTACGTATGCTATTTATTGCTTTATGGAGCATGTTGATAATTGCTGAATTGTTGCATTATATCTGGGAATGCGTGTATGTATGAGATTTGGAGGTTTAGCATGATTAGGGCTTTGACCCGTGGTGGATATTGAGCTGATGATTGAGATCTGAGGTATAGTGGAGCTTGGAGCTCATAAGGTCATGATGGGAGCTTGGAGCTCATATGTGTACAAGTGGAGCTTGGAGCTCGTATATGTATCTTTGGAGGTTGGAGCTCGTATGTGTACCTATGGAGCTTGGAGCTCATGTTGCTAAGAGTAAGTTTAGATGTGTTGTGATATCAGCTCGAGAGAGATGGATGACATGCATAGCATATGCATTTGATGCCAAGTGGCGAGCCGTATGCAGTGAGGCATACGAGGTTGGTGCACCAAGTGCGGGTGCGGAAAACGGAAGGGAAGGTCTGTGTGATCTTGGGGATATATTGGACACAGGTGTACCCACAGGAGACCGATATGGTAGAGCCTATCGTGTCATGGCGGTCCCGAGCATGTCCTACTACCCCGACTGGACCCTGATTCTTTCCAGTTGCCGTTGGATCTTCCGAGGAGGCCCACTTAACCCTCTTTGTCTGGGACAGTTGACAGGTGATGCACTCTTATGGGTCACGGCGAGCGGAGCGGATTACTAGAACGAACCAACTTGTTGTCCGATATGCAGACATGATGTTGCCCTTAGTAGGGTGTTTAGTACCGGCCGGCATGCATAGAAAGAGTATGTGTACATCTAGCTAGGGACCGACCGTGGTGTCGTGATGTTGAGACATGATTGTGTTTGCTAGATGTTCTGCATTGCATCATCCCTGTTATAGATGTGTTGTATATCTTATCTCGTTACATTTCTTGTATGTCAGCTTGATCTTCCGGAGTGGCACACCCCCATATGTGGACATCATCGGACCTTATCACGTGTAGCAGTTTCTTCCCTTCCCTCGGATGTGGCACCCTCCGAGGCAGAGAGAGCTAGACTACTTGTGGGTGGCACCCCAATCTTCTGTAATATCCAGCAGCAGAGGCTTCGTCCACAGAGGCTGGCGCAGGCGTACGGAGCGGTACCTGAGGGAAGCTCAGAGGCGTAGAATCGTAGTGTCGAGTTCCTCATCCAAGTATGAGCCTATGCAGGTTTATAGGCACACTCATGGAGAGAGACAAGGTAGTTCAGGGCATCCTCACCACTGAGGGTGAGAGCCAGCCAGTGCGTCTCTAGGATTGTGTGAACAGGTTTTGATGTATTTTGAGAGTGGGCTGGGGAGAGTGCTGGTGAGTCATGAGAGTTCTTTTTGGAGGTCCTTGGATGTACCTTGTTTAGGTTTTCAGTTTGTTGTGTATTTTCGTCTGTATTATTACTTAGCCCTATTAATGGGGCCACCATGTGTGTGTGTGTATATCAGTACGGTGTGTGTGGATGTTTCGTTTATCTCGTTGTGTATACTCTAATATTATGCGCTTATAAATTGATCATATGTTACCGCTGTTTTAATAAGCGCGTAATCGTTAAGTTATAATTAATAGTACATCTGGGTTCTAAAATAATGGGATTTCCTCAAGTGGGATTTGGGGACATCACATGTTTGGTTTTCTACCTCTATATAACTCATAGGGAGTCTTTTTGATTATTTGTCTTATAAGTATCCTATTAGTTACATAGCAAGCGGTGCTGACAGCATCTGCCCAAAAATATTTAGGTAGATTTGATTCATTTAACATGGTTCTTGCAAGTTCTTCTAAAGACCTATTTTTCTCTCAACTACTCCATTTTGTTGAGGGGCTATAGGTGAACAGAAATTATGATTTATACCATACTGTTCACAAAAATTTGCAAAGTCACTATTTTCAAATTCACCATCATGATCACTTCTTATGGATGCTATTTTCAAATCTTTCATTTTGTACAAGTTTAGCTAAGTGTTGAAAAGCATAAAAAGCATCATTCTTATGTGCTAAAAACAAAGCCCATGTATATCGTAAGTAATAATCAACTATAACCAAAGCATAATAGTTACCACCCAAACTCTTTGTTCTTGAAGGTCCAAACAAATCCGTGTGCGGCAATTGTAAAGGTCTAATAGTGGAAACAATATTCTTAGATTTAAAACTTGTTTTAACTTGTTTCCCCTTTTGACATGCATCACATAAGTCTTCCTTTCGAAATTTTATCATATGGAGTCCAATAACTAAGTCTCCGGATATTAGTTTGTTTAAGTGTTCCATGTGAATGTGAGCTATTCTCCTATGCCACAACCAAGACTAATCATTTTTCAGTCAACAAGCATTGAATATCATTGATTTCATCTAAGTCTAGCATATAAATGTTATTTATCCTTTTACCACAAAATTTAGTTTTGTTATCATGCATACTTTCAACCATACAACACTTATCATTAAAGACTACCCAATATCCTTTATCACATAGTTGGTTTATGCTTAGAAAATTATGTTTCAAATCATCTACTAAAACCACATTTTCACTTTGTGTATACTCATTACCAATTTTACCTATACCAAGTATCATACCCTTATTGTTGTCACCATAGGTTACATGACCGTTCTATTTTGGGGATTGATGAGTGAATTTTATGATGTTCCCAATCATGTGCTTGGAGCACCCACTATCAAGATGCCATTGAGTTTCTTAGGTCATCAACCATTCCCACACAATAATGGTAATATTTTAGGTGCCCAATCTTGTTTTGGGCCCTTGAGAGTTAGTCATAGGTAATCTTTTGGGATCCCAATTCCTTTTTTATAAAACTAACAATAAGATAGAGAAAATAAGAAAAGATTGCTCTATTTTCTAAAGTAGTCGACTACTTTTTACAAGTAGTCGATTACATTGCCAAGACAGAGAGCATAAATCTCTCAAATGACACAAATAATCGATTATTAAACTTAAGTAGTTGATTGCCTTGTTAAGTCAGGGGAATGTGCTTTTCTGTAATGGCTGAAGTAATCGATTACTATTCAGGAATAGTCGATTACTTATTTAAAAAAATGAAATTTATCATTTCTATAAACAGAACATACAGCTAATTTACAAGATCATGCATTTACATATTAGTAATGAAGGTTAAGCACATAAGCAAGTAAATCATGTATCAATTATCAATTTTGATTTTTAGGGACCCAAAATCCTTTGAATCCTTCTTGATCAATTTTTGTTGGTGTTGTTTTAGGAATCCACATCTTTTTGGCCTTTTTAAGACTAATTCTTTTAATATAACAAGTGAGTGATTTTGTTGGCCGTGGCAACCAATACCCAAGAGGAGGGTGAATTGGGTAATCGTGTAATTGAAAACTTTTTGTGCAATCAAAACGCCTTTTTAACACTTAATCAAAGATAACAGCGGAATAAAAAAATTACAACGATGTTAAATAAAATGACTGAATGAAGAGCACTATAAGTAAATTGCTTTAAGATAAAGAGCAAAATAAAATTGCGATAAAAAAAAAAAAAGGATGGGGAAAAACAGAACACGCAGATTTATCCTAGTTTGGCTACCAACTACCCTAGTAGCCTACGTCCAGTCCCCAAGGTCAACCACCAAGGGTTTTCACTCAATAACTAGCTTTTAAATGAGGTTCAGTTAGACACCTTCACAAAACAGAGTACTCGTCACAGACCAGGGATATCACCTCCCCTAGTGAAAGAGCCTCAACCAAGCTTAACAGGTGCTGGTAACCTTCCGAGCACTCCTCATAGACCAGGGATATAACCTCCATCAGTGAAAGAGTCTCAACCAAGCTTAACAAGTACTGGTAACCTTCAGAGCACTCCTCACAGACAATATAACCTCCCCCGGTGACAGAGTCTCAACCAAGCTTAACAGGTGCTGGTAACCTTCGGAGTACTCCTCACAAACCAGGGATATAACCTCCCCCAGTGATAGAGTCTCAAACAACCCAAGAGATATCACATCTCTTGTCAATTTGGGAACCAAAAGATGGTTTCAGTCATTTGCCTCTTACCACAATATAGCACTCTTAATAGTGCAAATAAAAAAAAAAACAAATTGAAGCACAATACAATCTCAAACTATATGGAGTATAAGCTCTCTCTCAATATAAGTATAATCAAAGTGTATAGAGTAGTGAGAGTGATAAAAGAATTAAATAGAGTTTTAGTGCAACTAGGATTAGTGAGTGGTTGTTTAGATGGCTGCCTCAACATCCCTATTTATAGAAAAACATTTAAGCCCATAGGAATTAGATTAAGCCCAATAGAAAAACTAATTTTCCTCGCATCATAATCGATTATACACAAGGTCATAATCGATTATCTCTCTTAAGTACAAAAGGCGTTGGAAGGCAGTAGCCTTATAATCGATTACTCCAATCGATTAGGACCTTTTTGTTTAAGGATCATTTTACATGCGTATCATTATAATCGATTATTTAATCGAATATATCTTTTCTGATTTTAGCTCATTTTCACGCACGGCTGCATAATCGATTAGGCTAATCGATTATTACTCCTCTGTTTGTAAAATCAATTTTTCATATAGATGGTAATCGATTATTAGAAATCCTTTAATCGATTATACTTATTAAAACCACTGATTTTAAACTTAATGGCTATTAATTGATTTTATCCAATTAGATCGCTTGAAGCCTATTAAGTTTATTGTGTGTGTGATTGATTTTAGATTGATAGAGCTTTACTACCATTTACAAAGAGATCCTAAAAACACAAATTAGAAGAAAGAAAATTTCTTATAAATCCATCTTGAAGAACTTGATCTCCTTGATGCTCTTTTTCGGTTTTTGCATTTTTGTCCTTCTAGGACTCCTTTTGTCAATCATCATATTCACATTCTCCTTGATTCCTTTTTGCCATTCATGTCCTTTGAGGAATCCTTTATCAATCACCAAAACTAAATTAATCCTGTCAAGGCATATATTCACATTCTCCCTCTTTTTGATGATCTCAAGGAGGGATTTCTCAAAGTAATGGGTTAGTATGATAAAATAACATTATATCAGAGATAAGTGCAGAATTACTCCTATTACTCCCCCTCACTTTATGCATTGAGTTTGAATTTGAATTTCAGAATTCTAGAAATCTCTCCCCATTAATCATGCAATGATATCTCTCCCCCTTTTGGCATTATCAAAAAGCGGGATTTAATCGTTTAAACGCATGCATAAGTAAAGGCATATGTTCATGTCATCTCATATCCAAGCAATAAATATTGGCAATATCGTTTAATCGTTCCAACTCATGTTCTTTGAGCTTTCTAAACAAGGTTGCAAGAGTCATTGTTAGGAGATCCGTTGATTCCATAATGGCTATCACTTTAGGTTGCCATTCTCGATTAAGACACCTTAGTACCTTGGTAACAAGATCTTCATTAGTAAATGTCTTATCATAGGTAATCAATTGATTTACTATAAGTTGAAAATGGTTTTGTACATCAATTATTGATTCACCATGTTTCATGTTAAACAATTCATATTGAAGCATAAGGGTGCTTATTTTAGATCTCTTAACTTCACTTGTTCCCTCATAGGTCACTTGTAAAGTGTCCCAAATCTCTTTCGCAGTTTTGTAATTTAAGATTCTAAAGAACTCTTCAACCGTTAGTGCGGTTGTGAGTATGTTCTTAGCCTCATAGTCTAATTGAACTTTATGTTTTTCATCTTGGGTCCATAGAGTTTTGGGTTTGTCCTTTTCTTCATTTCCAACACCGTGTTTGGGAATGAAAGGACCATTTTGAACAATTTCCCATAACTCTACATCAATACCCTTGATAAAAAATTTCATTCTTACCTTCCAATATGGATACCCCTTGTGACGTCCCTAAGTCCCACTCGAGGAAGCCCCATTATTTAGAACCCAATATACTTATTAATTATAACTTAACGATTACGTGCTTGTTAAAAACAACGATAACATGTAATCAATTTAAGAGCGCACAATATCAGAGTAAGCACAACAGGTTATAAGAAACACATGCAATACTGATATTTATACATGATGGCCCCATCAGTAGGGCTAAGTAATGCTACAGACGAAAGTACATAAAAAGTAATTGAAAGCATAAACAAAGTACATCTCAGGACCTCCAAAAAGAAGCTCTCAGGCTCACCAGCACACTCCCCAGCTCACTCTCAAGTACATCAAAAACCTTTCCACACAATCCTAGGGACGCACTGGCTGGCTCTCACCCTCAGTGGTGAGGATGTCCTGAACTACCCTGTCCCTCTCCATGAGTGCGTCTATAAACCTGCATAGGCTCATACTCGGACGAGGAACTCGACACTACAATCCTACGCCTCTGGGCTGCCCGCAAGTACAGCTCCGGGCCCCTGCGCTGTCCTCGGTACACAAAGCCTCTCCTACTAGATACGACCGAAGACTGAGGTGCCACCCACAAGTAGTCTCGCTCTCTCTGCCTCGGAGGATGCCACATCAGAGAGAAGGGAAGAAACTGATACACTCGATAAGGTCCGATGATGTCTGCATATGGCGGAGTGCCGCCCCGGAATATCAAGCTAACAGGTCCGGTATACACGGCCAAAAAGGTCGAGGGGTCCACCTGCCATCCCCTCTCATCGTGGTAGACTATCTCAAGGTCTCCTAGCACCGGCATTTGTGGTGTCCCTGTGATGAATGGGTGAAGCCTCGAGTCCATTCTAATCCTCTACTAACTCGTCGTCTATCGGCAGAACTGAAAGTACACATACAAAGAAATACAGGGAGATAAGATATACAGCACATCTATAATAGGGATGATGCAATGCATAACATATAGCAAACACAATCATCTCTTAATATCACGACGCCACGGTCGCTCCCTAGCTAGAAGTACACATACTCTTTTTATACATGCCGGTCGGTACTAAACACCCTACTAAGGGCAACATCTCGTCCGCTTAACGGACCACAAGTTGGTTTGTTCCGGTAATCTGTTCTGCTCGCAGTGACCTCTAAGAGTGCATCACCGCTCAACTGTCCCAGACAAAGAGGGTTAACTGGGCCTCCTAGGAAGATCCACCGGCAACTGGAAAGATTCAGGGTCCAGTCAGGATAGTAGGACGTGTCCAAGACCGCCATGACACGATAGGAGCTACCTCATCAGTCTCTTGTGGGTACACCTGTGTCCAGTATATCCCCGAGGTCACACAAACATTCCCTTCAGTTTTCCGCACCCGAACTCGGTGCACCAACCTCGTATGCCTCACAGCATACGGCTCGCCACTTGGCATCAAATGCATATGCTATGCATGTCATCCAGCTCAAGACATCTCTCTTGAGCTGTTATCGCAACATATGCAAACTTACTCTTAGCAACATGAGCTCCAAGCCCCATGGGTACACATATGAGCTCCAAGCACCCTTCATAACCTTATGAGCTCCAAGCTCCACTATACCTCAGCTCTTAACCATTATCAACTCAAACATCTGACACGGGGTCAAAGCCCTAATCATGCTAAACCTCCGAATCTCATACATAAATGTATTTCCAGATATAGTGCAATATTTCATCAATTATCAACATGCTCAATAAAGCAATAAATAGCATAACATACTAATATACCATTATCAATAATATTTCATGCATCTTTTGCAGTTAACAGTTATTATAGATAGTAGGTACACATATATCATCAAATATCACATATAATCACGTCTCACAAATTTGCTAACTTAGGGTATCAAATACAACGGTGATAGCCCAAAGTAGACTAAACCTAGGGTTTAGGTACTTTGTTAGGGCTCAACCTCACATAGGGTTTAGGGTTCCCCTATACACATAAAACACACAATACAACTATATGGACTACTCTTGCCTCCCCGGCGTGTGTAACTTTTTCTCCCCACTTGGTAGCGAATACGGTGATAACTACGAACACCACAAGCACTCCTTTGCTCCTCTCCTTGCCTTGTAGCCGTTGCCTTCTTGCTCCCCAAGGGTTCCGTACACAGCTTCCAAACTTGCCCTAATCACGGTCAATTTCTCTTAAGCCTTATAAAAGGTCTTTGATCTTTGAGCTTACCCTAGGGCTAACACTATTGCATATGTGTTGTGCTCGTGTTTAGGGTAAAGTTCGTGCTTATGATTGTATAAGGTATGGAGGTTGAGGCCGCGGCTAGGGAGAAGCTTCAAGGCTATTCTGGAGCTATTCTTCGTGTTGGAGGCTGCGAGCTTGGTGAGCCGGCGAATCGCGTGGATTTGCATGCCAACTGTTCAGGTGGGGAGAAAAAGTACTGTTGCCGTCGGGAAGGCAAGAGTAGTGTAGTCGTGACTATACTGTGTGTAGGGAAGCCCTAACCCTACTAGTGGTTGAGCCCTGACAAAGTACCTAAACCCTAGATTTAGCATACTTTGGGCTATCACCGTTAAGTTTGGAAACCCTAGGTTAGCAAACTATTGATCGAGGATGATCTGCTTCATATGATTGTTGTGATATGAAATTCTGTTATTGCTATCTGTCTAAGTGCCTATATGCTACTTGGTGTATGTGATATGCTACTATGTGTTGTTGTTGATATTACTGTTGTTGGTATTGATGCTGTTATGCTGTTTGTGATAATCGTCGAGTGGTGGCAGAATGACGTAGAGTTAAGTTTGGTTGTGTACCGAGTTATTGTCGGGTTGATACCGTGGATGGTGCCGCTGCTGTTATGCTGACTATTTGAGGTTATGGCCGTGTTGTTTGAGCGGTGGCTCATGGACGTGTGGCGTCGAGGCTGTGGCCATGTGGATGCGGTGGCATCGCGTTCTTTCTTATTGAGAGTTTAGACGTGAGATCCGGTATCAAGCTCGTTGAGGATGTTTGTTGCATATCATCAGCTGCCAAGTGACGAGGCCGTATGACAGGTAGTATGAGCTGCCAGCGTCATACGAGGTTAGTTGTACCTGAGTGCGGGTACGAAAAGTAGATGGGGCAGTCAAGTGAGTGACCTTGGAGATGTTACCGGTCTCGAGAATAGTTTACAGTGACGGATGAGGTAGCTCCTATCCTGTCGTGACGCCCGATCCAGTCCGATTTGCCCGACTAATCCCAGAGCTTTCCACTGTTCCAGGCTAACGTTCCGAGGCGACCGAGATACCCCGGTTCCGATGTGGAAGGGGGATGCACTCTTATTGGTCACAGCGAGCGGTTCGGTTTCTTGGACAAACTAACTCCGTTCTGACACAGAACCTGTTCCGATGTGAACTTGTTCGGGTATGGAACCGTTCCGATGTGGAACCTGCTTTGTGAGTTTTCAGCCGACATACTGCATGGGATTAGTATCCCGGTCTAGAGGATTTATCTGAGTGTGAGACTTATAAAGATGGATGATTGTTGCATGTGTAGTCTCGAGAGACGGTTGTTGGGATGCAGTAATTGCTATATCTGTTATGTCTGCTACATGCTATTACTGTTGCTTTCCGACATTACTATGCACTGTATTTCTTATCACCCTATTGTTTCCCTATTTGTCTACTTTTGGGTTCGCTTGAAGACGACAAGCCAACCGAGGCACAGGATGAACCCGAGGCTTCACCTGTTCATCACGGGGGCACCGCAGATGCCGGTGGTAGGCGACATTGAGATCATCTACCACGATGAAAGGGGATGGCGGGTGGACCCCTCGACCTTTTTGGCATTTTATACAAGACCCGTTAGTTTGATCTTTCATAGCGGTACACCGCCATATGTGGACATCATTGGACCTTACCGCTTGTACCAGTTTCTTCCCTTCCCTAGGATGTGGCGACCTCCGAGGCAAAGGGAGCGAGACCACTTGTGGCTAGTACCCCAGTCTTCGGCCGTATCCAGCAGGAAAGGCTACGCCTACCGAGGCTAGTGCCCGGAGGATGAAACTGTATTTGAGGACCTACCGTCGGCGTAGGATTGTGGTGCCCAGCTAGTCATCGGAGTATAAGCCTTTAGTGAGGTACAAGTGTGCTCATGGCGAGGGCCAGGGTAGTTCAGGGCGTCCTCACCGCTGATGGTGGGAGCTTGCCAGTGCGTCATAGGTAGTGAGCTGAGCGCTTTTCATGTACTTTTTGAGTGGGGTCGGGTCGTGCTGGTGAGATCCGAGAGTCTTTTTCTTTTGTTGTTGATGTATTTTGAGTTTTTGTTTACATAGTGTGCATATGTATGTACAGTGCCCTGCTGATGGGGCTATGTTTATGCATGGTATCTGCATAGTTGTTTTATCTGCGTTTACGTTGATGCGATCTATGCTTTCCGTATGTTATGTGCTGTATATTTTAAACACGCGTGTTTCCGCTACGTTATTTTAAATACCATGCTATCGCTATAATACGGTTAACCATAGTTAATAATAGTAGGGATTTGGGACTAATGGGATTATCCTTTATCAAAGGAGGGTCATCTCATTTTTATGGTATCAGAGCGTCGAGTACGTTCTGCAGCCATTGGGGTGGCTTCATATGTATGGGGTCGTCTCAAGCATTCATACTTATAACGCATTCTTAACTTGACTTGGTACTTTGAAACCTTTTGAATATCCACTTGTCTAAAGATTAGCTTCTTCTTTGAGTCTTAGAGTAGCTTGATACTTAATACATCAAAGTGTTTTCTTCAGAAGTCGTCTTGCAAGCTTCTCCATTTAAGACGTTTGTTGTAGACGCGAGATGACTTGTAATGATCTCTGATATATTGGTTACATTTGTCTAAGATACTTAGACGCTTGGCTTTTGGCCTTAAAAGAGCTTTATCTGACTCAGACGCTTGGTCTAGAACTTTGATGAGACCTGTAGGCTAACAAATGTGTCTTGTCCATTTGAAGCCTAGAGGTCTGATGATTCAGATGCTTCAAATCTGGAATCAACTATTAAGATAGAGGTCACTTGTTTGTTTAACACTAAACACTTAGAGTAGATCATTAGCAACATTCATGATGTTCACTTTAATCATACTTTTCTTGTTTGTATTCATCAAAACCTTGGATTAACAATCCTAAAGGAAAAACAGAGACTTATCACGAACCTCCTCTACGATTTCCTCTTTTCTACTCCTTTTTCATTCACGAATCCTTTCCCTCAAGCTTGAAAATTGATGCAGCAACAACTCTAGGTGCTATGGAGGAGTTAGGGTTCTCCAAAATTGCAACTCTCTCCTAATTTTTGTTTTTGGTGGTTTTTGTCACATTTTGTCTCGTAAAACATGTTTGGCTTAATTGCACTTTTGGTCCCCAGGTATTACGATTGTGCAATTTTAGTCCCTTAGATTTTAATTGCGCCAATTGGGTCCCTCAAGTATTATAATTGTGCAATTTTGGTCCCTCGGGTTTCAATTGCACCAATTGGGTCCCACGGGTATCACGATTGTGCAATTTTGGTCCCCCAAATATCACGTTAGTGCAATTTTTAATGTCAGTAGCCTACGTGTCCCACGTGGAACTGGTTTGGTACTTAGTGAGGTCAACTTAGCAACTTAGAGGGCATTCTTATGTGGCATCATTAACATCTCACACACTTTAATGGTCAAATGTACATCAATCACTAAGTGCCACATAAGAATGGCACGTAAGCTGCCAAGCTGGCCTCACTAAGTGCTAAATCAGTCCCACATATGCTTCGTAGGCTATTGACGTTAAAAATTGCACTATCGTGATAGTTGGGGGACCAAAATTGTATAATCGTGATACGTGGGGGACCCAATTGGCGCAATTGAAACCTGTGGGACCAAAATTACACAATCGTAATACTTGGGGGACCCAATTTGCCAATTAAAACCTGAGGGACTAAAATTGCACAATCATGATACTTGGGGGACCAAAAGTGCAATTAAGCCAACATGTTTTATCACAAACCTGACACTGTGCAAGGTCATGCATAATTATGCATGGGTCGTGCTTCGATCACTTAAATTCTTCATTGAAGCAACATAAGGTCGTGCTTCGGTTGTGCATAACCAGCATAGGCCGTGCTTCACCATGCACGGCTGTGCATGCTTATGCATCGGCCGCATCCAAAAATTGACGCAACTTTGTGCTTTGATTATGCATATCTTGCATGAGCAGGACATCATGCACGGTCATGCATCCCCTATGTATGTTCGTACACTTGTAAAACAAGCTGATTTTCCACTCAAAAAATCTCCTAATTAGGTTCAATTTTACTATTATTCCCTTAATCTTCTACTTTAAACTAATCATTAAAATTATTGTGTATTATTTAAATATGTTTTTATTTCTTAAAATGCTACATTACAAGTCTCTGTTTTTAACCGATAGGGCTCTCTGGCTTTCCTACTAAAAGATAGGCTGTGTTTTTTCAAGAATGGCAAATTGAGAATCCCAAAACTGGTATTTTATATTATATATTTTGTACATATATACAAAAGAGTCTTAAATCATAATGCAGTTACTACGTCACGTAACGTTCAACTTCATACTCACCGTCTTTTGCATTTTTTAAAAATCTCTTATGAGTCAATAAAGGAAGCTTAAACAACAATGAGAAATTGATATTATTAGTATAGGGGGAAAATGAGATAAACATTTTTTTGCTTTTCATTTTCTTTTATATTTGTCACATCCAGGTGTTAGTTTAGTTGGTTACACAGTTTTTTACCATGACATAGGTATGAAGTATTCACTACCGTTAGCAGTGACTAATATCCGTCGGGGAACCTGTTGGGCACGTAAGGTGAGTTCTCCCCTCCCAACCAGGTTTTCTCCATACGCAAGAGCCGGGATTCAAACCCCTAACCACTTACTTAAGGTGTCCAAATCCCTTACCACTCGGACCAACCTCATGTCGGTAGTCAATTACACAGTTAATATAGTTACATGTAGTTAGTTAGATAATTATTCTAATTATAATTAGTTAGTCAGACCGACAATTTTTCTCCTATCATCTATAGAGATCAAATGAAATCAGAAGGAAGATTTTCAAGTTGTACAATTTGTTTGCATAATGTTTAAAGTTTGAGACAGTTTAGGTCCATTATGTTAAGGAGAATGCTAATGTACGTCCTAAGGGCACTCTTTAAGGAAGAGAGAAAAGAAGTTTTTCATTGGAAATTGATGTATTTAATATTTGTGGAGGTGATATACTTAGTTTTCCAATGAAAAGTTACTTTTTTGGTTTCCTTAAAGAATGCTCTCAGGACACTCATAAACATGATCGTTATGTTACATGTCTTGGTCAAAACTAACTCATTGGCATTAAATAATTATATTCCCAGTTAATTTATCATAAAATCATAGGTCTCACGGGTCTATTGATGGTAATAAAAGTCAGAATTCCATCACTAAAAATAATTAAAACAAATAAAGGCTTGAGAATATTAAAAGCTGAAAAGTAAAGTCGGTTATGGAAATAGCGTGTCAGTAATTTACAATTTCGTAGGATATTATAAACAAGAATCAAAGTCTCGGTGTGGAATTGTAATGGTAACAAGAGCACAGGACCCACGGGTTCAATTTTACATTCTTTAAAAGTTGTTGGGAGCTTTTAAGGGATGAGTTATTGGCATTCATTCATGAGTTTCAACTTAATGCTCAGCTTCCCAAAGCAGACACTGCGGCCTTTCTTACTCTAGTTCCAAAATCAGAGCATCCCCAATCTTTAAGTGAGTATCGGCCAATTTCATTAATTAGCAGTCTATATAAAATAATTGCTAAAATATTGGCTGGTAGGTTGAAAAAGGTTTTGTGTGGCATTATCTCTCCATGTCAGACGACATTTTTACCTAACAGGCAAATTTTGGACGGAGTTTTGACGGTTAATGAATTAGTGGATTTGGCAAAAAGAAGGAAAGATAAATGTGTGCTTCTCAAAGTTGACTTCGAAAAAAAGCATACGATTTAGTTGACTGGGATTACCTTGAATACATGTTGACTCGAATGGGTTTTTGCTACAATTGGAAGAGGTGGATCAGAGCATGTATTAGATCTAGCTCTATGTCGGTGTTGGTTAATGGTAGTCCCACTGAGGACTTCTTGATCCAGCGGGGACTACGTCAGGGTGATCCACTGGCACCATTCTTGTTTCTTATTGCAGCTGAGGGGCTGACAGGACTAATTTACAAGGCTATAGAAGAGGGGCATTTAAGTTCTTATAAGGTTTCTGCCGAGTTATCTTATCCTGTGCTTCAATATGCAGACGATACTATCTTCATGTATGAACCAACATGGGGTAACATTTGGTGTATCAAGGCCATTCTCCGCGGGTTTGAGTTAGTCTCGAGATTACAAGTTAATTTTCATAAAAGTCATTTGTTCGGTATTCATTTGGAAGATCATTTTTTACACTCTGCTACTTCTTTTCTTAATTACAGTTTGAGGAACATTCCCTTTAAGTTTCTTGGATTACCGGTGGGTGAAAATCCTAGAAAATGTTCTGCTTGGAGACTGGTGGTGACAATTATGCAGAAGAGACTTTCCAATTGGAGAAGATCTCAACTATCATTCGGGGCGAGAGTCACCTTGATTAACTTCGTGCTCACGAGCTTGCCCATTTATTATTTTTCCTTCTTCAAGGCACCAAAGAAGGTGGTGAATACTCTTATTAGCATTCAGCAGAACTTCTTATGGGGGAGATCCGGATAAGAAAAAGATAAGTTGGATTAAATAGGAAAATGTTTGTAAACCAAAGAGTTTGGGTCATTTGGGAATTAAACATTTGGAAGTATTTAATTGGAGTTTGTTAACCAAATGGAAATGGCGGTGCCTCACTGATCATGGGGCAATTTGGTATATCTTCTCCGGTTTAAATATGGTCCATTGGAAAGAAGAATATTTGATGGTGGCCCAGTGTCAAGACAAAGTTCTATCTGGTGAAGGGACATTATTTTGTTAAAAACTGAGTGGTTTAAGAAGAATATTTCAATATGGTGGTCTAGGGCAATCGATTTGAATATGGGAAGATCGTTGGATAGGTTCTGAGGCTGTCAAAGATACTTTTCCTGAGCTTTACCTGCTAGTTCCAAAAAAGAATCTATTAGTGGCAGATGCTAAAGGTTGGGAGGCGAATGTTTGGAGGTGGAAATGGTCGTGGAAGCGTAACCTTACTCCTTGGGAGGAAGCTCAATTTACTGAATTAGTGACAAAGCTGAATGATATCACGCCTTCTAAAACAGATCGGGATGCTTGGGAATGGAAGCTGAATGCGGTCAAAAATTCTGTTGCAAATCTGCATATTCAAATTTAATTCTGTGTAATTCTGTTGAGCTGGATGCAAATTTGTCCAAGGCTTTCAGATGGTTGTGGCGTACCTCAATTCCTTCCAAGGTGGCGGCATTTGTTTGGAGACTTCTACAGAACCGCATTCCTACGAGAGAAGCACTAACACATCGAGGTATTATTCCTAACTTTCATAATGATAGCTGTGTATTTTGTTTCCAACATTTGGAATCTATGGATCACTTGTTCTGTTCATGTACTGTGCTTACAATATTTGGAGATATGTCTTTGCTTAGATTGGTTTTTCTGGTGTTTGGAACAATGGGGTGGTGAACAATTTTCTTGCTTTTAAACTTCCCTTGAAGGGTAAAGCTTGTAGGAAAATTCGGTATGTTATCTGGTGTTCAGTGGTTTGGATAATTTGGTTAACAAGGAATAAGGTGGTTTTCCAAGGGGAGCTAGTAGACATTGGTGCTTTATAGACTAAGATCATATAGCAAGAGAAGGAAGACACTCATATTGGAAATATTCAAACTGGTGTGTGAATCCACTGGGTTGTTGCAATGCAATATAATATTCGGTTTGTTTAGTTTTGGGGTTAGAGTAAGATCTGATTTTCATGGTGCTGTCATGTGTTGCATAGGCTTGGTTCTATGAATTTTTTTGGTGACGGTCTTGACAGATTGGGAGAAGGCATGCTCTGCTGGTTACAAGAATATCCAGGAAGGAGATTTCCGTGGAATGTTTGAAGATAACAAATATTTATGAGGTAGATCATGCGCGGGTGATGAATGTTGTAACCCACAATAGCTGCACGGTTATAGATAACATTTGTGCAGGTTATTTCTTTGCCTGAGGTAATTTTGATGATGGTTATATACAAGAGAAGAATTACAAGGATAGAATTATATGTTGCCTCTGCTGATGATTCTATTTAGTTGCCGAAATTTTATATGGTGGGATGTATATCTTAGGATGGAGCACTTTTGTAAATTTGTATTAATTGGTTGTTGTACTCTTTTTCCCAATGGGTTTTGACTTAGGGAGGTTTTAATGAGGGCACTTCCATGCAATTACGGATTGGAGTATCCCTCGTACTCCCTTAATAAAAAAAATTCTTTGCTTATAAAAAAAAAAAAAAAAAGTCTCGATCATTATTCAATTCTGGTCTAAGAAAATAGCTCAAACAAACTATCTAGTCGAGTTCAAGTCAAATAAAATCCATTGCCACTCATGACATGTAACCCCCAATATTCAGGAAATAGAACTTCATTAGAGAATGGTAAATAGTCTGGAAATACTAAAGAATGGTAAATGGTGCAGGTAAATTGAGCTTCTATGTGGCCTTGTGGGGTTTTGTTGTAAGACCAAATCCAAATGGGAAGAGGGGATCATAATGAGGATCACCAACATTCATTGGTAACTGATCAACAGTCTTAAACCATGTCCTTGGAAGCTTGCCACTAAAACCATAGTCACCAAATAAGACATCAGCCACACCTTGTCCCTCAGAACCTGGAAGCCAAGCAGCAACAAGGGCCTCAATTATGTCAAGATATGGCTGTATAACCACAGGACGACCAGAGATGAGCACAACAACACATTTGACACCTCCACAGACATTATTTATGGTGCTTGGCCCAGGATCAGCGATTGTCAAATTCAAGCTATCACCATTTGTTTCTGCATATGGGTGCTCTCCAACTACCACAATGGCATATGAAAAATCATTAGACTTGACATAGTCTAAATCAGGGTTCTCCTTGTAGACTATCTTGGTATCTTTGTCAACAGTGTTTTTGATAGCACTAAGGATTGTTGTACCTGTGAATCAGATGATTCATGTCAATACAGTATTTTCAGTACACATCAATTTTAAACAATAAGGAACCAATTTATACCACTAGTAATGTTGTTGCCACTAAGTCCTTGCCATTCCATGGTCCAGCCACCACACTGATAGCCTAGATTATCAGCATGACTTCCAGCAACAAGTATTTTCTTAGCCTTTTTAGGAAGAGGGAGCAAAGGCTGATCAGCATCCTCACCATTCTTTAACAGGACCAATGATCTCCTCACCGCTTCCCTAGCCAATTCTCTATGATTCTGTCAAGTTACGGTGCCAATCTAGTTTATGAACACGGTAAAAAGTACTAGGTAAAAATGTCAGTATAAACATGACTAATTGATTTACTAACCTGACTCCCTAGCTGGTTGACTAGGCTGTAATCAGCCAATGGATTCTCAAAAAGACCCATCACAAACTTGACCCTCAAAATTCTCTTAACGGCATCATCAATTCGACTAATGGGAATGATATTATTTTTCACCAGTAAGGTTAGGCCATCTATGAATTCTGTGTAGTTATAGGGAACCATTACCTGAGGATTACCAGAAGTAGTATTAGAAGATGACATGTGCTTACTTGGAAAGTCAGATAATCAAAAGACTTGAAATTCATGGTTTACCATGTCAATTCCAGCAGTGATTCCAGCTTGAATGGAATATGTGTAGTTAGCATGAGGAGGGGAAGTAATTCTGTCAATTCCCTGCCAATCTGATATGATAAAACCCTTTAAGAGAAAAACAAAGGATTAGGCCTCATTTGATGTAATAATCATGAATTCAAAGGTCAGGGACTCAGGATGACTTGAGTATTACCCTGAAATGGAGAGTGTTCTTGAGAAAGCCAGTGACTAAGTCACCGTTAGCATGCATCCTTTCTCCATTCCAGCTTGAGTAAGAGACCATGATGGTTGCCACACCCTTAATGATCGAGTTATAATAGGCCGGCATGTGAATGCTAAGTAGTCCTTGTCTGTTTATCACTGTGTTGTTCTCATTGATACCTTTTGTTGTTCCACCATCACCAACATAGTGCTTGGCACAAGCTGCAACTTTCCTTCTGTGCAAAGAAACGTGAACATTGCATCATTGTTATGCCTTTGGAATGCAAAAAATCAGTTATTAGTAGTATAGTTTGAAAAATATAAAGGAGGAAAGACAAGAAAAACATGATAATGGTTAGCAAATTAAGAGCAGAGCTGAAAAAGTAACCTTACAATAAAGTGCGACTACATAGTCAATACAGAAAAAAAATATGGTCTTACATAGATAAAAAATTAATGATGAAATCAAAGGAAAAGTTATGAATGTCAACATCTTAGATGATCAAATACTCATAAGTTATTAGATAGAAAACAAGAATATAAAACCAAACTACTGCCTGCAACAGCATGAATTCTTACTTTCCAGCAACAAATGGAACGCCCTTGGGTGAATTTGCAGGGATGTCACCTTGAAGTCCTGGAATTATCTCAGTCATAGCTTGAACTACTTTATGATCTTCACTGTAACTTTCATAACACCGGCCCCACCTAGGATCTCTACAGACCTATACCAACAGAAAGGTTACAAGGTAAAAGGCCGTATATAAGATAGCAACAAAAATTGGATTTTCTCAATTACCGCTATACAAGGTGCAAAGATATATGGAATGCCAGTTGCTCTAACTTCAAGAGCAGTTGCTTCTCCAATCTTCTTCACAAGTGCAGGATCCCTGATTGTTCAGAGATAAATTTCATCACTAAGATACAGAAGTATAGTAAAATGCCAAATTATCATTGCTTTATGTACAATTAAGTAACCCCAGCAAGAATTAGAAATAAGACAACCAAAGAAAAATTCTTACATTAAACTAAACACAAAATGTTTTTTATATATAGTATGACCCTCTGACATGTCCATTTAGTTAAATCAATAAAATCATGAATATTGTCATAACTTATATATATTCAATAACATTACCAATATTAATCTAATCGGGTTACAGCATTCAACGTTTATCATAGGTCTCAACCACTTGCAATTGTTAAATTGGCTAACAATTATTTAATTGGTTTGGGTACCGTGTCAAGCTGGCAAGCACTGAAGCACATAAAAGCATGCTTTAAATTTGTTGCAGGGACTGTTTTGTAACTTGTATATAAAATCATACTACATTCTGGTGATATTAAAATGTTCAACATTAAAACCACCTTTGATAAAGTCAAATACAGTTGAATATAGAAACTAGCAAATCTACAATAAATAATTGAAACTAAAATTGTGAAACATTAGATTATATGCATACCTAGTAGCTCCTAGCCCAACATTGTGAGGAAAAATTGTTGCCTTATAGACATTGTTATGGCCATGAACAGCATCAATCCCATAAATCATTGGGATTCCCAGCCTAGTTGATAAAGCACCCTTTTGAAAATCATTCACCATGTTAATCCAATCCTCTGCAGAGGCCTGTTGCTTTGGAACACTCCCTCCACCACTTAGCACACTCCCTAAATCCAAAAACAAAAAAAATTAATTTCCAAATTTTTATTAAAAGAAAAAAAAACATTATACTACTTCTATTTGACATATATGTTTATTTTTAACCAAAGAAAAACAAAGGTTCAACTTTACCAATAAAGTACTTCTTCATCACATCAGCAGAAGCAACACTGCGATCAATCTGCACCATTTGGCCAATTTTCTCTTCCAAAGTCATCCTGTTAACAAGATCCTTGATTCGAGTATTCAGTGGCTGTTTTGGATCTTTATATTTCTGGTTCTCTGCCTCTATCATGACTACCCAACAGTGTAAGAACATAAGCCCCACCAAAAAGATTGGAACTTTGGCCATTTCTTCTCCTGCTCACAACTTCACAATGAGATCAGAAAAAGGATCAGCTCACAGTAGAAATTATGATTCACATTAAGTTGTGATACAAACACAATCAACCACATCTGAAAATTTAATTTCATGAGGGTAAACTCAACAGAATCCAAATAGAAAGTTCTAGAGAAAACAGGGGGACAAAGCCATAAAAGTAGCTGATTAATTGAAACTGAACAACTACATTCATGTCATTTATCAAACCATGTCATTCATGAAGCTAAACAACTACACTCATTTTTTTGGTACTGAACTGCAAAGAAAGAAATGTTCTTTCAACAGTGCAAGAAGCATTTCATATAAGAAAAAGGACTGAAAGCATAAAACTAAGAAAATAAAAGGAATGATGCCTAACCAATGTAAAGTCTCTGTTTGTAGCCTAGAGGCTCTCTCTGGCAGGGAAAGAGAGAGGGGGGTGGGGAGGCAGAGAGAGCAAACTCAGAATCACAAGTTTTGGAGCAAATGGCTGGTACTATATAATAATAGATACCCAAGAGTGTTAAATCTTCACGTTGTTGCCACGTCATTTAACGTTTGAATTCATACTCATCGTCCTATCCATTTTTTAAATCTCTGATCAAGAAGTTAAAACAAGAATGAGAAATTGAAACTGAGATAACATTTTCTGGTTTTGCTTGTCTTAAACCATACTATAATCTTAACAATCTTTATTTTTATTAAGATAATTAATTATTTATATTTAATATTATTAATCTTATTTAAAAATTCAATCTCATTATCTAAATTATCTCTTTTTATTTATTCACATTAATTATATTGTATGAAAACTTGTTTTAATTAAATGCAGTAAAATAAAGAATATTTTTGATATATTATCATTAAATAAGATATAAAAAATTAATTTTTACTTATATTTTATTATGGATGAAATATTTAAATAACGGATGTCTATTAGGCTAATAACCAAATCCCATTATATTGAAAATCAAAATATCATTATAAGATGTTTATCAAAAAAATATATATATCATTATAAGATTTTTTATTGTGTGGTGCGATTTGTCCCTTTCCGAATCCTTTATCCCCTATCTCATTCTCAAAACCCTTATGGCAATTATCATGTCCCGCAAGAACTGACTCAAATGAACTATTTTATTATCTTAATACTTCAATAAATATCTTTACTTTTTTTTTGAGACAATAAATATCTTTACTAATCTTCAGTAAATATTATTATTATTTCAAATAAAATCATAGGTCATTATAATGTGGTATTTATTGAAATTTAGGTTCATATAATTGAGTTAGTGTTTAATGAGTTTATTCTAAAATTTTGAGGAGAAAAAAATATATTAGTTGAAACTTTCCTTTGCAAGGCGAAAGTAAGATCTACCTTGTGGTGAGGTTTCTTGATGAGGAAAATTCTTGGATACCCTGATAGTTGTCTATAGGTGGGAGAAAGGGGATAGAAATGTAGGATGGAAAGTAATTGCGGGGAACAAATCTCACTCGCCTCTATGTCAATGCGTGTTTTGTTTTCATCTCCAACAACTGATTTTTTTGGTACAAATTTTTTTTTTTGACAACCATTTTTTTGGGACAAATTGATTTGCCAATGCAGGACATATTAATTGAACTTTATTATATATATAATATGTATGAGTAATGTTATTTGAACACCAAATTTGGGATACCTACGGTATGGTATAAATGGCAAAATAGTAATAAAACAACTCAACAATTATCACTCCCAAGACATATAATTGTTTTCCCACTTATTTATTATTTTCTTCTCTCTCATCATGTATTTCATCACTCCCAAGACACTCACCTGATATTTCTCTCATCTCAACACTCGTCTAAGCTGATCTTCACCCGTCTGATGACAATCAGTGAAGAAATGATCACCCGTCTGGTTTACCCATCTAAGCTGATCTTCACTCGTCTGATGAAGATATATGACCCGTCTGACCGAGAAAGCTCACCCGTCTACTCTCAGTTTCACCCGTCTGAAGCTGAAGATCTTCACCCGTCTGATGACTATCAGTGAAGAAATGTTCACTTGTCTGGTTCACCCTTCTGATGACTCTCAGACGGGTGAACATTTGTTCACTGATAGTGATCAGACGGGTGAAGATCTTCAGCTTCAAATGGGTGACACTGAGAGTCATCAGACGGGTGATCATTTAAAAGGTTATTCACTGAGAGTCATCAGACGGGTGAACATTTCCTCACTGAGAGTCATCAGATGGGTGATTCAGACGGGTGAACATTTCTTCACTCAGAGTCATCAGACGGGTGAAGATCTTCAGCTTCAGACGGGTGAAACTGAGAGTAGACGGGTGAGCTTTCTCGGTCAGACGGGTCATATATCTTCATCAGACGGGTGAAGATCAGCTTAGACGAGTGTTGAGATGAGAGAAATATCAGGTGAGTGTCTTGGGAGTGATGAAGTGGGAAAGCAATTATGTGTCTTGGGAGTGATGATTGTTGAGTTGTTTTATTACTATTTTGCCATTTACACCTACGGTTCCCAAATTTGGTTGTCAACTTAACATTTCTCAATATGTATAGATTCTCACAATATTCCAGATGAAAAAATATTTCCACAATATTGTTAATGAAATGGAAATATTTTTTATAATAAAAAAAATGGATTTAATTAGTATGTAATGTCAGTGTAATAATTTTTTACACTGTCAATCAATCAGAAATTGCTACATAAGTTAAAATGTTAGACTTTTATCCTAATTACCATAAAAGTCATTCATACAATAATTTCTGATTGGTTGACGGTATAAAACACATTACATTAATCGTACATAAAAATTAAACTCATAAAAAATTTATGGTGAGAGAAGAATGCTGTTGTTACAAAATAAGGGCAAACCACCAATTTTAAAATTTAAAAGTGGATTACATATTGTCCTTCCACTTTCTTTTTAAATTGGAGGAGGTTTTTTTTTGACTCATTTAAATTGGAGGAGGTTGGTAGCTTCTACTTTTCCGTTTTGGATAAATAAACAAAAATCTTTACATTATAAAAATAACTTAGCATTAAGAATATTTTAATAACTTAAAATTATTGAATTTAATTTAATACAGATATAGATTCAATGGTGAGAAGAAATTGATTATTTTATTTTTTATATCAATATATGTTGGTTCAAGTGGAAGGGGTTTAGATCGCTTAAGCATATGTTCATGGATTTGATCATTGGATTTATGCGTATGAAAAAATACTATTGGGAGGGATCTCTGCTTATGCGCATAACAGTATCCTGAAAGATTACTCTCTCACCTATCGAATGAGAGGATACTCTGGGAAACAAAAATAAACGTTTGCAATACACTTTTTAATACACTTTCTTCAACACAGTACTCTTCAAACTCCATTATTGAATGAATATTATGTACGGCCCACTAAATCACACAGACAACTCTCTTTAGTGAGTCCTACATGAAATTCATCCAATAATAGAATATATGTTGAAAGGAGTGTGATAAAAAGTATATTACCAGTATTGCTCAAGTGGGTCTACACAACAACTCGCGTAAAACGAATGTCTCAAGACAATAACCCAATTCATCCTCAGAAAAGCTCTAATCTGCCTAACTTAAAGCATAATGGTTTTGGGAAATCACACAAGTTCCCTCCACGCATGGACACATCCATAAATTTGATATGACGAACTGCGGTTAAGCTATATATATAACATGAAATAAATTGAAGTGGTAAATACTCTAATCAATAAATTTGATATGAGGGGAGACAAAAGTGAATGAACTTAATCGTTTAGAAAATAACAAGCACAAAAAATAAAAAAAGGCAGCATCTATTTGTGATGAATACTCTAACTATTGAAAACTTTTAAATCAATGAATTTGAAATCGACGGGAAAAATCTTCTTTACCATAAAGTGGATACACGTCTGTAATAAATTGATATGGTCCAAACTTTATATATGCCCTATGAATTTCATCTTGTTGATTGATAAGATAATCCCAAATTTTTGGACGCTCTCCGAAATGACGTATCAAAGTATTAAATTTAATTTTTCCTTGTTTAGTTCTTATAGCTTTACAAAAAGGTGGCCCAATAGGTTTCTCAATCAGTGGTAGGTAGTGTAGGTTGTTCAACAACATTTTCAACATTATTCTCTGAATTTAAAATTGGCGCACTTGATTATGTTGCATCATTTATTCTATCTTTTCTCTTGAAAATTGGGTAAACATTTTTCTTCTTAAATATCACTAACCAATCAACCTAAAAAATAAATTTTGAAAGAACTTTTCTGTAAAAAAAAAACATTGCTATAAAAAATTAAAAAGATATTATAATATTTTGAAACATCCAAATGCCTCATTCAATTCTTCTTAATGATAAAAAACCAGTCACGGATGAGACTTATTTTCGTAATAAAATAATAAATATATATATTTAAAATTACTAAAAAAAGGTTTTTATATATGAAATATAGATATACAGATTTAAGGGTATTTCTGTAATCTTATGGAGGACACTAATTAATATATATAAGGCTTGTTTTGCAACATCGAAGATTAGTCGGGCTCTATGTAACAAAACCAATAATAGTTTATAAGGTCGTTTGATCAAAGTAGAGACGTATTGATAAAGAAGCTTATATGATTAACTTATAACTTTTTAATAGGTTATTTTATTTATTTTATATCTTATTAACTTTTCTTCATTTTTATCCATATTATTTTAACGAAATTCATACTTTACTTGGTCCTCACCTCATATAATTAAACTTATATAAAAAAAATCATATAAACACGTCATTTTATTTATATTATTTAATAAAAATATTTTTAAATAAAAAATAGAATTAAAAAATTAATATTATAATTATAAAATTTTAATTAGAATTTTAAAATAATTTATATAAAAATCATATAAACATATTCTTTTATGTTATTTTATATTTATAAGCTAGTTGAACAACTAATTTTATCAAATGTTTTATTCAATCAGGTATCTTTTCAGCTATCAGCTTTCGATTAAAAATCAACTTATCAATTATAAGCTAACTTATCAATTATTTTTATCGAATAGAGCCTACATCTTATGATAAAAATTTAAATTATCAAAATATTAGTAAGTTTATGTTATTGGAAAAAGAAACATATTTGTCCAATACGTAAAAGTGGAGGAGGTTGCACCCACGTCACGTTGTCTCCCTAATTTGTTGAACAGTTCAAAACGAAATATTTAAGTAATTATTTAATGGATGTTGCCCCCATTGTGATCCTTATCGTGGTAATGTGGGGAAAGAATGGGAGAATCCATGTGAATAATGTTGATTCCTTCCGTTCTTTGCTAGCTTGGGTTATATGCCATTTCATATCATATCGCTTAATTTTTAAGAGGCAACTATATTTACCACTTATCTTCTGCGATTAACACATACTATATTTCGCATTTTTTTAGAAAAATATACTTATATTTCTTATTTTATATTTTATATACATCTTAAAAAAATATTTATTTAAAAAATTACACATTATTTCTATTTTATGTATACTGCTTTTTGATTTATTAAATGATATGGTAAATGAAATAGGCACGGGGACTTTTTTTTTTTGGGTATCTACACTATCCAAATTTTCCAAAAGTCGAGTGTTTTGAATATATATTTAAAAAAATTATAATTTTTTAATTTAGCCTGCTTAAATAATTTTTTATTTAACTGCCTCAATAAAAATCTTCTAATCTAATTCTACTCCTAAAAGTAGGTATAATTTTTAAAATAAATAATAGTTATATATAATAAGCGCTAACATAAAAAAATAAAGCAATTATCCCATTTTTATATGCTTAAAACAAGGAAACTATATGTTATATTTTCTCCATGAACCGTTCTTTGGTTCATCATTCCCGAAGTGTTCTCTGGACGAGGACTCTGTTAACGTTGGACGAAGATTCGGCATCTTGTGGTTGTGAAAAATAGAGACCTTTTGGGCATTCATGGAAGCTTCGTGTAAAGTAATGTGGACGAGACCTTTTAATTTTGTACTCTCTAAAAACAGTTTGCTTTGTATGCGTGTTTCAATAAGTTCAAAAAAAAAAATTATGTTAATAATCAATTATTTATGTAATCGATTATTTTGATAATTGATTATAATTAGAATCTATTTTGTTTAAATATATTTGCTGAAAAGTAATTTTAAGATAATCTATTTTGTTGGGATGGTATAAAAAAAATGACTTTTATATAGTAAATTACGAAAAATAGTATGAAATTATTTGTATAATTTAATAATATTTGTTTGGAAGTTAGTTTGTAGGATTAAATAGGGAACAAAGTTTTGAGAATATAAAATAATCAAATCACAACAATCTTGATCTAAAACAAATTAGATGACAAAAAACAGCTTTTTTTCTCAAAAAATGTTTTTTCATCAATTTAAGCAAAGTGCCAAACAAGATAAATTATTTCAAAAACAACTTTTTCCATCCAAAACAGTTGAAATCCAAATAATCAAGTTTTCCCAAACATGTTATAAAAGAACCTTATAATTTTGTACTTCCTAAAAACAGTTTGCTTTCTAAAAGAATAAAAGATAGGTTTAATTACACTTTTCGTCCCTTAATTTTTTTAATTGTGTGATTTTGGTCCCTCAAGAATTTTAATTGTATTTTTCATCCTTCAACTTTTTCAATTGTGCCATTTTGGTCCCTCAAGATATTTAATTGCACTTTTCATCCCTTAACTTTGTGAAATTGTGTAACAAAAGCCTTTATTTTGGTTCCTAGAAGGACTAATTTTGCATAATTTAATAAAGTTGAGGGACGAAAAGTGCAATTAAATTTTTTGAGGGACAAAAATCCCACAAATAAAAAAGTTGAGGACAAAAAGTGCAATTAAATTTTTTGAGGGACCAAAATAGCACAACTGAAAAAGTTGGGGGACGAAAAGTGCAATTAAGCCTAAAAGATATTAGGGATCAGAAAAAATAAGAGTTTAATTTCTATGTACTGATTTTACACTATCAATCAATCACCAATCATAATATGGATGACTTTTAAGGTAGTTAGGATAAGAGTATGTGACAATATATGATTGGATGTCTGTGTAAAAAAAATATTTATACTATCTGTGTATAGAAATTAAACTAAAAAATAATTACATCCTTTTTTTTTTTTGGTGATTAATTACTTCCTTTTATATAACTCGCTTTTTCAAAAGAGAACATAATAGACAGGGTCGGCTAACCAGGCGTGCAAGCTGTTCTGTTGCGCAAGACCTCAAAATTTGGCCCAAAATTTGGGGCTTCAAAATTTATTTGTAGAGTTAAAATTACTAAGAGAAATCTTTTCTAGAGAAAAAATAGGACATATTCATATATTAAGATTTTTGAAAGGCTTCTATTATTTTCCTAATACAATTAATGGTAGGATTTTGATAATCTTCTTTGAATTTATTTTTCTGAAGTAGGTGTTTAAAATTAGAACAATTGTACTTTTGAAATAATATTTAAGATTAGCCTTTTTTTAAAATAATATTTAATTATTAAAATTATCTCTTATTTTATTAGGGATCTAATTTTTAAGATTAGAATCGGACTCCCAAAATCTTTAAGACTATCCTGAAAATCGGTGCACGAAGTTCTTATAAAAGATCATTTCCAAAATGACAGGATGCTTGACTTGATTTGAAGTATGGATCGCATCCATTACCTAACGAGTGGGGCAATGGCTGCAAAGATTGATGCTTATATATTTCTCTTTATTTCACTTTATTTATTTAAATAAATATAAATATCAGCCACGTGTTCCTCTCTTCAATCACCACCTCAACTCAACTTTTACGTTTACTTTTATTACTATTAAGGCTAATACTTTTTAATTGCATTGGATGTGATTTAATTATTTTTATTTGGATTTTTAGGATTAAATGTATTAAATTCCGTCAAAAAAGTGTATTAAATTTAGTTTTTAAGTTGAAATATTTTAATTAATTGGGTGATTTTGTTCTTAATGTTCAATTTAGATGTTTTTGGTGATATTCATAAATATTTGGGGATTGAAGCTTATAGAACATTTTGAATACAAGAAGTTGAAATTCGAACAACATCAATGGTCTCTCTGGTTAATGTCGATTAGGGCTCCTTTCTTGCTTCAAAACAATACTACGCATGTTGTAACATCCTAAATTTCAATATAATTATTTTAACAGAAAGATTAAGTTATTATAAGGTTTAGTGTAGAAAATTGTTAGTGTAAGAATTTATTATAATTGTTTAGTAGTTAAAAAGAAAAAGAAAGAGTGAAATATAAAGAATGTATAATAAAAAAAATAATAATAAAAAAAAGAAGGGTAAAATAAACAACGGCCTGAAATAGTTATCCATGTACAAGACTTTTATTTTCATTAACCGCTTGGGCCACAATAAAAATTGATTTAAATGGTTTCTTTTGAATTGAAAAGAAAGAAACCCTGACTTTGTTTTCAAAAGAAAACTGAGCGAGGATTACCTATAGCGCGGCATAACAGTGAAGTATATAAATAAAAAAAAGAACGGTAGCGTCGATGGTCCTTTTTGTAGGGAGTGTTGTGTAGGGAGTCGCATAGATCAAAGAACTTTAGTTAGAAGATACGAAAGATTCCCGGTGATACGGTAAAATTTGTCTTAATTAATATTTGGAGCTTTTGAAGGTCTACAAGAGATGAGTAAAATCATCTTTTCTTACACTTTCATGATACAAAGATTTGAGGTTTTCACAAATAGAATTGTTTATTATGAAAAATTGGGATTTTAAGATTCTTGATTCTTAATTTGAGATTCTCAAATTATTTTCATGTCATTCATCAATTGATTTATTAAATGTATTTTATTGAATATATAAAGAAATAATTTTAATGTTGAATATATGTTCTAAGTACAAGACCCAGCATTTTTTCTTTTTCTTCCGTTTACGCTGTTGTTCAATGTTACTTTCTTCAAAAGTTTTACTCATGGCAAAATTGAGAATTTAATCTCACGTTAATTGTTATGTACTATTTTATATGAAATGTTTTCCTTGGGTGGCGTGAATTCCTATCTCTCTTTATCAAGATTACTTATGTTTGATTGGAATAACATCTTCTCTCTCTCTCCCCGAGGCACAGCACCTTGTACAGGTGCTTGGATTGTTATTTTTTTTCTTTAATTGGACTATATATATATGATAAATAAATTATAATATGATGCAATGATGTGATGATATGTTTAAATTAATGTTATAGTGTTGAATTGACATGACAATTTGATGTTTGATGTATGAGTTATAACGTCTATGAAAGAGGTATCGAAATAGTTACATCACCAATTAATTGGGATGTCGGAAATATATGAGTTATACCGCTTAAGAAATGGGTATTGAAAATAGTTACATCACCAATTACATGGGATGTCGAAAATATATGAGTTATTATACCACCTAAAAAAGGGTATTGAAAATAGTTACATCGCCAAGAAATGGGATAATGAGTTATACCACCTATGAAAGGGGTATCGAAAACTAGTTACATCACCAGAAAATGGGATGTCGAAACACCTCTTACGATGAGAGGTGAGCAATGGGACGCCATTATTGTGTGATTATGACTAGTAGAATAAATGCATGAATTAAATGTAAATGTTTAAATGTTGCTTGTCGCGACCGTCCCGTCCGGGCGCCGCGAAAAATATAGATTATTTGTGAGGTTCAGAGGAGTCGCCACCAATTTTATTTTAATTAGGGAAAAAATGGAAAACCCTAAAAAGTTGGTCTTTAACCAGAAATTAAGTTCGGGAGTCGATTACGAATAGGGAAGGTATTAGCACCCTACACGTCCGTTAAAAAAACGGTTGCCTCTAACTAATTATGTAAAATTATAATAACTTATGTTTTACCCCTAAAAGCGAAAGATTTATTATTTAATTAATTTAAGCTCTAAAATAAGGAAGAAAAATTAAAAAAAAAAACAAATTGTTTAGCTTGACAAGGATGGTCCCTGCTCCTACGTATCCCTTGGTGTGATAGGGAATTCAAAGCTACGTAGTTCTTATGAAAATGATTGTGGTTTGTTCGATTTTATTTATTTATTTTGAAAGGGGATTTTATTTATTTATTTCGAGAGAGATTTGATTGATTTTATTTATTTATTTCAAAAGAGATTTGGTTAATTTTATTTATTTATTTCCTTTTTAATAAAGGGTTTTTTTTTAGGATTTCTGAGCTGTCACAACTCATGCGTCCTTAAAGATGAGATAAATTAGCTGTCACTGCTAACTTAATCCATTGCAATAATGATTTTATTATTTTCGAAAATGAGATTGTTTAATTTAATTTATTATATTTTTTTAGAAAAAAGGGTGCTCTAGGATTTCTGAGTTGTCTCAACTCATGCGTCCTAGACAATAGAATTAATCTAGCTGTCACAACTAGTTAATCCCTAAATTTTATTTTCATTTTTACTGAAATACCTATTTTATTTTTATTTAGAAATTTTAAACTAAATGACTTAGCCTACCAAGATTTAAAAGCATAATAACCAACAAGTAAAGCATGGCCCCCAAAAATGAATCTAGCAAACACCCAAAGAATATTAAACCCAAGGCCCAAATAACATCAGACCCCAAAACTAGAAAAATTAAAAAAAATAATACTAAAACAAAGTTAAATTAAATAAAATAAACAAGAGAAAAATAAAAGGAAAGGGGCTCAAAATAGAAACAGAAGCAAAATGCTTCTGCTAGACACCCACGACCACACGGTCACGAAGAAGATGAGGACGGCGACGGCTCGTGCGGCGGTCAGCAAATGACGGGGGCACGCGCAGGGGTGTTGAGATTCTGGTGCGAGGGACACGGCGGTGCTAAGGAGCTTCCGCTGCGAGGGTGGGGGAAGACTGCGACATGGTGGCTATGGGAGCTGCTATGGCAGTGATGGTGCGCGGCGATCTGGACCGGGATGGCGCTGCTTCTGGGATGGTGGAGTGGCGCGGCAGTGCAGTGTGGATGCTGGCCGGCGGCGGTGCGGTGGAGAGGAGAGGAGAGTGGCTGATGGAGACTGTTGTGTAGTGGAGAAGACTTGGTAACAGGGGGAGAGGATGAAAAAGTCAGAGAGAGAGGCAGAAGCGGGGGGGAAAAAAGATCCCCTTTTGAGAATTTTTTATCCTCTTTATAGCTAGCCATTAGGTTAAGAAAATTTATTTCATTACCAATCACAATTAAACTACTCAAATTAAGATCAATTATTCAATTATCATTCAAATCTTTATAATTATGGAGTTAATCAATCATTTAGATCAGAATCAATTTAATTGAAATCAAAATCAATCATCCAATTTTATTTTGAAAACCTACCATTAGTGGATTTATGAAATTAATTTCATTTTTTAAAAAAGGAAAAACTTATCTTACTAAATCAATTTGATGAGAATCATAACATTATTATTTCTTATTTATTTTTTATTTTTGTTATCGTAATTATTATTCATCCATCTTTAGCCCAAGGCCCAGCGGGCCTGCTTATGACTCTCTCTGATCCAAACTCCTATTGATTTATTTTTATTTTTATTTTTTAACCGGACAAAATTAAGAGTTCACAGCTGCCCCTCTTTACTTGTTTCTTACTAGATAAAAGACATAACCGTAATTTGCATTTTATCTTTGCAAGTGACGAGTAAAGACAAGAACTCCAATTTTGTTAGAGGACATTGGGTACAAGTACCAGGAGATGCGATGGGATAAGGACCAGAAACTTAAAGACAATGGGTACGGGGACCCTAAAACTTAAATGATGGGCACGGGGACCCGGAACGATGTGGGTACGGCGACCCGAAAACTTAAATAGGTACGGGGACCCTTAAATGCAATGGGTACGGGGACCCTTAAACTTAAACGGATACGGGGACCCTTAAATGCAATGGGTACGGGGACCCGAAAACTTAAATGGGTACGAGGACCCGTAAATGCGATGGGTACGAGGACCCTAAAATGCAATGGGTACGGGGACCCTGGAAAGGCGATGGGTACGGGGACCCGAAACTTAAAGATGATGGGTACGGGGACCCTGAAAATGCAATGGGTACGGGGACCCGGCAATGCAATGGGTACGGGGACCCGAAACTTAAAGATGATGGGTACGGGGACCCTGAAAATGCAATGGGTGTGGGGACCCAGCAATGCGATGGGTACGGGCACCCGAAAACTTAAATGGGTACGGGGACCCTTAAATGCGATGGGTACGGGGACCCTAAAATGCAATGGGTACGGGGACCCTGGAAAGGCGATGGGTACGGGGACCCGAAACTTAAAGATGATGGGTACGGGGACCCTTAAATGCGATGGGTACGGGGACCCGAAAACTTAAATGGGTACGGGGACCCTTAAATGCGATGGGTACGGGGACCCTAAAATGCGATGGGTACGGGGACCCGAAAACTTAAATGGGTATAGGGACCCTTAAATGCGATGGGTACGGGGACCCGAAAACTTAAATGGGTACGGGGACCCTTAAATGCGATGGGTTCGAGGACCCTAAAATGCAATGGGTACGGGGACCCGAAAACTTAAATGGGTACGGGGACCCTTAAATGCGATGGGTACGGGGACCCAAAAACTTAAACAATGGGTACGGGGACCCTTAAATGCGATGGGTACGGGGACCCGAAAACTTAAATGGGTACGGGGACCCTTAAACTTAAATGGGTACGGGGACCCTTAAATGCGATGGGTACGAGGACCCGAAAACTTAAACAATGGGTACGGGGACCCGAAAACTTAAATGGGTACGGGGACCCTCAAATGCGATGGGTACGGGGACCCAAAAAAATTAAATGGGTGCGGGGACCCTCAAATGCGATGGGTACGGGGACCCTGAAAAACTTAAACGGTACGTGGACCCTCAAAGCGATGGGTACGGGGACCCGAAAACTTAAATGAAATAATGATGTTGATTTTGCATATGCATGTGATGCATGATGCATGAGATGATTGATGATATTTTATTTTTATTGTTTTCTTCAAATGTATGATTCAAGATATGCTTTCTATAATTCATGAAAATATGAAATTTTTTATTTTTTTATTTTTTTAATTATTTTAATTTTTATTTTTTTGAATGCATGATGCAAGAGATGATTTTTATGATTGATATAATGTATGATGCGAAGGATGCTTTCAGTAATTGATGAAAATCCTGATATATTTTTTTTTGAACCATTCTTTGGTCTGTGGTAGCCAAATTTGAGGATGAACTAGAATGGGTCCATTGGTTTGATCTGTAATTCGCTTGCTTGACTGATTCTTTGCTTCTTGCTAGAGATACGTTTCTTTCATGATGATTATGGATGAAAGTTCCCTTGATCAACAGACCACTATGCTCCGGTGATCTTAGATGTTTTCAAAAGGGATGATGGGGTGGAGTTCACATTTCTTCAAGCGATATTCCTGAGGATGATCATTGCTAGTCTCTAATGCCTATGATTTCGGTCACCGTTGTTATCAGCTTTAAGGAAATGGCTTGCCCCAGTCTTCATGTATTGAGGGCATTTCATGACGTAACCTAAAGTGCCCCAGTTTGTCAGCTTCAGGAGACTTCCTTGAACGTTGTTTGACCCTAACTTTTGCATAGGTCGCTCTTTTCGAGTATTCAACCTATCGGGCCGCTCTAACTTTTGCCTAGGTTGCCTTTTCAGGTTTTCAGCCTAGAGAGCTAATTTTTTGCCTTTTTTTTCTTTTGCTTTTTCTCATTTTCTCATTTTCTTGCTTTTTTTTTTAGTGTTCTCAAGCATAGTATCTTTTTATCGCATTTGGATTCAGAGACTTGCCAATCTTAGCCATTCATATTTGCGAGAATCAAAGCTCCCCCAGGGAAGACTGCTTTTAGAACATAAGGCCACTAATGCGGGGCTGGCTTTCCACGATGATGCTTTTGAATTGGTAGACCTCATTTTTAGCACCAAATTTCCTTCTTGAAATTGTCAAGGGCACACTCTTTTCTTATATGCTTTTATTGATCATTTCAGGTAAAGTGGGTCATCACAAAGTGTAGCTAATCTCTTCCCTTCATTGAGTTTCAGTAGGTCAAACCAAACTTGTACTCATTTGACTTCTTCAGAAAATGCTTGACCAAACACTTTTTGATGAATATGACTCTTATGGAAGCTTGTGAACTTTTTCTGAGACATTTATTTCTCCTTTGAATCCTTGTTTGAATTACCATTTGGGGATGTTATTTCCTCCTGGTATTCAAAATTCAGAGTTCTTCTGACCAGAGTTGTTCATCAAGGGATTACCATTAGATGGTTAAATTATACTGTTGAACTCATGTTCACCTTGCCTGAAGCATCATGTAATAAACATGCATGTATGCAAAATTATGCCAATAATAGAAGCTACTAACAGAACAACTTCCTAATTGATGTTGGAAGTTTGACAGTTCAAATGGTATTTACATAGAAAGAGACAAAGACTAATAAGAAGTGACATGGAGTGAAAGACGTGTTGCCCCGATTTGGACTGATTTAATCTTGGATATTATGGGAATTGTTCACCAAAAATTTAGAAATGAAATTGGCCTCATATATGCGGCTTGAGAACAAAATTGCCGCAGAGCAGGCCCTTTGTGAATGGAATTAACCCAGTAAAGGACCTTGGAGCACGGAGTTGCCCCAACATAGGGCCGCTGATAATGAAACTGAAGAATAAATCTGCCCCAGTGTAGGGCGCACGAGAATGAGATCTGAGAATCAAAATGTCGGGCAAAGTTTTTCCCCAGTGTAGGACCATTGCTGCTCTTGCCCTTATTTTTGCTTAGACTGCCCTTGTAGGTTTTCCGCCTAACGATTTTTTTTCCTTCTTTTTTTTAAAGGAGCAATTAAGTCAAAACTCAGAAGAACACAAACCTTTTTTTGTCTCGAAACTAAGGTTGATAAAGAAGCAATCATTCAACGATCAGAGTGGACTTTTTTAAGGCTTGTAACGTGGCCAAGGTTGACGGCTTGAAAGGAAGGGTATAAGGCTCAAATAAGTGTTTGAGGGTTGAATAGGAACGAATTGAGCTCGATCAAGCTATCCCTGTATTTGCAAGAACATGCGCTTTTCGCTTATCTTTCCTTCTTTTCTTCCCTTCTCACCTCGTCATGTGATTCTTCGTTTTCATTTTTTCTTTTTCTTCTTTTTCTTTCTTTCCACATTCTTACTTTATTTTTCTTAATCACCATTTCTTTCATGCTTGCCCCTAGTTTAGGGTTGATCCGTGTCCAAGATTCATTGAAGAGAATTTTCAAGCTCAAATGGGGTAACAAGGGATAATGATTATATTTTGCGAAGGGTAGAGAAAGATGGCCAATCTTCATCTCAAATCATGATTGCTTATCTTTAAATTAAATTAATTTAGAGACAAGAAAATGGTGCACTCCAAGTAATTATTTATTTGCTCCTCTTTTATTTTATTTTTTTCATTTTTTTTTGCTTCTTTTATTTTTCTTTCATTTTTTCGCCTTTTTCTTGCAAAGGGCACCTACACATGTGAGCTTCATCAATGTCCCAAAAATAATATCTGAGAACGTGAGCCTCCATGAACCCAAACCAAGGAAGTTACTTGGAGAAGAATAAGAGATGCGAATGATGAGAGAAACACTGTGATGTGGATGGGGATGTCAAGAATATACGAGATTAGATATGCACGCAAATCCATTACATTGATGCTTCAAGAAAGTGAGTATGGATCAAGAATCATAGATCGAATAGGTTGTGGGATCAATATAACCTAACCATCATTTATGGTAAACCACCGATTAACCAATCTGGATTGGTTACTCTAAAATTTCCGAAACATGAGGATGGCAAAGTGTTGACCTTTTCAAAGCTCACATAGAGTATAAACATGACTGCTTCGATTTGCCCAAAGGGAATCATGAACTTGCCCATCATGTCTCCATGACACTGGGTTGTCATCCACATTTCTTTCGGCCGCTTGAACGAGTCTTGTTTGGTGTCACCTCATGATTCATGGATTGAAGTGTAATGCATGATATATATGAAATTATTATTTTATTTTTTTGTAAAAAAAAAAAATGCATGAGATGCATGAAATTTTTTTTACCAGGAATATTAATGCATGACATGTATGAAAATATGTGTTTTTTTTCTGCTAAAAAAAAAAATCAATGCATGAGACGAATGGAATGATTTTTTTTTATTGACCAAAATGGTGCTAATGCATGAGATGTATGAATTTTATGAATGCAATGCATGTTATGAATGAATTTCACAAAAAGGGATAAACCCTTCCTTTTAAAAAGTGGGTCTTTTTTCTTGCAAAATGAATACCAAAACATGAAAGAGATAGGTAAAGAAAAAACATGCTCCCTTTTTGTCCTAAACAAGGTTACCTTATTGAGTTCTACCCTAAGGGTCAACGGATTTTCTAATATGTGGACTTTCCCAATAGGTGATTCTATAGTTCTAGATTTGATCCCTAGAGTCAAGGATCCCGTTACGAAATATTGCCCACAACCATAGGTAAACTATTAGAAGTGACAATACCCTCGAAAGGAATCAAACTCTAGGTGAGGCCTTCGTGATAACCAAACAGGATGTACATCCAGAAGGCTACCACTACTCAACCTCTTTCTAATCTTAAGTTGCACTCAGGTCCGGGTATAGGGTCTCACTCATAAACTCACAAATGTTTGAGAATGTATAAGTATAATGCGTGAAGGGAGCAAAACTTAAATTACCCAACCTGCAAGAAAACACATAATAGAACCAAAAATATACGTGTAAAAAAAAAAATTAACTAGAGTTAGCGTAATAAATAAATAATCGAAAAGGGGTAACATAAAAAGCTAATAGTTTTACACATTTAATTATATTAGGCCTGACTCTCTAATTGTCCCCAGTGGAGTCGCCAGCTGTCGCGACCGTCCCGTCCGAGCGCCGCGAAAAATATAGATTATTTGTGAGGTTCAGAGGAGTCGCCACCAATTTTATTTTAATTAGGGAAAAAATGGAAAACCCTAAAAAGTTGGTCTTTAACCAGAAATTAAGTTCGGGAGTCGATTACGAATAGGGAAGGTATTAGCACCCTACACGTCCGTTAAAAAAACGGTTGCCTCTAACTAATTATGTAAAATTATAATAACTTATGTTTTACCCCTAAAAGCGAAAGATTTATTATTTAATTAATTTAAGCTCTAAAATAAGGAAGAAGAATTAAAAAAAAAAAAATAAATTGTTTAGCTTGACAAGGATGGTCCCTGCTCCTACGTATCCCTTGGTGTGATAGGGAATTCAAAGCTACGTAGTTCTTATGAAAATGATTGTGGTTTGTTCGATTTTATTTATTTATTTTGAAAGGGGATTTTATTTATTTATTTCGAGAGAGATTTGATTGATTTTATTTATTTATTTCAAAAGAGATTTGGTTAATTTTATTTATTTATTTCCTTTTTAATAAAGGTTTTTTTTTTAGGATTTCTGAGCTGTCACAACTCATGCGTCCTTAAAGATGGGATAAATTAGCTGTCACTGCTAACTTAATCCATTGCAATAATGATTTTATTATTTTTGAAAATGAGATTGTTTAATTTAATTTATTATATTTTTTTAGACAAAAGGGTGCTCTAGGATTTCTGAGTTGTCTCAACTCATGCGTCCTAGACAATAGAATTAATCTAGCTGTCACAACTAGTTAATCCCTAAATTTTATTTTCATTTTTACTGAAATACCTATTTTATTTTTATTTAGAAATTTTAAACTAAATGACTTAGCCTACCAAGATTTAAAAGCACAATAACCAACAAGTAAAGCATGGCCCCCCAAAAATGAATCTAGCAAACACCCAAAGAACATTAAACCCAAGGCCCAAATAACATCAGACCCCAAAACTAGAAAAATTAAAAAAAATAATACTAAAACAAAGTTAAATTAAATAAAATAAACAAGAGAAAAATAAAAGGAAAGGGGCTCAAAATAGAAACAGAAGCAAAATGCTTCTGCTAGACACCCACGACCACACGGTCACGAAGAAGATGAGGATGGCGGCGGCTCGTGCGGCGGTCAGCAAGTGACGGGGGCACGCGCAGGGGTGTTGAGATTCTGGTGCGAGGGACACGGCGGTGCTAAGGAGCTTCCGCTGCGAGGGTGGGGGAAGACTGCGACATGGTGGCTATGGGAGCTGCTATGGCAGTGATGGTGCGCGGCGATCTGGACCGGGATGGCGCTGCTTCTGGGATGGTGGAGTGGCACGACAGTGCAGTGTGGATGCTGGCCGGCGGCGGTGTGGTGGAGAGGAGAGGAGAGTGGCTGATGGAGACTGTTGTGTAGTGGAGAAGACTTGGTAACAGGGGGAGAGGATGAAAAAGTCAGAGAGAGAGGCAGAAGCGGGGGGGAAAAAAGATCCCCTTTTGAGAATTTTTGATCCTCTTTATAGCTAGCCATTAGGTTAAGAAAATTTATTTCATTACCAATCACAATTAAACTACTCAAATTAAGATCAATTATTCAATTATCATTCAAATCTTTATAATTATGGAGTTAATCAATCATTTAGATCAGAATCAATTTAATTGAAATCAAAATCAATCATCCAATTTTATTTTGAAAACCTACCATTAGTGGATTTATGAAATTAATTTCATTTTTTAAAAAAGGAAAAACTTATCTTACTAAATCAATTTGATGAGAATCATAACATTATTATTTCTTATTTATTTTTTATTTTTGTTATCGTAATTATTATTCATCCATCTTTAGCCCAAGGCCCAGCGGGCATGCTTATGACTCTCTCTGATCCAAACTCCTATTGATTTATTTTTATTTTTATTTTTTAACCGGACAAAATTAAGAGTTCACATTGCTATTTGATATATGTGGTGTGTTGGTATCAATATTTTATATATATTTGGCAATACAGAAAATTATATTATTTTTGAAAGTAGCAGGTACCATGGTTGTTTTTCCGGTTACTGCGCCGGCCGATAATAACACTGTCTGTGAAAATAATTTATAACTGTTTTTATTCACTGGGATTCTCATCTCATTAGTAGTGTTATTTTCAGAGCACGATGACGTTATTCCTGAGATCGAGGAAGCTTGAAAACTAGAGATTCTTAGTAGTTTTCTTATGGCTTTGGTTACTATTATTATGTACTGAAGCCGTATGTGGCTAGACCTTAATTATTTTATTTTTATACACTGGGGTTTTTAGTTGGCGCCTTGTTTTAAGAGGTTTTGGATTAATTATGATATTTCAATTTTGAGGATATTTACAATGTAAAGACCAATTTATTATTATTATTATTATTACATTAAGTATTATATTATGAAAAAAAATTATTCCACGAGACTTTATTTAAATGTTTTGTTTGGATTACTAATGTAACGAAGGGCGTTACATTTTTGGTATCAGAGCAGTTCAATCCTAAATTGGACTGTGGTAATGGGTTGTTTTCTAAAAATCAAAATATGGGCACATAGGACTACTTGTTAGAGTTATATATGCTGCATGCTATTCTTTAGATATTGAACCTGATCAACCCATTGTTTGATTGGTGGTGTGCAGATTTATGGCTACTAATAGGCGTGGGGCTAACGCTAATGATGCACTTGCGGCAACTTTGGTTGAAATGACCAGAGTCATGCAAGAGCAGACAGAGACTCTCCGTTAGACGAGGGATAATGGTAACGTGAACAATGCTGGAATGGTTGCAGCTCAAGATCCTCAGTATGTGGGGCTTATTAGAGTTTCGGAAAAATAATCCGCCGTCTTTTCACGGCAGCTCAGACCCTATGGAAGCTGAGGAGTGGCTTTAGAAGCTGGAGAAAATATTCAGAGTGATGAGATGCAACAACGCTCAGAAGGTGGATTTTACTACCTTTATGTTGGAGTCAGAGGCTGAGCACTGGTGGGATTGTGCTAGGGGAGGCTTGCTAGCCCAAGAAGTTCCCATAAATTGGGACAGGTTCAAGGAAAATTTCCTAGAAAAGTACTTTCCTCACAATGTTCGCATCCAGAAGGAATCAGAGTTCTTACAACTCCGCCAGGGAGACATGTAGCTGAATATGTGGTCAAATTTGAGAGCTTGGCAAGGTTCTCAAGGTACCTGAGAGAGAATCCCCAGAATTATTGGAAGGACATAAAGTTTGAACAAGGATTGAAGCCGGAGCTACAGAGCTTTATCGGTATACTCGAGATCAGAGACTACCCAACCTTAGTAAATAAGTGCCGGGTAGCAGAACAAAAGATGCAGGCTCTTGCGATGGAGAAGTCCAAGGAGAAGACTAATTTTGATGGAAAGAAGTTCCAGAAGAAGGATGGTAAGTTTCAACAACACCTGCGGCCTATGTCTACCATCAACAAAGGGGAGCAGATACAAGGAGCTCAGACTGATAAAGGCACTACATGCTACAAGTGTGGTTTGCATCATATGGGTCGCACGTGTCCAGAAGCATAGACCACTTGCCACAAGTGTGGGAAGGTGGGACATTATGCCAGAGTCTGCAGAAGTGGAGAACAAGTCCAACCGAGGCCACAGAACCAGGGAAGAGTCTTTACTCTCCAAGGGGAGCAAGTGAAGGAGTCAGATGGTCTGGTACAAGGTATGGGTTTAATTAAAGAAAGAAAAATCAATATATTGTTTGATTCAGGAGCTACACATTCATTCATATCCTTAGTTTGTGTGAAAAATTTGTCCCTATTTTTCTAAATTACCATTTGATTTACGTGTTTCTACCCCTGTGGAGGAAAAACTTGTTACCTCCATTGCTTACTTAAATTGCCCTTTAGTATATCAAGATGTGCCTTATTCTGTTGATCTTATGTGCTTACCTATATCGGGCCTAGATGTCATCCTTGGTATGGATTGGTTGTCTTCTAACCATGCTGTCATAAATTGTTCCGATAAAACCATATCCATTGCTACCTAACCTATGACTATTGATCCTTGTGTGACCAATTCTGTTGGATCTGTTGTGTCTTGCCTTAGTTGTTTAGTTGAGGGAGCTCAAGGATACATTCTTCTCTTTTCTGCTAAGATAGAGGTTGAGAGCGAAATATTGGCAATACCTGTATTGTGTGAATTCTGGGATGTTTTTCCTAGGGAAGTATCTAGTTTACCGCCTACTAGGGAGGTTGAGTTTAATATAGATCTAGTACCTGGGGGTGGACCTGTTTCAATAGTACCCTATAAGATGGCACCCTTAGAGCTGAGCGAGCTTAAGAAACAGTTAGAAGAGTTGTTAGAAAAAAGGTTCATTAGGCCAAGTGTGTCATCATGGGGAGCACTAGTGCTCCTTGAGACAACCCCTTCCTAGGAGGTCCCATTGGTGACCCCACTTATTTTTCTTAGAGTTATAGCGTAGCGTAGTAGTATAGAATTTGCGGAAATATTAAAACATACAATACATACTGATACCATAATGAAAGTATATATACATAATAGTATTGGCTCCATCAGTAGAGCCTACAACACTGATACCAAATATAAAGTACTTCAGAGTACGAAATAAATAAAAACTAAAAACATAGCATCAGGACAAAATGCACTCCGACTTCCTCTCTTAGCGCTCAAGGTCCCCCAGCATTGGGATCCGAGGCTCTCCCGCCGGCATCAGGCTCAACAGGTATTCCGTCAATCTCCTCTGGGAAATCCTCATCAGGGTCTTCTCGTACAGTCGAGAACAAAGGAATACAACATAGAAAAGTACAGGGGATAAGAAACAGTAATATGTCATACATGGGAAAAACAGCGATATAAATAATGTATATAGATAGCAACACGCCAAATCACAACAGTGACAACCAAACGACTTCCGAATAATTTTTCTCTTAACTACTGTCTCTCACACTCATGCAACTAACGACTATATGGACGCGATCACGACGCGACATCCCCAACGGATCAAGGTGTCCCAATCATCACTATGCCACCCCCATAAAGGTAGGGTTCGGTCTAAAGCCCGCAGGCCCGAATCGTCTCATGGATACGACATATTCCCCCGCCCGCAGGCCAGGTCGGAATATTCGCCCGTCAACAACGCAACTTACGGTAACGACATGTTCCCCCGCCCGCAGGCTAGGTCGGAGCATTCGCCCGTTCGTTAACAACTCAACTTTCGGTGACGACATATCCCCCCGCCCGCAGGCTAGGTCGAGATATACGCCCGTCCGTCTACAATTCGACTAACGGGTACGACCACCTCCCCGCAGGTAAGATCGAAATCGCCCCTACGTCAAACTAATCGGTACGACCATCTCCCCGCAGGTAAGATCGAAATCGCCCGTATGCCAACACAGTGATGAATAACAACGATGCAACATGAATCTCACTGACTCATCTCAGGATTAACACTTAGTGCCTCAACCACGACTTATATGTAACCACGACCAACTTTCATCCGGTTCAACCGGGCATCAACTCACATCACTACAACAACAGATCAACTATATCACTAGGTTGAGCACTACGACATATATATATATATATATATATATATATATATATATATATATATATATATATATATATATATATATATATATATATACCTCGACTTTCTCCCCACACATTCATCATCCGATTTATCAGAAATCAATGCCTAGTTCTACTCAGACATCAGCAGTCACAACAGACATCAACAGTCAGAATATATATTCAACAATAAAATCAACTTCCAAATAAATAACATTTAATCAACTATAGCATATAATAGACATCATACACATATCACATATAATATACCAAATATCCAATCACAGCACAAACAACCTCAATATGCAGTAAAATCAACCTAACGGTCAAACGACCTCTAGTAGGGTTTGGGTCGCCCTACGCATATCAATATATATTATTTAAAGCTTGCCTCCCCGACGATATTGTGGTTCTTTCCCCCACCTTTGTGATTTTCCCGAGAGATTCCGAATGCGGCTCCGCAGCAGTCAATCGAGTGCGCGATCGAGCGTTCGAGTCCTGTCAGATTCTATACAGTAAAACACAACCAGAAATTAAAATAATGAAACCATAATCTACCTAATCTCTATGCTTAGCTACTGCCCTTAATTAATTAAATAGGCTAGGGATATTGAAATTCTACCAACTCTTGGATCAATGATCCTTAAGCATACCTAAGACATAATCCATGATCAATTATCAAAGATTTGAACCAAAACTCCCTCAAATCAAAAATTTGGGGTTTCGGCCACCACCCAAAAAAAAAAGGTGGAAGATGGATTTAGCTTCCTAATCACTTGGATTACATGATTAAGGAATGAAAAGGTGAAATCAAGAACAAAGAACAAAAACCCATTTCCCCCTAAAAATAACCCATTTGGCCTTTCCTAGAAAAATAGGCTAGAGATTTTATTTCATTACAAGCTCTTGGATTATGATAGTAAGGGATGATACTAGCTCATAGGAATTGGTTTGGTCTCAAAATGATTTTTCTACAATTTTCTAGAGATTTTTGAAGTTTAGATCTAGAAATTGACATTCATGAAAATAAATGGAGAAAATAAAGATTGAGAGCTCAAGGATGAAATCTATACCTTCTAGGTGATAGAGGAGGATGAGAGGAGCAACTTTGCTTCACAAACTTGCTTGAAAATCCTTGTGGAAGCTTGAGAAAAATGGAGGTGAAGGAAGGAAAGAAAAATGGAGAAAAATGGAGAAGAAGAAAGAAAGGAAGAAGAAGAAGAAAGTGAAGGGAGAGAGGAGAGAGAGAGGCACGAAAATAAGAGAGAGAGAGAGAGAGGATGAGGTCATCAAAATCTTAGATATTTTAGGGACGTAAACGTCCTTTAGGAAAAAGACCAGGGGCATTTTGGTCTTTTCGCGTTCAGATATTTTCTAATTTCATAAATATCTAGATATTTCCAGAAAATATCTAGATATTTTCAGAAACGTAATGATGACAGTGATGAGTCATCGGCACGCCATCCTAGGCGATGTGACTTCATGTTCATCCGTTTTTAGTCCCGTTACTTTCACGATTTAGTATTTTGTCCCAAGAAAATCGTGAAAACTTATATATTTAGAAAATTTTCAAAATCGCCGATAACGTTCGCAATTTAGTTTAAAACCTAATGGTTTCGTTCATGAGTCAAAATTAGGTCGTCTGAGCAGTAAAATAATACTGTCAGTGTAAAACGCAGACCGGGTTTCGTCTGAGTTTTTGACCAAAATTTAATCATAGCTTCCTACGATAGCGTAGAGCATGACTATGGCCTCGGAGTAATTTATTTAATTTTCTAGACCCTCTAATAAAATACAATTACTAAATTACTGATTAATTAAAAGATTAAGAAAATTGGGGTGTTACATTACCACCCCCCTTAAAAGAATTTCGTCCCGAAATTCGACGTACCTTTTTAAAATAGGCTCGGATATTGCTGTTGCATGTCCTCTTCGCGTTCCCAGGTAGCATCACCGGTAGCTTCATCCCATATGATCTTGACCAACGGAATATGTTTACCTCGGAGTTCCTTAATCCTTCTATCCGCGATCCTTACAGGTAGAGCTTCATACTCAAGGTTATCTCTTAATTGTATTGACTCTGGTTCTAAGATTTGTGATGGATCGGGGTAGTACTTTCTCAACTGAGAAACATGGAAGACGTCATGAAGGTTGGATAAGTTTGGGGGTAAGGCGATGTGATAGGCCATAGGACCAATTCGGCGAAGAATTTGAAAAGGTCCAATGAACCTAGGAGTAAGCTTTCTAGATTTTATTGCCCTGCCGATTCCAGTTCTCGGAGTCACTCTCAGAAAAACATGGTCACCTTCCTGGAATTCTAAAGGTCTTCTTCTCTTATCACTGTAACTCTTCTGCCTGTCCTGTGCGATTTTCATCTTTTCCCGTATCTTCTTGATTTGTTCCGTCATCTGTTGCACTACCTCCAGTCCTAGTACTTGGTTTTCTCCATTCTCATACCAACACAAAGGTGTTCTACACCTCCTGCCGTACAATGCTTCGTAAGGTGCCATACCTATACTTGAATGAAAACTATTGTTATAGGTGAACTCAATCAATGGTAAGAACTCCTCCCAACTTCCCGCGTGTTCCAAAAGACACGCTCTTAAGAGGTCTTCCAACGATTGAATAGTTCGCTCCGACTGACCATCCGTCTGAGGATGATAAGCAGAACTCAACCTTAACTTAGTTCCCAAAGCCTCATGTAATTTCTTCCAGAATCTAGATGTAAATCTAGGGTCCCTGTCGGAAACAATGCTAGAAGGCACTCCGTGCAACCTTACTACTTCCTTGATGTAGATTTGGGTTAATCTTTCCAACGTATAACTTTCGCCAATAGGTAGGAAGTGAGCACACTTCATTAACCTATCCACGATTACCCAAATGGCATCATGCCTCTTGTTAGTCCTCGGCAAACCAACCACGAAATCCATAGATATTCCATCCCATTTCCATTCTGGGATATCTAAAGATTGTAGCAGTCCTGCTGGCTTTTGGTGTTCTATCTTTGCCTTCTGACACACCAAGCAAGCCAACACATACTCGGCTATCTCCTTCATTCCGGGCCACCAAAACATTTTCTTTAAGTCTTGGTACATCTTGGTAGCTCCTGGATGAAAACTCAACCTACTCTTGTGCCCTTCCTCTAAGATCATTCTTCTTAGGTCTATATCCATGGGCACACAAATCCTATCACCATACCTCAAGACTCCATCTTGATTCATCCTAAACTCAGAAGTTCTGCCTCCCGTCACTTGTTCCTTTACTTTCTGAAGATACTGATCAACCTCCTGCTTCTCCTTGATTGTCTTCAAAAATTCGCTGGTTACTGTGACCATTCCTAGGTGTATCTTATCCTTAGATAATTCCATGCCTAGATTCAAATCTCTAAACTGTTCAACCAGTTCCAGTTCTTTCACCATCATAGCAGATACGTGCAAGGATTTCCTACTTAACGCATCCGCTACTACATTCGCTTTTCCTGGATGGTATTGGAGATCGAATTCATAATCCTTTATGAATTCCATCCATCTCCTTTGCCTCATGTTTAACTCTTTCTGATCAAATAGATACCTTAAGCTCTTATGGTCACTGTACACTATAAACTTAGCTCCATATAAATAGTGTCGCCATATCTTTAAAGCAAACACTATAGCTGCTAGCTCCAAATCATGAGTCGGATAATTCCTCTCATGAGTTCTTAGCTGCCGTGAAGCATATGCTACCACTCTCCGGTCTTGCATTAAGACACAACCCAGTCCTTGGTATGACGCATCACAATACACGTCAAACTGTCCTGAAGAATCCGGTAACGTCAATACTGGTGACGTAGTCAGTCTCCTTTTTAGATCCTGAAAACTCTTCTCACATTCACCCATCCATTCAAAGGATATTCCCTTCCTAGTTAGCTGCGTCATCGGCAACGCGATATTTGAGAATCCTTCGATGAACCTTCGGTAATAGCCAGCTAAGCCTAGAAAACTCCGTATTTCACTCACCGACTTAGGGCTTTCCCAATGCACCACAGCTTCAACCTTTGTTGGGTCTACAGCTATCCCATCACGATTAATCACATGACCTAAGAATTGTACTTCTTCTAACCAGAATTCACACTTGGACAACTTTGCATAAAGTTGTCGGTCCTTTAACACTTGAAGCACAATCCTAAGATGTTCTTGATGTTCTTCCCGATCAAAGGAATAAATAAGAATGTCGTCGATAAACACAACAACAAACTTATCTAAGAACGGTCGGAAAATCCGGTTCATGTAATCCATGAATACTGCTGGAGCATTAGTTACACCAAAAGGCATAACCAGTTACTCGTAGTGTCCATATCGGCTCCTGAACGCCGTCTTCGGTATATCCTCTCTCTTGACTCGAATCTGGTGATAACCAGATCTTAAGTCAATCTTCGAAAATATTACAGCTCCTTTCAACTGGTCCATCAAATCGTCAATCCTAGGCAACGGATACTTATTCTTAACTGTCGCCTTGTTGAGCTGTCGATAATCCACGCAGAGCCTCGAACTTCCATCCTTCTTTTTGACAAATAGCACCGGCGCTCCCCATGGTGAAGCACTCGGGCTTATAAACTCCTTATCCAACATGTCATCCAATTGCTTTTTCAACTCCACTAACTCCGCTGGAGCCATTCGATAAGGTGCTATCGAAATCGGTCCAGTTCCAAGTACCAGATCTATAGCGAACTCTATTTCTCTCTCCGGTGGTAAACCCGGAACGTCATCAGGGAAAATTTTCGGACACTCCCGCATTACAGGCGACGACTCCAACGTAGGAGATTCCTTAGCTTCCACAGAGAGTAGCAACACGTGTTTCTGAGATTTACTACCTAGCTTACTATCCTTGGCAGGCATTAATCTAGATTGCTCAGGAAATGATAAGGTCTTTTTAGAACAGTCTAACACTACATGGTTAGCCGAAAGCCAATCCATGCCTAAAATTATATCGAGTTGATGCATAGGTAAGCAAATGAGATCAATATAAAAAGTTCGATTTTCAATGACAATCAGGCAATCCAAACAGACAGTTATGGTTGTCAAGGAATTACTGGTAGGGATAGAAACAGTTAAGTCATGGGGAAGTAAAGAGACAGGCAACTTCAAATGATCCACACACTCTTGGGATATGAAAGAATGAGTAGCTCCCGAGTCAAACAATACAGATAAGAGTTTACCTGACACTAAGCACATACCTTGTATAAGATCAGGGGATTGAGAGGATTCAGCTCCTCGTATGGTAAATACCCTTCCGGCGGCTTGTGGTCTTGCTGCTTGCTGTCCAGTTCCTTGAGAATATTCTGGAGGTACATGACCCATCTGGCCACACTGAAAGCATTGGCAAGCTAGTCTCCCACACCGAACGATCTTTAATCAGATGCGATCTTCCACATCTGAAGCATCCACTTGGTCGTTGCTGTTGTTCAGCTGCACCCTCAGTGGCTCTTCCATGACGTCCGCCACCTCGTCCGCGAGCCATTTAATTTCCCGTGGAAGAAATTATCAGCTCACATTTGTAAGACATACAAGACCATATTATCATATGCATACATCATATGCCTCACAAATGTTCGAACAGTTACCTCTTACGATAACTCGCGTATCGGACACTCTACCCAACTTCTAAGCATAGTCAATACCCAATGCGGGTTTAACTAGACACGACCAGAAATTACAACTTAACCCAAGCAGTCCTTGATTGAGAATCAAACTGCTCTGATACCACAAAATGAGACAACCCCTTCCTAGGAGGTCCCATTGGTGACCCCATTTATTTTTCTTAGAGTTATAGCGTAGCGTAGTAGTATAGAATTTGCGGAAATATTAAAACATACAATACATACTGATAACATAATGAAAGTATATATATATAATAGTATTGGCTCCATCAGTAGAGCCTACAACACTGATACCAAATATAAAGTACTTCAGAGTACGAAATAAATAAAAACTAAAAACATAGCATCAGGACAAAATGCACTCCGACTTCCTCTCTTAGCGCTCAAGGTCCCCCAGCATTGGGATCCGAGGCTCTCCCGCCGGCATCAGGCTCAACAGGTATTCCGTCAATCTCCTCTGGGAAATCCTCATCAGGGTCTTCTCGTACAGTCGAGAACAAAGGAATACAACATAGAAAAGTACAGGGGATAAGAAACAGTAATATGTCATACATGGGAAAAACAGCGATATAAATAATGTATATAGATAGCAACACGCCAAATCACAACAGTGATAACCAAACGACTTCCGAATAATTTTTCTCTTAACTACTGTCTCTCACACTCATGCAACTAACGACTATATGGACGCGATCACGACGCGACATCCCCAACGGATCAAGGTGTCCCAATCATCACTATGCCACCCCCATAAAGGTAGGGTTCGGTCTAAAGCCCGCAGGCCCGAATCGTCTCATGGATAAGACATATTCCCCCGCCCGCAGGCCAGGTCGGAATATTCGCCCGTCAACAACGCAACTTACGGTAACGACATGTTCCCCCGCCCGCAGGCTAGGTCGGAGCATTCGCCCGTTCGTTAACAACTCAACTTTCGGTAACGACATATCCCCCCGCCCGCAGGCTAGGTCGAGATATACGCCCGTCCGTCTACAATTCGACTAACGGGTACGACCACCTCCCCGCAGGTAAGATCAAAATCGCCCCTACGTCAAACTAATCGGTACGACCATCTCCCCGCAGGTAAGATCGAAATCGCCCGTATGCCAACACAGTGATGAATAACAACGATGCAACATGAATCTCACTGACTCATCTCAGGATTAACACTTAGTGCCTCAACCACGACTTATATGTAACCACGACCAACTTTCATCCGGTTCAACCGGGCATCAACTCACATCACAACAACAACAGATCAACTATATCACTAGGTTGAGCACTATATATATATATATATATATATATATATATATATATATATATAACCTCGACTTTCTCCCCACACATTCATCATCCGATTTATCAGAAATCAATGCCTAGTTCTACTCAGACATCAGCAGTCACAACAGACATCAACAGTCAGAATATATATTCAACAATAAAATCAACTTCCAAATAAATAACATTTAATCAACTATAGCATATAATAGACATCATACACATATCACATATAATATACCAAATATCCAATCACAGCACAAACAACCTCAATATGCAGTAAAATCAACCTAACGGTCAAACGACTTTTAGTAGGGTTTGGGTCGCCCTACGCATATCAATATATATTATTTAAAGCTTGCCTCCCCGATGATATTGTGGTTCTTTCCCCCACCTTTGTGATTTTCCCGAGAGATTCCGAATGCGGCTCCGCAGCAGTCAATCGAGTGCGCGATCGAGCGTTCGAGTCCTGTCAGATTCTATACAGTAAAACACAACCAGAAATTAAAATAATGAAACCATAATCTACCTAATCTCTATGCTTAGCTACTGCCCTTAATTAATTAAATAGGCTAGGGATATTGAAATTCTACCAACTCTTGGATCAATGATCCTTAAGCATACCTAAGACATAATCCATGATCAATTATCAAAGATTTGAACCAAAACTCCCTCAAATCAAAAATTTGGGGTTTCGGCCACCACCCAAAAAAAAAAGGTGGAAGATGGATTTAGCTTTCTAATCACTTGGATTACATGATTAAGGAATGAAAAGGTGAATCAAGAACAAAGAACAAAAACCCATTTCCCCCTAAAAATAACCCATTTGGCCTTCCCTAGAAAAATAGGCTAGAGATTTTATTTCATTACAAGCTCTTGGATTATGATATTAAGGGATGATACTAGCTCATAGGAATTGGTTTGGTCTCAAAATGATTTTTCTACAATTTTCTAGAGATTTTTGAAGTTTAGATCTAGAAATTGACATTCATGAAAATAAATGGAGAAAATAAAGATTGAGAGCTCAAGGATGAAATCTATACCTTCTAGGTGATAGAGGAGGATGAGAGGAGCAACTTTGCTTCACAAACTTGCTTGAAAATCCTTGTGGAAGCTTGAGAAAAATGGAGGTGAAGGAAGGAAAGAAAAATGGAGAAAAATGGAGAAGAAGAAAGAAAGGAAGAAGAAGAAGAAAGTGAAGGGAGAGAGGAGAGAGAGAGGCACGAAAATAAGAGAGAGAGAGAGGATGAGGTCATCAAAATCTTAGATATTTTAGGGACGTAAACGTCCTTTAGGAAAAAGACCAGGGGCATTTTGGTCTTTTCGCGTTCAGATATTTTCTAATTTCATAAATATCTAGATATTTCCAGAAAATATCTAGATATTTTCAGAAACGTAATGATGACAGTGATGAGTCATCGGCACGCCATCCTAGGCGATGTGACTTCATGTTCATCCGTTTTTAGTCCCGTTACTTTCACGATTTAGTATTTTGTCCCAAGAAAGTCGTGAAAACTTATATATTTAGAAAATTTTCAAAATCGCCGATAACGTTCGCAATTTAGTTTAAAACCTAATTGTTTCGTTCATGAGTCAAAATTAGGTCGTCTGAGCAGTAAAATAATACTGTCAGTGTAAAACGCAGACCGGGTTCCGTCTGAGTTTTTGACCAAAATTTAACCATAGCTTCCTACGATAGCGTAGAGCATGACTATGGCCTCGGAGTAATTTATTTAATTTTCTAGACCCTCTAATAAAATACAATTACTAAATTACTGATTAATTAAAAGATTAAGAAAATCGGGGTGTTACACTCCTGGTAAAAAACAAGGATGGCAGTATGAGGTTGTGTATTGACTATAGGCAGTTAAACAAGGTAACCATTAAGAATAAATACCCTTTGCCTAGGATAGATGACCTGTTAGATCAATTGAGAGGGGCGGCAGTTTTCTCTAAGATAGATTTGAGATCTGGGTACCATCAGATTAGAGTTAAAGGCGAGGATATTTCTAAGACAGCCTTTAGAACCAGGTACAGACACTAGAGTATGTAGTGATGCCGTTTGGTGTGACCAATGCCCTGACTGTTTTCATGGATTACATATATCGAATCTTTAGGCCGTTTTTAGACAGCTTTGTGGTGGTGTTCAATACCAGAAGACCACGAGAGGCACTTGAGATTAGTGCTACAGATCTTGAGGGATGAGCACCTATATGCCCAACCAAAAAAGTGTGAGTTTTGGCTTGAGGAGGTGAAGTTTTTGGGCCATACCATCTCTAGTAAAGGGGTGGCAGTTGACTCTTCTAAGGTAGATGCGGTTTTAGAGTGGGAACAACCTAAGTCAGGACTGAAGTATGGAGCTTTCTAGGATTGGCAAGGTACTATAGGAAGTTCATAGAAGGTTTCTCTAGACTAGCCTTACCTTTGACCAAGTTGACTAGGAAAGGGAGATCCTTTGAGTGGAACACGGAGTGAGGAGAATTTTCAGGAGCTTAAGAAGAGGTTGGTGTCATCACCAGTCCTGATCATTCCGGACCCTTCAGCGGGCTTTGTCGTTTATTGCGACGCTTCTAAGAATGGTCTAGGATGTGTGCTGATGCAAGAGGGGAGGGCAGTGGCTTATGCCTCTAGGCAGCTTAGGATCCATGAAGTGAATTATCCTACGCATGACCTTGAGTTGGCAGCAGTAGTTTTTGCCCTTAAGATTTGGAGGCACTATTTATATGGTGCTAAGTTTGAGGTTTTTAGTGACCATAAGAGCCTTAGGTACTTGTTTGACCAAAAGAAATTGAATATGAGGCAGAGGAGGTGGATGGAGTTCCTTAAGGATTATGATTTTGAGTTGAAGTACCACCCAGGGAAGGCTAACGTAGTGGCCAATGCCCTTAGTAGGAAAACCATACACATGTCTAGTTTAATGGTGCAAGAGATGAATCTGTTAGAGGAGTTTAGAGACTTGAATCTTGATGTGTCTTTGAATGCTTTGAGTTTGAAGTTGAATAGGTTAGAGATCCATAGTGACCGTGGACAATTTTTAGATCAGGAATTGCAATCCTTGTTGGGACAAGAGGGTTATGAGTTGTCAGCAGATGGCTTAGTAATATTTAAGGGTAGGATCAAGGAGGGGAGCCTCAGGGAAAGAATATTAGAGGATGCACATAAGGGAAAGTTCACCGTACATCCACGAATAACTAAGATGTACCAGGACCTTAAAAAGATGTATTGGTAATCAGGAATGAAAAAGGATGTAGCCAACTTTGTGTCTAAGTGTTTAGTATGCCAAAAGGTTAAGATAGAGCACCAAAAACCTTCAGGTTTGTTGCAACCTTTAGAAATTCCTGAGTGGAAGTGGGAGAAAATATCTATGGATTTTGTGATGGGGCTACCTAGGACTCGTCTGGGTTTAGATGCCATATGGGTAATAGTGGATAGGTTGACCAAGTCTGCTCACTTCTTGCCAATTAAGGCAACCTATAGCTTAGATAAGTTGGCAGACTTGTATATCATGGAGATAGTCAAGCTTCATGGTATACCCACCTCTATAGTGTCAGATAGAGACCCGAGGCTTACCTCTAGATTTTGGAGAGCTTTTCAGCAAGTCTTTGGTTCTAAGTTGAGTTTTAGCACAGCCTATCACCCCCAGACGGATGGTTAATCAGAGAGGACCATTCAAACCCTTAAGGACATGCTTAGAGCGTGTGTTTTAGATTAAGGTGGATGTTGGGATAAATTTTTACCCCTCATAGAGTTTGCGTATAACAATAGTTATCACGGTAGCATAGACATGGCACCCTATGAAGCTCTTTATGGAAGAAATTGTAGATCCCCTTTGTGTTGGTGTGAAGAAGGAGAGAAGACCTTGATAGGACCTGACTTGGTTCAGTAAACCACAGATAGGATCGGGATGATTAGGGAGAGAATGCGCAGTGCGCAGAGTAGGCATAAAAGCTATGCCGATAAGAGGAGGAAGCCTTTAGAATTCCAAGAAGGTGAGCATGTATTCTTGAGAGTCACTCCTAAAACTAGAGTGAGAAGATCCATGAGAGTCAGAAAGCTAAATCCTCGATCTATTGGTCCTGTCCAAATCCTAAAAAGAGTCGGGTCTGTTGCTTACCAATTAGCTCTTCCACCGCTATTGTCAAACCTTCATGATGTTTTCCATGTTTCACAACTTAGAAAATATATACCAGATGTGTCTCATATCATAGCTCCTGAGTCAATACAATTGAGGGATAATTTGATCTTTAAGCCTAGGCCTGTACGGATTATTGACAAGAGCACTAAGACCCTGAGGAACAAGACGATTCCATGGGTGAAAGTGGTGTGGGAAAGATTAACTCCAGAGGAAGCTACATGGGAGCTTGAAGAGGATGTTTTGCAACTATATCCAGATCTCGCTAATTAAGGTACATTAACTCTTTATGTTGTTGAGTGTACCAAATGTTAGATGGACACCAGAGTAGGAAATTAATTTCGGGGACGAAATTCTTAAAGGAGGAGAAGAGAAAATGTAACATCCTAAATTCCAATATAATTATTTTAATAGAAAGATTAAGTTATTATAAGGTTTAGTGTAGAAAATTGGTAGTGTAAGAATTTATTATAATTGTTTAGTAGTTAAAAAGAAAAAAAAAGAGTGAAATATAAAGAATGTATAATAAAAAAATAATAATAATAAAAAGAAGGGGAAAGTAAACAACGGCCTGAAACAGTTATTCATGTACAAGACTTTTTTTTTCATTAACTGCTTCGGCCACAATAAAAATTGATTTAAATGTTTCTTTTGAATTGAAAAGAAAGAAACCCTGACTTTGTTTTCAAAAGAAAACTGAGCGAGGATTAGCTATAGAGCGGCATAACAGTGAAGTATACAAATAAAAGAAAGAACAGTAGCATCGATGGTCCTTTTGCAGGGAGTGTTGTGTAGGGAATCGCATAGATCAAAGAACTTCAGTTAGAAGATAAGAAAGATTCCCGATGATATAGTAGAATTTATCTTAATTAATATTTGGAGCTTTTGAAGGTCTACAAGAGGTGAGTAAAATATCTTTTCTTACACTTTCATCATATAAAATTTGAGGTTTTCACAAGTAAAACTGTTTATTATGAAAAATTAGGATTTTAGGATTCTTGATTCTTAATTTGGGATTCTTATAATATTTTCATGTCATTCATCAATTGATTTATTGAATGTATTTTATTGAATATATAAAGAAATAATTTTAATGTTGAATTATTGTTCTGAGTGCAAGACCCAACATTTTTTCTTTTTCTTCCGTTTACGCTGTTGTTCAATGTTACTTTCTTCAAAAGTTTTACTCATGGCAAAATTGAGAATTTGATCTCACGTGAATTGTTATGTACTATTTTATATGAAATGTTTTTCTTGGCTGGCGTGAATTCCTATCTCTCTTTATCAAGATTACTTATGTTTTATTGGAATAAAATCTTCTCTCTCTCTCTCTCCGAGGCACAGCACCTTGTACAGGTGCTTGGATTGTTATTTTTTTTCTTTAATTGGACTATATATATATGATAAATAAATTATAATATGATACAATGATGTGATGATATGTTTAAATTAATGTTATAGTATTGAATTGACATGACAATTTGATGTTTGATGTATGAGTTATACCGTCTATGAAAGAGGTATCGAAATAGTTACATCACTTATTAATTGGGATGTTGAAAATATATGAGTTATACCGTCTAAGAAAGGGGTATTGAAAATAATTACATCACCAATTACATGGGATGTCGGAAATATATGAGTTATACCACCTAAAAAAAAGGGGTATTGAAAATAGTTACATCGCCCGAAAATAGGATGTCGGAAAATGAGTTATACCACCTATGAAAGAGGTATCGAAAACTAGTTACATCACCAAAGAATGGGATGTCGAAACACCTCTTACGATGAGAGGTGAGCAATGAGACGCCATTGTTGTGTGATTATGACTAGTAGAATAAATGCATGAATTAAATGTTTAAATGTTGCTATTTGATATATGTGGTGTGTTGGTATCAATATTTTATATATATTTGGCAATATAGAAAATTATATTATTTTTGAAAGTAGCAGGTACCATGGTTGTTTTTTCGATTACTGCGCCAGCTGAGAATAACACTATCTGTGAAAATAATTTATAACTGTTTTTATTTACTGGGATTCCCATCTCATTAGTAGTGTTATTTTCAGAGCACGAGGACGTTATTCCTGAGACCGAAAAAGCTTGAAGACTAGAGATTCTTAGTAGTTTTCTTATAGTTTTGGTTACTATTATTATGTACTGGAGCCGTATGTGGCTAGACCTTAGTTATTTTATTTTTATACAGTGGGGTTTTTAGTTGGCGCCTTATTTTAAGAGTTTTTGGATTAATTATGATATTTAAAGTTTGAGGATATTTACAATGTAAAGACCAATTTATTATTATTATTATTACATTAAGTATTATATTATGAAAAAAAATTTATTCCACGAGACTTTATTTAAAGTTTGGATTACTAATGTAACGAAAGGCATTACACATGTCATACCTAGTCTCCTTCATCCACGACCCACAATTCAAATGTGGTTACCACTCAAATATGTTAATATCATACAATATATTATCATAATTATAACATTATTCATAAAAAAATTATTAAAATGTCCAAAAAAATCATTAACAGATATAAAAAATATTTACTTTATATTATAAGTATGATAATTACCTTAATTTTTTATTTTTATTTTTTTAATTGTATTAAAAATATTAATATTTAAATAACATTTTATATCGCGGGGTATTTTGATAATTACAAAATTTATTCCTGACAATATACATCATGAGCCAAACAAAATTTCAAACTATTCCTAGGAATTTCAAGATAGATTCTCAGGACTTTTAATTGCCAACCAAACATGTTTGACGAAATACCAAATAATGATATTCCTGGTAATAACATTTTCGGGTATGTGATTCCCGTCACTAGTGCAAAATATAGATTCTACAACAGGTTTTTAGATTGGTTATTAACAACCGATTTAAAAAAAATATGCAGTGGCATTTTTGAAATTAAAAGGAAATATTTTAGATCGATTAGTGTTATAACCGATGTAGAAAATAGTTTTAAGATCAATTATATTTAAAACCGATGTAGAAAGTGGTTTGTGTTAAGGTTTTAAGATCGGTTATATATGAATCGATGTAAAAAGCTTCCTTTTATTACATCGATTATATATAAACTGTTGTAAAAAGCCCTCTCTGTTTTATTAGATCGGTTAAATAGTGATCCGATGTTGGAAGTCCTCTCCCTAATATAACTAAACACACAACTTCTACAGCGCGCACCACTCCTCAAGCGTTCAAAGCACTCTCCGGTAAGCGAGCCTCTCGAAGCTCTTCCGACCGCAGCGTCTCCCTTCACTAGGTAAGAACCTCTCCTTCGTTCTTCCACTCACACCTCTTCTCTCTTCCACTCACACCTCTCTCTCTCTCTCTCTCTCTCTCTCTCTCTCTCTCTCTCTTTCTCTTTCGTTGGAGGATTGAAAGCACTAAGGCTTGATATAGTAAGTATATTGAAGAAGGCACTTCCAGACCTAAAAAAAGAGGTATAGTTATTTAAGTGGTACTCTTTTTGATAATGTATGGACACATTAATTTACGGTAATTATTACTTATTAATTGCTTCTAGTTTTTTGTTGTTGCATAGGAACAAAAAGATTTCTCTTCGATTCAACTTTCTTTGATTCAGTTTCACGGGTGGAGAGAGAGAGAGTGATGAGTGTTGTGTTTTTAAAAAAACTAAACAAAAAGTTTGGCATTATTTCCAATATTCGTTTTATGATTTTTATAGTCATTGGCTCTTTGCAATAAATCTAATGATTCCTCCCATTCATATATGAGTGTTGGTTCATATCTTGTACTAAGTATTCTGAATACCAAGTGTTTGATAAAAATGCAATGACAAATTATGTTATGGCTGTTGGTTCATGTTTGATAAAAGTGTTTCATATTAGTGAATATGTCTGCGCTACTTGCCTAAACACCTATAAGAACATTAAGAGATAGTTATGCAAGTGGTGCTGTGAAATGAGAAATGAAATTTATGAACTGGTTGATATATTGTACTTGAGGTACTTGATATGAGGTTTGAACATTGAGCAAGACTTCGTATATCCGAGCGGAAAATAAATGCGACCGTCGGAGTAGGCGTCTCTAGTGAAAAATCCCCGAATTTGGAGGGATGTTGTGAAATGACTGGGGTCACTTGCCAGTCAGCGGGACGATCAAGGTGTAAATGTCACCATTGGAGTGGGAGACTCTTGTGAACAATTTCAAGAGCATGCACAAGCATCTTTCTTAATGGTAAAATTTGAAGATATATGACGAGTTAAGTTTCGCTACATTTTGGTTTTGTGATCCTAACATAAACTATGTGAATGTTTATGGATATGAGTATGCTTGTTATTGCATTAATTTTTTATGTTTTGTTTTCTCTCATTGAGTTCGGGGACTCACCCCCATCCTTTTTTGTTTTAGTTTCAGGTATTCCACGAGGGAAGCCATCTCAGGGAGCCTGTACACATGAGTGGTGCAGGCAGCTGCTGCAGTTTTATTTTTTTGTTGGTTTGGTTTATCGTCATATCACACCTCTCCGCTATTTTGGAGTTTTGAGCTTGCTTTTGTTTTGTATTCTGTTTTGCTTTGGTTTCAAAACTCTTTGATGTTGACTCATGACCACTTTTGACTTAAGTGGATTATATACATTTACTCAGATATTTACTATATTATGTTGTGCTGTGATTTATATGTACTTGAAAGGTCTTGAGAATGGGACAACCGAGTCTCATTCTGGCCAGTCAGGCATGCCTATGTTGGGTCTTGACAAAGTGATATTAGAGCTAATGATTAAAGGTTTTGAGTAGGATTAGAGACTGATGAGTTCTGTGATAATTCCCAAACCCAGGCGGGAGTTGTGCCAGAAGTCATTAGTAACTAACCCAGTTTTGTTTCAAAGTAAGTTGTTGAAAAAGGGAGAGTTCTCATATGACAATAATAAGTAGCAATATGAGATGGATAGCATCTTATTTGGTGGGGTTTGTGTGAGGAATTAGTTCAGTTCTGCGTTTAAGTCATGAATTTTGTGATCAACTTACTGTGATTTGTTTGAAATTGGTTCTAAAAGGAGTGAATGTTGTTAATGTGTGATGGTTGATTTTGTGTGCTTCATATATACCTGTGTTATCACCAAAAAATAATTTTTGTGACAGGAACATCGAGTTAGTGTGAGTTGAATTAGTGGGTAGCTATTCACGACAATAACCATGAGTTAGGGATAGTTGAATTAGTGGGAGGTTATATTCCATGAAGTTAGTGGGTAGTTACTGTTGTTGGCCATTATCAATTGTGACAAAGTGGCTAATAGGGGTAGTTTTAGGCTTATAAATACTTGTTGTATATTGTTCATATAAACACACTCAATCAATAACACAAGTCTTTATATTTATTTCTACTTTATCGTTTTCTCTTTATTGCTTTCTTTTATCTCTTTCATGGAACCTTAGTTTTATAGTTCACTTTCTACACTAGACGCTTTTTGGAGTAGTCTAGGAACCCGCAGCTGAGAAACAGAGTCCCTTTCTCAGTGTAATCGCCTGAATACAAAGGGGAATCAACTATGCTGATTAGCTGACCAAATGGCTAAACACCAAATTTCGCACGACGATAACAATGGCACGCCCAGTGGGATCATGAAGGTGAACATATTGTTTACAATTGAAGTACCACAACAAGAGCAACCACATGTTCAGGAAGAACCTTTACCACAGGTTCAGTCGAACTCTATTCAGGCAAGACCTTTACCACAGGTTCAGCCGAATACGTTTGCTACTACTAACCCAGGGGGCAAATAGTGGCGAATGATATTGTTAGTAATGCAGTAAAACAGATTGGAATTTTGTGTGTTATGCCAAATGTTTCAGCTTATGGCACGACTCTACAGGCCACCAATCAAGGACCTGCTGTTTATCAAGCTCTGGGCACTGGAGGAATTTGGATAAAGCTACCTGGTGATTATATGGGGGAGCAGCCATGGAATACTATCCCTCCTACCTGGGCTAATCAACCAATCTATCGGCTAACTCCAGAACGGTCACCTTATGTTCAGATAGGTTCAATTCCTCCTCGAGGAATTTTGTATAGGGCACCTGATGATTATGTTAGGGGGCAGCAATGGAATCCAGTTCCACCTACCTCATCTAATCAATCGGTTGTCAGCAGGACTCAATATACTAATCTTGGTGATTAGGCAGCTAATATCATGGCAACCTACATCTTGAGGAAAATGTTGTCGAAGAGGCTTTGAAGGATGAAAGATCCAAGTTAGTTGACAAAGGTGTAATTGAAATGACGGCTGATACAGATTTATTCCTAGCTACATTCTCTTATATGGTTTTAGTGTTTGGCTTACCATTTCAAAGGGTAAATGGAAATAGCTGATGCATAAGAAATGGGAACAGAAGAGCATCTAAATTGAATAAAGACAAAGTGGACGGACGTTTAGCTGTGCCAAATCGGCAACATAAGACTACTATTTGCAAACCCAATGTCTTAATAATGTTGGAGTCTCCTAAATCAGTTGGATCATATGAAGCTGGGGGGGCATTTAGCAGTGTTATTCTGACATTGTAGGTCTATTATCTGCTAACCTAGTTTTTCCAGAAGATTAAGTGTCTATATGCAGCAGGGCCATATTAGCCGAGATTCAGGGCAACAAGCAAAAGGAATTTCGGCTGACATAATACATCTTTCAGCTTTCTTTTATTGTCGTTAGCTAAAAGATGCAGGGGGACATATGTTATCACCAAAAAATAATTCTTATGATAGGAACATGGAGTTAGAGGGAGTTGAATTAGTGGGTAGTTATTCATGACAATAACCATGAGTTAGTGAGAGTTGAATTAGTGGGAGGTTATATTCCATGAAGTTAGTGGGTAGTTACTGTTGTTGGCCATTATCAATTGTGACAAAATGGCTAATAGAGGTAGTTTTAGGCCTATAAATACTTGTTGTATATTATTCATATGAACACACTCAATCAATAACACAAGTCTTTATATTTATTTCTACTTTATTGTTTACTCTTTATTGCTTTCTTTTATCTCTTTCATGTAACCTTAGTTTCATAGTTCACTTTCTACACTAGATGCTCTTTGGAGTAGTCTAGGAACCCGCAGCTGAGAAACAGAGTCCCTTTCTCAGCGTAATCGCCTGAACACAAAGGGGAATCAACTGTACGGATTAGCCGACTAAACGGCTAAACACCAAATTTCGCACGACGACAACAACCTGTAAATGTTGTGTTTCGTGCGTAATGTTCCTGAAATCTTTATATGAAAAACTGAAATCTTTATAACAAGATGGGCCGCTGATAATCTTTCAAATCTTTTTGAATTTTTGTTTTCTAGGAAACAGATATGATAAGAAAATGGAACATTATTTAATTTGGAAATACTAAATAATGGTAAATGGTGCATGTATGTTGAGTTCCTAAGTGGCCTTGTTGGGATTGGTTGTAAGGCCAAATCCAAAAGGGAAGAGGGGGTCATAATGAGAATCTCCCACATTCATTGGTAACTGATCAACTGTCTTGAACCAGGTCCTTGGAAGCTTGCCAGTGAAACCATAATCACCAAATAAGACATCAGCCACACCTTGTCCCTCAGAACCTGGAAGCCAAGCAGCAACAAGGGCCTCAATTATGTCAAGATATGGCTGTATAACCACAGGACGACCAGAGATGAGCACAACAACACATTTGACACCTCCACAGACATTATTTATGGTGCTTGGCCCAGGATCAGCGATTGTCAAATTCAAGCTATCACCATTTATTTCTGCATATGGGTGCTCTCCTACTACCACAATGGCATAAGAAAAATCATTAGACTTGACAAAGTCTAAATCAGGGTTCTCCTTATAAACTACCTCGGTGTCTTTGTGAACAGTGTTTTTGATAGCAGTGAGAATTGTTGTACCTGTAAATCAGAATGTTGTTAATACCAGAGCAATTTCAGTACAAGATAATAATACACAATGAAGAACCAATTTATACCACTAGTAACATTGTTGCCACTAACTCCTTGCCATTCAATTGTCCAACCACCACACTGATAGCCTAGATTATCAGCATGGCTTCCAGCAACAAGTATTTTTGAAGCCTTTTTAGGAAGTGGGAGCAATGGCTTATCAGTAGCTTCACCATTCTTTAGAAGGACCAATGATCTCCTCACAGCTTCCCTAGCTAATTCTCTATGTTCCTGTCAAGTGATAGTGCTAGTTTAGTTCATCAACAAGGTACAAAATAGTGGTAAGAAATGTATTTTTACATGATTAATTAACTAACCTGACTCCCTAGCTGGTTATCTAGGCTATCATCAGCCAATGGATTCTCAAAAAGACCCATCACAAACTTGACCCGCAAAATTCTCTTCACTGCATCATCAATTCGACTCATGGGTATGTTATTGTTTTTCACCTGTAAGGTTAGGCCATCTATGAATTCTGTGTAGTTATAGGGCACCATTATCTGCAGCATTACCGGAGTAAGTATTAGAAGATGACATGTGCTATGAAGAAAATCATATAAGGCATATAATTAACAAACTTGAAATTAAAACTCATGTTTTACCATATCAATTCCAGCAGTGATTCCAGCATGAATGGAATATGAGTAGTTAGCATGAGGAGGGGAAGTAATCCTGTCAATTCCCTGCCAATCTGATATGACAAAACCCTGCAAGAAAGCAAAGGATTTTAGGCCTCAGTTAATGTGATAATTCATAGTTCTGAATTCAAAGGTCATGATGAGGTGAGTATTACCCTGAAACGGAGTGTGTTCTTAAGAAAGCCAGTGATTAAGTCACGGTTAGCGTGCATCTTTACTCCATTCCAGCTTGAGTAAGAGATCATGACGGTTGCCACACCCTTAATGATTGAGTTATAGTAGCCAGGCATGTGAATGCTAAGCAACCCGTGTGAATTTATCACTGTGTTGTTCTCATCGATTCCTTTAGTTGTTCCACCATCACCAACGTAATGCTTAGCACAAGCTGCAACTTTCTTTCTGCGCAAACAAACGCCAGGACATCATACATCAACACCGAGACAAATTGCATCATCTTTGATGCCTTAAAATGTTAAAAATCAGTTCTATGTAGACAATAGCGCTTGGAAAATCAAGAGCAAGTGTTACTAAAGTAAAATTTAATGACAAGTTCTACTACATAGCCATTAAAAACTGAAAATGGGTGGTGTAGGATAGATCCAAAATATCAATAATAATGAGATGAAAAGGAAAAGCTATGACATTTAATAAATTTATAGGACCAACACTCATCAGTTATTAGATTTTGAAATAAGGACATCAAAATAAATTATGTCCAGCAGCAGCAAAAATTCTTACTTTCCAGCAACAAATGGAACACCCTTGCGTGAGTTTGCAGGAATGTCACCTTGCAGTCCTGGAATAATCTCAGTCATGGCTTGAACAATTTTAGGATCTTCACTGTAACTTTCATAGCACCGGCCCCACCTTGGATCTCTACAAACCTATACAAACAGAAATGTTATATAGTAACTTAGTAAGAGTTATTGAACTTAAGAGTCCCTTTGTATGACAGCAAGAGAAATTTGAACTTTCTCAATTACCGCTATACATGGTGCAAAGACATATGGAATTCCAGTTGCTCTAACTTCAAGAGCAGTTGCCTCTCCAATCTTCTTCACAAGTTCAGGGTCCCTGTATGTTCGGAGGCACATTTCATCATGAACAAACAGAAACATAGTAACATACTAAAACATTAAATCCATGATGCAAATAGAAGAATGGAGGATAGCAAAACATGAAATTCTTAACCAAAACACTAGCAGATTTGCTGTCTTCCCTCCTAAGTGGGGGATTTAAGAATAACCCCGGTAAATGCATAGTTAGGGGCTTTTCGAAGAACTTATCTTCTAGATAGCTTATTTGAGTTAATCTTATCATATAAGCACTTAAGCTGGTGTTTGAAATAGCATACAAAAATAGCTTATGACTTTTAAGCCTATTTTAATAAACTTATCAAATAAACGCTTATTAAATAAATGTTTAATTAAGTTATTTATCCAAATGTTCCCTTAATTTTCGTTCAATCAATTGCAAGTTTACAAGCACTGTAGGGCTATAAATATAGAAGAGGAATAATTAGCTGGAGAAAGGGCAAGAAGAATTCACAACATTCAACTGAGTATATATCGTCATTCCTCTTTAATTAACTTTTTTTTATTAAGATGTCATTTACTAAATAGATAATAATTTAATACATTTACTAATTATTAAAAGACAGTTTAAGAAATAAAAATTGAATTAAACAAGATTTAGCAATAAACATTACCTTTAATTAAACATTAAATATTTTGACCCTATGATATGTACATTTAACTAAATCAGTAGTACTTTTTACAAATTAACATAGACTAATGTGTCCCGTTTTGGGTCCGAGCTACCAAGCGCATCTTAATCCAACGTCAGTTACCACAACAGTAAAGTCACGATGATTAAATTGTTAATTAATAAACATTAATTGGATGTCATAGCTTATACACCTAAATAACAGGGGCTTTAATTTTCATACCCTTTTTCCAATTTCATACCCCCTTTAACCCACTAAAATTACCAACTCACCCTTCGTTGCAAGTTTTTCATGCGTATTTTTTTTTCTGGTTCGCGATTGCTCCCGTATGAAACCACACGGAGGTGTAAATGATTACACTCCCGTGTGGTAGCATACGGTTGTGTAAAGTTATATAAATAGGCAATCGTATACAATCACACGGTAGTTGATGCTCATAAATAGCCCACCGTATATAATCATACGGTAGCTTTGTTTAAATAAATAAATTACGGTATACTTCCATACGGTACGTATATTTTGGAAGAAAAATATACTACTGTATGGAATTATATGGTTGTATATCAAATTTATCCACACGTATGATTCCATACGGTAGTCTATACAACAAATTTTGGTACACTACCGTATGATATCATACAGTTGGCTAAAACATCAACCTACCATATAATTCCATATGGTGGCGTTACAGAATTTTTAATACATTATGAAAACTATATTTAAAAATTTTGTATTAAAAATTTTGTAACGCCATCGTATGGAATCATATGGTAGGTTGATGTTTTAGCCAACCGTATCATACTATACGGTAGTATACCAAAATTTGTGGTATAGACTACCGTATGAAATCATAAATGTGGATAAATTTGATAGACAACCGTATGATCCCATACGGTAGTATATTTTTCTTCCAAAATATACGTACCGTATGGAAGCATACGGTAGTTTATTTATTTAAATAAAGCTACCATATAGTTGTATACAGTGGGCTATTTATGAGCATCAACTACCGTATGATTGCATACGGTTGCCTATTTATATAACTTTACACAACCGTTTGGTCATATATGGTTGTTTGTTTACTTAAACTATCGTATGGCTATACACGGTAGTGTAGTAAACAAGCTCCCGTGTAATTATATACGGTAGCTTAAGCTTTTAAACAAACTACCGCATAATCAACTACGATAGTCTATTTATTTAAACAAACTACGGTATATCTCTATACGGTTGTTTATTTGTTTAAACTACCGTATATAGTCAAACGGGAAAACGCGATAGGGGAAGGATAGTTTTGGATTTTTAAAAAATTGAGGGTATGAAAATTAATTTTGTGGGTATGAAAATTAAAGCACAATAACAGATGGCACTTGATACTCCTGGCCCATTGATTACGAGCAAGGAGCTTTGAGCTCAAGCCCAATGTGACCCATCTATGTGGATTCCTTTTCCCTACCTTTATTTTATTATTATTCTTTTTTAGTTAAAGATTGAAATGTCTTTTTGTATTGTAGGTGCCCCACTTCGCTTCCAACTGTGGATCGCCATTACTGACTAACGCGAAGCCCGCTGACAGCCTCCCAGAACCAACATTGGTGCGGAGGACGGTTTGTTCTGTTTTGTAACGTATAACACACCGTGCATTGGTAAGAGAATCTCACTTTGTCCACTTGTAATTGATAATTTGGTTTGGTTCCATCCCCAACACATGTATGTTAAAGTAACACCTTAAGAAGTCTTTGTCGTAAGGATTCATTTTGTTTTTTAAGTTTGTATACAAATCAACTAACTATACCAGTTTCTGGTGATATTAGAAAGTTTAACATTAGGAAAAACCTTTGATAGTATCAAGCATAGTAGTACAGGAAATCTTCAGTTCCCAATATAGAAGCATAACGATAATTTACCTGGTAGCTCCTAGCCCAACGTTGTGAGGAAAAATTGTTGCTTTATAGACACTGTTATGGCCATGAACAGCATCAATCCCATAAATCATTGGAATTCCCAACCTGGTGGATAAAGCACCATTTTGAAAATCATTCACCATGTTAATCCAATCCTTTGCAGAAGCTTGTTTTTTCGAAACAGTTCCTCCCCCACTTAGCACACTCCCTATAAAAGAAATTTCAATTTATATAAACATGTACACCAACAACTAAATCTGGGGTCGGCTGTACATAGATTAGAGGACACCATAATGTCCTATGTAAATCATATTGATAGATAAATCATTTAAATTTAAATTTTTCTTAATAGTATATATATATATTCCCCTTATTTGGCATATGGTGTGGGCTAAGTTGCACCAGCACCAAATGAGGAGTATGGTGCTCCATAAAATTAATGTAACTTGAGCCAATTAAAATGTCATCTTGTCAGGACTTTTTGCACTTTGAAAATTTGACCAGTCAAATGTATATGTGTGGGTCAAATATATATAAAAATCTGTATTTACAATTTGGTTCCTATAATTTTCGTATTTGCACCTTTATTTTTAATTTTTTTTGTAATTAGGCTTGAGTGAATGTTTGTTGTTTTTTGCAGTTTTTTTGTTGACCAAGAGAAATGGGACTCAATAGCCAAATGAACGAGACAATAGCAGAGGCGGCTCCGGGACGACGAACGAAGGGACTGGCGACTGTTGGACGACGGTGCCTGCGAGCGTGCGGGTATGGACATACAGAGGCGGAGGTGGCTTGCTCACGCTGATCCACGACAATCTGATTTGTTTGCAATGGCGACACAGCGAGGGCGGTGCGATCGCTGGGATGGAGCATGAGGTGGTCGTCGACTGGTTAAGGTATGCGACACGGCCGGGATGCGATGGTGCTTCGCGGTGAAGATGTATTGTTGTACGTGGCAGTGGACTGGCGAGCTGCGCTTGCATCGGAGGTGCCTTCTACGTCCAGGGGTTGGCAGTGGTGCTACAACGGAGCATGGTAGAGGCACAGTGGAGGTTCAAAAGGCTGCTAAAGCAGATGGAACGACGACGATGGCTACCAATTTCGGCACAGAGCTGCGTCTGGTTATTTGAACATATTTGGGAGGAGAGAGCTTGAAATAGAGAAGAAGAAAATAGAAAGAAAGAGAGGAAATTGTGAGAAAAATGAATGGTCAGGTGATGTGAGTAAAGAGAAAAAATGGAAGATATAGAAAGAGGAAAAAAAAAAAAAAGCTCTCTAGCTCTCCTTCTCAATGCGTAAAACCGACCTTTTCAAAAGATTAAAATTTTACTAAGTATGTTTTTAGTTAGATGTATACCATATAGGTCCATTATGTAATTACAACATTTCTTGTATCTCTTTGACTGGGTCAAAATTTCAAACAAAATTGATGTTGACATGTAACAATCCCATTGGTCCACGTCAAACAAACTTTATGGTGCATGGTGCACCATTTTTTTTGCTGGTGCACCATAGCCTTCACCTTGCCATATATGTTTGTTTTTAACCAAAGAAAAACAAAGGTGAAACAATACCAATGAAGTGCTTCTTAATCACATCAGCAGAAGCAACAGTGCGATCAATCTGCACCATTTGGCCAATTTTCTCTTCCAATGTCATCCTGTTAATGAGATCCTTGATTCGAGCATTCAATGGCTGTTTTGGGTCTTTATATTTCAAGTACTCTGCCTCCGTCATGACTATCCAACAGTGTACAAGCAGAAGCCCCACCAGGAAGATAGGAACTTTGGCCATTTCTTCACCTCAGCACAACTTCACTATGAGAACGGAGAACAAGGGTCAGGTTACAGTTGTAATGATGACTCAAGTTGTGATACAAAAACAATAAACCAGATCAGGAAATAGCAGGATCCAAATGGAAAATTCTAGAGAAGACAGGAACATAGGCATAAAAGTAGCAATCATGCAAATCTTCAATCCCAAAACAGATGAGGCAGACAGAAACAAACAACCTTATCAAACCATGTCATTCATCAACCTAAACAACTACACTCATTTTGAAAATGAAAACTAGATAGGACGATTCATCAAACAGTAAAAGGAGCATTTCAGAATTACTCATTAACTATAGTGGAAGACAAAAAAAGATAAAAAAAAAAGAGAAGGAAATATTCCTACCAAGTTACTAGTCTTTGTTAGATCCTAGGAGGAGCTCCGAGACTCCCGTGAGAGAGTGATTTCTTTCCCAAGAATGCCAAGTTGATATGCACGAGTTTGGAAATATATGCAGAGTCCTTGATCTATATAAAGATAGAAAAGTCTCTCGCGTGGTTTGGTTTCACATTAGGAAAGTCTCTCTGCATATACTTGCAATTAATGCATTTCAAGTAATGCATTTCAAGTAATGTTTACGTGAATAAGTGGGCAAGTGTGTTTTTAGTTTACTTTTTTTTTTTTTTTTTTTGAATTCCAGACTAACTAGTGCCGCTGCTGTTTGATTTTTATTTACTCTTACGTTTTTTTGTTTATTTTTAGTTCAATTTTGTCAATTATTTTATTGTGTAACCCGACATGATCCAACCCGAATGTAGTCGGGTTGGGTCGGGTCAGTTCGGGTTACCCAAAAAAGTCATAAAAAATGAACCGACCCGAACACTTTTACTCGATTCGGGTCCAATTTTCCTCCCAATCCGATCCGATATCATCCTTACTATCTGGTCTTAGTTAAGAAAAAGAATAGAAAAATTTTCTTAGAAATTATTATATTTAATATTTGAAAAAATGATATACTTAAAGGCTTAAAACATCCAAAGTGGTGGTAGTTGTTGTTGTATATTTGATCTTGTTTCAAAAAAATTATTATTAGCATTTAAATATTTTATTAGCATTTAAAATTATTGATTTCTGTTTAAAGATTTTTTTCGCTGGTTATTCCAAATTCAAATGCAAGTCTTTAATTGTTTTAAATTCTGGTAGAATCCTTTTCAAATTTATAATTTAATTTGATTTCAATCAAATTATTTTAAGCAGGTGGTTGATGTGTTAATAATTGGCAGGTTTTTCAATGGCTTTCAATGTGGTTTTATTGACCAGGTGAATTTGGAAAGTAAACCTACCGCGAGGATTTGATTCTATTTGCTATCATATTCTTTTTGAAAGAAAACGTACAGGGCATTCTAAATTTTGATGATTGTCAGGTCGTGTACGTTAGTACAATTTCCAATGGATGGGTTTGTCCTTTTTAAAAGGCCATATACGAGAATTGTTTCAACTACTACACATTTTTTTTTTCTTTTTACAAAAATATGCTTCATCTTTTTGGGTTAAACAATTTCTTCTTATCCCGTTGTTCTGAAACCTCGGTTCACTTTGAGAGGATTTGTTAAATCCTGGGGGTTTTCGTCCTAGACAAATAAATCCTTGAGGACAGTGTGCTCCACAGGTCTCAGCCTTTTTAGGTTACTGCTCTTTCACACAGGTTCGTGACTGTAGCGTTGCTCGCCAACAGTTCGCCAACAATCTCAAAGATTTAAATGGCCAACAATGCTGTGAATGACGTTCCACCTCCAAACAATGGTGTGCCTGCAGTAGTCCCCATTGTTGTCCCTCCACTAGTCGCCTAAGCAAAGCCCTTGCCTGATATTTCGAAAATTGAAGTCTTTGGTGGACAAAACTTCTGTAGATGGCAAGAAAGAGTCAATTCCATTCTTAAACATGCATGGAGTTGAATGGGCTCTCACCGATTCTAAACTTTCATCCTTTGCTGATCCGAAAAAGATGGACGATTGGACCTACGCTAACAAGGTATGCTATCATACTATTATTAGCACTCATTCTAATGATTGTTCGATGTCTACTGCTCCTACAGAGACGCAAAGGAGATATGTGAGTCAATGATAGTCAAATACACTGCTGAGGACGCTAGAAAACAGAAGTTTGTGATCGAAAATTTCTATAGGTGGGAGATGACAGATGACAAGGATATCAAGGTTCAGATCAAAGCTGCTAGAAGATATTAATTAAGGCTGAGAACATCAACCTACAAGACGAGTTTGCAGTTGCAGCATGTCTCCTTATCGAAAAATTGCCTGAAACTTGGAAGGACTACAAATAACACTTATACATAAGTATAAGAAACTATCACTTCAAGAATTGATCACACACATCATCATTGAATACACCAACAAGAAAGAGGTTAAGGTTGCAAAGGCAAAGATTTTAGCTTCCAGGGCAAATTTGGTCCAAACCAAGTCTCATAAAAATAGGTACAATAATAAACCTGATCACTTAAAAGGACACGTGAATGAAACGAATTCACATCGGAATGAGGGGAATCCTGAGACTATGCAGTATGAGATTACATAGTTAAGGAAGACTTAATGGAATTAAATAATACTACCTATATCAACAAGATGCATCTTATTTTCGGGAGCCTGACATTTAAGAAATCCAAAGTTAAGCGTGCTTGACTTAGAGCACTTGTGGGATGGATGACCTTCTGGGAAGTTTCACAGAAAACATGTGAGTGAGGACAAAGCACGCTAAAAAGACCCGTGTTGGTTTGTGGGAAAAGTCGGCAATCATGAAAGCAGTCCAGGCCTTTAGAATTGTTGCGGTGATTTCTTAAGTTAACATTGTGACCAATGTGAACAAGTGGGTGGTAGACTCTGGGGCTACCAGACATATTTGTGCAAACAGAAATGTCTTTTCCTTTTACACTTCTGTAGGGGATGGAGAAAAACATGTTTATCTTGGAGATTCTCGAACTGCTACATTTTCGAGAAAAAGGATAGTTCTTGTATAGCTCACATCTTGAAAAACCTTGGCTCTAAGTGAAGTGCTCCATGTGCCTAGTATTAGGGCAACTTTGATTTCGGTAGCACTATCGGGAAACGTTGGGGTTAAAGAGTCATTTGAATCTGATAAGATTGTAATGACAAAGAACAATGTTTTTGTGGGAAAAGACTATTGTGATTAGGAACTCTTTGTACTTAATGTTTTCGATATTATTATCAATAAGAATGCATTTTCTTCTTACTTGATTGATTCTTATGATATGTGGCATGCTAGATTACGACATAATAATTTTTCTTATATTAAGAAATTGCAGTATCTTGGTATGATATCTGCAATAAGTGATAAAGAAATTAATAAATGTGATGTTTGTATTGAATCTAAATTAACCAAAAAATCATGTCACCCTGTACAACGTGAAACTAAATTACTAAATTTAATTCATACCAATCTAGGAGATATAAAACAAACCATGACTAGAGGAGGTAAAAGATATTACGTAACCTTTATAGATGATTTTTCTAGATATACTAAGGTCTACTTAATTAGAAATAAAGATGATGCCTTTGAAATTGTTTAGTTAATTAATTTTTAATTAATTCGTAGTCATAATCACTGTTCCTGTGGATTCGATCTTTTGTTACTTGACGATGAAACCGTACACTTGAGGATTTTATACATCACGTTTTTGGCATCGTTGTCAAGGATTGTGTTTTATTGATTATTGATTTAATTTTTAAATTGCTTTTCTAATTTTTTTTATTTTTTACATTTTTAATTTTTCTTCTTTTGCTCACTGCAGGTAACTTCTCTCTTTTACGCAAACAACCCGAAGTCTTAGAACTATTGTTGAGGCGGATCGAGAGATTGAAAGGCCTTTTCATAGAAGAAGAAGGCAACAAAGGCAAAGGGCAAGAGAAATTTTCGTACTCATTCCAATCATGGCTGAACAACCGGATAATAGACCACTGAAGGACTACGCAGCCCCAAATTGGTTTGCGATTCGGGATCGCTAGGCCAGCTATTGAGGCAAAGCACTTCACCATACTGCCTACCTTACTCGCCATGATAAGTCAAAACCAGTTTGGAGGTTTACCTTTAGAGGACTCGAACAATCATGTGGAGATGTTCTTGAAATTCTGTGACACTCTCATAATCGAAGGCACTTCGGTCAATGTTATTCACCTTTGGTTTTTCCTGTCCTCCTTGAGAGATAAAGAGAGAGCTTGATTGAAGTCAGTGTATCCTGATTCATTGACGACTTGGGACCAATTGGAGCTGGCATTCCTGAATAAATTCGTTCCCCCTTCCAAGACTGTTGACCTCCAAACTCAGGTCATAAGCTTCATCCAAAAAGAGGGTGAATCATTGTTGGAAGCTTGGGATTGCTACAAAGGACTACTAGAGGCTTGCCCACATCATGGGCTGGAGACGTGGTTGCTAGTCCACACCCTCTACAATGAACTAGAATATCCATCGAAGGTATCTCTTGATTCCGCAGTTGGTAAAGCATTGATGAATAGATCACTCACTGATGCATTCAACATTATTGAGAGCATAACCGCCAACCATCACCAATGGGCTAATGAAAGAGGTAATAACCCGAGAAAACTCTTCTGAGGTAAGTTTGATGTAGATGGTGTGGATTTAATTATGGCTAAATTTAAAACCTTAAACAAGCGCTTTGATAAACTTGAAAAGGCTAGTGTGAATGCAATAGGTGCTTCTAACATATTTTGTGAGATTTGTGGAGTGCAGGGACACAAAGGTGTGGAATATCAAGGCGCACCATTGGAGCAAGTGAACTCATGCCATAACTTCTATTACACCAACCGAAATGGGTGCAATGATCCATATGCACTAACTTACAACCCCAGATGGAGGTCTCATCCCAACTTCTCTTTATCAGAACACCCAACCACCACCAAGATGACCAAGGTAATATAAAATCCACTTCGGGATTCCCTCAGGTACAAAAGTCTAAACTTGAGTCTCTTTTAGAAAGCTTTGTTGAAACTCAAACTAAACAAAATGAGGAGTTTAGACAACATGGTAGGGTTATGAGTGATGCTATTAAGGAGATAACATCTAAGGTAGACAACTTAGCTATTGATAATAAGATGTTAGAAACTCAAATTGACCAACAAGCTAGTTCTTCAACTAGGACTCAAGGTAGGTTCCCAGGACAACCCGAGGTCCATCCCAATGACCATTGTAATGCGATATACTTGAAGGATGATATGCATCTAGAGGACCCAAATGTTATTGAAATGATTGATAAGGACAAGGGGTACGTGGATATGATTGAATATAGAGAAATGTTGTCTAATTATGTCCTTCCAAAAACCTTACCAACTCCTAGTTCCCTTCCCTCAAAGGTTAGCTAAGATGAAGCAAGTAGAATATGAAACTGTGGCCTTAACTGAGGAGTGCGGCGATTAGATTGAAAATAAATTGCCTCCTAAAATAAAAGATCAGGTAGTTTATCTATTCCTTGCTTGATTGGTGATGTTCATGTTAATCATGCTTTATGTGACTTAGGGGCTAGTGCAAGTCCGATGCCATTATCTGCTTTTGAGAGGTTGGGCATATGTGAGTTGAGACCATCTAAGGTATCTTTGCAATTTGTTAAACAACCTCTAGGAATTCTAGAGAATATCCCCATCTAGGTTGGGAATTTCTCATTCCGGTTGATTTCATGGTGTTAGACATGAAAGGGAATTCACAATTCCCCAACATTCTAGGAAGGCCATTCTTGGCCACTGCTGGAGCCATTATAGAGGTTAAACATGTGAAGCTTTCTTTGAATGTTGGGAAAGAAAGGGTAGATTTCAATTTGACTGACTCTTATAAACACCTTCTTTTGAGAATTCTCTATGCAGGATTGATTCATTGCCTCCGGTTGAGAAAGAGGTGCCTAGCTCAGATGCCCTTCCAAAATTTTGCCTAGTCAATGGTACCTTAGATGATGATGAGAATGGGGTTGCTGGAAATGAGAATTTAAAGCTTTCACCTGAAAAGGACAAGGCCATGAAAATTTAGCTGAAAAGAGCCAAATGGAAGCCTATAACATCCTAAAACTCCAATATAACTATTTTAATAAAAAAAATTAAGCTATTATGAGATTTATTGTAGAAAATTGTTAGTACAAAAATTTATTTGAAATGGTTTAGTAATTAAAAAAATAGAAATAAATCGCAAAATATCAACAATTCACGGGCAGCACCTACAGTTTAGAAATCTTTGCAAGGACCTCTTGAATATAATAGTTAATTTGAAGGATTTTTTTTTAAAAAAAAAAAATACAAAAGCTGGTAAGTTCTCAATCAATATGAATAAGCCCACATAGTTAGTTTACAATTGGATGTAGCTGTTGTATAAAAGGGGGATCAAAGGGTTTTATTTCCAAAACAAAATTGAAGGACTACACTATTTAGTAGCACTGTCAACGAAGGAGAGAGAACCGTAATGCAGCGTTAGAACGTACCGAAGAGTGCATAGTACGCTCGGGTTGTCTTAGATATTTTTTTGAAATTTTTGGAGGTCTACAAAAGGTAAGTAAAATACCATCTTTTTCACACCTCCATGGTATTTTGAAAAGAGGTTTTGGGTTCTGAAAACTAATAATGTTATTTTGGGAGATTAATTGGTAAATATTGGGGTTTTCTATGTTAGGGTTCAAGAATGCTAAATTGAATTGGGTTTTTTACATTGAATGATAAATTTATGTGTTATTGATTGTCAGATTTGTATGATTACATGCTTTAAGACTTGTGTGGTGGTTTGAAATTAATATGTGTATGTTATATGTGACTTGGAATGCCTATGTGTTATTTTGGCATAAGATATATCATTATTATTAATGCGTGGAGCTTGTTAGCATGTTTGAGATCATTGTAAATGACTATATGATGATGTCTGGATAATATAATGGATTTTTGTGATGTATGTTGGTAATTAATGTTTATATCGATGTATGAGTACCCTATGTAATGGGTACGTTTGTTTGAGATACCTCCATCGAGGCGATGGCAAAGGGCCTAACTCGTAGCGATGGCAAATTGGCCTAATGCGAGGCAATGGCAAATGGCCTAACTCATGGAAAAGGTAATGTGAAAACATTGCATGGTTAGATACCTCCTTCGAGGCGATAACAAAAGGCCTAACTCGTAGCGCTAGCAGATTGGCTTAATGTGAGGAAATGACAAATGACCTAATTTATGGAGAAGGCAATGTGAAGACATTGCATGGCCTAACTTAGGGAGAAGGTAACGTGAGGCGTTGGCAAATGGCCTAACTTAGGGAGAAGGTAATGTGGGGCATTGCAAGGTTATCGGAATCTCCTTCGTAGAGATGGCAAAGGGCCTAACTCGTAGTGATGACATATTGGCCTAATGCGAGGCAATGGCGAAGGGCCTCCTACATGGAGAAGGCAATGAGATGTTATTGCATTCATATGTTTGGGCTGCTGATGTTATTGTATGTGCTATGACTTATTTATGTTATTATTGAAAATAATTTGATATTATATTATTTTGAAATTGGTGGTCGGTGGACTACTATGGTTATTTTTCCAGTTACCGCGCCGACTGAAAGCAACATCTTTTTGAAAATATTTCAGAACTGTGTTTGCTTACTGGTATTATAAATCTCATTAGTGGTCTTGTCTTTCAGAGCTCACAAGTGATGCTAGAGATGACGCAACGACTTGAGAAAATCTTGGAGTCTTGAAGACCTTAGTATTAGTGATGTTTTATTTTATTTGTGGTGTTTTAGTTGCCCATGTTTTGAGGCTAAAACTTTTATTAAAGATTTGTTTTTTTAAATAACTTGAAGAGTTTTTATTTAATAAATTGAAATTTTTAATTTATCTTAGTTTCTAATGCTACGAATGGATAATTACTTTATTTAATTATCTATTTCTATGTAATATCGCAAGACGTTGCAAATGGTATCAAAGTGGACCTCTCCTAGTACGATGTGGTTCCGGGACGAACCAGGTGGAAGCTGGTGGGCATGTCACACCTGAGGCTGACGAGGGCGGGGAGTGGTCGCCGGTGCATGATGCACCGATAAGGAGCGGCTCGTTGCAGACTTCTAGGCAAAGGGACACATGAATGAACCGAATTCACATCGAAATGAGATGGATCCAGAAACCGTGCAGGTATGGGACTGCATAGTTAAGGAAGGCTTAAAGGAATTGATTGGTGCTACATGTACCAACAAGATGCATCTTCTTTTCGGGAGCCCAGACAATAAGAACTCTATAGTTAAACGTGCTTGACTTGGAGTACTTGTAGGATGAGTGACCTTCTGGGAAGTTTCCCAGAAAGCGAGTGAGTGATGACAAAGCACACTGAAAAGACTCGTGTTGGTTTATGGGGATAGTCGATAATCCTGAAAGCAATCCAGGCCTTTACAAATGGTATCAGAGCAGTTCAATCCTAAATTGGGCTGTGGTAGTGGGTCTTTAAAAACAAAAATTGGGCACATAGGACTGTTTGTTGTGTGTTGTCATGAATTCTGCATACTATGCTTTGTGATATTGAGCCTGGCCAACTCAATGTTTCATTGGTAGTGAGCAGATTTATGGCTTTTGAAAGACGGAGGTTCTCCGCCAGATGTGGTTGATCAAAGTTTACGAATTGGAACGTGAGCTTCAATGAGAAAGACATGGTCGCGATGTCAAGATGCGCAGAAGAAGGGCACCTTGAGTCAGGTACGCAATATCGTTTAACCCTTGGTTATTGGTTTGCTTGTTGATATAAGCTGTACTATCCCAAATTTCCTAATTGGATAAATAACATTACCCAATAAATAGAAGGAGACTATCTTTGAGGGAAAAGTGTTTTAACGGTGGTTAAGAATAAATGTTTTTGATTTATGAAGGAAGAAATATTTAGAATTAAGGTAGGGGTGTATTAAGTAGTTGAAGGGAGTGTAAAGAGTAAGTTGGGTTATATTATTAAAAAGAAAAGAAAAAAGAAAATAAAATAAAATAAAATAAAAAGAATAGAAAGGGATAAGAAGAATGGGGAAATGTGAGAGAGGGAAGAAAAAACAGAAAAGAAGAAAAGAAAGAGAAGGCAAAAGGAAGAGAGAAAAAGAGAAAGAGGAGAAGGGGAAGAAGATGAAGCTCCATGGGAGAAGAAGAGGAAAAGGAAAGAAATAGGACTTCAATGGAGCAAGGAGATGAAGAGCTAGGTTTTCAACCATGGAGAATGATGAAGAGAAGAGTGGAAGATTTTCCTTTGGAGAGATTGAAGTCCAGAGAGAAAGTTAGGATTTTGGAGTAGAGAGAAAATAGAGCAAGGTGAAGCTTAGTATCATCGACCCACTCTATTCCTTGTGTTCCTACACTCCTAATCTTGTTTGACGTGAGTTTTTTTAATCATATAGCTTGGTAACCATAAATCGAAGCATAGGATCTACTTGTTGGTATGTTATAATCTGTTTCTATTGATTGCACGTGAACGGTTTGTGGAATGTCCTAGATCAATGTTTAAAGTAGGATTTGATATGTTATAATATGTTTTATTGATTGCATGTGAACTTTTTATGAAAAGTCCTAGACGAATGTTTGAGGTAGGATTACATCAGAGAAGTGGGTAACTATAAATCCCACCCTAAGACTAAGTTTCCTATACATTTCATGAATAGATGATGTTGCTGTCCATAAACCCGTATAAACATAGGTTCAGTGTTTTGCTTACAACTAATTCCATAGAACCCAGTTTGGAGTGAACTTTATTTTGTTGGAAACTAGACTCGATTTTCTACAGTTTAGGCATTGATTTCTTTGTTTTTTAATGAATATTGATGAATAAAAACCTGTTACAAGTCAGAGGACAGTTGCTGTCCTGTTTTTCGTATGCAGTAGCTTGTTGGCTAAAACTGTACTTTTATAGAAGATGGCTAAAAACTGCAGGAATTCTGCATATGTTGCTGGTGAAATTTCTTTTTACTTACTTGTTTGAGGGCTGCATTGGTTGAGTTAATTCAATTATGCAGTAGAATGATAGATACGTAAATCATCACTTGACATCCAATAGCGGTAACCATCTTATGCCCGACATGATTCGAATTAAAATGGTTATCAAGGACATTTCAGATGTCAATCATAGAGTCCTTCCCGTTTGGAAGGCAATCATAGAGTCCTTCTAGTTTGGAAGGCAAGAAGGTAAGTGCAAAGCAAGTAGGATGCCGCTTGTGGTCATAGACGTATGATCTACCTTACATCATTGAGCTAGTCCCTCTTAAGTACCTTCACTACAAAAAAACAGCTCATTACCAACGGCCAAAAGCAGTCAGTAACAATAACGTTCTGACGGCTTTTCGACGGCCAAGTATCCGTCGGAAAGAGGGTCTTCGATAATTATTACCGATGATTTTTTTTGGCCGTGGGTATATATAATTTATTTTTTTAATTTATATTTTAATTGATTAATTAATTATTATTTAATTATATTTTATATTTATTAAAAAATTTATTTGTTATTAATTATTTACAAATATTGATTAAATAAATAGTACAAAATAAAATTAAAAATAACATTAAAAAATTTAAAATTATATTCAAATAATAAATAACATATGTTCTTACAATACATAGAAATATAAATAAAAAAAAAACTAATATGAAAATTTAATAATCCCTATCATAATGACGAGGAGACTGGATAAGATCATCGAAAGAGTCCTCATCATCGTCGGTCCTGGTGCGACCGGTTGGCTGATCTGGATGGGGGGCTGTTGCTACATTTGTTGTATGGTTTGTAGCATCTGCTTCATCCGACACTCACGCTCCTCGGCACGCCGCTCAGACTCAGCCAGTCTCCGCCTTAGCTCAGCAATCTCCTGATCAGTGTGGCGACTAGCTCCGGTGGATGCTGTGGCACTGATATCCAAGCGCGAAGATCCTTTCCGATAGTTACCAGAAAGGTCTCCTGCACTATAAAAATGACCCTTCTTCTTGCCGCCAACAACCTATGCCCAAACACACAGTGCAAGCCGCTGCACCTCCTCGGGCTCAAGTGGGGTAGAGGAAGAGGCTATTGCCTGAGGTATCCTCTCCTCGATCTCCTCCTATTATGCATAATCAAACAAATTAATCAAGACATTTATAATATATAACAAAACCATACATTTTAAAACGATAAATAAATGGGGCATTACCTGAGTGTGCCTAGAGCGCTCATCTACATGCTCGCCAGTACCCTTCCTGGTATGGGTGTGGCGGTGGAGCTCATTAATCTGCACTGGTCTCCTTCTGTCCCTAACCTGTACGTACACAAACATAAATTATAAGTAAACAATAATTAAAAAAACAATACGACTAATATATGTATTAAATAGGAATGAAGGCATGAATGTACCAGACGCTCAAAGTACTCCGCCTAGCAGATGGAACCTCCTGTGTGCAGGCTCCCACCCTTCTCTGATGCCTTATTTTTGTTTGCCCAGGCTGATTTTTTCTAGAAATTAGCAGTAGCCCAGTGGCGGCATAGGGCATCCGAGACTGCATCTCCCATCCATGAGGGTTGCTCGCCCCTCAAGCGAGCGTCCCTGAGCATATCGTATAGGCGATGGGAGGCCTCCATGTGAAAGTTCCTCTCGATCAATGCCTCATGCTCGACTCTCCAAGCAACTTTTGCCTGCATTAGAAAGACATAAATAGCAATTTATTATATTAATAATTTATATGAAATAATAAACCAAAACATATTAAGTAAATTGAAAATTACAACTTACTCTATAAGCGTCAAAAAAACTCCGCCTCTCATTGTCCTTGAGCTATCCCCATGTGAACCAAGGATAATGGAACATCGACTCAATAATAGCTATGATGTTCTTTGCAGCTACCTTCGAAGGAGGTAACCTTAACAGTAAAAGCATATGAATCAATATCAAGTAAAAACATGCAATTAAAATTGAATAAATTTATTTTATTAATTCTTACCTTTTACCTGATGGTCTAATGATAGGTCGACCATCGGCCATGACCTCAACCTCCTCCTCCTCCTCCTCCTGCTCCTCTGCATCCGCCTCTGAAGGTGAGGGTGTATACCCGAGACTATACTACTACTCCTGCTCCTGCTCCATAGCCTGATGAGCAGGTGACGATGCACCCACACCAGCTGAACTAGAAGCGTCCCGATGTGTATGTGTCTCAAACCCCGGGGTGGGAATCCTATCGATCCCGGATGCTGTGAATGGCTAGGTAAAACCGGTGTAGTAGGTGCAGCTGGTGGAGGCGGTGTTTCTTGCGGTGTACGTGGTCGTTATGTAGGTGCAGGCGAGCTTGATGGGAGTACAGACACCGCTGAGGCAAATGTCGAAGGGATAGACACAAAACCGTCTGCAACATCATGATAAATAATGCAAGGTGCCCTGGTCCGACGATGAGTCGAACGAGGAGCAGTGTCGACACCCTTACCCTTACCACTGTGTGGGTGGTATGGGTGGTGACGGATCACGTACTCCAGATGCCATGTGTCTATAGAGCAATTTAATGTTAAGATGAAATTATAAAATAATAAAATAATTATGAATAATCATCTAAGATAGAACAATAATTATCTAAGTTTTATTCAGAGTTTGACAAGTTACATGATTTAATTATAAAGGTTACATGAGCTTAAGTTTTATTCAGAATTTGACAAAAAGTCTCCATCATCTTCAAATCTAATTTCAACATTTTCTTCTCCTGAATCAATGACTTCGTCTTCTTCATCCAAATGCTCCTGAACTGATGACAAGTTATCAGTATCCACTTCTTCACCAGCAGCTTCCAAGTCCCATAAACCAACAATACGCTCAACTTCAATGTCTTTATTTACACGAGACATTTCATCCACTTGCTAAGGCACATCTTCCTGTTGATCATCAGCTTCATGAGCCTCATTCACTCCAAGAGCATCACCCACCATGTCCTGCATTGATGCAAATTGTTCACCATATCCCATATCTGTGCAACTGCTTGAACCACCCATGCAATTCCCATCAACCCCTAAATGAACATGTGGCACTTCTTCACCATGATCAATCCAAATCCAGTAATTCTCCTTAAACCCAACTTTATAAAAGTCTGTTTTCACCTCATCATTTCTCTTAATCCGTCGACATTGACATTTAAGGCACGGACATCTAATTCCCCCATCATTGATGAAACGTTGCTGTCGCTTCGCATGAGCAACAAACTCTTCAACCCCATATACAAAGGGTCGTTTCAGACCCCTTCTTCCCAGATATAACCTATCATACATCCAACTATAATTCAAAGGATAAAAATCCATCTTCTGCATGTTAAAAGAATGCAAAACGATTAAATTTGGACAACACGCCGACTTAGATATATCCAGATTCACTTTCTTTATTTGGTATGGTCCTATCCCATTCGAGAAGAAACTTTTTCAACACTCAATCCTAGTATTAATAGTTATTACCTAATTCACATGCCTTATATTTGACGAAATTTCGACAGCATTTCCCATTGGTCTCTAAGTACAATACTTGATCGCAATACCACGATCAAGTTTGCACCCAGAGAACAAAAGGAAATGTATTGGATCGAAAATTTTCAAATATAAAGCATTAGAAATAAGCAATATTACTATTATACGAGTGAAGAATTTTTTTTCCCAAACTGTCTTCCTTGGACAATTCAAAGTTCAATACAATGTGCGGTACCTCTATACGAGTACACGTCCGCTCAATAATATTGAACCTCAAATAGGAAGTTAAGGTTTTGCTCAAGTATTAACTCGTCTAAGGGACAGATAAAATTGACGATCAATGTCATAATTAACTATTCTAAAATCACTATGCATATAAAAAACATTTTCATACTCAATCAAGGCTTATTAAATTTTAAAATTTTATTTATATTTATACTTTTAACTATTCCATACTTTATTTATATTTTTAAGTATTATGAAGCTTAATACATGTTATAAGTGCTAAGAAAAATTGGTGTAATTTGTTATTAACTTATTTGTTATTTAATTATTTATGTATTTCAGTTTCAATTATTTTATTTATTATTTATTTTTGTTTTAAGTCTTATGAGACTTAACACTTTTATAAGTGCAAAAAGAAATTATGATTTGATATTTAATTAATATTTGATTATTTAACTATTTATGTTATTAACCTGTTAAATATTTAATTTTTAAATTTTATTTATTTAGTCTGGTCACGTCGCATGAGCCGCTGCCAATCACCTGCAATCTGCTATGATTAGGCCACCATCGAATGAGTCACATCACTACACAAGCTGCTTTTTGTTAAATTGATAATTAATTTTTTTATTTTAATTTTTATGAGGCGTAACACATATATATTTGTTAAGAGATATTAAGATTTTATTCATTAATATTTTATCTTATTATTTTAATTTTACTATTTACTACAGATTATTTATTATTTTTTTATATTTTTTTTATAAGTCACATTTGATATTCTATTAGTTATTTACAATATTTTAAACAATAAACAAAACCAAACAAACTATAAGATTAAAACAACATAGCTGATATATACATACATATATACACATTTCACAATCAAAATCACACATTACGATTGATAATATCATAACAAAATGTACTCAACATGTTCAGTATTCAATCTTCAAAATGTTCAACATGCAAGAAAGCATTAAAAATCAGCATTCAATTACAACATTTTTACATCATCATAAAAAATTTCATTCAATTAACTAAACCGAAATGTCAAATGTTCAATGTTAAAACAGAGGCAAGAAAGCAAACCTGGGAGCAAAAGGGATGAAGAAGTGGTGGTGGTGGTGGTGGTGGCCCGGTTGTGGTGGTCTGGTGGTGCTTTGGTTCTGCAAAATTTATAAAAAATTAAAAATTTATGTAGAAACATAGAGAGAGGGACAGAGGGACATGAACAGAGGCAAAGGGAGATACCTGCAGTAGTGGTGGTGGCTAGTAGCTGGTGTGGTGGAGGAAGGAGGGTGACACAGATAGAGACAGCGGTGAGGATTTGCTCGCGGTGGTGCGGTGGAGGTCGCGGTCGTGCAATGAAGCTCGTTGTGGTACAGTGAAGGTCGACGAGGTGATGCGTTGAAGCTTGCGATGGTACGGTGAAGCTGGAATGCGGTGGTTCAGCGAAGCTCGCGGTGTTGGTGACTGGTGGTTGAGAGGGGTGGTAGCTGGTGGGTGGTGGTGGTTGGTGATTGAGAGGAGAGGCAGAGAAGGAGAGGGTGAATAGAGAAATGAGGGGGAGAAGGCGCGAGTGCTTTGGTTAGTGAAGCTTACCGACGGCCAAGCCGTCAATAACAAGTAACTTCCCTTACCGACGGCTAACCTGTCGGTAACTAAAAAATAGTCGTTTGAGTCCGTAATGCGAAACGACGCTTACCGACGGCCTAGCCTGTCGGTAATAGTAAGTTATAGTTACTAACGGACCGAGCCGTCGGTAGCAATAAAATGACTGTTAAAGTTACCGATGGCCTAGGCCGTCGGTAACATAAAACATCTGCTACCGCTAAAAACCCAAACGTCACTTACCGACGGCTGTGCCCATTGGTACCAATAAATACCCTTACCGACGGTCAAGCCGTTAGAAAATTTGCGAGAAAATCTTGGCGCCAATTTGTACCAAACTTACCGTCGGGCTTACCCGTTGCGGAAAAGAAACTTTAATTAATTTTGCTGGTTACTTTCGGAAAATAAGTTTTTGTAAGTATTTAAAGTATTGTGGAAATTAGTGATAAAATTTTTTCTCCTAACTTAGCTTACCATACATCAATATTACATAAACACGCATGTAAATAACGTCAAGTAGAGTATACATAATAAGGTACCATAATATACTACATAGACCTTATACATACGGCCATTCAAAACAGTCATGGCTGTCAGTAGCCAAAGAAATTAACTAACTGTTGTTCAAAATAAAATAACAAATGCTCACCTCGCGAACCAAAAGGTCTCTCAGCGAAGTAAAATACAGCCTCTCGGCCTTGCCGTGCGAAACCAAGGCTTGCCTCGCGAGCCAGAAGGCCAGACATACTTATCCTATGCCTTACCAGATAGTGGTCGTTACGACCGAGTCTAAACTCATCTGTCTTACTCATCTCTGCCGGTCACTGTCTTAGGTTCTATTAACAAGACAATACTCCCATCCATATAGGATCAAGTGTAATTCTTTCCCCTACTGATACCAGTCCTAAGGACATTCGTCCTATAACCAAAGTTCACATTTTGATTCTGATTCTTTCAGTCTCTGATCATTGCAACCTTTGAAAGTTTATACTCCGGTATTATGCAAATCCTTTACCACCAACAACATGGATCATAAGCCCACCCATAAGTTGTAGCCTTTCAGCTGTCCTAATGGAACAAATATCCTATCAATCAAATTTACAACAGCGGAGGCTCCAGTCGTTTCGTAAAACATTACCAGGAGAACTTCACACAGTACCACACTTTTATTGCTTTATCGGAATTCCATTCTAGTCTCTCAACTCTAATAGAGTACAGACCTTGCCATTCCTTTGGTCTACCTATGTATCTATTCCAAAAAAATTTTGGTATTCCTCTGCTCGCCTAAAGCAAGCTTGTTCCTTCGACAAACTTCCCAACATTCAAACTTCCTTTACGTATCAAGGAGTCTTCACTCACTTGATAACTAAGAGTCTAACATCCTTGACTCATAAAGTAAAGGTCATATTCAAGCCTATATGCTACAACTGACTAAGGAGCTGTCTCAAAGCTTACCTTAGATTTCACCTCTTAATAACTCGAATAGCTTTTCTCATAAAAGTCCTAACGCATCTCAAACATCGGATCCAACCAATCCAATTGGTTGTATTCCAAAAGAAACAAGTCATCACAGACTGTTCTTACTCTTACTGTTCTCCATCAAAACAAAACACAGAGTAAACACAGCAAAAGCATCATGAATCCATAACCTAGATCCCAAAAGACATCGACCAGCTCTGATACCACTAATGTGACACCCCCTTCTGGGGCACCACATGGTTACCCGTTGCGAAAAATAATATTTAATTAATTTTGCTGGTTACTTTTGGAAAATAAGTTTTTCTAGGTATTTAACGTACTGTGAAAATCCATGATAAAATTTTTTCTCCTAACTTAGCTTACCATACATCAACTTTACATAAATACGCATGTAAATAACATCAAGCAGAGTATACATAATAAAGTACTATAACATACTACATAGGCCTTATACATACGGCCATTCAAAACAGTCATGGCTGTCAGTAGCCAGAGAAATTAACTAACTGTTGTTCAAAATAGAATAAGACATATCCTATAGCTGGTCTTACTACTAAAACACTGTGAATTCTCGTACGTCACGCTCCTGCGCATACTCAAACGTCAGGGAATGGATCCCTGAATGTTCCAGCGACATCTTGGAACTCATCTGAAGATTTAAGGGTGAGATACCAATATATGGATTCACACACGATAACAACATGTATATCACATCAATAACACATAAGCATAAATAATTATCATGTGTAAGGTCCTACTGATAAACAAGTAGTATATCATAGGGTCACATACCCGACAGCCATTGTTATTTTCAAAAGAGATGCATGAAACTTCAATGTTCATCATCTAATTCTTTACTTAACCTCCGGACACCATTGTGTAAAAACTGAGCTAATCAGGCCCAAGGTACATTGGCCTCAGGCACAATGACCAGCACCTAAGTGCTTATTTGGAAGTACATGAACACCAAGACATTACGTGATTACATAGAATTACATTCAGCGGTAATTGATAAATTGTAAATGGTCATACGATATTGTCCAACTAAAGCACAATATTCGTCAGTTGTATAACACCATTGTCCATCAAGGCACAATGGTATACTATGACTTAAAGTCATCATAGGGTTCCCTGCCATCAAGGTCCCCCAATCCAGATGGCACGTTTGCCTAAAAACAAATGCATAAGCAAAACGTTTCAAGTCTTGCCACTTTTCTTTGTGTTCTTCTTTCGTTGTCGTAGCCCAAAGCTCCCGACCATTCAAAATTTACACCATTTTAAAACTTCTAACACAGGACGAAACGTCCGAGTGCTCAATCGCGGAGCCCTAGACTGATGCACCAGCCCAAGGTCCGTGGTAATAGAAAACAATATTTACCTTTAGTCATATCCATCATGACATGAAAAAGACACATAATTCGTAGGACATACAGTCCACAACATCGTCATACGGTTTAAAATCTACGTGTCTTTATCATAGAACACTAATAACCCGACGTCTCGTTTACTAGGTTCACGTTTCAGCGTTTTCCCTCGTTTTCATTCTGTGAAATACAAAGCCAAATCAAAATCTCCACAACTCTTCTAAGTTGTCGGATTTTACATTGTTGGAAAACTCTTTTACATACAAACTTTTCTGCACAAAAATAATTTAAAAACAACCATATTTTGATGAAACTTTATTTTTCTTTAACAAATCCCTTCCCAAAAATTCATTTCTGAAAGGAAATGGTTGAGACCAAAAATGCCGTCCCAACACCATAATATTGCTTTTCGAAAACAGTTTCTGTAAATCTCCTTGAAATTTAAACATTTTTGAACATGAAAATCATTCAAGTCCAACATTTTGACTTTTTCCTCTTATTGTAGTTTATTCTACAAATTAATTTATTTATTTATCTTTCTCAAAGTCTGAGAAATTGTATCATAAATATTTCCCAACATTTTCCCAAATCAATATTTGACGTGTTCTACAAGGCTTTTCAAAGCTTTTATCTGCATTTATAGCTTGATATGCAACAAGCAACATCCAGATAGTCATCAACTCAACATATACCATATAAACGCTAAAACGCAAAATGCATAACTACAGATAATCACATCAGCATTAGCATTGCAACATCAACATATCAACATAGTCAAACCAAATCATTCAACCAACCCACCAACAACACATAGTTATCAGGAAATCCCTCAGGCAAACCCCCTACCTCTCATAGCCTACTCAAGTTTAAGCCTTCTGGTCTCTAAGTCTCCCGTTCAGCGGTCCAACTGTCTTTCCAGATTCATCCGGCGACGATGATTCTCTTGATCCTACATCATAAGACTCCATGATCTCTAGAGAAGAAGAGTGAAGCTCACCTCTTGGTTAGTGGAGATTAACAAAGCTTGAAGCTTCTCTTAGTCACTTTGATTGGATTTCCTACTTGAATTAAAAAGCTTGAAGAGTTTTATGATAAGTTTATGGAGAGAAAGTGAAAAGAGAAGAAGAAGGAAGTGGGGAGAGGGGGCTGCGTGAATGAAGGGGAAAAATGGGTGAAAATGATGTTTGTTAATCTTGATAAATAATGAAGGATAGAATGGTAATTTGCTAAAAGCGTAAAATGGTCATTTTAGAAAGTTTTAGGGACATTAAGGTCATTTGCCCCTCCTAAGTCATGATGACTTTGGTGAGTCACTAGGTGACTCACCCTAGTGAGGTGTCATGATAGTGACTTAGTAATTATCCTTTAACGGATCCCGGTAAATCCGTATTCGGTTCCATAAAATCACATTTTTCACTTTTTCAGTGAAATTTTTTAAATTTTCCAATATCATGGAAAATTTAATTAAAAACCTAATTGTTTAGTTCACGAGTCAAAATTAGGTTTTCTGAGTAGTAAATTCATACTGTCAGTGTAAAACACAGACGGGGCTTTGTCTGGGTTTTCGATCAAAATTTAACCATAGCTTCCTACGATAGCGTAGAGCATGACTATGGTCTTGGATTATTTTAATGCATTCTATAAACCCTCCAATAAAATACAAATACATAAATACTGTTTAATTAAAACAGAAAGCTCAAAAGCTTACAAAAATCGGGGTGTTACAGGCCACCTCAGGTATTCGCGTAAAGAATGATGAAGAGTATCACCTTACTAGAACAACTCTTTTGCAAAAGTCCATCTTTTCGTGAATGTTTTTGGTTGTACACCCTTTTTTAGAAACAGATTTTCAATCCTTTAAAATGGTTGAAGCTTGTGAACATATTAGTTCGTTATAAATCGAGTTGAGTCGTACTTTCCTGTGATGTGTTTGATTAGTAAAGGTTATCACTGGTACGAAAGTACAACATATTCGTGAATTGGTTGAAAAACTTTCCCCAGATATTAATGTCTTATGATGCTCCTTATTTGTCGATTTCGAATTTCATCTTCAGAATAATTTGCTTCTTTTGTGACTTCTTTTATTGCATGTTTGCTATTAATTAGGGTAAATTACATTAACCCCCTTGAACTTTAACGAAATGGCAACTAACCCCATTTTTGAGTAAAAATAACACTCCACCCCATTTGACCCTTTGACTAACAGGGGAGTTAACTTTTCTTTCCTATTTTAACTATGGTTAAACCGTTTAACTCACCCACACCAACCAAACCCCATAACCCAAGACTCACTCATCTACTGTTTGTTTCCTCCATCCTCTACTTTGAATATGATCTCTCTATACCCCTCAATCAGACCACATTAGGACCATCTACTCTCCTCCATGCACCCACCCTCTGATCCACGTGTAGGGTGCACTGAGGAATGGTAGATGAGACTCGAGTGCTCTGAGGATACGGGATGCACGTGCATTACATTTGAGTCGGGTGAGCCATAGAAGGCGAATGCCATGGAGTTATGTCCGTTAGTTTTTATAGTTATACAACTAATGGATGCTCTACATATTCTGATTAGTAAACCGATTGTTTGGGACTGACTTGTTAGTTGTAATTCAGTTTCAGTTTCTATTCGAAGGGTTAGTTATTAGTTAGAGTATGTGAGAGTTAGTTGAGTTAGTCATAATGACTTTTGTAAACTTGGTTCACGTGGGACTTCTATAAATACTCTTACTTACAGTGAATAAAGTGTGTGCTAAGTGCATAATTTAGTGAATCACTATCTTCTTCAATTCTCTCTAATCTCTCTCTCTTTTTATCTATTCATAACTGTGAGTATGTGTGTACAATCTTGCAAAGTGAGTAAGTTTGCACTAACAGTGTTATCATAGAGCAAGACAATTTGGTACCTGTGAATAGGTGTTTAGGGCATCTTCGAATGGTAATATTCTAGCCTCACTATATGTTCTTGATGGCAAGAACTTTGAGCAGTGGGTTATGAAAATGGATGTGATATTTGGTTTCAAGATGTTGCTGATATTGCGAAGGTTGGCATCAAAGATGATAAAGATGTTGCTGAGAAAAAGAAAGATTGCAAAGCTGTATTTATTCTTCATCAATGTGTTGATTCAGCCAATTTTGAAAATATTTCATTAGCCAAAACTGCTAATGAGGCGTGGGAGATCTTAAACAAGGCTTATGGTGGGGCTGCCACAGTCAAGAAAGTGAAGCTGCAAACCTTGAGGAGGCAATATGAGTCACTTTCAATGACTGATCAAGAAATTGTTGCTGAGTATTTCACCTGAGTTATGGTGCTCATTAACTCGATGAAAGCATGTAAGGAAGATTTCTCATATCAACAGATTATAGAGAAAGTGTTGAGATCCATGACCCCTCGATTTGATCATGTTGTGGTGGCAATTGAGGAATCAAAGGATCTTGAAGTGATGAAGGCAGAGGAGTTGCAGAACTCCCTTGAAGCTTATGAGCTGAGAAGGAATGACAGAAATTGTGACAGGATTGAAATGCAGGCCTTGCAGGCTCAGGTCAGTAAAAGACATGAAACTGATAAGAGCCACAAGAAAGGGAAAGGAAAGTAGAAGGGCCAGAAGTGGAACAATGATGGTGAAGTATCCAACAAAGCCTCTGATCAACACAACAATGAAAAAGGTAACAAGAATCCTAGAAGCAGCTACAAAGGTACCAAAAAGAAGTTTGATAAAAGTAAAGTTAAGTGCTATAATTGTCAAAAGTATGGTCAATTTGTTGATGAATGTAGAAGCAAGAAATTCCATTACAATGAAAATGAGGTCCAGATGGCACATGAAGGGGACTCAGATTCAGATGGCAATGTACTGTTGATGGTGACTACTAAGATTGAGAGTGATCCCTCTGATTGCTGGTATCTTGAATCTAGTTGTTCAAACCACATATCAGGTAAAAGGGAATGGTTTGTGGATCTGAATGAGAATGTAAAAAGCAAGGTGAGGTTTGCTGATAACTCAGTGATAACAGTGGAAGGATTAGGAAAAGTTATGATCAAAAGGAAAGATGGAGTGCATGCATGTATATCAGATGTTCTTTATGAGCCTAACATGAAAAACAATCTGATTAGCATGGAACAATTGGTGGAGAAAGGATATTCGATGAATCAGCAGTAGAATTCAATGAAGGTCTTTGATGATCAAAGAAGACTAATCTTGAAAGATCCATTGTCAAAGAATAGGACTTTCAAGATTGGAATCCAAGTTCTTGAACAACAATGCTTTAGTGCAGAAGTGAAAGATGAAAAATGGCTATGACATTATAGATTTGGACATCTTTATTTCAGAAGTTTGGAGTTGCTGTAGAAGAAAGGAATGGTGTAGGATTTTCCATCAGTGATCCAACCTTAACATGTTTGTGCAGACGGCTATGTGAGCAAGTAGCAAGTAGCCTCAAAATTCATTCAAAAGCAAAGCTCCTCATAGATCAAAAGACAAGCTGGAAGTGATTTATTTATATGTATGTGGGCCATTTGAAATATAATCACGTGGATGTAACAACTACTTTGTGTCTTTTATTGATGAATTTCAAGAATGATATGGATTTACCTTATTAAAAGAAAAGGTGATGTATTATCTTTTTTCAAGAAATTTACTTTGATTGTTGAGAAACAATGTGAAAGGCAGATCAAAGTAATAAGGTCAGATGGTGGAGGTGAATATACATCACTGGATTTTCAGCAATTCTGTGAAGGAAAAGGAATAGTGCATGCGGTGACAGCTCCTTATACAACTCAACTTAATGGAATTGTTGCGAGAAGAAATATCCAACTCAAAGTCTGCATGATCATACACCATAAGAGGCTTGGACTAGAAGGAAACCAGATGTATCACAATTCATAATCTTTAGCTCTTTGTGCTTCAAACAAGTGCCAGAACAAGTGAGAAAGAAGATGGATGATAGAAGTGAGCAAATGATCTTTCTTGGATATCATCCAACTAGAGCATACAAGTTGTATGATCCAAAGGCCAAGAGGACTGTAGTGTGCAGAGATGTGACAATTGATGAAAGTAGATGGTGGGATTGGGACTAGAGTGTGCCTAAAATAAGTGTTATAATAGAGTTGAACAATGATCAACTCGAAGCACCTGCACCTGAGCCAGCTAGTGTGATGCAACCTCAAAGACCACAAGGAAATAGACAAGCACCTGAAAGATTGAATGATTATGAAGTCTAGCCTAATTCAGCAATCACTGCAGATGGAGATTTGGTTCATTTGGCCCTATTTACTGAGATGGAACCTGTAACCTTTGATGAAGCAATCAAGGATGAAAGATGGTTGGCTGCAATGAAGGAAGAGTTAACTTCCATTGAGAAGTATCATACTTGGAAGCGGGTAACACTTCCCAAAAGAAAGAGGCCTATTAATGTCAAATGGGTCTATAAGATCAAAATGAAGCCTGATGGGTTTATAGCAAAGTACAAGGCTAGATTAGTAGCTAAAGGGTTCCTACAGAAGGCTGGAATAGACTACTAGGAAGTTTTTGCAGTAGTGGCAAGATTTGAGACAATTCGGCTAGTTACAACAATTACAAGTCACAAAGGATGGTCCTTTCATCAATTAGATATAAAATCAACATTCTTGAATGGACCATTAGATGAAGAGGGGTTTGTAAGTCAGCCACCATGTGAGATAAAAAATGAGGAAGAGAAAGTGTACAGACTCAGAAAAGCATTGTATGGTCAGAAACAGGCTCCAAGGGCCAGGAACAAGAGGATTGACTCCTTCTTAATGCAGCAGGGATTTGTGAAATGCACTAGTCAGCATGGAGTTTATGTTAGAACATCACATATATCATATCTGTTAATCATCTATTTATATGTTGATGATCTGTTGATAGCAGGATGCAATGATGAAGATATTGCAAAATTCAAAAGGAGTTTGTTGGCAGAATTTGAAATGACTGATATTGGGAGGCTTGCATATTTTCTGGGAATTGAATTTGTCAACACAAGCAGAGGAATTTTCATTCACCAGAAAAAGTATGCCACTGACATATTGTAGAGGTTCAAAATGTCAGGCTGCAATCCAGCAACAACACCAGTGGAAGTTGGAGCAAAGCTGATCAAAGACGAAGGTGAAAATCTGGCAGACAATACTAAGTGTAGGCAGCTGGTTGTTTCACTATGGTACTTGTGCAACACCAGGCCAGATCTTGTTTATGGAGTAGGCTTGATCAGTAGGTATATGGAGAAGCCAAAAACCTCTCATTAGGCAATAACAAAGAGGATTTTGAGGTACATAAGTGGTACAATTGACTATGGCCTGGTATTTTCTAACAAATTATAGGGTGAAAGTGCAAAGATTGTTGGCTATACAGACTAAGATTGGTGTGGTGATTTGGATGACAGAAAAAGCACATCCGGATACATTTTTATGTGTTGCAATGGTTCTATTTCATGGTGTTCAAAGAAACAAAACATTGTAGCACTTTCTACTTGTGAGGTTGAATATGTGACAGCATCATTAGGTGCTTGCCAAGCAGTATGGCTCGAAACACTATTGAAAGAACCAAGTCTGATAGGATGCAATCCAATAAAATTGAAAGTGGACAGCAAGTTAACAATCAACTTGGCAAAGAACCCTGTTGCTTATGGAAGGAGCAAACATATTGAAACACGGTTTCACTACTTGAGAGCTCAACTTAACGAAGAGAAACTTGAGATTGCATACCGCAAAAGTGAATAGCAGTTTGCTGATATACTAACGAAACCTTTGAAGTAAAGAAAGGTTTAGAATGCTTAGAGACAAACTGAATATTGTATCCTTATCAGAATTAATTCAAGTATGATATTTTGCAAATAAATGGTGAAGTCTAGGGTGCCAACCTAGTTGGGATGCTAGAATTCATAGTGATGCAATTAGACATGTCATATTTGCTCAGTGAAATCTGAATTAAGGAAGAGTGTTAGTTGTAATTCAATTTCAGTTTCTATTCTAAGGGTTAGTTAGTTAAAGTATGTGAGAGTTAGTTGAGTTAGTTATAATGACTTGTGTAAACTTGATCCATGTGGGACTTGTATAAATACTGTTACTTTAGGTGAATAAAGTGTGTGCTAAATGCATAATTCAATGAATTACTATCTTCTTCAATTCTCTCTAATCTCTCTCTCTTTCTAGATTCATAATTATGAGTGCGTGAGTGCAATCTTCGAAAGTAAGTTTGCCCTAACATGACTAGCAAGTATATATCACTTATAATTTGTAAACCATGTATGGCTATCAGTTCCATTAAATAGGCTTCAATGGTTTTTTCATGGCATTTAGTCGTATCCTTGGTCCTGCAACTACCTACCACATGGTCACATGGAGTGCTTTGGTACCAATCATTCAGTTTTTCTGAATAGCTATTTAAGAGAATAGCAAGATATTAGAATTTTGTTTGTGAATCAATGCTGAAAGTGTTTGTATTTGTATTCTTTATCAGAGTTAACTCAGACTCAGAGATTCATTTGGTTAACGTTCTTGTGTGGCAAGGTAATCTTTAATCAACGTAAAATTTCAGTGCTTGACGCCATTGGGGATTTATGTATATAAGTTTTGCAATTATCAACAACGTTGATATGTAAGACATTGCAAAACTCACATAGAATCGGTAACCACTCGTAGTGCCCGATGCTCACGCCTTCGAACTCGTCTTCGCGGATGGTGGGTGGATGTCTGATCATGTCTCGAAAACCTTCACGGCTCATCTTCGATTTGCCATGTTTCTCCTTATCTCCTGCTTATCTCGATGTGAAGTGGAGTGGAAATAGAGTTGCTGCTGCAAGTGTTGGCAACAACGGCTCCGTGAATGGTTGTAGCTTGGTCGTTGGCAATGGAAGCTTAGTGAAGTATGTGAACGGTAATGGTGTAGCGGCTGCAAAAGTGGTGGAATTGGAAGATTTTGCTGAAGCTGAGAAACAGAGGAAGGATGGGACGAAGAAGAGATTGGAAAATAAGAGGCCTGGTTCAAATAAAATGGGAAATTTTATTAGGATAATTTTACTCCTCTGTTAGTCAAAGGGTCAAATGGGATGGAGTGTTATATTTACTCAAAAAATGGAATTAGTTGTCATTTTATTAAAGCTCAAAGGGGTTAGTGCAATTTATCCTATTATTAATTAAGAACAACTTAGAAAATTTGTCCGAGATTGTCTGTGATTAAAAAAAAAATAACAAAATTCATCAAATCAGAAAAGTTGTTAGAAAATATAGCACTGCCTCCATCGCTTTTGTAACTGAATGACCTTATAAGAAGCAACAACATACCCTTCCATCATTTGGTTGAAGAAACAGAAAGTAAAAAAAAAAAAATCATAATATTTAATATCTATATATGACCTTCACATTCTCGAGTTACCTTAGCTTATTTTGATAATAACATTATATCTTAAGAAAAGAAAATCTACATAACACGATCTGACAATGAAGGAAGCCTTCTGAAGAAGTTCAACCCCGACGACGGCATTCTATCACGAAAGATAGGGTGGCGAAGATAGTAGAACCCAGAAGCCATCGCCACCATCTTCGACGGCACCAAATACAGTATCAGCGCCACAAACAAACAAAACAAAACGAATATCCCCGTCGCACGTGGATCCCTCCAAGTGACCAATGCTTGCACGCGCTCCCCTTGTGTCGCAAAATCACCCAGCACCGTTTGCACCCTCGCCCCTAACGTCCGCAACTTATCATATCGCACGCGCACCACTTCGTATGATTTAGTGCTTGGCACTGTATCAAACTCCTCATCTAGCTCCTCCATGTCCACCACCTCAGCCAAAGAAATTTTCGGATCAAAATGCGGAAGTGGGTCCCGAGAACGAAACCTATAGTTCCACGCGCCAATTACGAAAACATAAAATGCCAAAGTAGGGATTATCATATCAGGGAACCACACCAGCATCACTAGCAGCGCGTGTACTAAAATCGTAGCTGTTGGATTCTTCCATCCACGTGTGTCCTCTATCCACCGTACGATATCAATCACACCAGCCACAACGTTGATGATCCTGTACCAATTGGCACGCACCTTTCGCATGCTGAAGTTGTGAGAATCAGCGTCCAACATGTGATACACAACCTCTTTTCTCAGAGGCGGCTCTGATCTTGACAAGTGTCCGGCCACCATTTTCACCGCCGTGTGCCGCAGCGCTTCCTGTTGAATTACCCCCAACGGTTTGATGTGGTGCATCAACGGCAGCATTGGCTGAGAGTAAACATGGATGAAATCCAGCCGTAGAGATGTGCGAACGAATCTTATTGCTATCTCAATTTCACCCATCTTCTTCAAACCAGCATGTGTTAGGACTAGTAGCGGGTACGCATTTTTATACACGCGACCCGTTTGCATCGTAGATATACGGACACGTACTTTTCCTATACGGAAATCGGGTCTAGTTGATTCTTTGGGGCTGTCCACTTCGAATACTCCCCAACTGTCAAACACACCAATGGTTAAAACCGTACAAGGATCGAACACCTTCCACGTGTACTGCTCGTTCCACTTGGGCTCCAAGTTATCAGACACAGTTCGCGTACGTACCCATTTGTTACCGTATTTTGCTACACAGTATGCGTCGGTAGAGCTTTTACCATTTACCGTCTTCATCGGCATTAAGTTCTTGCAACCAATGATGCCTAGTTCAACCGTGCCAACCGGTGACTTCCAAAGTTGTCTTGCTGTGGGGCGGTAATCGCTACACACGTGAGCTGCCTCATCCATCACGTGATACCCACCGTCGAAGCATAATCGTAGGTGGATCCTGCCTTTGTAGCAACTTTTCTCCTCGTTCGGGTATTCGAAGGTGAACCATCGCGACGTGACGTTCCTGTCATCGACCCGTCTTTCAATGGCAGTTAAAGGTATCCTGAGTACACCCATTGTCACCGGCGCTTTCGGTTGCCGGTTTTCCAAAGTGAACACGAGGTGGTCGCTTATAGGCTCGGCAGCTACGAAGATAAAGTCTTCGTTCCATGAAGCGATGCCGTTTCGTGTAACTGCTGTTTTGGACTTTAAAACCTGAAATCCAAGTTGAGCTTTGACTTGAAATGACACCTCCTTCAACGACATCAGTGGCATGATATCTTGAGCTTCTAGAACAGTGGCGCGGAGGTACCACAGCTTTGGTGACTGATACACCTTGGCTCGAGAGTTAACATGTCCGAACGTGTCACTTTTCCACGCGTCAGCAAATGATTCATCAGCTTGTGTTCCAATCCACGTGGCAAGCATAAGGTCACCATATTGGGCCCCACCATCTTCCAGCCTGTACCACTGTGGGGCCAGAGGACTGTCCGGTGGGTCCCTCACGAGAATCTCATTCTCATCGAAACATACTCCACCGAGCAAGCAGCGACCGTCGTCTGAAACAGGATCCAACATGTGTGGGTCCCAGACGGAGACCTCAAGGATGGAGGAGGAATCAGGTGCGTCGCGGTTGAAAGCAAAAGTTTGGTTCCATTCGAATAACGAAGTGCTGTTCTTGCGTGCGGGCCTGGATGTAACGTGGTGACCCGAAACCGCAATCTTAACCACCGGGTTAATGTTTGTTGGCAAGTGCCGCGCCTTCACCACGTGGACGAAGAGATAGTGCATCTTCTCCACAAGATCGAACGAGGTCCGTTCCAATGATGAGGCCTCTGACGATAAATCTGATGTAAAGCTGGCCGTTGATGCAGCCTTTTTGATTGGCTGTGGACCATTGATTCCACTGAATCTTATTTCTGAGTTTGATCTCGACACCGATGCTGCCATCACATCAATGTTAACATCAGATTTCACAGGTTCTGCCTCTGGTATCGGATCCACCTGATCTGCACTTCCTTCTGTTTGCGGTTGCGGCTCCGGCTCAGGTGGCTTTTCAGCTTCAGGTGGAGGAGGAGTTTCGGTGTTTTCGTTTTCCAGTGGCGGTGGTTCAGCCGATGGAGCTGGTTGTTCTTCAACTTGTTTTTCAGGCTCAGCTGGTGGCTTTGTCTCTGATTGTAGTGGTGGCGGTGGTGTTACACTTGATTCATCAGGCTTCACTTCCTCCTTCTGCGGCGGCGGCGATGGTGCTGGTTGTTCCGGCGGCGGAACCTCCTCGTCCACGTAGTAAATTTTCAAGCCAATCTCACCTTGGACCATGCTAAGCAAGTACTTCTTCTTCAGCTCATAATATATCAAAGCTTCTTCGCCTTTTTTCACGAACTGAGTCGAACTCAATCGGATCTGACCCAACGAGTTGTTCCTCCGAGTCACGTCGAACGCCTTGTTGTGGTAAACATCGACCTCCAGCATGTCCCCAAAAACGTCAGAGGGTTTTCCCACGTTAAACGACAGCGTTTCATTCCAAACAGGGTTCAGTTCGCGAGCCACGGTTCCAGTCTTCCTCCTCTGGCCGTAAAAGTCCACCACCACGTAGGGACTCGAGGAGCCATGGCCGTCCTTGGGGACTAGGTTTCGTGCGTCCACAACCTCAACGATGAGTTTTCGAATGGCACCCATTTTGTTGGGTTCTGATTTGTTCTTCCAATTTCAGAAGAAGAGACAAGTCTCTATGATCTCATGACCTCTCTATCTAAGCCAGGTGGGAATAGGGTGTAAAAATGGGAGAGAAAGAAGGATGCATTGAGATTATGGATGACACTTATATAATGCGAGAAAAGCTTAGTAAAGGAGGTACGTATTTATTATGAAACCATTTTTGCAATCTGTCACCTTTGTATGTTTATTTTATCAAAGCTTATACCATTTTAATTTTTGGTTAATAAATTTTATTTAATTAACTGAAAATAAATTAAGAAAAGAGTAGTGGAATTCTTAGTTGTATGGGTAGAAAAATACGTGGGTGTGGAAGACAGAGGGTGAGGTGAGGGGTGTAAGAGAATGCATAAAAGGGGGCATAACTTGATCTGCAAGCACCTTTAGACCTTTGTTGCTTTGTGGGTCTGTTTGTCCAATTCCATTATCATTTTCTTTTTCTTTGCATGTTAGGATAATAGTTTCCCTTTCTCTTTTTTGTGTGTTTTTCTTAGTTCGGAAGATTCTTTGTCAAACTTGGCCTTTGCTTTTTGGCCGTCCCTTGAATTAAAGGTTCTTATAAAATTACATTACAGTACTGGAAGGCGACCAAAATTCGGCATCGGAAGCCTTTTTCTTTTTCTTTCAAGATGTCTGGCTTTTATGTCACCGACCCAAAGGCTCTCCTCACTGGCATACATGTTTAGGTATAATAATTGTTAACCTTGACGAAGATATGACACTAGCGGCACCTTTTCACACGTTTCTAGGCAGTAGGGATCCTTGATTCTTGATCTGATCTATTGCAGCAACTGTGCTGCTATATGCAAGTGGGTGGCAAATAACAAGCTTTTCATAGCAAAAGTAAAATTTGATAGAATAATGTATCTTGGAAATGAAAATAGCATTTCTCCACTAATAATGTATCTTGAAAATGAAAATAGACACGCTATTGACTATATATAGTGTTTCTTATTGTAACAAAAAAAAAATAGTGTTTCTTTTCTTATTTTTTTTTATGCGGAACCCATCGTAATTTGGGTTTTTGACTCCCAATGGATTCACCAGGATATCCTCATAACTTCAACCCTTTGGACCGACTATGAGCCTAATCTCCGATTCGGCAGCGACGGACGTCCGATTTTTTATACACGGAGTTGAGCTGTCGTCCAACTGGACGACTCCAAGAATCGAATTTGCGTTCTTTTCCTTGAGGAGAGTCAGGTTACCAACTTTCCCAACATCAGGTTGGTTAATGTTTCTTTTATATATATATAATATTCCAAACAATCGGATTCATTTTCATACCAATTAGAGTCTATTTGTTTTAGATTTTTCAAAGGCAACATCACATTGGGAAAAAGCTCCTTTCACATTGCTTTTAAAATAATTGTCTCGGGAAGTATCATTTTCACGTTTGAGTTGAGAATAATCTCAATCAAACACACACACTTAGTGTTGTTTGGATTTGCATTTGCACAAGTGTTGGGCGTAAATTAAAAATTGTATCATGTCGACGGGGAAACAAGTGAGAAATGCCCGAGTTTGGAATAAAAGCCCATTTCGACTTATAATAGTTCGACAACATTATTGGAGAAGTCAAGTTGACAAGGTTTGGGATGAAATATGGAAGTCACAAAAAATAGAGTACCAAGTCAAAGTCGACGAACATTGTATTGACAAGGGAATGAAGATAGAAGAAGACGTTGGAATGCAGTTGTCGAATGCCAGTTTATTCATGAAGAAAATATCAAGTTTGCATCCGACAAAGTGATTTATATCGACTTGTCAAACGCAAGACAATTAAAACATTTTTAAGACATGTGTTGACAGAATCAAACAGATATATTTGTTAGATTTTAAGTTTAATAAAAGGCATAACTGCCGTATATGTGTCAAATAGTTAAATAGACAGTTATTTCTAGGATTTTCTATAAATACTAGGATTTATAATGTAATAAAGGTTTGAAACTTGAGAAACATCCTACATATTTTAATCACACAGCAGATTGACGGATTGAAATCAAGTACTTCTTCCATCCTTCTATTTCAATACAAGTTTACACATTCAAAGTCTTTCATTTTAGTTCATTTACTTTCCAGTGCATGCTCTTTAATTCTTTTACGATTCTTGTATTTTATATTCAATGTTCTTTCCTTTTCAGTTCTTTATTTTCCAAATCTGTTTTACACTTCATTTTACATTTAAACTATCATACTTTAACCTTTCGTCAAAATTTCTTCCAAATGCACTTCATTTTGATAAATCTTATCAGTCAGAAGTCTTGTTATATCATTTCATGGACTTGACTTTTTGTCAAATTTGGCTTTATAGAATACATCATTCAAAACAATTGTTGACCACGAGATTACCATATAACTTGAAGCCCACACTCGTCTGATTCTCTTTATTTGTTGTCGGATTTGGTCTTAATATAAAATCCATGTAAACAACAAGTAAAAATCAGTTTTCAATGGCAAAGTTGTAAAAAATTTATCATCCAATGTGAAAGTAATTTTTTTGTGTGTTGGTCCAACGGAGGTTTCCAACTGAAAAACAAATGTAGCCTTAGATGTTTGGTTTACCTTTGCATACGTATAACGTTTGAGTCCAAACGTATGTTTATCCCAAAAAAATTCTATAAATACTTTATCTCAAACGTACGTTCTCAGTTTTTCAAATGTAAACCAAACATGCACTAGCTAGTTACATATGAATTCACGCCCTATTAAGAAGGTAAAATGCAGGTTACATTGTTGAACTGATGTTGCTTGTTGCGTAGACAGAATATTTTTTTTTTTTAATAAGTGAAAGTATAGTAAATGAAAGTACAAAGGGATACTCAAACCCGTATACCAAAGAGAAAGAAGAAGAAAAAAGGAGACAAAACCCAATGTAATTAGAATACTGATTCTAAGACTCGGTATTCATATTACACTAGTCCCATTAGTCAAAATAGAGAATAATAACCAAAACAACAAACACTCGAGAGCTGGAAAGCTCCTACAAAAATTCCCTAATGGATCTCAAAGATTGGATTTTATACTCCTCCGACCCATCTTGAGACAAAGGACTAATCCAAACTCTTGCTACCTCCAAAGAGTTGATGCATCAACACCCAAAACAGTTGCATAACACTATCTTTAGAACATGTAGATTGCTATATGAAGACTGCTTTTGCGTGGACTCTTCTAACAACACATCGTGATTTCTCAAGATGAGATGTGTTGGGCATGAAACATTTATTGTTGTTGTTGTTGGTTGACAAAGACTCGCCACCTAAGAAATTCTCCAGATTTGGTGGTTGAAGTAGAAGCCAATACTTGAGCTTGTGTCCTAGGTTGACAATGAGTTGAATTATATAGTTGAGGGAAATTCATAACATAATCCCCATTACAAGACAACCATCATCCTCTTGAAAGAACCGAATCAGATCAGGGTCTTCATGGACACAAAGCACTCAGAACCCAACTGTTCAAAAAACACATAGAAACAAAAACATATATACATAACTGGGGCAACAAAAAAACATCACATTATCAGAAAAACAGCTGAAAACAAAATGCAAATTATGATAACCCAGCACCCAGGCAAACCAGAGTTCATGAGATGTCGAGGCACCCTTTTCAGTTTGCCTCTAAAAAACAAGAACCAAAGACATCCAGCTTTGAACTCCTATATTTTCAAAGCTAATTTAATACATTTTAAAGGACACAAAAACCGATCAGAGAAGGTTGTGTAGGGAGAAATCATTTTGTTAGTTCAGAGTGCATGTCAAATATGTAAAAGTTGTAGAACAAACATGCTCTTTTCGTAGGAAGACAAGCATTAAAAAAATTAACATTTCTTTTTTGTCAAAAAAGAAGTTTGATGACACGAGAGTGTATTAAATAGTTTATTATTTAAATGGTGACGTCTAATGTGAGGGATCAAAGATGTCCCTCACCAATCCTTTGATCTGTATCGTCGTATATATCATAAATTAATAGAACGGACACGATTTTATTAAGCCAATAGGTAAAATCAGTCACTTCCAACTTTGCAAAATGGTCCTTATTTTTTTAAATATTATTATAATTTACAAATTAGTCCTTCCTAAAAATCTCTCTGAACTCTCTCTTTCCCCCATTATTTTTGTCTCTGTTCCTAACGATAGCCAGAGTTTCGTCCACCACCACCTACCACTACCATGAATAATAGAAAGTCTGATTTACTCCCTATTCTTTAATTTCATTTCATTAAGGACGGTGGTTGGCAACAGTGAGCAAGGTGCGATGGTTCGCGGCTGGGATGTGGCTCTGCGATCGGGCGGCACTAACACAATGGAGAGTAGGTCACACGGGGACCTGGACGCGAGGATTGAAGTCCAAATCTGGTGTGAGAAAGCTGGAAAATCGGGTCATTTTGACCCGTCTGGAGGTAGGAGAAGAGATGTGAGACAACCCCTCCTCGGAGGTCCCATTAGTAACCCGAACTCGAATTCTTAACGTTGCAGTGCAGCGTGGTAATATTAAAATGTGAAAATATTAAAACAATCCATACACTGTTATCATAATAATTTATACAGACATAAAAGTATTGGCTCCATCAGTAGAGCCTACAACAACCGACATTAATTATAAAAGTCTCAGAGTACGTAACTAGTAAATAAAATGAAAGCATGGTATCAAAATAAAATACATACGACTTCCTCTCCTGGCCCCAAAAATACATTTCGCTCAAACCCATGTACTGGCAATAACAACTAAGACTACTAATCCCCATACGACTCTGACAAGGGTAGTGAAAACTCTCAAGCTCTACAGTCCTCCAGTACTAGGATCCGGGGCTCCCCCACCAACATTTGGTTCAACAGATATGCCATCGATTTCCTCTGGAAACTCTTCAGCAGGATCTTCTCTTGCGATCGAGAATAAATAAAGTACGACATAGAGAAAATATAGGGGGATAAGAAACATCAACTCATCATAAATGGGAAAACAGCTATACAATAATTTATATAGATAGCAACACTCAACAACACAACAATGTTAATCAATCAGCTCCCAAACCATTCTCTCTTAACTACTGTCTCTTACACTCATGTAACTAACGACTATATGGACGCGATCACGACGTGACATCCCCAACAGATCAAGATGTCTTGGTCATCTCTGTGCCACCCCCCGTAATGCAAGATTCGGCCAATAGCCCGCAGGCTCAACTCGTCTCATGGGTACGACATATTTCCTCGCCCGCAGGCCAGGTCGGAATATTCGCCCGTCAACAACACAAGTTACGGTAACGACATATCCCCCCCGCCCGCAGGCCAGGTCGGGACATTTGCCCGTTCACAACTAACGGGTACGATCATCTCCCCGCAAGCAAGATCAATCGCCCGTACGCCAACACAATGATGAACAATAACTATGCAACATGAACCTCACCGACTCATCTCGGATCAACACTTAGTGTCTCAACCACAACTTATATCAACCACGACCAACTTTCTCCGGCTTAACCAAGTGTCAACTTTAAATCACCACGCAAACAGATAAATTGGATTTCTAGGTTGAGCACACACACACACACACACACACACACACACACATATATATATATATATCCTCGACTTTCTCACCACATGTTCATCTCCCAACTAAACAGAATTTACTGCCTATCTCTACTCAGACATTAGCAGTCACCACATCACATCATAAAGCAACAAGAAACAGGTTCAATAATAAATCAACTCATAGATAAATAATTAAGTAACCATAAACATATAATAGACACAACATATATATCACATATACATTATTTTAAACAGCCCATCACAGAACAGCATCCTCAATATACGATAAAATCAACCTATCGGTCAAACGACCTCTAGTAGGGTTTAGGTCGCCCTACACATATCAATATATATTATTTTAAATCTTGCCTCCCCAACGATATTGTGGTTCTTTCCCCCACCTGAGCAATGTTCCCGTGCAAATCCGACTGCGGCTTTGCAACTGTCAATCATGCGCGCTTTCGAATGTTCGAACACCGTCGGATCCTTCACAACAAACCACAACCATAAATCAATAAAATCCAATCAAAAACCCTCTAGTCCATATGACTAGGGTTATGCCCCTATTTACTAAGATAGGCTAGGGATATTGAAATTCTACCAACTCTTGGATCAATGATCCTTAAGCATGACTAAGACATAATCTATGATTAATTGTCAAAGATTTGAACCAAAACCCTTCAACCAACAAGTTAGGGTTTCAGCCATCATGGGGAAAAATAGGTTAGAGTTTGATTTGATTTTCTAATCACTTGGATTACATGATCATAGAATGGAAAAGGTGAAATCAAGAATCATTTCACAAAAATTGCACAAAACTCATCTTTCCCCCAAAAATATACCTAGGTTCGGCCCCTCTTAATTAAATAGGCTAGGAAGCTTATTTGATTTCATGCTCTTATATAGTGATAGAAGAGGATGAAACTAGATCATAGAAATTGGTTTGACATTAAAAGGATATTTCTACAATTTTTTAGAGATTTTTGAAGTTTAAGCTTCAAGGTTTATCATAGAGAAAGATACAAGATTTCAATGGAGAATATGAAGATTAAGAGAGTAGGTGAGGGTTCCATACCTCCTAGATGATGAAGATGATCAAGAATATCAACTTTGTTTCACAATTTTCTCTATGAAATGTTTGAGAAAATTAAAGAAAGTAAGGTGAAGAAATGGAGAAATGAAGAAGAAGACGAACAAGAAGAAGAAAATAAGTGAAGGAGGAGAGAGAGAGAGGGTTGGTCGAATGAAATAGAAGGGAAGGGTGAGGATGAGTCAAAAATCTCACTTAAGGGTATTATGGTCATTTTACAGTAGGACAAAGTTGTAATTGTGAAAAAGGTCAGAGGCGTTTTGGTCTTTTCGCGTCCAGATATTTTGAAAATCATCATGACACTTGGCGCGTATTCCTAGGTGATATGACTTGATGTTTATCCTCTAGCGGGTTCCGGTAAATCCATATACAACTCCGTTCGTCCCCCGTTTGATATTTTGCCCAAATAAAGCGTAAGAACCTATTGTTTTTTCAAATTTAACGAAAATGTTGGAAATCCAATTCTAAGCCTGCCTGTTTCGTTCACGAGTCAAAAATAGGTCGTCTGAGCAGTAAAATCATACTGTCAGTGCAAAAACGCAGACAGAGCTCCTTTTGAGTTTTCGACCCAAAATTTATCCATAATACCCTACGATAGCGTAGAGCATGAATGTGGTCTTAGTTTATTTAATTTCATTCTCTAAACATCAGATAAAAATATAAACTCATTTATATAATTTACTGATCTTAGAAAGCATGAAAATCGGGGTGTTACAATATGCAAAAGTTGTTTTAGATTAGAATTCAAATACAAAAAAATGTCAATCTTTAACGTCGGATATGCGTGGAGCGATGGTTAGTGGCTTATGTTTTACATAGTAGGTTGCAGCTTCGAACCTCAACTTGAAGGTTCTGATTTTTTCATAACCATTTTAATTTGTGAATTAAAAATAGATTAACACTAGTGCACAATATGCATTCCACGTCAAAGATTTACAACGGTTGTTTTATATCCGTAGTAAAAAATAGCGCGGTGACAATTTTCTAATAAACAATTTAAGACTTTCTACTACGGTTCCCTCTATAACGGTAGTAGAAAGTCTTGTTTTCTGCGCGCACTCACTTTCCACTGCAGTTGCATTTTGAACCATAGTACAAAATTTCTACTACAGTTCAAAATGCAACCGTAGTGGAAAGTAATTTCTACTACGGTTTCATTTAGAACCGTAGTAGAAAGTCTAATTTTGAAATAACCTAAACAATTCTCTCCCTGATGCGCATTACTATGCTCTCTCGCGCCTTTCATCTTAAACCCTTTCCCTTCGTTTGGCACCACCTTTGTATTCAACTCTTCACCACGAGCCATTCTACTACTTCTAGGTTGAACAGATTCAACTCTTCTCACTGTTTCCACACAAACCTCGTATTCAACTCTTCACCGCGAACCTCTTCGCATAGGTAAGCTCTTTATTATTCGGGTTTGGTTTTGGGTTTTGGTTAGATTTCTAGGTTAGGTTAAGAGCATTTGAAATTTTATAATTTTATTTGGAGAGTTACAGATCCTGATGTTATTTGGAACAGAGGCCAAATTTGAATTTTATTTTTATTTCTTGATCTTTATATTCCTAACGAGGATATTTGGTTTTCTATGTCAGGGTTGTGGCATATCTGTCTCGTGTACTGGAGTCTGCATTCATTGCTCTAGAAGGTCTTAACAAGCAAGCATTCCTGACTGAGTTGGCATGATATATTTAATGGTTTAAGTTCTTTCCTCTGTTGACATCTATTTTTTGTGGTATAAAAGGAAGTGTTATACTTTTCCAATAGGCTTTTTGTCGCACAAACCAATAGGCTTTTCTGTTGATTAGGTTAATTTTTACTTTCTTGGTTCTCCATAAGATATGCGTTGATTAAAAAAACCATGATACTGAGATTTGCACATTGCACTTAATCCCCACCTCATCATCATTATACACTGATTTTGCTATTGATTTTGATATTGGTTTTGCTTTTGATTTTGCTTCTTGTGTTCTATTTATTTTTTCAGTTGGACTGAATTTTTCTTGTTGCTAACTACTCCTTGCTGCTTGCTGCTTCTCATTTTTTTTTGCATTTTTTAGCAAGGTACAACTCTTTCTGCTTTTGTTTGTGTTTTTTCGTTAAAAACTCATAATTTTTTTCCGTTTTTAGTGTTAATAAATTAGCAAAGCCTTACTTTTGTAAGGTACCGCTCATTGTATTGAATCTTGAATTATTCAAGTTGGACAGTATGGGGAAAAACTTTTTCTTTATTTAGTTAATAGTTATTCCTTAATTCTCATATGTTATACTTGATGAAAGTTTGGTCTGATGCATTTCCTTTCGTTCTCTAGGTGCATACTTTAAATCGGTGGATGTCAACGTGTTCAAGTCGTGCACGTCGGAGATCGATGGGAAATGCTGCCGAAATTTCGTTAAGTATGGGTATGAGAGTTAAGGACTAACTTTTAACTGAGTGTTGGAAAAGTTTCTTCTCGAATAGGATAGGGCCATACCCTGTGATAAGAAGGAGTTGAAGATCTTAGACTAAGTGAAGTTGTTGTAGTTATGGATCGCAGTTGGATGAATAGTAGACGCATAAGTGATGAGTATTTGAAGGGAGTGGAAGGGTTTCAAGAATTTTGTCAAAGAAATCTTCCTGATAGTAATGGAAGGTTTTGTTGTCCTTGTGTCAATTGTTTGAATAAGAGGAAATTAAGTCGCCTTCTTGTGTTCATTGCACTATACCCCATATACAGTTCTTAAGGAAGTAGTTGATACGTAAGCATGCTTCTTTCACTCTTAATTTGTAATATTACATTTGTTTATCTATCTGTATTAATATTTGATGTATCAATGTTTGTTTATCACAGAGCTATGCAAGCATGTAATAGATTGGAAGGTAAAAGTAAAGTCAAGAGTAAAAAGCCTCAATGGATTTTCCCACGTGTAAGTAGGTAATCCGAGATTCAATTAGAGGTTATATATATAATAGTAGTTATATAACCTTATATTAATTTATTGTTTATCATTTACAGTCTCATTGACAAAGTGGCGGCTGGAAGTGTGGATATTATGTCATGAGACATATGTTCACTATTGTCTTCGCGAGTATTACTTCTCAATAGGCGGATGTAATTATTAATAGAATTTTTAAGCACAAGAGTTAGTTAAATTATTATGTTTGTTTTACTACTTGATGAGCAAAATGTTTAATTTAATTTTCTTATGTTATGTGAACTTGCAGACTTTCAACAATCCGGCTCTGCTATCTAACGATGATATTCAGGACATCAAGGAAAAATGGGCAAGCTTCTTTGTTGGCTATTGTAAAGATCATAATGTAGCTTAGATGTATTTAATTAGTTTGACATTCATATAGGTTTTGTAAGAATCATATATATAACTTAATTAGATGTATTTAGTTTTGACACTTTGTTGTCATGTTTGTATATATATCTTTGTTAACACTGATTATATATATATATATGTGTGTGTGTGTGTGTGTGTGTGTGTGTGTGTGTTAACACTTGGTTTAGTATATCTGTTATTGCTGTTGAATTGGATCTGACTGGTTTTATAAAACTAAATGAAAAATGGAAAGGGAAGAAAGGAAAACAGAAGAGATTATTAAAAAAAAACACACATTCTACTACGGTTGTGACCATAACCGTAGTAGAACGCTTTCTACTACGGTTATGGTCACAACCGTAGTAGAAAGTCACTTTTTGGACAACCGTAGTAGAAAGTCACATTCTGGATGACTTTCTTCGTCCAGAAAGTCACTTTCTACTACGGCGGTGATTATAACCGTAGTAGAAATGCAACTTTTTAGTACGATTTACCAACCGTAGTGGAACGTGGGACTTTTCACAATGCATTATTCTACTACGCTGGTCCAACCGTAGTAAAAAGTGCGTTCTGCAGTAGTGTAAGTATAATAAAAGACTGTACTCAGCATTGTATTACTTATGGTCTGATGGTCAACAGTGCTGCTTAGCATCGATTGGTCCCAGTTCGAACCCCATGTAACTTTTTTTTCGTTTAATTCACAAATTAAAATGGTAACAAAATATTCATCATTGAGTTTTGATCATGCGACCTGTTCATTAAAACAAATGCCACTAACCGTCGCGTCGCGAAGAGAGGGGACACCAATTGATGACACTTAATTTTATTTAAAGTTTAATTTAAAGCAACGTTTGGATATCTTAGGCTACCTCCAACCGGGTCAAAAGGAACCATTTTTCAACCTTGCCTCACATCAGATCCGGGCTCCCATCCTTGCACCTAGATTCGTCGCATGACCTCCTCTCCACCGCGTCAGCCCCGCCTCATCGCCGCAAACTACCTTGAATGTAAACATAATCAAAGATAGGAACTTTCTTTACCCTTTAACCCAATATTGCTCTAAACTTCTAATAGCTCAGTGGGCAAAATATGCAATGTTCATTCATGTTTCACACGGTTCGTTCATTTGTTCCCACCACAAGGGACAAACATGCTAGACGTTCTGCCCAATCTTTCTTATTGTCAATCTTTCTTAAGTTTACAATTTGCAGAAAAAGCTGCGTACATCCTCGCACCCATTTTCATGCAATGTTCTGATTGTTCCAACACCACACTAGACCCAGGGATGTGGGACGATCTCCTGGGCTATCAAAACTGATCCGCAAAGAAGCAAATTAGGCAAAAGCATTAAGGACAATTTTGCAAATTAATTTAATTTTAGAAATGCCCTTCAAACTTCAATTTGATAATATATATAACCCCATAAATTACCTGCTACCTGGTCAAAATACAGGTGAGGGACATCTTTGATCCCTCACCTTAGACGTCACCTATTTAAATACTCAAATTTGATATTTTATTTGATATTTATCTAACATCTACCCATCTCCACTTGCATAATCGATCCATAATAGTTATTCTTTGGTTAAATGGTGTACTTAATTTATTGAAAAGTTTTACATTTAGTTTTCCAATAAAAACTTTCCTTTGGTTGATTTCTTAAACAATATCCTTTGAGCACTCGTTAGCAAGACTGAGACGACCCTCCTCTCTTAGAAGGATAATCCCATTAGTCCCAACCTCTTATTATTATTATTATTAACCATGCCTAGCCGTATATAAAGCGATAGCGTGGTAAAACAAACCGTGTTGCGGAAACAAAACAACGTAGACAAGAACGACAAGCATAACAAACGATGATCAGAGTATAAAGCGCAAAATATATATACATAACTTTACAATAACATGCATAAGTAAGCCCCATCAGTAGGGCACTATACATAAATATACATACTGTCGGGTTGGAAACCAAAAATACATCAAGAGTCAAAAGAAAAACACTCGAAGCTCACCAGCAACCCCTGTCCCCTCCTAAAATACATGAAAAAGCGCTCAGCTTACTCCCTAGGATGCACTGGCAGGCTCTCACCATCAGTGGTGAGGATGCCCTGAGCTACCCTGAGCCTCGCCATGAGTACGCCGGTACCGTACAATCGGCTCATACTCAGATGAAGAACTGGACACTACGATCCTCCGCTTGTGGTAGGTCCTCAAGTAATGCTCAGTCCTCCTGCGCCGGCCTCGATAGATGTAACCTCTCCTGCTAATTACGACCGATGACTGGGGTGCTGCCCAAGCGTAGTCCTGCTCCCTTTGCCTCGGAGGTCGCCACATCCTTGAAAAGGGAAGAAATTGGTAAATATGATAGGGACCGATAATATCTACATATGGAGGTGTACCGCTTCGAAACATCAGGCTGATTGGTCCTGTGTAGACCACCAAAAAGGTAGAGGGGTCTACCCGCCGTTGCTATAAAAATGATTAATGTGCTTGTGCAGGTATAGACAATCGTTTAACAAGTAATAAAGTGTAAGAGAGATTGTTCCCACGAGGATTATATGGTGAATCAAGTACCAAGTTTGAATTAATGGTTCTATTAATCAAGATTAACAAAGAGTAACAAATAAATTGTGTTTGTGTATCCATGACAGTTTTGGTAAAAGTAACTGCTAGAGCAATAAAAACGGATTTGTTAACAGAATGAGTAAAACAGCTACGGGGAAGTATCCCTTGCAACTTCGGTCTAGATCAGTTATGCGTTTGCAATGCTATTACAATTTGGCTCCAGGAAATGAAAGTTTGTTTTCCAACAGTTCTGAGATGAACTTCACTAAACGTCTCCTATTCCTAGGTCCATATTAGTTACATTCACGCCTCACTTAAGCTCGTTTCAGCTAGCCTAAGAGTTAGAATGTTCAGTCCTAAATCACTCTTCATCATAATTTTCCAATTAATGATTTTACTCTTATCTATAAAACAGTTCTGCTACACTTAGCTTTTTCAAGTAGCTGTGAGCTCAAGTTCTAACTAAGGTGATCAAGATCAATTAAAACACAACCAAATTAGATTTATAGAAAATGCAATAGCAAGGCATGACATAACATTCACTAGAAATCCATTACAAGTTCAACATCCCATAGCTACAAGAGGTTTAGCTCATATTGAGCTTACAAAACAAAGAGAAAAATAAGAAATGGAAGAAGAAGCCATTATAATGGAGGAGAGAGAGAGAGAGGGGCGCAACTGCTGTCCTTGCTCCAGTAGGGAAGAAGAACAAGATGTCTGGTCCTTCTCTTGCTGTCCCCCCTTTAGGGTTCTCTTTTCCAGCCTGTCTCAAGGCCCTCTCCTCTCTCATCCTTTTTGGGCTAAAGACTGATTAGGACAAATGTCCTTGGCCCAGTGCCCTGACTTCAATGCACCAACAATCAGTCCCACGTGTAGGACACTGTCCTTATCAGCGAAGGACAACTCAATGTGTAAGAGAATGTTTTGTGCCTTTGTCCTTGTCCCCTGTCAGCTTCAGCTACGATTGCTACAGTATATCCCAGAGCCACGTGTCCAGATTAGCGCATAGATCTCCACAAAATGCCTTGCACAGAAAGCTCACACTCAAATATTAAAAAAAGTTCTAAAAGGCACCAAAACATGAAAACTCACAAAAGACTTTTATAAAACACACTTTACACAAAATCACACTAAAATACTAAAAACATAAACTCAAAATACTCAAAGACCACAAAAACACAAGTGAAAAAGGTACAAATAAATCTTCATAAAAAAAGTTATCACCCGCCATCCCCTCTCGTCATGGTAGATAATATCAATGTCTCCCAACACCGGCATCCGCGGTGCCCCCGTGATGAACGGGTGAAGTATCAGGTCCATGATATGCCTAAGCTGGCTCGTCGTCTTCAAGCGAATTTATACGGACAACAAGGAAAACAGAAGGGAGATAATAAATACAGCGCCTTATAAGGTCAGAGAACAGCAGTAATACAGTAAACAAGTATAGCAGATAACACATAGCAGATATAGCAAATATAGCATCTACTATATTCCAACACGCATCTCCTAAGACAGCATATGCAACAAGCATCCATCCCATGAGACTCACACTTAGATCAAACCTCTAGATTGGGATACTAATCCCATGCAGCATGTCGGCCAAAAAACGTACTTTTGCATGTTCCCAACTGGAACGGTTCCACACCCGAACAAGTCCACACCGGAACAGGTTCTGTGTCGGAACGGAGTTAGCTTGCCCAAGAAATCAAACCTCTCGTCGTGACCAATAAGAGTGCATCCCCCTTCCATGCCAGAACCGAGGTATCTCGGTCGCCTCGGAACGTTAGCCTGGAACAACTGGAAAGCTCTGGGATTAGTCGAGCAAATCGGACTGGATCGGGCGTCACGACAGGATAGGAGCTACCTCATCCGTCACTGTAAACTATTCCCGAGACCGGCAACATCCCCAAGGTCACTCACTTGACCGCCCCATCAACTTTCCGTACCAGCACTCAGGTACCGCTAACCTCGTATGATGTTGGCAGCCCATATTACCTGTCACACGGCCTCGCCACTTAGCAGCTGAAAATGATATGCAGCAAACATCCACAACGGGCTTGATACCGGATTTCACACCTAAGCTCTCAACCAAATCAAAATATCATGATGCCACTGCATCCACATGGCCATAGCCTCGACGCCACGCGTCCACGAGCCACAGCTCAAACAACACGGCACACAGCCTCAAGAAGTCAGTACAACAGCAACGGCACCATCCACGGTATCAACTAGATAACAACACGGCACACAGCCAAACTTATTCTACGGCATTCCGCCACAACTCTTAATATGACAACATACAGCATAGCAACAATAATATCACCATCGTAGCAGTAACATCAACAACAGCATATAAGCAGCTAGCAGCATATCACATATACCAAGTAGCATATAGGCAGACAGATAGCAACAACAGCCAACAACATACATTCATACGACAACAAGCATCCTCAATCAACAGTTCTCTAACCTAGGGTTTCCAATCTTAACGACGATAACCCAAAGTAAGCTAAACCTTGGGTCTAGATACTTTATCAGGGCTTAACCACTAGTAGGGTTAGGGCTTCCCTACCCATAGCAAAAATCACAACTACATTACTCTTGCCTTCCCGATGGCAGCAATACTCTTTCTCCCCACCTGAACTGTCGGCACACAAATCCACGCAATCACCGGCTCACTCCTCCTTCCTCAAGCTCGCAACCCCCTTCAATGACAGCTCCAAGAACAGCCCCAATCTCCTTGGTAGCCGCGGCCTTAGTCCCCAATTGCGGGAAATCACGAGCACGTACTTTGCCCTAATAACGAGCACAACACATATACAACAGTATTAGCCCCAGGGCAAGCCAAAAATATCAAAGAAATGGTAAAGACTCGAAGGACACCAAGAACACGAAGAACACATGATAGGAGGCTGAGTTTACCTGTGGCGAATCGAAAAACCAATTCGTCAGAGTTGTAGATAACTCAGCCGCGATCACAACGGTGTAGTCGGAATCGCATTCCAGTACTTCGATCACCTTCAATCTCGAGCTTTCTCACTCTAGAAATCTCAGAGCTTCTCTCACTAGTTGCAGAAAACCTTGGGAGATTTTGTGCAAATGAGAATATGAAAGAGGAAGCTCCACTTATGGGTTCTGCTGTCCATGCTTAAGCGTCCATCTCTTTGCACGCTTGAGTGTTGCCACACTCTAGCGTTGGGTTCTCTCCACACTCGAGCGTGGGACCTCGTCTACTCCGCCTGCTCCCTGGCCTGACATGTGTCTCACACGCGCCAAACGCGAAACAGCTGCTCAACGCACTCAGCATGCTGAGATGTCCAACTACTCCCACGCTTAAGCGTCTGAACGCTTGAGCTTTGAATTCTCCCACGCTTGAGCGTCAGCTCAGCGAGAGAAGAACTTCTAGCTTCCAGAGTTACTCGTTTAACGTCTTAGGCACCTCCAACCTTGTTCAAGCCTATTCCTAAGCTTCAAACTAGGTCTAAAACTAACACACAACAATTCACACAATCATCCAAAGCCCCGATCGAGGTTAACCGGCTAGATCAGAGTCACAGAGAAATCGGGATGTTATATTACCACCCTTTTACAGAAAATTTCATCCCCAAAATTTTCGTCGTATACCTGTGAACAGATAAGGATGACTCTGGCGCATCTCAGCTTCATGCTCCCACATTGAAACACCAGTCACTGGGTTCCATCCCACTTTTACTAACGAATGCGCTTATCGCGCAGTTCCTTGGTGCTTCGGTCTATGATCCGAACAGGTGCAGCTTTGTTGTCCAGGTTCTCGTTCAATTGGATTGATTCGAGCTCTAACACGTGTGATGGATCGGGATAATACTTTCTGAGCTGAGAGACGTGAAAGACGTCATGAAGATTTGAATGATTTGGTGGCAAAGCTATCTGATAGGCTACAGGGCCGATTCGTCGAAGAATCTGAAACGGTCCTATGAATTTAGGTGTTAGCTTCCTGGATCTGATTGCCCTGCCTACTCCAGCTCTTAGGGTTACTATCATAAAGACATGGTCGCCCTCTTGAAATTCCAAAGGCGTCCTCCTCCTGTCAGCGTAGCTCTTCTATCTGTCCCTTGCAACCTTAATCTTTTCCCATATCTTACGGACATGTTCCATCGTTTACTGTACCAACTCTGGACCCAAAAGCTGACTTTCTCCCATCTCAAACCAGCACAACGGAGTCCTACACTTACGTCCATACAGTGCTTCGTACGGCGCCATCCCAATACTTGAATGGAAACTGTTGTTGTAAGTAAACTCGATCAATGGAAGAAACTCGTTCCAACTTCCCGTGTTTTCCAACACGTATGCTCTTCAGAGATCCTCCAATGATTGAATGGTTCGTTTCGACTGACCATCCGTTTGAGGATGATAAGCAGAACTCATACTTAACTTAGTTCCCATAGCACTGTGTAAGCTTCTCCAAAATCTTGAGGTAAACCTTGGATCACGATCCGAGATGATACTCGAAGGTACCCCATGTAATCTTATAACCTCTTTGATGTAAATCTGAGTTAATCGCTCCCAAGAATAACTCTGGTTGATTGGTAAGAAGTGAGCACACTTCGTCAATCTGTCGATAATTACCCAGACTGCATCACACCTTTTCTGAGTTCTCGGCAACCCAGAAACAAAGTCCATAGCAATACTATCCCATTTCCATTTTGGGACATCCAACGATTGCAATAATCCTGCTGGCTTCTGGTATTCAATCTTCGCTTTCTGACACACCAAGCAGGTTTGGACACAAGCTGCCACATCTTTCTTCATCGCTGGCCACCAAAACAACTTCTTCAGATCCTGATACATCTTGGTAGCCCCTAGATGGAAACTCATCTTGCTCTTGTGTGCTTCTTCTAAGATCATATCCTTAACTTCTCTATCCGCTGGCACACAAATCCGATCACCATACCTAAGCAGACCATCGATACCTCTTTTGAATTCCAGAGTCTTACCTTTCTCTATCAACTGGTACTTATCCTCCGCTTGCTTCTTCCATAAAAGATTCAGGAAATCACTAGTTACTCTAACCATTTCCAGATTCAGCTTATCCTTAACGATTTCCGCTTCCAGGTTCAGATCTCCGAACGCCACTAAAAGCTCTAGCTCCTTTACCATCATCGCAGATACGTGTAGGGATTTCCTACTTAGCGCATCCGCCATAACATTCGCCTTACTTGGATGGTATTGCAGGTCTAATTCATAGTCCTTTATGAATTCCATCCACCTTCTCTGCCTCATGTTCAACTCTTGCTGGTCGAACAGATAATTCAGGCTCTTGTGGTCGCTAAACACACTGAATTTAGCGCCATAGAGATAGTGTCTCCATATCTTTAATGCAAACACTATCACAGCCAATTCCAGATCATGCATTGGGTAGTTCCGCTCATGTGCTCTCAACTGTCTGGAGGCATACGCCACCACTTTGCTATCTTGCATGAGCACACATCCCAAGCCTTGATATGATGGATCACAGTATACATCGAATCGTCCAAAAGGATCTGGTAACACCAACACAGGTGACGTGGTCAGTCTTCCTTTCAGCTCCTGGAAACTCTGCTCGCAAGCCTCTGACCACTCAAACGTTTTCCCTTTTCTCGTCAACTGCGTCATAGGTAACGCAATCTTAGAGAATCCTTATATAAACCTCCGATAGTAGCCCGCTAAACCAAGAAAACTTCTTACTTCGTTTACAGACTTAGGGCTTTCCCAACTTACTACGGCCTCAACTTTCGCAGGGTCCACTGCGATTCCATCCTTACTGATCACATGGCCTAGAAATTGAACTCCCTCTAACCAGAACTCACACTTCGACAGTTTAGCATACAACTACCCGTCCTTGAGCACTTGCAACACCACCCTTAGATGCTCTACATGTTCCTCTCTACTCGAAGAGTATACAAGGATGTCGTCGATAAACACAACAACAAACTTGTCAAGGAACTGTCGGAAGATCCTGTTCATATAGTCCATGAACACGGCTGGAGCATTAGTCACACCAAACTGCATAACCAAATACTCATAATGACCATACCGACTTCGAACAGCAGTCTTTGGCATATCCTCCTTCTTAACCCGGATTTGATGGTATCCAGATCGCAGATAGATCTTAGAAAACACAGCTACTCCTTTTAGCTGATCAATCAAATCATCTATCCGTGGTAACGGGTACTTGTTCTTTATCGTCACTTTGTTCAGCTGACGATAGTCCACGCACAGTCTCGAGCTTCCATCCTTCTTCTTCACAAACAACATCGGAGCTCCCCACGGAGACGCACTAGGTCGGATGAATTCTTTGCCTAGCATCTCATCCAACTGTTTCTTTAACTCCATCAGCTCTACTCGAGACATCCAATACGGTGCTATCGATATAGGTCCAGCTCCCGGTACCAGGTCTATGGCAGACTCCACCTCTCTCTCTGGTGGTAATCCAGGAATATCATCGGGAAACACATCCCGAAACTCTCGCACGACAGATAAAGCTTCAACACTAGGAGTCTCCTTCACTTCCAAAGAGAATAGCACCACATACTCGTCGGATCGTTTACCTGTTGGAGTACTCTCGTTGGCAGTCATCAATCCAGATTGCTCGGAAAAACTAAGAGTTTTATTTGAACAGTCTAACATCACATGGTTGGCCGAAAGCTAGTCCATGCCAAGGATAACGTCTATCTGTTGCATAAGCAAACAGATAAGGTCAACAAGAAAATGACGGTTCTCTACCGTAACAGAACATTTACGGCATATAGATAGGGTTGTTACAGAATCACCTGTCGGTGTTGAAACAGTTAAGTCATATGGAAAAGTAGAAACATGCAACCCTAAATGATCCATACACTGTACTGAAATGAAAGAATGCGTAGCCCCCGAATCAAATAGAACCGACAAAAGCTTGCCGGAAACTAAGCACTTGCCTTGGATCAGATTAGGACTTTGGGAGACTTCAGACTTCAGAACCTCGCACGCAAACACCCTTCCGGTCGTCTGTGATCTGCTCTGCTGACTTGCCACAACTGATCTTGCTCCAACACTCTGAGCTCTACCGCTTTGTTGTTGAAACTGAGCCCTTCCGCTGACTCCGGGCTTGCAGTCTGATGCATAGTGCCCCATCTGGTTGCAATTGTAGCATCTTATGTGTTGGGTCGTGGGACAAATCTTCACCAGATGCGGTCCCCCGCACCGAAAACAAGTCTTGGGCTCTTGCTGAGTTTGACTGGAGCCGCTCATTCCATGGTTAACATTGAATCGAGCCGGGCGATCATACGGCCCTACTCTCCTTTGGAACTTGCTGCTTTTGCCACTTTGATTGCTCCGAATAGGTCCACCACTTGTCTTTTGTTGCGCGACAGTCCTTGCTTGGTCATGTCCCTCAACCACTGTGCATTTCTGCACCAACTCGGGAAAAGATCCTATACTCAAAGGCAGCATTGCTCGCTTCAACTCGGGCCTCAACCCATCCTCGAACCTCCTACAGACCCATTCTTCATCCGGATGGATCTGATAGAACTGAGAGAATTTGAGTAGCGCTTCAAACCTCATCGCGTACTCACCCACGGATAGCTGTTCCTGTTTCAGACTCAGGAACTCCTTTTCTTTTTCCTGCCGGATACTTCTCGGGAAGTATTTCTCCAGAAAACACTCCTGGAACAGTTGCCATGTCAGTACTCTTCCTCCAGTCTCTAACAACCTAGCCTTGGTTCTCCACCAAGCTTCTGCTGCTCCTACCAACATGAAGGCAGCATAGGTAACCTTCCTATTTTCTCTGTAGTGTGTGGCCATGAACACCTCCTCTATCTCTTGCAGCCACATTTTTGCGGCCTCAGGATTATACTCTCCATGGAATTGGGGAGGATTTCTCTTCATGAAAGCATTAAGACCAGTGTCCACTATCTCATTCTCTCTTACAGTATGCAGCTGATCCTGCCTAGCTTCCCTATCTTCCTGCCTTCGCATATACTGGGCAGTTTGTTGAGTCTGCTGCATCATGGTGGTAGCTAAGTTCCTCATGGCCCGCATTGCTTCAGAGGTGTCACCACCACTCCCTGTCCTTGAGTGGTTACCATTATTGTTATCATCATTATGTCTAGTTGCCAGCCTTCCACGCCTTCCTCGAGCCATTTAACTTCCTGTAAAAGGAGCCATCAGTTCCAATTCATAAGACATATAATAGCACTTAGCAGTTAAACATATCATATGCCTTATGAACGAAAGTAGTTATCACACTTCGATAACTCACGCATCAGACACTTTACCCAAAACCCGACACAGTTGATACAACTCGGTTATCAACCGTCAAAGCCAGTACACTTAACCTTCACAATCCGATTTAGAATCGAACTGCTCTGATACCATAATAATGAGACGACCCTCCTCTCTTAGAAGGATAATCCCATTAGTCCCAACCATTTATTATTATTATTAACCATGCCAAGCCGTATATAAAGCGATAGCGTGGTAAAACAATCCGCATTGGAAAACAAAACAACGTAAAATAAAACGGCAAGCATAGCAAACGATGATCAGAGTATAAAGCGCAAAATATATATATACATAACTGTACAATAACATCCATAAGTTAGCCCCATCAGTAGGGCACTGTACATAAATATACATACTGTCGGGTAGAAAACCAAAAATACATCAAGAGTCAAAAGAAAAACACTCGAGGCTCACCAGCAAACCCCTTCCCCTCTCAAAATGCATGAAAAAGCGCTTAGCTCACTCCTTAGGACGCACTGGCAGGCTCTCACCATCAGTGGTGAGGATGCCCTGAGCTACCCTGACCCTCGCCATGAATACGCCGGTACCGTACAATCGGCTCATACTCAGACGAGGAACTGGACACTACGATCCTCCGCCTGCGGTAGGTCCTCAAGTAATGCTCGGTCCTCCTGCGCTGGCCTCGGTACACATAACCTCTCCTGCTGGTCACGACCGATGACTGGGGTGCTGCCCAAGCGTAGTCTTGCTCCCTCTGCCTCAGAGGTCGCCATATCCTCGGAAAGGGAAGGAATTGGTAGATATGATAGGGACCGATAATATCGACATACGGAGGTGTACCGCTCCAAAACATCAGGCTGACTGGTCCTGTGTAGACCACCAAAAAGGTAGAGGGGTCTACCCCCCTTCCCCTCTCATCATGGTAGATAATCTCAATGTCTCCCAACATCGGCATCCGCGGTGCCCCCGTGATGAACGAGTGAAGTCTCGGGTCTACGATACGCCTCAACTGGCTCGTCGTCTTCAAGCGAATCCATACGGACAACAAGGAAAACAAAAGGGAGATAAGAAATACAACGCCTTATAAGGTCAGAAAACAGCAGTAATGCAGTAAATAAGTATAGCAAATAACACGTAGCAGATATAGCAAATATAGCATCTACTGCATTCCAACATGCATCTCCCAAGATAGCATATGCAACAAGCATCCATCCCATGAGACTCACACTCAGATCAAGCCTCTAGACCAGGATACTAATCCCATGCAGCATGTCAGCCAAAAAAACACACTTCTGCAGGTTCCCAACTGGAATGGTTCCACATTCGAACAAGTCCATATCGGAACAGGTTCTGTGTCGGAATGGAGTTAGCTTGCCCAAGAAACCAAACCGCTCGCCGTGACATTATGCAACATATAATTCAGCTTTTCCATCAATGAATAGACTCATGACTCGCCATGACCAATAAGAGTGCATCCCCCTTCCATACCGGAACCGGGGTATCTCGGTCGCCTCGGACCGTTAGCCTGGAACTACTGGAAAGCTCTGGGATTAGTCGGCCAAACCGGACTGGATCGGACGTCACGACAGTATAGGAGCTACCTCATCCGTCACTGTAAACTATTCCCGAGACCGGCAACATCCCCAAGGCCACTCACTTGATCGCCCCATCTACTTTCCGTACCCGTACTCAGGTACCGCTAACCTCGTATGATGCTGGCAGCCCATACTACCTGTCACACGGCCTCGCCACTTGGCAGCTGAAAGTGATATGCAGCTAACATCCTCAATGGGCTTGATATCGGATCTCACACCTAAGCTCTCTACCAAATCAAAACATCATGGTGCCACTGCATCCACACAACCACAGCCTCAACGCCATGCGTCCATGAGCCACAGCTCAAACAACATGGCACACAAGCTCAAGAAGTCAGTACAACAGCAACGGCACCATCCACGGTATCAACCCGATAACAACGCGGCACACAGCCAAACTTATTGTACGACATTCCGCCACAACTCTTAATATGACAACATATAGAATAGCAACAACAATAATATCACCATCGTAGCAGCCACATCAACAACAATATATAAGCAGCTAGCAGCACATCACATATACCAAGTAGCATATAGGCAGACAGATAGCAACAACAGCCAACAGCATACAGTCATACGACAACAAGAATCCTCAATCAACAGTTCTCTAACCTAGGGTTTCCAATCTTAATGGCGATAACCCAAAGTAAGCTAAACCTATGGTCTAGATACTTTATCAGGGCTTAATCACTAGTAGGGTTAGGGATTCCCTACACATAGCAAAAATCACAACTACATTACTCTTGCCTTCCCGATGGCAGCAATACTCTTTCTCCCCATCTGAACTGTAGGCACGCAAATCCACGCGATCACCGGCTTACTCCTCCTTCCTCAAGTTCACACCCCCTTCAACGACAGCTCCAAGAACAGCCCCAATCTCCTTGGTAGCCGCGGCCTTAGTCCCCAATTGTGGCAAATCATGAGCACACACTTTGCCCTAATAACGAGCACAACACATATACAACAGTTTTAGCCCCAAGGCAAGCCCAAAATATCAAAGAAAAGGTAAAGACTTGAAGGACACCAAGAACACGTGTTAGGGGTCCGAGTTTACCTGTGGCAAATCGAAAAACCAATCTGTTAGAGTTGTAGATAACTCAGCCGCGATCACAACGGTGTAGTCGGAATCACGTTCCGGTACTTCGATCACCTTCATCCTCGAGATTTCCCTCTCTAGAAATCTCAGAGCTTCTCTCACTAGTTGCAAAAAACCTTGGGAGATTTTGTGCAAATTAGAAAATGAAAGTGGAAGCTCCACTTATGGGTTCTGCTGTCCACGCTTAAGCGTCAATCACTTTGAATGCTTGAGCGCTGCCACGCTCTAGCATTGGCTTCTCTCCACGCTCGAGCGTGGGACCTCGTCCACTCCGCCTGCTCCCTGGCCTGACACGTGTCTCATACACGTCCAAACTCGGAACAGCTGCTCAGCGCACTCAGCACACTGAGACGTCCAACTCCTCCCACCCTTAAGCCTCTAAACGCTTGAGCGTTGAATTCTCCCACGCTTGAGCGTCAGCTCAGCGAGAGAAGAACTTCTAGTTTCCATAGTTACTCGTTTAACGTCTTAGGCACCTCCAACCTTGTTCAAGCTTATTCCTAAGCTTCAAACTAGGTCTAAAAGAAACACACAACAATTCACACAATCATCTAAAGCCCCGATCGAGGTTAACAAGCTCGATCAGAGTCACGGAGAAACTGGGATGTTACAAAGACCCTTATACTAAAGTTGATATTCAAAAAATGTTTTTCCTATATTAAACATAACTATACTGGCTGAAGGAGACATCTCTTACCTTGTCTCTAGAATAATGCCCCAGAATCAAAATCTCCAAGCTTTAGGTGTTGATATGGTGCAAATTTGTGGAAAGAGATGCAATGCCATGGTTTTGTGAAAACAAAGTGCAGAATCTTTCTTCTCCTTCGTGGTGGTAATGTGTTGGTAGCAGATGTGGCTCTTATAAGAATATTAATCACAATATCTCCCGTTTGGATAAAAGTGATTGGATCAAGCCAACTCGTTTCCTATACTGTTTGAATTTTTATGGAAGGTGTTGTTTTTAAGTGACGTAGGATTGAAGGGCAAGCTAAATGGTTGTTGTTGATTATTTGGTCTGTCCCTTGAGTATCAGGGGCTGGTCTTTGTATAGATTGACTTCACCCTATTGGTTCCTTATGACTTGTGAGGGGAAATTGATAAAGTAAAAGTAATACTGGTCTCCTAGTTCCAGTATTTTATTTACATATTCTTAGAATTTGAGTTTGGGTCTAACTCAACCCCAAAAGCTAGCTCATGGGATGAGGGTTGACTCCTACTTATAAACACTATTCAGACTATATCACTATCCAATGTGGGACTCCAACACATCCCTCTCACCTCCAGGACTGGATATCTGGAGCGTGAAGTTTGCAAGACTGGACATCTGCCGGTGGCCCAACGGTTCTCGGATATACTCTGATATCATCTTCGAATTTGGATTTGGGTCTAACTCAACTCCAAAAGCTAGCTCATAGGGTGAGAGTTTCCCCCCACTTATAAACATTATTTAGACCATATCACTATCCAATGTGAGACACCAACACATATGGTCTATTCTATTCTTCTTTTATCTTCTTTTTTCCTTGCTCTTGTACATGGGTTAGAGTACCTTTAGTCACGGACGGAGCTACTCATTAGGTAAGGAGGGCTCGGACTAGCCCTGACTTTTTTTTATAATATATATATATATATATATATATACACACACACAAACCAAACAATAAATTTACAAGGATTAGATACATCATCTAGTATCCCAAGACCAATATATCAGACAGAAGATGATCAAAGATCAATTCAGTCTCCAACATTTATATTCCTCCCGTAATGAATCTTATAATGATTTGTCAGTTCATTATTGATAAGAAATCCCTTAGAAAGAGCTTTTACTCCGAGGAATAAAAACCTCAAAGGAAGTGGTTGTTTAAAAATTACCAAGGAATAAACAGACAAATATTTAAGATGAATATTATAACTTTCTATATATATATATATATATATATGTGTGTGTGTGTGTGTGTGTGTGTGTGTGTGTGTGTAAAAAATGCTGCTATTCATAATAAAAAATCGTATATCTTCAATTCATTAAAAAAGTTGCTGCTATTCATAAAAAATCGTATCCTCTTTCAGATCCTTATAAAAAATTTGTTATTTGTTTAACTTTGGTAGTATTCAAAAGCTATCAATTATTTCTCATTCAAAGTTAGTGTGTCCTACAGTTCTTTTAATTTTAAATATTATTAATTGATTTCAATTCCTTTTAAAAAAGGATTTTTGTTTAACTTCCAATCTTACTTTTCAGATAATCTAATAAATATTTACAATTGCTCTCAATATCCCATTAATATTATTATTATATTCTCTTCCTCCTTCCTTCCACCAATCTTCTCTTGTAGGCCGGCCGCAAGCTTGCAAGTGGACCGCCGACTGTGCCTGTGTTCTACAAACTGCAAGTTTGCAAGTGTTCTATTTGATAGATTATTCATGTAATTAGTGTTTTAAAACATATAATTATGAATGTTTTATACGAAATTTGATGCCTATATATTGTACTTTGATTTTTATAGTTGACCCTTCCCATAGTTCAAGTCTGATTTCGTCCCTGCCCTCAGTGCTATTTATTAATATACGCTTTGTTTATAAAAAAAACATACTGGCTGAAGGAGAAAAAAGAAGGAAAAAAAAGACATAATATGCCTCAAGTGTCATAATTCACCGTTTGGGTATCGATGATGCCGTGCATATGGCTTTCAAACTCAAACAGAATAGTGGCTGTAATTGTCATTTGAGAAATTAGCATCATGCATATTTCACGAGATATTCTTTCATAAATATGGTGCATTTAAATTAGGTGTGTATTATATTAATCAGAATATTAATTAAGAGATAATTTTTTAATTAATTATTATAATTCAATGATAAACAATCTTATTTAATTATCTTCATTAATATTGTGATTCGTCTATTATATCCAACTTCAAAACTCTAAATTTATGTTAGAATTTCTATATGTTTCATATTCCTTAACACTTTTTGGATGTAATTTATTACTCATGGAATTGAGTCAAGGCAGTGATCACAGACCACTTGTAACACGATAAAGTATAGGTGTTCACAGGTTGGTCGAAATCCGGTGTATTGGAAAAAATCCATACTCATCCATTTCTAATTGGTTTGGTTTTGTGAATTTTTTCAAGCAACTCAAATCAAGCCAACTTGAGTAAGATCAAGTTGGTTCAAGTTGAGTCATCGAGTCCTTTTATTTTTGGTTTGTAATGTAACATCCCGAATTTGGTACATAGATAGCTCTAATAAGCAATACATCCTTGGAAGGTTTTCTTTATAGGCATGGAAGTGTTTAGACATCCCTAAGTGTCTTAAAAGAGGTATAAATAGGTAAATTTCGAGTTTTTTAGATACTTGGGCGTGTCTCGAGGTCACTTGGTCGTGTCTCGCTCAGAAAATCGTGGTAACGTCACTTGGGAGCACACACACCAGTATGTCATCACAACACTATCATGCCTCTTTCATCTGGGCCAACGTTGAGCATTGGGTAAGTGAGCACTCAACACCCAAATTCCTGACATGCGAGTTTCACTTTTTTACGCGTTTGGTGTTGAAATATGTGGCTTCGACTTAAGAGATGGTGAATTGAGTTCATAAAATTTTCTTACTTATTTTAAAAAAAGATTTTATCTTAAATAATTTAACATGCACGCAATGAAACTAGTCAAAACAATAAAGAAGACGATGAATAACAAATCACAATATAATGGTGATAGGGAGGAGAAGGTTGCAAACCAAATTTATCCTAGTTCAGCTACCCATTGTAACATCCTGTTTTATCAATATGTGTTTAAGGCATGAGTTAAGTATGTTTAAGTGTTTGGATGTGATCTATATGATATTATAGAGCAACGGTCCAAATTTGAAGAGATTTGGCTTTCGAACGAGCTCAGAAAATACGAAAACGTGAAAGAACGAGTCAAATCAGTGTCCAACGTTTGGATGTTGAGTGACCGGACGCTCAAACGTTGGCCGTGGATGCTCGAGCATGGGGAAAGTCCACGTCAAAGCGTGGGGAGTACATGTGTGGAGAGACACGTGTAAATACGCATGCGCGAGCATCAGAATGGGTGGTGAGGAAACGTTCCACGCTCAAGCGTGGGAAACTGGAATGCTCAAGAGTTCCCACGCTCAGGCTTGGAGTGTCCCCATGTCAAAACATTATCAGTTTGACAGCGAAGTAAAAAAGGACCCGAAACTTCATTTTTCAGAAGTTTTACACGATTTTCCTTCTTCTTCCTTCAGAACATGCATATAGGACCTGGAGGCAGCCATTATTAAGTGTGTTGGAGCTTGGTTTGAGGTGATTCAAGCATCAAAACTCAAATTTGATCGTACCATCGTGCTCATATCTTCGTTATCTTTGAATCCGATTGATCAGTTTCTCGAATTGTCGAAGGTATGTCGTAGTTTTGCATATACCGACGTCGTCGACATCGACGTGCTTCAAGTGTTCTTCATGTTCTTCATATGTTTCTTAGTTTTGATCCTCATTTTGATTCGTTTTAGAGCTAACCATGATGTATACGTGTTGTTTTCGTGATTAGGGCAAAATTTGACGTTACCGACGTGCTTGGACTTGTGGTGGCAGATTCAAGCTTGTAGGAGGATAAAATTGTTCGTGATCTGGGGCTTGAAAAGCTACGTTCGTATACTAAGGTGGGGAGAAAGAATCACACATTCGTCGGGAAGGCAAGAATAGAATATTATATGTTGACATTTGTGGGGGAACCCTAAACCCTACTAGAGGTTGAGCCCTGACAAAGTACCTAAACCCTAGGTATAGGTATCTTTGGGCTATCACCACTAAGAATATACCCTAGGCTAGATGACTATTATTGGATGGATGATTGTTATGTTTGGTATGATTGCGAATATGTGCTTTATGTGTTTATAAGTTAGACTGGTATGCTTGATGTGCTTAATATGCTTTATGAGATTTATGTGTTTTTATTCTTAGCTTGGTATGTTAAGATGTTGGATATTATGTTGCATACTATTATGGATGATATTGATAGTGAATATAAGTGCCACAATGATTGGGTGAGGAAAAAGTGGTGGATACTGGAGTATCGTAAATAAAGTGATATAAGGATTACGATGAGATGTTTATCGATAGTGGTGGCACAAGGGTTGGTTGACATGCATAGCATAATCATGTGCCAAGTGGCGAGCCGTGTGGTATGGGACACACGAGGTTAGTGTACCTGAGTGCGGGTACGTATTATGGAAGGGACGATCTTTATGATCTTGGGGCTGTAATCGTGCTCGGGACTTATCACATGTGACAGATGGGGTTGCTTCTATCGTGTCATGATGCCCGCTGGAGCCTGGTTATCCCGATTGGACCCTGAGTATTCCACATCGTAAGTGGACATTCCGAGGCGACCAAGATACCCCTCCCGAGAGTTGGAATGGGGAGGCATTCTTATTGGTCACGGCGAGCGGAAAGGTTACGTAGGCAAACTAACTAAGGTTCTCCGAGACTGAGAATGAGTGTGAGATATCGGCCGATATACATGTAGATTTGAACACATAGTATAGGCGATGAGTATGATCAATATAATTGGGAGATTTTGTGAAATGTGACTCATTGAGATGTTTGTATACTTTTTTGCTTGATGTGTGTGATGTTAATATATGTTATCCTATGATTTCTTTCCGATATATGATGTTTATTGTAGATCCTTATCTCCCTATATTTTCTATGTATGTTTCATCCTAGTTCGTGGAGAAGATACCGCAATTGAGGAGCCTATTCCTGAAGAGGATGGCATTCCCTATAAACCTGACGCTGGTGGGAGAGCTATAGATACCAGTAGTGAGAGACTTGGATTAGAGGGTAGTTCATGGCCAACATATCATACTTATTGATATGAGCGCCTGGCCAATGTGTCTTAGTAGGCATGATAGTTTTGAGTGTGTATATCTTGATGTATTTTGGTGAGGTGGGTTAGGATGAGAGATAACATGTTTTATTAGTTGTTTTTGGTATGATTTCTTATGTATTCTTCTTTTAGCAGTTGTTGTGTAGGCAGTATAACATCTACGGAGTTCCACTACGGGACCTTAACCGCTTCTTCAGATGGGAAGAAGAGAATGAATAATGCTATACGGTGTATTGGGGACCATAGCCTTGTTTTATTTGTTAAACCTAACAGGGTAGCCATTATTTCGTATTGGGCTAACACTAACATCTACCCATATAAGGCCCATATCAATTAAACCATAGGAGTCTAGTGAGCATACTTTATATTCAATCAATTGATCATTTAAAAATTGCTCCTTTATGATAAATAGATAATATAATTATTTAATGATATTAGCCCATATTAATTATTGGAATAAAAATTCCAACAATCTCCTACTTGGGCCATATCATAATAATTATATCAGAAAATCTTAGTGTGCACATCCGAATGTTATTTATCTTTAGACTTCCTCCTTACAATCTGGTCCATCTCATGCATTAACAATGGAACTACCACGGCTTTCGTCACTGCCATATAATGTGACTAAACCTCGACAATCACGACATCAACACTCTCAATGACATAGATCGATATGAATGAGTAGCATGGAAATTTCATGCAATGTGATCTCTAAATCATGCTTATTTCCATCTGGTCCAACTTAAAACTTTAGTGTGATCAATTTTGCATACCAAAGTCCTTAATGTGTAAATAAATTTTACACACAACAAGATACAAACAAGTTTATAATGAACTCACAAACATAACTTTATTTCTGCAGAAAATTTGAAATATCATAAGGCCTGTATCTCAAACATAAAACACATATAGAGACTCCCACTAAACTAAGGCATCCTTAGTGACAACACCCATATGAGCAACATGCCCGTGAAAAACCTTCGGTGCTAAACCCTTAGTTAGTGGATCTGCTAGCATAGAATTTGTCTGTATGTGCTCTATAGAAATTTGTTTTTCCTGAACTCTTTCCTTAACTACAAGATACTTGATGTCGATGAACTTAGACTTTGTAGAGCTCCTGTTGTTATTGGAATAGAGCACTGCTGATTTCTTGTCACAATAAATCTTTAGTGGCCTCTCTAGTTGTCAATGACTTTCAGGCCTGTGATAAAATTTCGTAGCCATAAACTGTAATTTGATGCCTCATAGCAAGCTACAAACTCCGCTGCCATGGTCGAAGAAGCTATAAGAGTTTGTTTGGCAGACTTCCAGGAGATAGCTCCCCCAGCCAGCAGGAAGATATAACCAGATGTAGAGCATCTGCTATCTGGGCATCCCGTAAAATCGGAGTTAGAATACCCAACAATCTCTAAGCTGTTAGACTTCCGATAGGTAAGCATGTAGTCTCTTGTTCTCTTCAGATAGCGCATCACGCGCTTAACCGCCTTCCAGTGCTGCATACCTGGATTACTTAAATATCTACCAAGGACTCCCAGTATAAATGCTATGTCGGGACGAATGCAAACTTGAGCGTACATAAGACTCCTTACAGCTGAAGCATAAGGAATCTTTTGCATCTCCACGTGTTCAAGATTTATAACGGGGCACTGTTTGAGACTAAACTTGTCTCCCTTAGCCGCGGGTGTATGTCCCAGTTTACTATCTTTCATGCCAAATCTATCAAAAACTGTATCGATGTAGCTCTTTTGTGATAATCCCAGAAATCCTCGAGAACATTCTCTCAGAATTTGGATTCCTAATAAAAAAGAGGCGTCCCCAAGATCTTTCATCTCGAAATTCTTCGTGCGATATTTCTTGGTTTCGTATAGTAAGCCTATATCGTTGCTTGCTAATAGGATATCATCAACATATAATACCAGAAAAATGAATTTACTCCCACTGATCCTTTTTTATACACAATCATCAACCTAATTTGCCTCAAAACCATAGGAGGTAATAACTTGATGAAATTTGTAATACCATTGACTGGAGGCTTGTTTAAGGCCATAGATGGATTTCTTTAGATTGCATACCATAGACTTCGAATCGCCTGAAACGAAATTTTCTGGTTGCACCATATAAATCGTTTCATCAATGTTGCCATTTAGAAACACAGTCTTTACATCCATCTGATGCAGCTCTAAGTCATAATGAGCGACCAGTGCTATAATTATCCTAAGGGAGTCTTTCGAAGAAACCAGAGAGAAAGTCTCCTTATAATCAATGCCTTCCTTTTGAGTGAAGCCTTTGGCGAAAAGTTGAGCTTTATATCTTTCAATGTTGCCCTTTGAGTCCCTTTTGGTTTTAAATATCCATTTGCAACCAATGGGTCTTGCACCTTCAGGCAACTTGACAAGATCCTAAACGTCATTGTCAGCCATAGATTTCATCTCTTCATTCATGGCATCAATCCACTTTTGAGAGTTAGAACTTTTCATAGCTTGACTAAATTTGATTGGATTTTCCTCAGTCAAACCAACGCCATCCTCATGTTCTTGAAGAAATACTACAAAGTCATCCGAAATTGCACTTCTTCTCTCTCTAGTGGATCTCCTTAATGGCACTTCTTGAGGTTGTAGTTTGCACTATAGTTGGTGCCTGAGAAGGAACTTCAGTGTTATCCTGAACTTGAATGATGTCAAGAATGACATCAATCGGATCTGTTTCTTGAACAATGATAGGTACAAAGACTTTTCTTCATTATAGGCAACACTCCTTATGTTTCCTTCCCCTCCAAACTCAATATCCTCAAGGAATCTTGCATTCCTTGTCTCCAAAAATGTTCTTGTTATGGAATTGTAAAACTTATACCCGCGAGAGTGTTCATCATACCCATCAAAGTAGCAACTTACTGTTTTTGAGTCCTGCTTGCCTTCATGGGGCCTATAAGGTCTCGCTTCAGCAGGACATCCCCAAACGTGCAAGCGCCTTATGCTGGGCTTTTTCCCAGTCCATAGCTCATAAGGGGTTTTGGCTACTACTTTACTAGGTACTCTATTGAGGATATAAACTGCAGTCTTTAAAGCCTCTCCTCAAAGTGACTCTAGTAATGAAGAATGACTAATCATACTCCTTACCATATCCTTAAGAGTCTGGTTTCGTCGTTCTGCAACTCCGTTCATGCTGGGTTTGCCTGACATGGTGTATTGCGGAACAATTCCACACTCATTGAGGAAAAGGGCGAAGGGCCCTGGATGCTGCTCTCATGATCCGTCATATCTACCATAATATTCACCACCACGGTCTGATTTGACAACTTTAATTTTCTTTCCCAGTTGAAGTTCAACTTCAGCTTTGAAAGACTTGATAATATCCAGAGATTGGGACTTCTCACAAATTAAATAAAGGTAACCATATCTTGAGTAATCGTCTATGAACGTAATAAAGTACCTTTGCCCATTCCATGATTTGGAGGGAAAGGACCACAAATATCTGTATGTATTAGTTCTAAGACGTCCTTAGCTCTTTTGGCACCTAAATTCCTTTTTGTTTGTATGTTTACCCTTAATACACTCTATGTACACTTGAAAGTCTGACAAATCTAAGGTTCCAAGAATGTCCTCCGACACAAGCCTCTGAACTCTCTCTTTAGAGATGTGGCCTAAGCGCTTATGCCATAAAGTGGCGGAATTCTCATTTAATTTAAGTTTCGTACCATGCGAATGTATTTGCAATATTGCGTTATAGGAACGCTCAACATCAAGAAGATTATCGACTAAAGACCTGTAACCAACAATGTAACACCCCGATTTTTCAAGCTTTCTAAGGTCAATAAACTGTGTAAAGGAGTTTATATTTTTATCTGAGGTTTAGAAAATGAAATAAAATAAACTAAGACCATAGTCACGCTCTACGTTATCGTAGAGAGTTACGGTTAAATTTTGGGTCGAAAACTTAGACAGAGCCCGGTCTGCGTTTTTCACTAACAGTATAATTTTACTGCTCAGAAGACCAAATTTTGACTCGTGAACGAAAAACAGTTAGTCTTAGAATCGAATTTCCTACAATTTTGTGAAAATTGGTTATTCGCACTAAAAAGAGATTTAACCTTGAAAATATCTGGATGAAGTTAGAAAATATCTGGACTTGAAAAGACCAAAATAACCTTAACATTTTTTCATAATTACCATTTAACATTGTGTGAAAAGACCATTTTGCCCCTTAAGTGAAATTTTTTGGACACCCTTGCCCTTCCCCTCACCTCACAATTCTCCTTCACTTCATGAAGTCTTCACCATTTCATTTTCTCACTTCATCTTTCTCCTTAAGTTTCTCTCATTTCCTTTAAGAGAAAACTTGATTTTTGGTGAAGGAAAACTGTTGAATCTTGTTTATTCTTCATCATTCAAGAGGTAAGATTACTCCTTTGATCCCTAAACCTCATGAATCTTCTCTTGTTCTTGTTTGAAAATTTTGATTTCCAGGAGTTTCAACTTCTTGATCCAATCTTCAAAAATTCATAGAAAAGTGTAGAAAAATCCTTTTAATGTCAAACCAATTTCTATGAGCTAGTTTCATCATCCTATTTCATTATGCAAGAGCATGTAACCAAATGAGTTCTCCAAACCATATGGGTGTGATGAGGCCGAAACCTATAGGGTGAAAAAGCTTGAGTTTTTTATTCAAGTTTTGAGTACTGAGACTTGTTTTAGTGTTAGGTATACCTAAGGATCATTCATCATCTCTAGCTAATTTTATAGCCCTATGGCCAAACCCTAAGTCTAAGAGAATACGGAGAATTTGTGTTGTTGAATGTTGATATTTGATTGGTTTGTGTGAATGTAGCTGTTGTTGATTATTCGGGCGAATAATCGAGAGATTCGCAAACCGGTTAGACGACTTTCATCGAAGGATTACTTCACAAGAGGTATGGGGAGTGTATCTCATCACACCAAAATTGCTGGAAGGTGAAAATGGTTGTTTAAGCTTTATTTGGGTGAAACCCTTTTGTTTCGGTTCACTACTTTATTTATGAAGTTCTCTTTGAGACCACGGTTGTAATAATGGTTCCATGATTAGTATATGCTTATGATGATGTATGCTTGGATGAAAAAATATTTTCATGTATATTGAAAACCATACTTTGATATCTTGATCAAGTAAGGATTTTTATGCTTGATTATGATTGAATGTTGCATGATTATTTTTCATCATAATATTGTGAGCATTTTGAGCTATTACTTGGCAAGTTAGTGAAGCAAAATCTTCACATGCAATGTGAGGGAGTATTCGGCCATGACTATAAGAAAAAGGAAGAACATGAGTTGTTCTTGAACATTCGATGTTTTCAAAAGTTAGAAAGTGTTTTCGTAACTTATATTTCAAAACAAAACAATAAGTGATTTTGATCCAAAGATCAAATAGAGTTTCGACCTTCAAGTGTTTTACTAAGGTGAAAATGTATTTTTACTTTAGTCATAGTTTAGCCAATTAACAAATTGTTTTAAAAGTAAAATGATGAAAGTGATTTCATGGAAGTAAAAGTAACATGAAGTTACCTTAGGTTTTAATGGGATATCACCTTCATTTTCAAACTAAGTTAACATTCAATCCAAAGTATAAAGAGGACCTTGCCCTCAACTTTGAACTAATTGCATCATAGTTTGAAAACTAAATGAAATTCTATTTTCTTTTACCCTAACTTAGACCCTGGTTTTACACTAACTTAATTAGGAAAAACCCTTTTCAAATTATTTAAGGTACTTTACTTTAAGCAAGTAGCAAAGTTATTTCAAATCAAATGAGTTTTTAGTTAGAAAGGTTTTGGTTTACAAAGTCTCAAATCGAGAGTTTTCAACTCTAAATCGTAAGGTTTTACGCATGAAAATCTAAGTTAAGTAATTAAATTAGAGTAAAAGAAAAGAGATAATTAAGTATAGTATATGGTGGAACAAGACCATGCACTATACCATTGATGATTTAGTTTATCAATGACTTCATAAGACTTAAATGAATCAATCCTTATTTCATTATTTGAAATCCAAGGAATTAATATCATAGAAAGGATCAAAGACTTATCTAAGAGGATTCTCAATCCTTCTTCATAATACTTAGGACTTGAGATGTAATTAATAAGACATAAACACAAACATGAATCATTTTGGGTTTGGAATAGTAGTTCGATGACGGACCGGTGATCCGGATCCAGGTCAATCGTTCAATTGTTTCAGCCTTGTGATCACTTGATCTCGGAGGGATCACGAGACTTATCCGGTGTATAAAAGTATTAGAATAGAAAGACGCATATAGTTCTTAAGGAAGAGAACCTTAGTGAACCTTGAGGTTTATCCAGTGGATAGACATTGCTTTATCGCATATGTTCAATGTAAGCGTTGGCATTTCATTGCATGAGTTATAAGGCCTTGAGCATAGGAGTTGAATTTACACCGTGATGTTGGTGCGAATCTTACGGTGATGTTTTAAATAGTCTTGGAGGTATCAGGGTTGGAAAGGCTGACATGTGACCAGTTGGTAGCTCTTTTGTGTCGTGGTGACTCCGAGCAATACACTAATATCCTCGACTAGACGTCGTACTTTTCCTGTTTGGTGTAGCGTATTTCAGTAAATCTAGATACATGCACGTTATGAATATTGTAGCATCTTGCCCAAGGTTGGCGTATTTGGAACATGTCCCCCCATTCACTATCTCCGATACTTTGTTAGCTCCACGGAGTAGGGGTCAGAGTTTTACCCTTGTGGCATATGGCATCGAGTCATGTACATTGCACTGCATTGCATGGGTGTTGATGATTACATTTACCTGTTGTACATCACTATTTTGTTTTTGTAGATGCCTTATATTATGCTGCTATTTGATTAACATGATATATTGAGATTTATGGTATGCATGTTAAGTATGTTATTACTTGGTGCATCATCCCATTTTTACTTCTTCTATTTTACTGTGTTGATGATTGGGAATCTCACCTATATCTGTATATCTTCTCTGCTGGTATTGCAATTTCTACTTAAGAAGATGGGTGTGACGAGGATTCAGTTCAGCATATACTTTGACTCCGGAGGGGGACTCCCTTTGCTGTTTTGTTTTGGCCAGGCTGTGTCCAAGTGGCAGTTATACCATTTGGGGAGCTGTGACTCCTAGTCCTTAATTATATACTTATTATCAGTTAGGCTTGAATCTATCTCTGTATACAGTATTGTTTCTATTTTTGTACGTAATTATGTATGACTTCTAGAAATGCATGGCGAACCTAAGTTCATTTATTATTACATACCTTTACTAATCCCATTATCTCATTGCGAAAAGAAAAAAAAAAAAGAAAGCCATATTTTCCGTATTAATATTATTTTCAGCCTTATAATTGTTCAGGAATGTGGCCCTTGGGAAAGGGTGTTGCATTATTTGGTATCAAAGCTGGCCGAGTCTTTTGGGGTTTGTACGTTATGATCTGTCTTATTTTTGTTGTGTGTTTTCTGTGTGTTTCTCTATTATTATCTCCATAAGGAAGATAAAGTTGTTTGCTTGGGTTGTGCCATGGTCCCTTGAGTATAACAATTCTGGTTTTGAAGGAAGCGAAGGCTGCTCAAAATCTGAATGCTGCTGTGAATGCCATACGAGAGATGGCTGCTGTGATGGTTGAACGTGATGAGAGAGCTGCTGGGGTAGAGGACTGGATGAATTCCTCCGTAGGAACCCACCTCAGGTTAAGGGTGAGTTCAATCCTGAGCAAGCTGAGCGTTGCATCCAGACTTTGGAGAAGATCTTTGGAGCTATAAGGTGTACCGAGAACGACAAGGTTGTCTACGCAACATATATGCTGGTGGAAGATGCTGAATACTAGTTGGAAGGAGCCTGTCAGATGCTGATGCATGATCAACAAGTTGTGGACTGGAATGCTTTCAAGGGGAAGTTCCTGGAAAAGTACTTTCCTGCAAGTGCGAGGCACGTGGAAGTGATGGAGTTCCTCCATCTGAGACAAGGGGTAATGACTGTAGCTGAGTACGAGGCCAAGTTTGAAAGTTTGGCGAAGTTCTTAAACTATTTCTTGGACAACCCAAGAGAGGACTAGAAATGCAGGAAGTTCGAAGGGGGGTCTGAGGCTCGATTTGAAAAGAGCTGTGGTTCCTCTGGAGATTTCTATGTTTCCCATGCTGATGGAAAAATGTCGCCTGATCGAGAGCTTGGAACCTAGCAAGGACAAGCGAGCGTAGAGTTCTGGACCGACTAGATTCCATAGGGGGAACAGTGGTCGTGACAACAGACCACGATGGAAACCATATTCAAAGCAGCAAGATCAACAACAACGTTCTGTGAGCGAAAGTAGTGGGTGTTTCAGTCAGTCAGGAAATGCCCCAATCAAGTGTATGAAGTGTGGGAAGAATCATGCCATAAGAGAATGCTCAATCAAGGGGATTATATGCTTCAGGTGTAGGAAGCTGGGGCATATTTCGCGCGACTATATGCAACCAAAAGCTGAACATTCTGTCAACAATGTGCAAGCAGCAAGGCCTAAGGCAAAGGGCAGAGTCTATACTCTGAGTGGCGCTGAGACTTCTCAGAATGAAGACTTAATCCAAGGTTAGTGCGTCATGGAAGGTAAAATCTTAACTGTACTGTTTGATTCAAGCGCAATGCATTCCTTTATTTCATACGAGTGTGTAAAACTTTTGGGATTATCTGTGTCTTCTTTACCTTTTGATTTAGTAATTTCTACACCTACTGCAAAGCCTGTTATGACTGCTAAAGTTTGTTTGAATTGTTCTATTTCTGTAAAAGATAGAACCTTTTTGATTGATTTAATCTGTTTGCCTCTTTCTTAAATGGATGTAATCTTAGGGAGGATTGGTTATCTTCTAACCATATCCTGTTAGATTGTGCAAACAAAACCTTAGTCTTTCCTAGTTATGAGAATTCTGGATTTTTGACTGCCAACCAAGTAAACGCTTCTTTGAGAAAAGGATCTCAGGGATACATGTTACTATCTTCTTTGGAGGTAAAGAGCGAGCTAGTCTTAGAGCATGTGCCTGTCGTGAACGAGTTTTTGGAAGTTTTTCCTAAAGATGTACCAGGATTACCGCTAGTTCGGGACATCGAGTTTTCGATCGATCTTGTGCCAAGAACAGGACCCGTGTCTATGGCACCGTATCGTATGGCACCTGCGGAGTTGGAAACCTTGAAGGAACAATTGGAGGACTTATTGGGGAAGCTATTCGATAGACCTAGTGTGTCGCCGTGGGGAGCACCTGTACTGTTAGTGAAGAAGAAAGACAGAACTTCTCGCTTATGTGTGAATTATCGCCAGTTGAACGAGGTTACCATTAAGAATAAGTATCCTCTTTCGAGGACAAATGGCTTGATGGATCAGTTGAGGGGAGTGGCAGTTTTCTCCAAGCTTGATCTGTGATCGGGTTATCACCAGATTCGTGTGAAAGCAGAGGATGTACCAAAGATAGCATTTCGAACACGCTATGAGCACTACGAGTGCGTTGTAATGCCGTTTGGGGTGACGAATGCTCCAGCCATATACATGGATTATATGAATAGAACTTTTCGTCCCTACCTAGATATGTTTGTCGTTGTTCAAAGACGACATACTCATCTATTCGCGAGACCGAGAAGAACACGCTGAACATCTTAGTGTGGTTCTTCGGGTTCTGAAGGAGAAACAGTTCTATGCGAAGCTGTCTAAGTGTGAGTTTTGACTCGACGAAGTGCAGTTTTTGGGTCACGTGATTTCAAAGGATGGAATTGCCATAGATCTGTCGAAAGTTGAAGCAGTTCTTGAGTGGGAGAAGCCAACCACAGTGACTGAGATATGAAGTTTGTGGGTTTGGCTGGGTATTATCCTAGATTCATCGAGGGATTTTCTAAGGATAAAGCTTTGGAGTGGACTGAGGCCTATGAGCAGAGTTTCCAGGAGTTGAAGAAGAGGTTGACTACTTCGCCAGTGATGGTGTTGCCAGACCCAAGTGAACCTTTTGAAGTATACTATGACGCTTCATACCAGGGGTTAGGCTGTGTGCTGATGCAGAATCGGAAAGTGGTGGCATATGCTTCGAGATAGTTGAAAGTGCACGAAAAGAATTACCCTACTCATGATCTGGAGTTAGTAGCGGTGGTCTTTGCGTTGAAGATTTGGAGGCACTGCTTGTATGGTTCGACGTTCAATGTCTTCAGCGATCATAAGAGTCTGAAGTACCTGTTCGATCAGAAAGAGCTCAACATGAAGCAGAGACGGTGGCTGGAATTTCTGAAGGACTATGACTTCAAGTTACAGTATCATCCGGGGAAAGCGAATGTGGTAGCGGATTCTATGAGTAGGAAAGTGTTACATGTGTCTGCCATGATGGTTAAGGAACACGAGGTGTTAGAACAGTTCAGAGATATGCATTTGTCCATGGTCATTATGCCAGGAAGGTTTTGTGTGGGCATGGTTACAGTGTCATGTGATCAGATGGATCAAATTCGAGAGAAACAAGTGTACGACCATTATCTAGAGAAAGAGCGAGGAAATCTAAAGAAATGGATGAAGTCTGAATACAAAAAAGGAGCAGATGGAATCTTAAGATGAGGATAACGGGTTTGTGTGCCAAACAACCCAGAGATAAGGAGGTTAATTCTGCATGAAGCTCATAGAAGCAAGTTGACTATGCATCCAGGATCAACCAAGATGTACGAAGACCTGAAGCAGTTGTTTTGGTGGCAAGGCATGAAAAAAGATGTGGCTGATTATGTGGCGTCTTGCTTGGTATGTCAAAAATCAAAGGTTGAACATCAAAGGCCAGCGGGAATGTAACTTCCGTTGGATATCCTAGAGTGGAAATGGGATGGCATAGCAATGGATTTTGTGACGTGTTTTCCAAGGATACCTAAGTGGTGCGATTCCATTTGGGTAATAGTTGATAGGCTTACGAAATCAGCTCATTTTCTACCTATCAATATCAAATATTCCATGAAGAAGCTGACTCAGATCTATATTAGCGAGATTGTGAGACTACATGGGGTACCTTCAAGCATCATATCAGATAGAGACCCACGTTTTACTCCACCGTTTTGGTAGAGTTTACATGAAGCCTTAAGAAGTAAGTTACAGCTGAGTTCGGCTTATCATCCTCAGACTGACGGACAATCAAAAAGGGCGATTCAATCTTTAGAGGACTTGTTGAGGGCATGTGTGTTGGAAAACGATGGAAGTTGGGAGAGTTTCCTAACGTTGATAGAGTTCACCTATAACAACAGTTATCATTCGAGCATATGGATGGTGCCCTATGAAGCTTTAAGGACGACGATGCAGAACACCTTTATGTTGATATAAATATGGAGAAAGTGCTTCGTTAGGACCTGAACTAGTGCAACAAACAACTGAAAAGGTAAAACTGATTTAAGAGAAGATGAGGACAACTCAGAGCCGACAGAAACGTTATCCGGACAAAAGATGTAGGCCCCTTGAGTTCGAAGAAGGTGATCATGTGTTTTTGAGAGTCAGTCCAAAGACTGGGGTGGGCAGGGTGGTCCTTAAGTCCAGAAAACAGACTCCAAAATTCATCGGACCTTATCAAATTCTTCGTCGGATAGGTCCATTAGCTTACCAAATAGCTTTACCGCCTTTTCTATCCAACCTTCATAATGCTTTTCATGTTTCGCAATTGCGAAAATATATTCCGAATCCCAGTCATGCCATAAAGTCTGATTCTGTATAGCTAAAGGATAACATAACCTATGAAATACTGCCTGTTAAGATCGAGGACATAAGAGTAAAGCAACTGCGAGGGAAAGAGATATCCTTGGTTTAGGTTATCTGGAACGAGACTTCAGGTGATGCTACCTGGGAAAGAGAAGAAGACATGCAATGACAGTATCCGAGTCTATTTTAAGAGGTACGTTAAATTTCGAGGACGACATTCTTTTAAGAGGGTAGTAATGTAAAACACCGATTTTTCAAGCTTTCTAAGGTTAATAAACTGTGCAAATGAGTTTATATTTTTATCTGAGGTTTAGAAAATGAAATAAAATAAACTAAGACCACAGTCATGCTCTACGCTATCTTAGGGAGTTACGGTTAAATTTTGGGTTGAAAACTCAGACGGAGCCCATTCTGCGTTTTTCACTGACGGTATGATTTTACTACTCAGAAGACCTAATTTTGACTCGTGAACGAAACAGTTAGTCTTAGAATCGATTTTCCTAAAATTTTGCTTAAATTGTTTATTCGAACTAAAAAGCGAAATAATATAAGTTATTCAGGAGAAATCTCAAATCGGGTGACGAACAGAGTTGGATAGGGATTTACCGGGTCCCGCTAACGGATAATCTTGAAGTCACACCAGGTCAAATCGCTCAGGAAAGCGTGCCAATGTCATGATGATGTTAGAAAATATATGGACGTTAAAAGACCAAAATACCTATAACCTTTTTCATAATTACCATTTAACCTTGTGTCAAAAGACCATTTTGCCCCTTAAGTGAAATTTTTTGGACTCCCTTGCCCTTCCCTTCATCTCACATGCCTCCTTCACTTCATGAAGCCTTCACCATTTCATTTTCTCACTTCATCTTTCTCCTTAAGTTTCTCTCATTTCCTTTAAGAGAAAGCTTGATATTTGGTGAAGGAAAACTGTTGAATTTTGTTCATTCTTCATCATTCAAGAGGTACGATTGATCCTTAAACCTCATGAATCTTCTCTTGTTCTTGTTTGAAAACTTTGATTTCCATGAGTTTCAACTTCTTGATCCAATCTTAAAAAATTCATAGAAAAGTGTAGAAAAATGTTTTTAAAGTCAAACCAATTTTTATGAGCTAGTTTCACCATCCTCTTTCATTATCCAAGAGCATGTAACCAAATGAGTTCTCTAACCCATATAGGTATGATGAGGCCGAAACCTATAGGGTGAAAAAGCTTGAGTTTTTTATTCAAGTTTTGAGTAATGGGACTTGTTTTAGTGTTAGGTATACCTAAGGATCATTCATCCAAGAGATAGGAAATTTTAGACATCTCTAGCTAATTTTATAGCCTTATGGCCGAACCCTAAGTCTAAGAGCATAGAGAGAATTTGTGTTGTTGAATGTTGATGTTTGATTGGTTTGTGTGAATGTAGTTGGTGTTGAGTATTTGGGCGAATAATCAGGAGATTCGCGAACCGGTCAAACAACTTTCATCGGAGGATTACTTTACAAGAGGTATGGGGAGTGAACCTCATCACACCAAAATTGGTGGAACGTGTAAATGGTTGTTCATGCTTTGGTTGGGTGAAACCTTTTTGTTTGGGTTCACTACTTTATTTATGAAGTTCTCTTTAAGAACATGGTTGTAATAATGGTTCCATGATTAGTATATGCTTATGATGTTGTATGCTTGGATGGAAAAAATCTTTTCATGTATGTTGAAAACCATACTTTGATATCTAGATCAAGTAAGGATTTTTATGCTTGATTATGATTGAATGATGAATGATTATTGTTCATAATAATATTGTTAGCATATTGAGCTATTACTTGGCAAGTTAGTGATACAAAATATTCACATCCCATGTGAGGGAGTATTCGGCCAGGACTATAAGAAAAAGGAAGAACATGAGTTGTTCTAGAACATTCAATGTTTTTGAAAGTTAGAAAGTGTTTTCGTAACTTATATTTCAAAACAAAACAAGAAGTGATTTTGATCCAAAGATCAAATAGAGTTTCGACCTTCAAGTGTTTTACTAAGGTGAAAATGTATTTTTACTTTAGTCATAGTTTATCCAATTAACAAAGTGTTTTAAAATTAAAATGATGAAAGTGATTTCATGGAAGTAAAAGTAGCATGAAGTTACCTTAGGTTTTAATGGGATATCACCTTCATTTTCAAACTAAGTCAACATTCATTCCACAAAGTATAAAGAGGACCTTGTCCTCAAGTTTGAACTAATTGAATCATAGTTTGAAAACTAAATGAAATTATATTTTCTTTTACCCTAACTTAGATCACGGTTTTACACTAAGTTAGTACGGAAAAACCCTTTTCAAATTAGTTAAGGTATTTTACCTTAAGCAAGTAGCAAAGTTATTTCAAATGAAATGATTTTTTAATTAAAAAGGTTTTGGTTTACAAAGTCTCAAATCGAGAGTTTTCAACTCTAAATCGTAAGGTTTTACGCATGAAAACCTAAGTTAAGTAATTAAATTAGAGTAAAAGGAAAGAGATAATTAAGTATAGTATATGGTGGAATAAGACCATGCACTATACCATTGATGATTTAGTTCATCAACGACTTCATAAGAGTTAAATGAATCAATCCTTATTTCATTATTCGAAGTCCAAGGAATTAATATCTTAGAAAGAATCAAAGACTTATCTAAGAGGATTGTTAATCCTTCTTCATAATACTTAGGACTAGAGATGTAATTCATAAGGCATAAACACAAACATGAAACTTTTTGGGTTTTGGAACAGTAGTTCGATGACGGACCGGTGATCCGGATCTAGGTCAATCGTTCGATTGTTTCAGTCTTGTGATGACTCAATCCCGGAGGGATCACGAGATTTATCCGGTGGATAAAATTTTTATAATACAAAGACGCGTATAGTTCCTAAGGAAGAGAACCTTAGTGAACCTTTAGGTTTATCCGGTGGATAGACATTACTTTATCGCATCTGTTTAGTGTAAGTGTTGGCATTTCATTGCATGAGTTGTAAGGCCTTGAGCCTAGGAGTAGAGCTTACACCTTGATGTGGGTGCGAATCTGATGGTGACGTTTTAAATAATCTTGGAGGTATCAGGGTTGGAAAGGCTGACATGTGACCATTTGGTAGCTCTTCTGTGTCATGGCGACTCCGAGTAGTACACTGATATCCTCGACTGGACGCCTTGCTTTTCATGTTTTGTAGATTGTTTCCGTAAATCCAGATACGTGCACGTTACGAATGTTGTACCATATTGCCCAAGGCTGGCGTATTTGGAACATATCTTCCCATTCACTCTCTCCAACACTTTTTTAGTTCCCTGGAGTAGGGGTCAGATTTTTACCCTTGTGGCATATTGCATTGAGTCATGTTCATTGCATCGCATTGCATTGCATTGCATGGTTGTTGTTGATTACATTTACTTCTTGTACATCATTATTCTGTTTTCGAGGATGCCTATATTATGCTGCTATTTGATTAACATGATATATTGAGATTTATGGTATGCATGTTAAGTATGTTATTACTTGGTGCGTCGTCCCATTTTTACTTCTTCTATTTTGCTGTGTTGATGATTGGGAATCTCACCCATATCTGTATATCTTCTTTGCTGGTATTGCTATTTTTGCTTAAGAAGATGGGTGCGACAACGATTCAGTTCAGCATATTCTTTGAGTCCGGAGGGGGACTCCCTTTGCTGTTTTGTTTTGGCCAGGCTGTGTCCAAGTGTCAGTTGTACCATTTGGGGAGCTGTGACTCCTAGTCTTTAATTATATACTTATTATCAGTTGGGCTTTAACCTATGTCTGTATACAGTATTGTTTCTATTTTTGTACGAAATTATCTATGACTTCTAGAAATGCATGGCGAACCTAAGTTCATTTATTATTACTTACCTTTACTAATCCCATTATATCATTGCGAAAAGAAAAAAAAAACCGTAGTTTCCATATTAATATTATTTTCGGCTTTATAATTGTTTGGGAATGTGGCACTCGGGAAAGGGTGTTGCATTATTTGGTATCAAAGCTGGCCGAGTCTTTTGGGGTTTGTATGTTATGGTCTGTCTTATTTTTGTTGTGTATTTTCTGTGGTTTCTCTGTTATTATCTCCATAAGGAAGATAATGTTGTTTGCTTGGGTTGCGCTGCGGTCCCTTGAGTATAACAATTCTGGTTTTGAAGGAAGCGAAGGCTACTCAAAACTTGAATGCTGCTGTGAACGCCATACGAGAGATGGCTGTTGTGATGGTTCAACGTGATGAGAGAGATGCTGGGGGTAGAGGACTGGACGAATTCCTCCCTGTTGGCCCAAGTAACCATTACCCAAGAGGGGGTGAATTGGGTTTATAAAATTTTCTAAATTTATTTAGCGAAAGCGATTTCTCTATTAAAACTTAATTCGCATACAATGAAAATAATTGAAGCAATAAAAAAATAAGATGAACAATAAATCACAATATAAAAGAGATAGGGAAGAAGAAGCTTGCAAACCAGATTTATCCTGGTTCAGCCACCCACCGTTGGTGACCTACGTCCAGTCCCCAAAATATGTTTTCGGGTTTTATCCACTCATACCAAGTTTTAAGGTGCTTGAATACCTTTACAATATAGAGCACTCTAACCATGCCTTATGTGATGCCTCACCCACGTGTAAGAGCCTCAACGAACATTAGCACTCTCCCTCGCGCCTTTGGGATGCCTCACTCGCGCTTCTGAGCCTAAAGTCGCACACAAAAGGGATGCCTCATCCTTTTACAAAAAGAAGGATACCTCACCTTCTAATCAAAGAGATACTTCACCCTCAACCTCGGAATACCTCACCCTATTCAGATTTGATACAAGAGTAGAAGAATTTGAAACACTCTAGATAGTGCAGATAATACAAATTGACTATGAGTATGATGATTTTAACGGAGTTTGGGTCTAAATAATTATCAGCTCAAAGTGTATTTTTCATGTGTTTTCTGCACAGTTTTATTTGCAACCCAAACACTAATTTTATAGCTTTTTGAAATAGTACCGTTGCACCTCAATAAGGAAAGAACTTATTTTAGTAAAGTAGCCGTTGGAAGAATTCTTTCTGTCGTCAATCAATTGAACCTATGGGTCAATCGTTTTATTTAATTTACACTCAATGCAAAATGTCTCTCAAAGAAAGTATGCCAATTGAATAGCAAAGCCAATTGATTGCAACTACATGCAATCTGTGTAAATCGACTTACCAGGAGATTCAATCGATTGCATGTAATATATAGAGTTGCAATTGATTGGATGCATATGATCAATATTTGAAGAAAGCTTTGCATGTACATTGATTTGGATTTCTATTGAACTGATTGAATAGTTTATTTTCAAATAATATGTGCATACTATTGTCTTGGTGTATTGAAATCGATTTGGAATTTTATTCAATCGATTAAATAACTCTAAATCGATTCAAAACAAATAATCTTTTTACTTTCCCTGAAAACACTTTTTGACTTAAAAATATTTTGGCAAAAACATGTTACTAATTATATGTTTTAATTAAATTAATTAATTGAGCCAAAGTATGTTTTAGTCCATCATACTCTTACAAAACATCTAAGACCTAATATGTTTACCCAATTTTTCTTGAGGCCTTGATGCTTGAAACTTTGATACTCATAGTTTATTCATTTGTCGCCTTGCTAACCATTGAGTACCTGCATGCTTGTAAATAATATTTTTCTTTTTGTCCTGCATGCTTTTGGTTAGTGTTCGTCAATTAATTATTATACCAATATGCATATAATACTACGAAACATATCCAATACTTGTATGTCATAACACATATCATCAAACAATATTCTATTTTAGAAACACATGTGTGTGACATGTTTAATATTTTTAACAATCAATATTTGGCATCATCAAAACTTAACACATTGAAACCTATGGGGTTTCACATTCTCCCCCTTTTTGATGATGACAAATCAGTAAGCAAATATATTACTTTTGCCATTTGCTAAGATAAACTACTTGTTATGCCATATATTTGCTTTCTAATTTTTCTCCCCTATTTGACATCAACAAAAAGATTTCTATAAAATTATGATGTCCAGAAGAAGAACCATTTATATTGTTAAGAATATTATACAAAGTGGTATAGTGCAGTTTAAATACATAATCCTCCCCCTTACAATATCCACCAAGTAACAAGAGGTTTTCATTTTGAATTCTCCCCATTAGACATGCAATTCTATGCACTCATACTCCTCTTTAGGATGCAATTATTTCTCCCCCTTTCAAAAATAATTTTGCAAATATACACACTTCATTCTACCATGATATAAAATATATGAAGTTCAAGGATAGAGATAGGTATGGATTTTATTCGAGAGATGTGCTCTTTGTTTGTGGTAATGATCTTTGAAGTTGAGATATCTTCCTTTGAGATTTCATCACTTGAAGAAAGTCTCTTGTTCACCTCTTCCTCATAGGCCTGGTCTTCAAGTATTTGATTGCTATATTTGAAACTTACAAATCTCCCAAATTAATGGTTAGCATCAAATAATACTTAAGCACAATGACCGGCAAGACAAAGGTTGATATAATATATAAATCAAGTATCACGTGATCAACTATGTCATTTAATAAGGACAAATTATCCACATATGCATTTGAATTCAAAAACTCAGTTTAAGCATTTTAAGTTTCATGATATACACGATCATCAAAACTAATACAAGCATTTTAGGACAAACTGATCATGTAAGGCATCTAGTATTTAATTAAATATTTCAAGCACACATATATGCCAATCTAGATATGAAGCAACTTCATATAATTTCAATGTAATGGTGGTATGCTCCCCTTAATTATTGCCTATATTCTTCTGTCTATATTTTTCTTCTATATTTCTCTCCCCCTTGATGTCATAATAAAAAAAAAAAAACAAACAAACAAACAATTTGCATTATTCAAGAAACATTCATAAAGATATAGCATGTACTTATTTAATTAATTGGCAAACACATTTTAGCATTCATATTCCTTCCACATAAGCTGGATCAGTTCTTCAGCATTATGCGCACATGGACTTAGCATAGACAATGAAGGTGAGCTACATGCATGAGTCCATAAGAAAACAACAGTTGAGTTTATGTGTTCAATTATTATCAGAAGATTAAATTGCATTCATCAAAATATAAGCTCAATAGGATTTAGTAACAAAGATCTTTTGAACCACAAATTATATAGCTGAGAGAAACAAATATATACCATCTCAACAAGAGCCACAAATATAATCAAGACAACTAATGTGCATTTGTTCATTCAAGCATGTCATACAGTCAATTTCATTTTGCCCCTTTTTTTAATTCCCCCTTTAATATATATATATATATATATATATATATATATATATATATATATATATATATATATATATATATATATATATATATTTTAAATTTATTTTTAAAATAAAATTATGAAGAGAAATAAAGTTGTCACACTTTCAAATCAATTTGGTAGATTTGAAGATGATTTGAGAAATGGATTTGAAACGTGAGTTGCTAGGAATCAGGGACTTTGAAAAATATTTGCCAAATCGATTTTGTGTATTATTAAAACCGATTTGAAAATTTAAAACAATGATTTGAAAAGATGAAAACATATTTTTAAAGAAAACATTTTGCTTTTTTCATCATTAATCCTTTTTTTTTTTTATCTCATACTTATTTCTCACCCTTTCAACATGCCAAAAAAAATGTAAAAGAATAGAGCACGTGACATATATGAAACTCAGAGGCTAATTCAAATTGAGAGCAAGTAGTAGAATAAAAAAAAATATGCACAATAGATCCAATCATTCAAAACAAAGTCCATTCAATTTCATAGAAAATGAAGAGTAAATTGCAAAGTAATCAAGAGAGCGGTACCATAAGAGCAATCTTACTCATGTAATTCACCTTGATGTTTGACATACCCTTCCTCATTCCATCTAGTGCCTGTCATGTATTTTTTACCATCAATGTTTTTTAGGCACTCCTGCAATCACATAATTTAAACACGGTTTCTCGGTACCCAAATTTTCTTGGATCCTCTAGTGTTAGTTGCAACAAGTGTTCCCTTAGGACCCCATGCTTTCTTATCAATTCCCTTTCTCATGTGTTGTAGGTAGATGCACTATGCCCTTTTCTAGCACAATAATGACATTTAATAAATGGACTAGTTGATGTTCTTGCAGGCACAAATAATTTCCTAAATGATTTTTCATGTTCTTTTGGTTTGTACCCTAAGCCAGTCTTATCATATACACCCCTTTGATTACCCAAAAGAACATTTAAATTATCTCTACCATTGGTAAATTTCACAAGAGTGTTTTCCAAATCATTGATTTGTTTTTCATACCCATCACATTTCTTGCATGCAAGGTTTGCTTTAATATGCCCAATTCTATAATTTTCCTTCTTTAACTCTAGGTTTTCTTTGTTTAAAGCAATTACTTGATTTTGCAAAAATTCAACCATTTTCTTAGATTTTCCTAATGCCTTAGTCAACCTCATAGAGTCATTATGTAATTCAGGAAAAGCTTCATGCAAGGCATCATATGAGCAATCGGATGATGAATTAAACTTATCTCATCGTCACTTTCATGGTTAGCCATGAGACACAAGTTTGCTTACTCATTTTTCGAGTCATCGGATGAGTCCATGCCGTTTTCATACCAAGCAATATAGGCTCTTCTCGGCTTTTTGTCCATTGGTCCACCATCTTGATACTTTTTCTGCACATTAGAAACAATGGGAGGACTTTTTGGTACCCACTTTATTTTGGGTCCTTGGTGGTTAGTGACTAAACATTTAGTGCCTTTAGGCACCCATGCTAATTCATTTCCCATATAATATTTCTTATTATAATGGCATAGATGAGAAATATGTCCTTGATGACCACAATAGTTGCAAATTATAGATTTAGATGATGGGTTGGTCTTTTGAAAAATAATGTCGAGAAACTTAGGAATTTTATGTTGTTGACAATCCACAATATCTTTGTCAAAAGCATTGCTTGATTTCTCAAGTAAGATAACATTCTTTTCATTAAGAAAAGGATATTCATATTTCAAGTTCATAATTTGAATTTCAATAGAAGATATATTTTTCAAACAATTCAAGTTTCTCTTTTGTAAATGCATCAAACCATCATACACATCATCATATACATGTTGTAGCTTATCATATGACGGACTATCATCAAGTTTAGCATCATATACCTCAAAGTCCTTTTGAGCCTTGTGAGTGGTTGACACTTCATAGGAATGATCTTCTTCCTCATTTTTGTTCATCAATGCTTCAAAAGTATGTTCTTTTGAAATTTGTTCCTTTTCTTCATGTTGAACATCATAATTGTTAAAAGGCGTGCTTCCTTCATCGCTTTGAACATCTTCTTGAGGGCATTTTTCAAGACATGTTTCCAACAATGACTTTTGCTCTTGCTTTGTATTTACACTGTCATCCATAGAATCATTGTTAGCAAGATAAATAGAATTAAGAGCATCCCAAATGTTCTTAGCACTAGTGCAATTTTTAATTTTATCATAAACATCATTTTCCAAGTGGTATCAGAGCTTCGGCTCTGGTTAGAAGCTTAACAGCTTAGAGTGAAAGATAAAGCACCATCTTTTGATGGTGTCGATTTTATATATTGGAAAGTTAGGATAGAAATTTTTATTTAAGCAATTGATTTTTATTTGTGGGATGTTGTGATAAATGGATTTATTTGAAAACCCAAATCACAATGGAACGAATTTGATAAAAAAAAGTTTTAGGAACCCACCTCAGGTTAAGGGTGAGTTCAATCCTGAGCAAGCTGAGCGTTGCATCCAGACTTTGGAGAAGATCTTTGGAGCTATGAGGTGTACTGAGAACGACAAGGTTGTCTACGCAACATATATGCTGGTGGAAGGTGCTGAATACTGGTAGGAAGGAGCTCGTCAGATGCTAATGCATGATCAACAAGTTGTGGACTGGAATGCTTTCAAGGGGAAGTTCCTAGAAAAGTACTTTCCTGCAAGTGCAAGGCACGTGAAAGTGATGGAGTTCCTCTAGTTGAGACAAGGGGTAATGTATGTAGCTGAGTACGAGGCCAAGTTTGAAAGTTTGGCGAAGTTCTCAAACTATTTCTTGGACAACCCAAGAGAGGATTGGAAATGCAGGAAGTTCGAAGGGGGTCTGAGGCTCGATTTGAAAAGGGCTGCGGTTCCTCTGGAGATTTCTATGTTTCCCATGCTGATGGAAAAATGTCGCCTGATCGAGAGCTTGGAGCCTAGCAAGGACAAGCGAGCGTAGAGTTCTGGACTGACTAGATTCCATAGGGGGAACACTGGTCGTGACAACAGACCACGATGGAAACCATATTCAAAGCTGTAAGATCAACAACAACGTTCTGTGGGCGAAAGTAGTGGGGGTTTCAGTCAGTCTGGAAACGCCCCAATCAAGTGTATGAAGTGTGGGAAGAATCATGCCACAAGAGAATGCTCAATCAAGGGGATTATATGCTTCAGGTGTAGGAAGCCGGGGCATATTTCGCGCGACTGTATGCAACCAAAAGCTGAACATTCTGTCAACAATGTGCAAGCAGCAAGGCCAAAGGCAAAGGGTAGAGTCTATACTGTGAGTGGTGCTGAGGCTTCTCAGAATTAAGACTTAATCCAAGGTTAGTGCGTCATGGAAGGTAAAATCTTAACTGTACTGTTTGATTCAGGCGCAATGCATTCCTTTATTGTATATGAGTGTGTAAAACTTTTGGGATTATCTGTGTCTTCTTTACCTTTTGATTTAGTAATTTCTACACCTACTGCAAAGCCTGTTATGACTGCTAAAGTTTGTTTGAATTGTTCTATTTATGTAAAAGATAGAACCTTTTTGATTGATTTGATTTGTTTGCCTCTTTCTTAAATGGATGTAATCTTAGGGATGGATTGGTTATCTTCTAACCATATCCTGTTAGACTGTGCAAACAAAACCTTAGTCTTTCCTAGTTCGGAGAAATCTGGATTTTTGACTGCCAACTAAGTAAACGCTTCTTTGAGAGAAGGAGCTCAGGGATACATGTTGCTATCTTCTTTGGAGGTAAAGAGCGAGCTATTCTTAGAGCATGTGCCTGTCGTGAACGAGTTTCCAGAAGTCTTTCCTGAAGATGTACCAGGATTACCGCCAGTTCGGGACATCGAGTTTTCGATCGATCTTGTGCCAAGAACAGAACCCGTGTCTATGGCACCGTATCGTATGGCACCTGCGGAGTTGGAAACCTTGAAGGAACAATTGGAGGACTTATTGGGGAAGCTATTCGATAGACCTAGCGTGTCGCCGTGGGGAGCACCTGTACTGTTAGTGAAGAAGAAAGATGGAACTTCTCGCTTATGTGTGAATTATCTCCAGTTGAACGAGGTTACCATTAAGAATAAGTATCCTCTTCCGAGGATAGATGACTTGATGGATCAGTTGAGTGGAGCGGCAGTTTTCCCCAAGATTGATCTGCAATCGGGTTATCACCAGATTCGTGTGAAAGCAGAGGATGTACCAAAGACAGCGTTTCGAACACGCTATGAGCACTACGAGTACCTTGTAATGCCGTTTGGGGTGACGAATGCTCCAACCATATTCATGGATTATATGAATCGGATTTTTCGTCCCTACCTACATATGCTTGTCGTTGTTTTCATAGACGACATACTCATCTATTCGCGAGACCGAGAAGAACACGCTGAACATCTTGGTGTGGTTCTTCGGGTTCTGAAGGAGAAAAAGTTCTACACGAAGCTGTCTAAGTGTGAGTTTTGGCTTGACGAAATGCAGTTTTTGGGTCACGTAATTTCAAAGGAAGGAATTGCTATAGATCTGTCGAAAGTTGAAGCAGTTCTTGAGTGGGAGAAACCAACCACAGTGACTGAGATATGCAGTTTTGTGGGTTTGGCTGGGTATTATCAGAGCTTCATTGAGGGATTTTCTAAGATTGCAGGACCCCTTACCCAGTTGACAAAAAAGGATAAAGCTTTTGAGTGGATTGAGGCCTATGAGCAGAGTTTCCAGGAGTTGAAGAAGAGGCTAACTACTTCGCCAGTGTTGGTGTTGCCAGATCCAAGTGAACCTTTTGAAGTATACTATGACGCTTCATACAAGGGGTTAGGCTGTGTGCTGATGCAGAATCGGAAAGTGGTAGCATATGCTTCAAGATAGTTGAAAGTGCACGAAAAGAATTACCCTACTCATGATCTGGAGTTAGCAGCGGTGGTCTTTGCGTTGAAGATTTGGAGGCACTACTTGTATGGTTCGACGTTCAATGTCTTCAGCGATCATAAGAGTCTGAAGTACCTGTTCGATCAGAAAGAGCTCCACATGAAGCAGAGACGGTGGCTGGAATTTCTGAAGGACTATGACTTCAAGTTACAGTATCATCCGGGGAAAGCGAATGTGGTAGCGGATTCTATGAGTAGGAAAGTGTTACATGTGTCTACCATGATGGTTAAGGAACACGAGGTGTTAAAATAGTTCAGAGATATGCATTTGTCCATGGTCATTATGCCAAGAAGGTTTTGTGTTGGCATGGTTACAGTGTCATGTGATCAAATGGATCAGATTCGAGAGAAACAAGTGTATGACCATTATCTAGAGAAAGAGCGAGGAAATCTAAAGAAACGGATGAAGTCTGAATACAAAAAAGGAGCAGATGGAATCTTAAGATGAGGAGAACGAGTTTGTGTGCCAAACAACCTAGAGATAAGGAGGTTAATTCTGGATGAAGCTCATAGAAGCAAGTTGACTATGCATCGAGGATCAACCAAGATGTACCAAGACTTGAAGCAGTTGTTTTGGTGGCAAGGCATGAAAAGATATGTGGCTGATTATGTGGCATCTTGCTTCGTGTGTCAAAAAGTAAAGGTTGAACATCAAAGGTCAGCGGGAATGTTACTTCCGTTGGATATCCTAGAGTGGAAATGGGACAGCATAGCAATGGATTTTGTGACGTGTTTTCCAAGGACACCTAAGCAGTTCGATTCCATTTGGGTAGTAGTTGATAGGCTTACGAAATCAGCTCATTTTCTACCTATCAATATCAAGTATTCCATGGAGAAGCTGACTCAGATCTATATCAGTGAGATTGTCAGACTACATTGGGTACCTTCAAGCATCATATCAGATAAAGACCCACGTTTTACTCCGCCGTTTTGGCAGAGTTTAAATGAAGCCTTAGAAAGGAAGTCCCAGCTGAGTTTGGCTTATCATCCTCAGACTGACGGACAATCAGAAAGGACGATTCAATCTTTAGAGGACCCGTTGAGGGCATGTGTGTTGGAACATGATGGAAGTTGGGAGAGTTTCCTAACATTGATAGAGTTCCCCTACAACAACAGTTATCATTCGAGCATAGGGATGGTGCCCTATGAAGCTTTACATGGACGACGATGCAGAACGCCTTTATGTTGGTATAAATATGGAGAAAGTGCTTCGTTAGGACTTGAACTAGTGCAACAAACAACTGAAAAGGTGAAACTGATTCAAGAGAAGATGAGGACAACTCAGAGCTGGCAGAAACGTTATGCGGACAAAAGACGTAGGCCCCTTGAGTTCGAAGAAGGTGATCATGTGTTTTTGAGAGTCAGTCCAAAGACTGGGGTGGGCAGGTTGGTCCTTAAGTCCAGAAAACAGACTCCAAAATTCATCGGACCATATCAAATTCTTCGTCGGATAGGCCCAGTAGCTTACCAAATAGCTTTACCGCCTTTTTCTATCCAACCTTCATAATGCTTTTCATGTTTCGCAATTGCGAAAATATATTCCGGATCCCAGCCATGTCATAAAGTCTGATTCTGTATAGTTAAAGCATAACCTGACCTATGAAACACTGCCTGTTAAGATCGAGGACAGAAGAGTAAAACAACTGCGAGGGAAAGAGATATCCTTGGTTTAGGTTATCTGGAACGAGACTTCAGGTGATGCTACCTGGGAAAGAGAAGAAGACATGCAATGACAGTATCCGAGTCTATTTTAAGAGGTACGTTAAATTTCGAGGACGAAATTCTTTTAAGAGGGGTAGTAATGTAAAACACCGATTTTTCAAGCTTTCTAAGGTTAATAAACTGTGCAAATGAGTTTATGTTTTTATTTGAGGTTTAGAAAATGAAATAAAATAAACTAAGACCGTAGTCATGCTCTACGCTATCGTAGGGAGTTACGGTTAAATTTTGGGTCGAAAACTCAGACGGAGCCCATTCTGCGTTTTTCACTGACAATATGATTTTACTGCTCAGAAGACCTAATTTTGACTCGTGAACGAAACAGTTAGTCTTAGAATCGATTTTCCTAAAATTTTGCTTAAATTGGTTATTTGAACTAAAAAGCGAAATAATATAAGTTATTCGGGAGAAATCTCATATCGGGTGAGAAACGGAGTTGGATAGGGATTTATCGGGTCCCGCTAACAGATAATCTTGAAGTCACACCAACTCAAATCGCTCAGGAAAGCGTGCCAGTGGCATGATGACATTAGAAAATATCTGGATGTTAAAAGACCAAAATACCCCTAACCTTTTTCATAATTACCATTTAACCTTGTGTCAAAAGACCATTTTGCCCCTTAAGTGAAATTTTTTGGACACCCTTGCCCTTTCCTTCATCTCACATGCCTCCTTCACTTCATGAAGCCTTCACCATTTCATATTCTCACTTCATCTTTCTCCTTAAGTTTCTCTCATTTCCTTTAAGAGAAAACTTGATTTTTGGTGAAGGAAAACTGTTGAATCTTGTTCGTTCTTCATCATTCAAGAGGTAAGATTGATCCTTAAACCTCATGAATCTTCTCTTGTTCTTGTTTGAAAACTTTGATTTCCATGAGTTTCAACTTCTTGATCCAATCTTAAAAAATTCATAGAAAAGTGTAGAAAAATGCTTTTAATGTCAAACCAATTTTTATGAGCTAGTTTCACCATCCTCTTTCATTATCCAAGAGCATGTAACCAAATGAGTTCTCTAACCCATATAGGTATGATGAGGCCGAAACCTATAGGGTGAAAAAGCTTGAGTTTTTTATTCAAGTTTTGAGTAATGAGACTTGTTTTAGTGTTGGTTATACCTAAGGATCATTCATCCAAGAGATAGGAAATTTTAGACATCTCTAGCTAATTTTATAGCCTTATGGCCGAACCCTGAGTCTAAGAGCATAGGGAGAATTTGTGTTGTTGAATGTTGATGTTTGATTGGTTTGTGTGAATGTAGTTGGTGTTGAGTATTCGGGCGAATAATCAGGAGATTCGCGAACCGGTCAAACGACTTTCATCGGAGGATTACTTCACAAGAGGTATGGGGAGTGAACCTCATCACACCAAAATTGGTGGAACGTGAAAATGGTTTTTCATGCTTTGTTTCGGTTCACCACTTTATTTATGAAGTTCTCTTTGAGAACATGGTTGTAATAATGGTTCCATTATTAGTATATGCTTATGATGTTGTATGCTTGGATGGAAAATATATTTTCATGTATGTTGAAAACCATACTTTGATATCTAGATCAAGTAAGGATTTTTATGCTTGATTATGATTAAATGATGAATGGTTATTGTTCATCATAATATTGTTAGCATATGGAGCTATTACTTGGCAAGTTAGTGATGCAAAATATTCACATCCCATGTGAGGGAGTATTCGGCCATGACTATAAGAAAAAGGAAGAACATGAGTTGTTCTTGAACATTCAATGTTTTTGAAAGTTAGAAAGTGTTTTCGTAACTTATATTTCAAAACAAAACAAGAAGTGATTTTGATCCAAAGATCAAATAGAGTTTCGACCTTCAAGTGTTTTACTAAGGTGAAAATGTATTTTTACTTTAGTTATAGTTTATCCAATTAACAAAGTGTTTTAAAATTAAAATGATGAAAGTGATTTCATGGAAGTAAAAGTAGCATGAAGTTACCTTAGGTTTTAATGGGATATCACCTTCATTTTCAAAATAAGTCAACATTCAATCCACAAAGTATAAAGAGGACCTTGTCCTAAAGTTTGAACTAATTGAATCATAGTTTGAAAACTAAATGAAACTCTATTTTCTTTTACCCTAACTTAGATCACGGTTTTACACTAAGTTAGTAAGGAAAAACCCTTTTCAAATTAGTTAAGGTACTTTACTTTAAGCAAGTAGCAAAGTTATTTTTTAATCAAATGATTTTTTAATTAAAAAGGTTTTGGTTTAGAAACTCTCTAATCGAGAGTTTTCAACTCTAAATCGTAAGGTTTTACGCATGAAAACCTAAGTTAAGTAATTAAATTAGAGTATAAGAAAAGAGATAATTAAGTATAGTATATGGTGGAACAAGACCATGCACTATACCATTGATGATTGAGTTCATCAATGACTTCATAAGAGTTAAATGAATCAATCCTTATTTCATTATTTGAAATCCAAGGAATTAATATCTTAGAAAGGATCAAAGACTTATCTAAAAGGATTGTCAATCCTTCTTCATAATACTTAGGACTTGAGATGTAATTCATAAGGCATAAACACAAACATGAAACGTTTTGGGTTTTGGAATAGTAGTTCGATGACGGACCGGTGATCCGGATCCAGGTCAATCGTTCAATTGTTTCAGTCTTGTGATGACTCGATCTTGGAGGGATCACGAGATTTATCCGGTGGATAAAAGTTTTATAATACAAAGACGAGTATAGTTCCTAAGGAAGAGAACCTTAGTGAACCTTGAGGTTTATTCGGTGGATAGACATTACTTTATCGCATCTATTTAGTGTAAGCGTTGGCATTTCATTGCATGAGTTGTAAGGCCTTGAGCCTAGGAGTTGAGCTTACACCTTGATGCGGGTGCGAATCTGACGGTGACGTTTTATATAGTTTTGGATGTATGAGGGTTGGAAAGGCTGCATTTGACCATTTGGTAGCTCTTCTATGTCGTGGCGACTCTGAGCAATACATCGATATCCTCGACTGGACGCCGTACTTTTCATGTTTCGTGTAGAGTGTTTCCGTAAAGCCAAATACGTGCACGTTACGAATGTTATAGCATCTTGCCCAAGGCTGGCATATTTGGAACATGTCCTCCCGTTCACTCTCTCCGGCACTTTGTTAGCTCCATGGAGTAGGGGTCAGAGTTTTACCCTTGTGGCATATGGCATTGAGTCATGTACATTGCATTACATGGATGTTGATGATTACATTTACTTGTTGTACATCACTATTCTGTTTTCGTGGATGCCTTATATTATGCTGCTATTTGATTAACATGATATATTGGGATTTATGGTATGCATGTTAAGTATGTTATTACTTGGTGCATCGTCCCATTTTTACTTCTGCTATTTTGTTATGTTGATGATTGGGAATCTCACCCATATTTGTATATCTTCTCTTCTGGTATTGCTGTTTCTGCTTAAGAAGATGGGCGCGACGATGATTCATCCCCGCATATACTTTTAGTTCGGAGGGGAACTCCCTTTGCTATTTTGTTTTGGCCAGGCTGTGTCCAAGTGTCAGTTGTACCTTTTGGGGAGCTGTGACTCCTAGTACTTAATTATATACTTATTATCAGTTAGGCTTGGACCTATGTCTGTATACAGTATTGTTTCTATTTCTGTACGTAATTATGTATGACTTCTAGAAATGCATGGCGAACCTTGGTTCATTTATTATTACTTACCTTAACTAATCCCATTATATCATTGCGAAAAGAGAAAAAAAAAAAAAAAAACCATATTTTCCGCATTAATATTATTTTCGGCCTTATAATTGTTCGAGAATGTGACACTTGGGAAGTGATGTTGCAAACAACATTTGAACCATAAGAGAGACTAACTTTATTATTTCCAAACGAACAAGAATAACCAGATTTGTCCAAAGTAGAAATAGAAATCAAATTCCGTTTAATAGACAGAGCAACATATGTCTCAATTAAAACCAAATGAAAACAAGTCTTTAAAAATAATCTAAATGTTCCTATAGCCTTTACTGCAACTTTAGTGCCGTCGCCCACATAGATGAATCTTTTAGCATCTATTGGCGGTCGGCTCCACAGGCAACCCTGCATAGACATGCTAATGTGAGTAGTAGCACCAGAATCCACCCACCAAGTATCCTTAGGTACTGAAACTAAATTAACTTCAGAATAAAAAAAAGTGAGAAGTTTACCCTTCTTCACACGCCATGCGGCCAAAGGACAATCCTTCTTCATGTGTCCTGCCTTCTTGCAGAAAAAAAAAGCTGTCCTTATCCTGCTTTTTTTGCTTCTTCCCGTGAGAAGAACCTTTTGCAATATCCTTATTTTTCTTCCTCTTCTTGTTCTGAGATGTCGAAGCCAAATGAGCACTTCCAATCCTATCCCTCTGCAGCCTCTCTTCTTCTTGCACACAGTGAGATATAAGCTCATTAAGGGACCATTTGTCCTTCTGAATGTTATATGTCACCAAGAATTGCCCAAAGTGTGCACGGAGAGAGATCAAGACCAATTGCATGAGCAAATCCTCAGGGGTCTGCATTTTAAGTGCCTTGAGTTTTGACGCAAGATTGGACATCTCCATAATGTACGCCCTTATGTTCCCTTTACCTTTATACTTCATAGAGATGAGTTTAGCCAAATGACTACTCGTCTCAGCCTTATCACTTTTAGGAAATATTGCTCTATTGATTCCAGGAACTTCTTGGTATTCTTGTTTTCAGCAATTGAGCCCCTAAACACTTCAGGTATGAATCTCTTGTAATCATGAGGCACATTTGGTTGGACCGATCCCATTTCTCAATTTTGAGCTCATAAGATTTCTCGGGAGCGGGAATGGGTCATTCCTCCCTTAGTGCCAGGTCCAAGTCCATGCATCCGAGAACGATTTCAACGGATTCCTTCCATGACTTGAAGTTCATCCCAGTCAGTATAGGGATTTGTTTAATTTGAGTGGTGAAATTTGGAGCGGTAGCAGCAACAACTGGATCCAGAGAACAATAAACATACAAGCTCATCAATGTGCACGTCAAATTTTTAAATAACAATGAGACATGCACAAACAACTTTAATTGTAAATTAAAAGACCCAAACAAGATATCAAGCGCACCATTAATCCCCAATCTTTGGATTGAAATGACTAACTGCAAGCGGTACTCTCAACACAATGATCACACATTGGTGATAAGTCCTGTCAAACAATGGTTTCCTTTGGGCATCCCAATTGTTCACATGGATAATAACCTTTATAATCACCACACACAGGCACAAACCTATTCGGTCAAATTGTGTCTTCCTTTCGGCTGAGCACAATTCACATGAATAATTTCATGCTAATATCATAGTAAATTAATTAAATTAATCTACGCAACATAGGTTACTTTGGAAACATGTTGTTTCAATCAACTCAACTAAAATCACCAGACAATTTTAATTAAAAAAATGGGAGGAGGTCTTAATCTACATAAGTTCCACACATAATGTAGGAACAAACTTAACTGTGAGACGACCTGTCGTCCCATCAAAGAACCTAAGATATTAACTATCTTTAATCGTATTATAAACGTTAGTGCGCCTTATTAATACGAAGCGAAGCGAAAAGATTAAACACGGAAACGAAACTAAATTAAGGCACGCCGCATATCAGAGAACACAAATATGAAATATAATATATATATTCACCACCCAACCTCTAGAGGCTAGGATCCATGGCTTGTCCACCGGCATTAGGCTCGTAAGGAGTGCCATCCAACTCTTCGGCAACTAGTTCCTCCATAGGGTCTTTCCATAAAATAAAAGAAACATACAGAGAAAAGATAGGGAGATTAGAAACATGCATCATCAAACATGGGAGGTGGGCAATAGTGCAGCATATAAACATGTAGGACACAGCATACAGAAAACATACAACACACCAACAACCATCTCTCGAGTCATACAACACAACCCTCCAAAATGTCATTCTCTCAAATCAAACCTCTACGAAGGATACTAATCCCCATATGTATGTCATCGTTCCTATATGCATGTCGGCCGATATCATTACGTCCCCAGTTGGACACCCCTGTCGAGATTAATAACATTATGTCCCCAATTGGACATCCTCGTAAGGATTAAAACATCGCGTCCCTAATTGGAGATCCCGCCTAGGGATTAAAAACATCACGTCCCCAATTGGACATCCCCCTTTGGGACCAAATATGTTATGGTATGAATTGCTATGATATGCAACAAACATCCATCACAGATTGATACTGGAACCTCACACCTAAGCACTCGGTCACAGCCATGATGCACTGCATCAACATCAACATCAATATCAACATCAACATCACGACGCCTTGCCTCCACGAGCCACAGCTCCAAGGTCAGGACCACGACGGTATCAATCTGAACAACATCACAATCTCACCATACTCTCATCAACAATCATCTAGCCAATCATAATAATAAAATATCACGACAATAAGTATGCCAATATAGATATCATCACATTGACATATAATCACATAGGCAGTTCAACACTACAAATAAACAGATAATCACATAGGCAGCTCAACACATCAACCTCAATAATCACATCATCTAGAATATCATCTTAGTGGTATTAGCCCAAAGATACCTACACCTAGGGTCCAGGTACTTTGTCCAGGGCTCAACCTCTAGTAGGGTTTAAGGTTCCCCTACACATGTATACATTCTATACTACGCTTGCCTTCCTGGCGATAACAGTTATTTTTCCAACCTGAAACTGCTACGCACGCTTGCCTTCCCGTACAAGCTCCCGAACACAGCTCCATAACCGGCACTTTAGCACACTTTAGGGCGATCGAACACAATTTGATCCTTCACATTAACAAAAGTACATCTCTTTGTCTCCTAGGACCTAGGTTCGACCATCAAGGTTTAAAATAGTTAGAGATGTCTAAAAATTTCTAACTCTTGGATGAATGATCCTCAAGTATACACAAAAAAACTTGAACCAAAACCCATAGGTTTCACACAAGCTAGGTTCAGCCATCATTGAGAAAAATAGGCTAGGAATGTCATTTGATTACATGCTCTTGGATTGTGATAGAGAAGGATGAAACTAGATCATAGAAATTGACTTCACATTAAAAGGATTTTTCTATGATTTTCTAGAGGTTTTTGAAGATTGAAGTTAGAAGTCGAAAACATAGAGATTCATGAGTTGAAATAAAGATTTGATTGAAGAACATGAACTCATGGATCAAGGAGAGTAGGTCTTACCTCTTGGATGATGAAAAATGGCAAGGACTCAACACTTTCTTTATGGCTAAGATTTCACTTTGAGAAAGAAAGGAGAAATGAGAGAGAAGTTGACGGTATGAGAAGAAAAGAGTGAAATAGCCATGGAGGGGGTCCTTATGCGTGGGAAATGGGAGGGATAGGATGGTCCAACAATTTTTCACTTAAGGGCAAAATGGTCATTTCACTTAGGGGTAAAATTGTCATTTTGTGAAAAGGCAAGAGTATTTTGGTCTTTTCACCTTCAAAGTCACCAAAATATCTAGGTATTTTGGAGAAGTAATGATGATGGTGATGAGTCATAAGGCTAAAGTGTAATTTCGTCAGTTCCCAGGGGCAAAACAGTCTTTTCTCGCCCTAAATATCTCAGATATTTGTAGAATCGCAATGATGACGTGATGAGTCATGGTGGTGACTCACCTGCTCTGGTGACTCATGTCCCTTATCTGGTGTCCGGTTTTGTCCCTATGCGTCCGTTCTTGACTCCATCGATTTCTCGATTTAGTTTTACGCCGGAGAAAGTCATAAGAACTTATTTTTTTGACATTTTTCAAAATCGCCTATATTGTTCGAAACGAGATATAAAATCTAACTGTTTCGTTCACGAGTAAAATTTAGGTTTTCTGATCAGTAAAATCTTTCTGTCAGTGAAAACGCAGACCAAGTTCCGTCTGAATTCTCAACCCAAAATTTAACTGTAGCTCTCTACGATGACGTAGAGTAGGAATGTGGCCTTATTTTATTTAAATTCATTTATTAACTCTCAGATAAAATATAAATGTATTTATATAAATTATCGATGTAAAAGGCAGTGAAAATCGGGGTGTTACAAACTGTATGATCATAGCACTGCCTATCAGTCCTGAAAAAACCGCCGAACAGCCTTCGAAAAACGGCTCCACCACCCAGCGGCAAAAGTGGCCGCTTAGCGATATGGAAACAGAGGCGACCATGAATTTTTGCCGCCCACCGCCTAGCGGCCAACGTTACCGCCCAGTGGTACGGACACAGAGACCATGTTGGGCTCCCACCGTCCAACGGTCCGAATACAGAGACTATGCTGGTCTCCCATTGCCCAGCGGCCAAAATGGCCACCCAGCGGTCTAGGAACAGAGACCACACTGGTCTCCCACCGCCCAGCGGCCGAAGTGGCCGTCCAACGATACAGGGCAATCCAGTTTCGCGAAAATGCAAAACATTGGCATAAACATGTAAAAACCCAACATGCAAAACATTGGCATAACAATTTCATGCTATAACATCAAAACATGCAAAAACCCCAAATTAAAAAAAGAAGGTTCATAGTAAAAGAGGGAAGAACCCAAAAAACCCAATCATTCATAAAAGCCCAGGCATAAACATGTTATCTGAATCCTAATAAGCCAACAATGAAGATGCTCTGATACCACTTGTTGGAAATTAATACCTTAATTTCTTTTGACATGCTTTAATCATAATTAGAAACTTTAGCAGAAACATACATAATTAAAGCATATAACATCAAGAACAAAATCATAATCTTGATTTCCCTTAGGACCTATGACATGTTAGATTACCAAGACATATAAATACCTGGATCCATTGCCATCAATCACAAAGCGAAAATCTGAAGGATAAAGATGATCAAGCACTAACGGTAACGAATGGCTTTATGGATCTTCCTCAACCGTATCTTCGAAGTTCCACTACAGGACCTTAATCGCTTCTTCAGATGGGGAGAAGAGAGTGAATGATGCGAGTCGGTGTATTGGGGACCATAGCCTTCTTTTATTTGTTAAACCTAATAGGGTACCCATTATTCCCTATTGGTCTAACACTAACATGCCCACATCAATTAAACCATAGGAGTCTAATGAGCATACTTTATATTCAATCAATTGATCACTTAAATATTGCTCCTTTATGATAAATAGCTAATATAATAATTTAATGATATTAGCCCATATTGATTATTGGAATTCCAACAAAATGAGTCCAATTGAGTATGAAAATAGCTTCTATTAATGCACAGATTCTCATTCTCTTAAATCTGTTTTTTGTTTGTCTGAATGCTTTTAAGCAATTTTGGTATGCTTAATAGGGAAGGTTTTGCTTTCTTGCTTGACCCGTTGGCCAAATGATCATTAAAGTGTTGATTATGTTGCCAAGGATATATATGTTTTCAATCCCTCTTTGGTGTTGATCACCTGAACTAAAATGTGGAGTAAGTTTTGTGCTTCTAATATGTTTGATAAAACGTTTTGTTGTAAAAAATTTGGGTTATTAATAGCTGTGCTTAACCTCCACTTGCAGGATGCTATTGATTCCTCTCTATCAAACAGTGGTTACATACACTAGTGCACGAAGCACTTTTAACGTCTGTTAAAAGTGACTTTTAACGTCGGTTTCAGACCAGGTGTTAATACAGACGACGTTAAAAGTGTGATATTTAACGTCCATTCTCAACCGACGTTAAATATATTCGTTTAACGTCCGTTGCCTAGGCCATAGACGCTAAAAGTTAACTTTTAACGTCGTTTGTCTATACAATCGATGTTAAAAGTATATATTTTTTTAAAAATATTTACTTTTAATGTCCGTTTCCTAAAAACCGATATTAAAAGTTAACTTTTCACGTCGATTTTTTATAAAACCGATGTTAAAAGTATATATATATATATATATATATATATATATATATATATATATATATATATATATATATGCTGGTCATATTTAATTCCCAGCTCCTTGCAGAATTCTACAAATTCAGTACACTCATACAACCAGAATTCTAACAAGTCCAGAATACAGAATTTTGCATTATTTACTCAATACTATCTCAGAATACATATTTTGCAATATTATTTACTCAACTAGTCCAAGTATAATTCAGAATTCTCTATAAGCTAGTCTGTACAATTTAGAATTCTATACACAATTCATACATATATAAACTAATCATTCTCTTCTAAGTATGCAGGATCTATTTTTTCTACTCTTTTCCCTTCAGCATACTTAAAAAGAAGGTTGCAAAGCGCACCCTCAAGTCTTCGAATTCTTGTTTAGTGAGAGGAGACTTATCACTGAAAGACTGCACAAGTTCAAATAAACTCAACATTAAATTAAGTTATCAACAAAAATAAAGTATAATTAATTAACTTGAAAATTAATTACCTGCGTCCATCCGTCAGTAATAGACGCTGAGACAATGTTCAACATATGAAACATCACATAGAAAGCACACTCACAACCTTCTAATTGTCTATGAGACTACAAATGAATATGAAATTAGATATCAAGTTAATGTAATAATAATAATAATAATAATAATAATAATAATAATAATAATAATAATAATAATAATTACTATTAATAAACCGCTTACCTTTAGGATATACCAATCAGGATTTGATTTTGACTTGGAAGACCTACTTTTCCCATTTGCACAAGAAATGTTACATGCCTTCATTGCTCTATGATAAACAAAATATTCATGTCAATTATATGTTTATAAAATAAAAGCAAATGTTATATATTAAATTAAATTAAATTAAATTAAATGTACGTATTGATTGAGGCCACCACCTCCTTCGCCTGATCATAGTCAGGGGTGGCCCTGAGGGTGTGCGAAGTGTGTTAATAGACATTTAATTGTTTTTCTAATACATGCATAGCTTATAGAATAATAGTAACTATTGCCGTTGCTGTTGCATCAGTTGAAAGAAGTTTTTCAATATTGAAATTGTTAAAAGCTTATTTGCTATCTATAATGTCGCAAAGTAGATTAAATAGCCCTACCTTGATTTCTGTTGAAAAGGATTGTTTAAAGAATTTTGATTATGAATAGATTATTAATGATTTTACAACAAAAAATGTCAGGAGGATGATATTTAAAGATTAGTAGGGTATCACTTTCTTTCTTTAGCCCTTATGATTCATGTGCTATCGGTGGATGATGTTGCTGGTGTGGGATGCTACTCGGATTGTTACATGTTCGGGTTAATAGATACATGTATAACTCTACTTTTGCAATAATTCTATTGTAGTTTTGGTTTGGTTTGAGCTTTTCAATGTTGATGTAATCTTTAACTTTTCTTCAATGATATTTTATTTCACTTGAGGTTATATTAAAATAATTAATGACTAGTTTTTTGTACCTCTTTTATTTTGATATATGCATTTGATAATCAATATATATATATATATATATATATATATAACTTATAAAAAATAGGCATCAATTACATAGTTCGCACGGGGCACCCAAAATCTTAGGGACGGCCCTGATCATAGTGACACGAGCAGAAGAAGATGACAATATGCTTGCTAGGAATAAGTAGGAGCATTTGCCAATGGCCATTCCTTATGAATGGTGCTATATATATCTGTTTCCGATTTCTTTCCATTAGGGTCTGCATGTTTGCATTGACTTTAGTGTGATCACTCATGAAATTACCAAGAGTGAGGGTGGGGTCTAAGAATCCATAAACAGTATCGCTGCCCCTCTCAAGTATTTGGTGATGCAGATACCTAAGATATGCAATAAGTTGATGTTAATTACATAATATATTGAAATAAATTGTAAAATTGTAATACCTAATTTAATATGCAATATATATAAGGTCACAAAATGCACTTACGCGCATCAAATACTTAGAATTGTGTTGGCTTTCCATTCACCATCAGTGCAAAATTGATCAATATCGTCCCTAGCGATACAAATATGAGGTTCTCCCAAAAAGTCATCGTGTTCCATCAGAATTTAAAAAATATCATTAGAATAATCCACACCAAATGCAAACAGACGAGCTAACAGAGACTGATGATGCGTTACCGACTTCGGCTTCAATTGTAAATAAAGAAAACATAAGTAATTGAGAATATTGTAAATATAAGAAATTGAGATTAAGAATAAGAAAACTTAAGTAATCGAGAATTATTATGAATACTAGGGACAACTCCAACTCCCGCTGTGACAACTCCAACTCCCGCTTCACAACTCCATCTCCATATGTGAAGGTTGGGCAACTTCTTGGGATTAGCTTGATGAAAACTCCTTTAAAAGCGTTTATGTGAAGGTGGGGTCCTTTAGAAGCGAAAACATAAGCTCTTGTCTAAAAGTTGGGTCGGAAATAACGTCCTGTTTAACCTCTTCTTTAAGCTCCTCCTTATTGATCTTCTGCTCAACCCGCCTACGTGACCCCCGTGTTCCATGAAATTTCTTAATGCCCACCATTCATGGAACACCACGAACACGGCCAGGGTGGTCGTCTTTCCCTAGAGCAACGACCAAGATATCTGAACGTTCGTATGGAACGAAGGACCCTTGCGAGCTTTGTTCCTTCAGCGCCTCCTACAAAGACAAATTTTAAAAAAAAATATGTAAGACAATGTGTTACAATTACAAGTAGAAATGTAGTATGTTTAATTTGGTACTTACAATCTTTTCAGCAACAACGCGTGTGGCTTCAACTTTAAAATTTCCAGATTTCGTCTTTCGTCCTTCCATCCATGTGTCCTCGCATGGGGGAGGAGACGGAGGATCAACAATTTCACATACTTCTTCTCCTGCTTCTACCTGCTCTTTCAACTTGTCCTCCCTCTTTCTCAACTTCTCATCCATCAACTTCTTCTCCACCAATCTATACCCACCTTGAGACATGGTGGGGTGGACATTCTTCGCTTGACTCGCCTTTCCCTTTTCCCTTTTAACCAAAAACTCAGGACTGGCTTGACTCAAAACAAATTTATGCCACGTATCTTTATCAAGGAACGAGTAAAAATCAAGAGGAGATTCATCGATCTTCTCTCCAAATATGTACTTACTAACCAGAAAAGACTTAAACCCCGTCCAACGCTTAGCCGCAAGTTGAAGCCATTTTGTCTGATGTTCAGGAGTATTCGGCACAGTCCATGTGATCTACATTAATTACAGAACAAGAAAGGGGAATTAGTAATGCATGGATCATATATAATATGCTTAAATAATCTAAATACAAACAAAGCGATCATTGGAAAAAACCGTGATTGACTCCCAAATCTGATCCTTCCTATTCTGCGGTACGTGATCCCAATCATCAAACAAAATGCTAGTATGGGTTTTAGCTTCCAAAGCCACAAAGCTGGTGAATTTCTTACCAAGGGCCGGGTCCCATGGGCTCCAGGCGACTATCAAACTCGATCTCAAGTCTCTGGTTATTAATCATGGATCTGGAAAAACTTTTCAAAGTTGTGGCTTTCCTACCCCATTTTTTGGCAGGCCGACTACCCGACGCTGCTGAATCAGCCTTGTGTGATGCTTGTTTAGACAAAAAAAATAATAAATTAACCTTAGCTTAACATGGATAAATAAAAATATAACTAGCCTACTTAATTAACATTATATGTATAAATAAAACTTACACTATCAGTGAGCGGAGCCATGACCGACTCATCCTGAGAATGAGGGATGTCTGCTAAATTAGTCATGTGTATGCCTGTTTAGACAAAAAAGTAATAAATTAGGTTAGTATAACATGTATAAATAAAAATACCCTAAAAATTAGGTTAGTAATAAACATGTATTGATAAATAAAAATACAACCCTAAAAAAACAAAAATCACATCATGGATAAACAAAACTTACACTATAGTCAACTTTAATTTAGCTAGATCAATATCCCTTCATGATGATCATCATGGGTGGCATGTATATCGTCCACCTCATTTTCCTCAATGAAAGTAGGCATATGTATTGAGAAAGTAGGTATGCTTTTTCCTTGGAGAACCACTGACCACCTTTTATTAGAAGGATCTTTGATATAAAACACTTGTTTTGCTTGGGAAGCCATGATGAAAGGCTCTTCCGTGTGACCTACCTTGCCAAGATCTACCAATGTGAATCCTAATTCATTGATTTGTATACCACTTTTACTGTCAACCCACTTACATTTAAAAACAGGCACTGTAAACTTAGTGTAATCGATCAACCTGATCTCTTCAATGACTCCAAAGTAAGGAATCGGTGCCATAATTGGGTTTGTATCTTTTGAAATAGAGAAGTGCATGGCCTCAACCACTATCATAACCCCACTATTTTGCATGGTACTCTTGTTATCTTGTTCCTTTATATAAAAGGAACACATATTGATGTCATATCCACTCCAACATACAACATTAATGCTAGGCCCACGTGCTAGCCATTTTAATGTATCAGAAGCAGTACTATCATCCTTCAAAATTTCTTCCTTAAATCATTTTAAGAAAGTCTTGTTATGCATGTTCAACTACCACTTTTCGCTCATTTGAGGGTTTCTTTCCTTGACGTCTCTTTTGTGATCACATAAGTAAGGTTGAACTTCATCAGTGTTATTCAATATATACAAATGTTCTTGAAGCACTTCTTCCCGACCCTTGCTCTTAACCATTACACCATGTGTACCCTTGCCTTCACATCTTGCCTCATCATGACGAGGCTTAGGAACCCCTATAGGATCAGTTTTAGAAATGTAGTCTGAACAAAACTTAATAGCTTCTTCTGCAACATACCTTTGAATAATAGATGCTTCCAGACGGTGTGGATTCTTCACATACCCTTTCAAGATCTTCATGTATCGCTCAACTAGGTACATCCACCTTAAATAAACAGGGCCAAACAATCTAATCTCCCTCACCAGATGAACAATTAAGTGAACCATGATGTCAAAAAATGAAGGAGGAAAATACATCTCCAATTGGCACAAGATAATAGCAGCCTCATTTCCAACTGATCCAACTTCTGGGGGTCAATGGCTTTGTTACATATAGCATTAAAGAATGAACACAACCTAGTTATGACATGTCTATCATTTTGACGAGCAATAAGTTGTTGCATCAACACGTGGCAATCAAGAGACTTTAAGCCAACTAATTTGAGATCATTTGAGACAAGCCTCTTGACATTTGAAGAGTAACCATGTGACACTTTGACGTCCCGTAGACAATCAAAAAAACTTGTTCTCTCTTTTTTTTTGACAAAGTATGACATACTGGAGGCAAATATGTCTGCTTACCATCCTTTGGTTGTGGAGCTAACTGCTCTCATATACCCATCACAACCAGATCTAGACGAGCATTCACACCATCCTTTGTCTTGCCCTGAATGTTGAGAAGCGTTCCGATTACACTATTACATACATTTTTCTCCATATGTAAATTACCAGAAGAACAGGCCATGAACTATAAATACTACTTAAGGTACCATACGGATTCATTCCATCCGTTGCAAGTCCAAGCCTAAGGTTTCTTGGCTCACTTCCGAAATCCGGAAACAAAATGTCAATTCTCTTCCATTGCAACGAATCAGCCGGATGGCGAAGCTTTCCATCACGTTTTCTCTCATCTGCATCTAATCTAATGTGCTTCGCGTCATTTGCATTAGCAAACAATCGCTTGAACCTTGGAATTATTGGAAGGTAGCACAACACCTTCGTAGGAGGACCCTTTTTGTTCACATCACAACTAGAATCATCATCACCATCCTTCACATTGCACCATGACACCCTACACTTGGGGTAGTTGTGCAACTCTTCGTAGTCACCCCTATATAATATGCAATCATTAGGGCATGTGTGCATCTTCTTAAACTCCATACCCATCGGACACAGTACCTTCTTCGCCTCATAGTTATGGTCCGGCAATGTGTTCCTTTCGGGAAATATTTCTTTCAATAACTCAAGCAATTCAGTGAAGCTTTTATCGCTCCAACCATTTCCTTCACAGTGACCAATTTTAACACCGTTGACAATCGTGTATACTTAGTGCACCCCAGATACAAAGGCTTATCTGGATCACTGCACAAAGTTTCATACATATGTGCTCGCTGAAAAGACTCTTGTCCAATATCACGGATCATGTCCTCTAGTCGATCTTCCTCCATATCTAGGTCAACTTCCTCACTTTAAGACACACTTGGCTTGTTATTTAACAACACATCACCATGCCATATCCATCTTGTATAATTCTTGCAAATCCCATTACAAATAAGATGAGTACATATATCCTTCACTGCACATTTCCTTAAATTCAAACATTTGACACAAGGACAACAAAACTTTTCATCACTATCAGGAAGATATCTTTGAGAAAATTCTATAAACTCTTCCACTCCTTTCAAATACTCATCACTTGTGCGTTTACTAACCATCCAACTATGATCCATAACTAGAGAGGTTGTGTAGATATATACGCACATATATCCAATATAATCATAATAGGGGAGATTGAAAAAACACTAGTATTTGAAAACCTAATAACCATTTATACCCTATAACCTAAAATATCCAAATAGTTGCACAAAATTGAGAAACTATATGTGCATTCAATTTCAAATACCCTATACCCTCTAATACCTTCAACATCATATACCCTATACCCTCTAATACTTTTAGCATCATATACTATTTATATACCCTCTAACACTTTCAGCATCTTAACCTGACAGCTATACAACTTGCTCTACTATAAGAGAGCATGCCAAAGAACTAGAAAAATAATCTAAACAAAGTATCACAAGCAGCAACAGAGATCCAAGCAGTGGAAAAATCTAATGAGAGGAATAGCAAGATAAAGAAAATGATAATGGATTTGAAAACTTAATCAGGGTTACCTGTTGGAGGAGCAGCGGCTTGAGGAAGAGAAAAGAGAAGCCCAACGGGTGGTGGTGCGATGGTGCAGTGGGAAACCTAATGAGAGGAGAAGCTTAATGAGAAAGGGAGAAGAGAAATGTAGAAGAAGAATACCTAGGGTGCGACGGTGGTGCTATGACGGTGGTGGTTCGACGGAGAAGAGACATACTCAGACAAGAGTTTTTCAAACGGAGAAGAGAAACTGTAGTGAGTGCGCGTAGAACTGATACCTAGAGCGCGACTTAACGTTAAAAAAATTTGAGTAAAACTTTTAATGTCGGTTGTTAAAAAAGAAGAAGTTAAAAGTCACATTTTAACGTCGGTTCTTGAAACAACCGACGATGAAATGTGACTTTTAGCATCTATTTTTTTAACAACCGACATTTAAAATTTTACTCAAATTTTTAACGTCAGATATTCATACAACCGCAGTTAAAGATGATTTAAATGAGTAAATTATTTATCATTCTGCCACCGCGTCTTTTTTAACGTCAAGTTTTATTTAACCGACGTTAAATCTGGTCGTAAAATCCATATTTTTCGCTAGTGATAACTTGCAAACTGAAGAAGGTTATCGGATCTAAGCTGAGAAAGTGTTGTCAGGCTTGAGATCTCTGAGTTATGAATGACATGTTTTCAACTTTGAATTTTTTCAATTTTGTTCTTCATTATAAGATAAGTACAATATGATTTTATCATTTTCATTCTTTTTTATCCATTTACTCATTGTTGTTTGTCTCACTCATAAGTATTTTGCTAGGAACCTCCTTTGTTGGAATGTTGCTCAAGCCAAGCACAAATTTCTGAAAGAAGCTTAACTGGTTTATTTTGTGGTTAATGTGCTCAAAATATTGCAATTCCCTGGAAGTGATTATTCTACTAAATTTTAACCATTTCATATTTTGTATTTTGTATTGACTTTGTAGATGAAGATTGCAGAATTAAGGAAGCAATAGGGAAATGATTCATTTGCCTCTATAAATGGAGTTGAAAAGCTTAGAAAATGATTATCTTTGGAACCTGAACGTACTTGAAGAACATATAAGCATTAATTTACACTAGAAGAGTGAAAATATGTTTGATATTTAGACAGTAATTTATTTAAGTATCATGGTATTGCAGGTTGCAAACTTGCAGAGTGAGATAATTGCATCACATGAAGTTAAGTATGAATATAATATGTTTTGTTCTCTTCCAAAGGGATGCTGAATGGATAGTTAAATTAGAACAACCTATGTTTTCTGAAGCCAGTAATTCTTTTCATTCTATAGGACTAATGTACGTGATAATGTGTTAGTTTTGTGCACAGAATCAACTTATGGCCCCTCACTCCATGATGAAATATCTATTCCAATTATAGTAGTTTGTCAACTCCAATATGGATATTGAGTTGCATTGAATAGATAAAGTGAAAATGTTGGCATTGAAGTTAATTACCAATACAGGGTTCTAGAAGCAAATTTTCGGTGGACAACTGACTGCACATGATTTTTACTAACAAACTTGATTCTGTTATCAAAAAGTAGCTTCTCTGCATATGTTGTATAGAGATTGAAGTGGACTGTGAAAACATTTTATCTTGATCTATTTTCCGATCTAGTGATGACTGCAAATGGTTGGGTTTAATGTCATTGGCACTTCACTTACCTTCGTTCTTTCTTTGTAAGAAAATTATGATATGTTATTCTCATTAAGATGTAATTAATACGATCATGTATTTTAAAGAAACATGTTTTAATACACTTGGGTGATGTTGCTTAAAGCTCAAATTCCTAACGTATTAAATTATTATAATCTTATAATTATTTCCTAATCTAATCCAAATGAGCTTTTTATAATGAATTACATTTCTGTTAGTTTGTTAATTTAAATAATTTGATGATGTGATTAGGAAACGTTGGTCCCCTTTATGTTAGTATGTAGTAGGTGAGGAGATCTTGCTAGAACCGAATTTAATCCAAGAGACAACAGTTAGGATTCAAAGAGGAAAGATGCGTACTACGCAGAATAGGTAAAGAGTGTTGTGCCGACTAGAAAAGAAAGCCTTTAGAATTTTAGGAATAGGAACATGTATTCTTGAGAGTCATTCCTAAGATTGGGATGTGGAGGTCAATGTCAGTCAAAAAACTAATTCCTTGTTTTTATGGGTCCTTTTCAAATACTTAAGAGAGTCGGACCTGTTGCTTACCAATTGGCTTTTTCAATGTCGTTGTCAAATCTTCATGACATCTTCCCGATTGCTTAGCTCTGGAAGTACGACCAGATGTTTCATATGTGATAGCTCTTGAGTCAATTCAACTAAAGGATAACTTGATCCATAGAGTCAGGCCTTTTCAACTCATTGACAAGAGCACTAAGACTCTGAAGAATTAGAAGATTTCATTGGTGGAGATGTTTTGGGAAAGATTGACTCCAGAAGAAGCTACTTGGGAACTAGAAGAAGACTTGGTACGTCGATGCCCATACCTCGTTATTGAAGGTACATTACATTTATTTGCTTCGTAAGTGAGGGTGGAGTTAATTTCGGGGACGAAATTCTTAAAAGAGGGGAGAAAATGTAACATCCCAAGAAATAAATAAATATAAATAGGTATTAACTTTAGAAAATAAAATTAATAAAGTGTTGGGGAGGCTTAGAATGGTTGATTTCGAGCCTTAAAGGTAAATATGGATCAAGAGAATAAAAAGGAAATTTTTAAGATTAAAAATTTGTCACAGCAGCATGAGCACGCGCGTGCTCATGTTCGGCACGCCCGTGCTGAAAGAACACGATCTGAGCCATGCCGAGCTAATTGTTAGCATGCCCGTGTCGGAAAATGGATAATTTTGACGCTGATAGGTACATCTGTGCCAATCGAGAGAACGCCTGTGCTCTATGTCTGGACGCATTAAAATTAGGTTTTAAAAAGAGAGAAGCATGAGTAACCCTATATAAACAAATCCTAATACTCTTAGTGCGGCTACAAACCCCCTCTGCACCCTAAAACACCTTAGCAACGGTTGTGGAGCATCCTCATGCTTGGGAGATGGGGTTGCAACAAACAATGACTTTGGAAGGACAACAACAACAACAACAACAAGAGGTAGAAGAAGAAGATAAAGAAGAAGAAGAAGGAGAAGGAGAAGGAAATTCAAGGTTGAGGAAGGCGACATATAGGATTCACCATGGGATACGCTTGGAGGTCTTCAAGAGGTGATTAAAAACAACCTTTTCTTACCCTTCCATGGTGCAAACGAATTTGGGAAAAGGGGATTAATTTATCTAATGATTTATAGTGAGATATCAATGGAAAATACATGTTTTGGTCAAATCCTATTTTTCTAATTTGGGGGTTTTCCTTTAAAGCATTCTTACCATGATATATGTGTTTATTATTGAGATTGATGCTATGATATATATATATATATGTTTGCACATGATTTGGTTGATTGACATGCTATATTTGGATTATATGATGATATATGTAGTATTGGCATGATTAATTAACTGTTATATATGATGGATGATGTTTGTTGAATGAGTTATACTACCTATGAATGGGGTATCGAAAAATAGTTACATCGCCATTTAATTGGGATGTCAGAATATGAGTTATACCGCCTATGAAAGGGGTATCGAAAATAGTTACATCGCCAATTAATTGGGATGTCAGAATATGAGTTATAACTATGAAAGGGGTATCGAAATAGTTACATCACCATTTAATTGATATGTCGAAAATATGAGTTATACCACCAACGAATGGGGTATCGAAAACTAGTTACATCACCAAAGAATGGGATATCGAAACATCTCTTATGAAGACAGGTGGGCAATGAGACGCCATTGTTGTGTGTATGATTGGTAGAATCAATGCTTGAATTAAATGTTAAATGATGTTATTTTAGTTATGTGGTATGTTGGTCTGAATATTTTATAGTATTAATATTATAGAAAATTATATTATTTTCGAAAGTAGCAGGAGCCATGGTTGGTTTTCCGATTACTGCGCCGGCTGAGAATAACATTGTTTGTGAAAATAATTTATAACTGTTTTTATTCACTGGGATTCTCATCTCATTAGTAGTGTTATTTTCAGAGCATGAGGACAATATTCTTGAGACTGGAGAGGCTTGAAGACTTGAGATATTTTCTTAGTGTTATCTATAGCTTTGGTTATAGTATTATGATGTATTTGAGCCGTTTGTGACTAGACCTTAGTTATTTCTTTTTTTCTCTCTTCACACGAAATTCGTCCAAGAGCCATTCTTCATCACAACCATTTATTTTGAAACTTCTAAACCTTTATTCTAACTCTTATCCATCATAGAAACAACTTTCATCAAGGGACTTTGATCATTCAAAGCCTTTTTCTTCATATTCTTCAAGAAATCACTCAAGAAGACCAACCAAAACTTCTCTTCTCTCTCTTCTCTACGATCACCATAGTACACTGCATACAAATTTGTTTTTCATCTTCTAACTCTTGATCCTTCATCACTACTACCTTCTAAACACTTTCTCTTCACAAAGTTTCGACATTCAAGCAACTTTGCTCTTCATCTTCAAGAACACTCAAGAGCATAACTTGTTCATCTTTTTCCATCAAGTTCTAAACTTAAAGAGTAAGTTATATAAGCCTTGTTCTTCATTCTTTAAAACCATAAACATGAACTACTTTCATGGTTCATGGCGTTCTTCTTTAAAAAGTTTCAAGTTTTAAGCTTTATGGTTGTTTTTGCTAGGATCTTTGTTCTCTTGACTTTTTCTTTGGTGGATTAACCTTTGAAGTTTGTAAAGGATTCTTCTTTGAAATAATGGGGGAGAATAATCACATCACACCTATGGTGGATGAAAAATGGTTTCTTGCTTGGTTTGGAAACTCTAACCAAAAAGGGTTCTCCACTTTGTTTGATTCATAAAGATGATGTTGTAATATTATTTTTATTTGTTATATGTGTTTATTATGATATTTCTATGATTGAAAACTATTTTGGTTGGTGAAAACCATCTCTTTGGTATTTTAGCAAAAGAATGGATTTTTGTGCTTATTCTTGAAAAAGTATGTGATATTGTTGTTAATGATGATATATTGATGCATATATGTGATGTTTGTTGGTTTTGGAGATGAAAAACTCCGCCTTTGAGGTTGTACATGGTCCGACCATAGCTAGTTAAGTGGGTTGATGAACTTTAATTTTCATAATTTGACTATTAGGTGATCTAAGAATCAATGAAACCAAGAACACAAAGAGAAAATTTTTGACCTAATAACTACATGTGTAATTCGGCCAAGAGGTGTTTAGAGGGCTAGAAAATGTTTTGATATTTAACTTATGGTTTTAAGTAATCCTATGATGTTTTGAAAATCAATGAAACAATGGTTTTTCAAAAACAAAATCTCACTCCCAAAGGTATGGAGGCAATTCGGCCACTTTGTTCTTTTTTAGTTAGAACACTCATCAATCTTCAACTTAATGTTTGACACCATTGAAATGAGTATTTGAATCAAGTAGAACAAAAAGTTAAGGAAAAGAAAATCTCACTTTGAACTCATAGGAGCAATACGGCTACAACAAGTAAAATAGGAAGGAAATGTTTTTCAATTTACACTAAGTGTTTAAAATACTTATCATGAGATTTATGAATCAATATCATCAAATTATAAAGGTTTTAACTTAAAAAGATTCAACTTCATCAAGAGAAGACAAAAGAGTTTTCCACTAAGTCTTGAACTCTAAGCTAGTAAGTAACTTAGAGTGAAAGCAATATATGAGACCACAAAGTGTTAAAAGAAGTAAGACTAGGTATCTTAACCTTGATGATTTAATCATCAAATAATTCATAAGACTTAAATGAATCAACATTCATAAGGTTGCTTGCAAAACACGTAGCAACTCAACTTAGAAAGGAATTAGATAATTAATGAGTGGATTTATAAATCCATTTCCATAATGCATTTAGGACTTGAAACAATGCCATAAGACTTGTCACACAAACATGAAACGTTTGACAGAGTCGGAGTTGAGGATTGTTTAACTGTTGGCCATGTGATGACTTGATTCCGGAGGAATCACTTTGTTTAATCATGATTATTGATTATCGCACTCGGATAATTGGTTTGACCATGCATATTTAAAATTCTATTAAAGTCTTTAGCCTAGGAGTTGAGATTACACCCTAGTGAGGGTGCGAATTCCATAGTGAAGATCGAGTTGATCTTGGGGATGTCAGGGCGTGAAATCCCACAGGGGTCAGTTGGTAGCTCTTCTGTTCCATGTTGATCAATGCCCTGCAACGACGATCCTGACGAGACACTATTGTATTCACGGTTGGTCATAGAGTGTTTCCGCTATAAATCGATTTGTTCGAGTTACAAATATTGTAGCACTTTATCCGAGGCTCTTTTATACCAGAACTTGTACTCCCGATCACTCCTCCGATGTTGAATTAGCTCCATGGAGTAGGGGTTTGAGCCATACTCATGTGCATATTGGATATATCATATTTACCGTATTGTATGATTTTGGACCGGTTGTATTATTTAACTATATTATTGTTTACTGTTTATCTGTTGATTCCTGACAGCATGATTATTACTGTTATGTATATTTATGTGTGTCGTACTATTTTTCATCTGTCATCTGTTGTGTTGATGTTGGAAATATAACCTCGTTACTATATTTCTACTCCTGTTTTTGCTTTACTTGTGTATCGTGAAGAGTGAGATTACTATACAAATCAACATGCTGACTTCAGGTAGTTGGAATTCCACGAGGGGGTAGGCGCAAATAGTGGATGGTTCCCTTAGCAATGGGATCTAATTTTGGAGGAGGATCCTAACTCTTGTTGTTTTGTGATCGACTAGTTTGCGACTGATCTTCTATAGTTCTACTGGTCTTTTCTTTTGGTTGTCAGCTCTGAAAATGTCTTTATTTGGAAAAAAAAAATTTGTATTTATTGAAGTTTATTTTAGGATTATTGGTATATCACATTGTGCGATGTTATAATGTCGTATTTGGAAAACTCTTTATCAAGTATGTAATTATCTTGTTTTCCGTGAAAAAAAATATTCAAACTTGTATTTTCTGAGTAAATATATATATTTTTGACTTATACGGCCTTATAATTGTCTTGGGAAATGCAACACCAATGGAGGGTGTTATATAAGATCGACCAATAGAGCTTTGGTGGATGGTGGTGCGACCGTTAATTTTATTCCTCGTGTTATGTTTAAGAAGTTGGGTAATAAACAATCGAATCTCATCTACAAACATGGTAGTTATAGACTTCAGTGGGGAAATGTCTACATCTCATGGAGTAGTGATGCTGAAAATCTAAGTTGGATCAATGGAGTGATCAACTTGAATTGTGGTGGTGCCGACAAAGGCAAGTTATAACCTACTGCTCAATAGAGACTGGATTCACATAGTGGAGGCAATTCCTTAAACGGTACACCAAAATATGATTCTATGGAATTCTGACAACCAAGTTGAAATATTGAAGCCACGATAGTCCTTGTTACCGACAACAACTTCATGCGGACTTCCGAGTGTACAATCTGAATATTAAACCCACGGCAGTAAATGAAAGGGGAATTGATAGGAACAATATGGAAGTGTGCCTTATATATAGATCAATTTGGCATATACCTAGTTACCAAGGCCGACAAAAATTGACCAAGTACAAGTCAAGATGAGTCTTGGAAGCCAATTGGCTCGACTATCAGCCTACGTGATGATAACCCGTCGGTTTATCTAGTTTTTACTATGATTAATCAGTGGATTTAATAAGAATTGTTGAGTTTATTCTCAACTTTACCCGTAATTGTCTTTGTTTATTCTTAAGTCGCCACAAGCTCGGGGCTCGACGAAACAGAAAAGATCAGCATTAAGAAACTTATTGTATTGGGGTTAGCAGTGAAAGAAAGAGCCCGGCATTCATTCATTTCTTCATTTTGAGTCCTTTTATTTGTTTTAAGTAATTTTTCTATATTTTTGAGTTAGTTATGTGTAATAGGGTGCTCATGCTTTCAGATACCCAATTAGGTTTGTTGTGTTCAAAACACACTTAAGGGCAGTGTACCCTGTCGCAAAAGTAATATAGGACGGAAGTCCAGATATCGTACCCAATAGATTAATTTAGATATCTACGTGATAAAACAAGTACTGGACTAGGGAAATCCTTATGCTATTTAGACTAATAAAGAACTTGAAGAAATAAATAATAGTAAAGCTTATGGAAGAAGATAATAAAAGAAGAATAAAAAGAGAGTTTAGAAATCAAGAGTTAAGAGCCTAGAGCAGTGGTTTCACTTGTGCTTTCGATAGCCCCCAAATCCTAATTCTATTCAATTTCGCAGTTGCTTTTCGAATATCAATCCCTCTACAAAATCTATTAATTGTTTGTCAAGCAATTAATATTCTATTCCTCAAATAAACCCAATGGTTGTTAGGTAAAGAGTTTAAATGATTAGAAAGCATAAAGCATAAAGAAGTTGAATGATTGAAAGCAATAAATCACGTTTTCTCAAATTTAGATATTAAACCCTAGTTATCTTACAGGTCTACCAATTTAATTGGGCTTGATAGCCAAAATGTCAATCAATTGATTAAGAGCATACAAAGGGTGCGCAATCCTAGTAGGGGATGAGAACGACAGAATAACACTTTTGAAATTGCAACCTTGAAACCAAATAGAATTGAATTAAAGCTAAGAAATAGCGAAAAGGGTTACTACTAACACAAGATCTACCATAACTCTAGTGGTGAATTTAGCTACTCATAATTATAGAGAAAACCAAAATCAACAAAGTGAAACACATCCTGAATAGTTGAAGAGGGAGAAGTGTCACCAACTTAACCTCGAGGTGCCAAATCCTACTCTAGAAATCAAAACTAAAAAAACTAAAACTAAAACAAGAGTATAGTACTCAAAGAACAAAAGATTCCAAAGATATCTTTAGAGTGGCACAGAGGGCCTCTATTTATAACACAAAATGCGGACCGGGCCTTGATTCTGGTCTTCTGTTTAATTGGCATGGGCGTGCTCTTCACTTGGCACGGGCGTGCTCTTCACTCAGTACGGGCATGCTTTTCAGCATATCAGGCCGTGCGCAAATATGTCAGGGCTTACTGACTTCGTAAATCAACATTCTAGCACACGGGCTTCAGCACGAGCGTGCTCTTCATCTGGCACGGTCGTGCTCCTTGCGATTAAGGCCGTGCTAGCTTCTGTCAGGCCTTTTTTCTTTGAGTCAGGCCTTTCGTCAATTTGGCACAGGCGTGCTCTAAAATGGCACGGGCGTGCTAAGTCTCCAGAGATCAGCTTTGACTATTTTTGTAAGCCTTTGTTTGGATGCACGAAATTGGAAGGTTGGCACGGGCGTGCTAACCTCAGAACTTCAGTATTCTGCCCTTTTTAGCTTTAAAACTTTCTCTTTTCTTCAAAAGTCTATCAAACTGCCTCCGAAAGTCAATTCTGTCAAAACTTAAGTAAAAGGGTGAAATACAATAACATTTATCTTTAAAAGCATCAAAATTCGACCCAAATACCCCCTATAAAATACACAGAGTTGTGGGTCATCAAACTTCCCACACTTAAACATTGCTTGCCCTCAAGCAATTATCTGGCTTAAATTCAAAAGGAAGTTTCAGACTTAAATCAAGGGAACCCAAAACAAAAAGAGTTTTCAAATTTGCGGGGATAGTCAAACAAGTATAATTTTCAAAAGAATGCCAACAAATTACCTAATTGGAACTTTTAAATTCCTTGATATCAAACTTTTTCAAAATATCAAAGGTCACTCTTCTCACAATCTCTTGGGCAAAGATATAAAGACACTCAAGATTCTCAAATAAATATATTACCATAGGCTTGTTCATCGACCAAATGTCCACAATACGAACCATATGCATGTAGAAGAAGGTTGAGGTCTTTCATGGGTTGTAACGAGGCCAAGGTATTAATGTTAGGTGAGGTAGAGAAAGAAAAGGGATAATCAAAGGGCTAAATCAATAAACAAAGTAATGACCCTTAGAAGCATAAAAGCACAAAAAGTGCATAGGCACCATTTTCAAAATATATATTCTTTAAAGATCTGCTACTTTTTCTTCATCATTTCCTTTCTTTCTTCAGCTATAAGCTCTTTTTTCTTGCCTTCTCTCTAATCTTTTTCTATATTCATATTTTTATTTTCTTTTTCTTTTTCTTTTTCTTTTTGAGAAGAAAGAGACAATATATTGTTCTTTTCACTGTAGCCTATTTTAATATTTTTATTTTTGGAAAGGGTTCCATCACCGTACATTTCTCCTACTGCTCCATTATACTTCTAAGGGGTCACCAAAAATAATTTTAATTTTAATTTTTCAGAATAAGGACCAAGAAGAGAATTTTCATAAAAGGCTCAAAATTGGGCAACTAAGGGAGAAGTGTTTAAACAAAATATGTAGGTCAGAAAGAATACATAAGAGTGCCCCAACCAGAGTTCCACATGCATAAGTCAAATTTGCCATGAGATGGTTTTAGGACAAGTTCTAGAATATATAATACCTGAGAATCACATTCATCAAAGAAAAATGGTTAATATCAGAATATTTAGCAATGTAACTTAACCCCATAAAAAAAAAGCCCAAATCTCACATTTGGAAGTTAAGTCTAATGAAAAAGTTTTAAATCAAAGAATTTATCTACCAATTATCAGTTTTCACAAGACTTACTTTTTCAATCACACTAATGAGACTATCAAGCAATTTTTCACAAATTTTTTTTGTAAGGGGTTTTCCTTAATTTTAAAAGAATGTTAAGCCAAATAATTCGATGCCGAAATATAAAAAATATGAATATATTTTCCCTTCCCACACTTAACTTATGTAGTGTCCTCAATGCATACATTTAAGCATGAAATACAAGTGGAGAGAGAAAGGAGAAGAGAAATTTTTACAAAATAACCCCTGATACAATAGCACAGACGCTTAAAGTATCATAACGGGGGATAATTGAGGTGGAGGCGGATAGTTGAAATGTCTCTGCATCATCTGCAGCATCTGAGTCAGATGTTGATCCTGACTATCGAACCTCTGATAGACACCCGCTGAAAACTGCTGGAAGTTCTGCTTCTAAGAATCCAGACAAGCATACACTCCATCTCTAACTGATCGAATCTAGCAATGAGCCTTTGGTAATTATCCTCGTGAACTGGTGGGATAGGAGGTACAGGCGGGCCATCTCTATGAATCTATGCATATGGGTCCTGGCCCTGATGATGATCCTCCTGGTCAGACTCGGAGTTTGAGTCTATAGCAGCCTCTGCTCCGGCCAATCTCAGCTCTCAACGAGGCCCACGGATTAGTATGCTCATCGAGAGTAGCATCATCTCGTCAATCGCGGCCATCGGGCTCAGCTGTTGGGCCTACGGATGTAACTGTTGTATGCTACGGGCTAGATGGGATATGAATGAACCCACAAGTATGAAGCCTTTCTGCCTCGATCTGGGGCTGTCCCCCAGATGCATACATGTCTGCATTAGAACATAGTCAGCATTCAATGGTTGGGCCTGAACCATGCACCATAGAATGAAAAGATCAAATCGGGAGACCCCGCTGGCTGTAAAGTGATGACTGGTGATAGAAAGAGCCACCCACCGATGCAGAATACGAAGTGGAATTTCAAAAAAAGGTAGTGGATTTTGCCAAGCGGGGGTTATATGGCTTGGCTCCGCCTCTGGTGATATCAGCCCAAAATGCCCCATCAGAAAAGTCAACGGGCATACGCAGCAGTGCTGTCTAATATCTCTCTGAGCAGACTGACTCCGCTGTCTCAAAATCCAGGTGGACATTGAAGTCCACTAGTGACATCCGCCAGATGCGGCCGTTCAACTGAAATGAGACCCTGGGCTCTTATCCTGCAATGTCGGACTCAAAATAGCGGCAACTAGAAAGGAACTCCATAGTGGGTTCCCGATATGCTGGGCATCGAATGACGGCTACTCGCTCCCATCCGATGTTCTGAAGTAGATGGATAGCCCGAGTAGCGAGTCCGTATGTGGCCAAGATATCTATATCGAGGTATATCTGGGCCAGAATCTCGTAGGCACCCAGATGAGAGAATCTAGCCTGATGTCCAGCATCTGTGAAAGTTAGCAGCTCGTTTCCCCAAGTCGTACAGAACTGCCATGCTCTGTACGGCTTCTTTTAGGTGCCATAGTCCTGCATAAGTCAAAAATCAATCATTAATGTAAAGAATAATCATAAAAATATATAAAACATAAGTATTTAACATAGGCATAGGGTAGATAGGTTCAAATTTAGAGAAATATTTATGTTTAAGCATTCTGGGACTGGCACGGCCGTGCTTTTGCATGGCATGGCCATGTTGACAATATTTTCCAGAATTTAGATTGGCACAACCGTGCTGAATGTAGATTCCAGAATTTAACAATATACGAATAGCACGGTCATGTTAGGGCCTGTGCACATACAAAAATTCAGAACTAGGAACAACGCAGCCTGTTCTTGGAACAACACAGCCGTGCTATTGCCCGTGCCACATGCAAAACTTAATATGCCCTATAAAACACAGCCAAAACATGCAAAATATCTATACTAAGACTAAACTAACAGTTCCTACTAGTAATCATCACTTAAAAAGCAACAAAACAACAAATAATATGCATAAAATCAAAAGGGGGATAAAACAACCTTAAACCTAACCTATCATAATACCAAACCATAGAAATTAAAGAGCAAGAAGTGAGATTTTTACCTTGGAGAAGTGAATTAAGCAGGCAAGGATGCAAAAAAAATTTGAAGAATCCGCACAATAGGAGCACTAGGTGAGTAAGGACAGTGCTCTGCCCATGCTCTGCTCCCACCTTATATTCTGAACAGTTGTACGAGTGGCACGGGCGTGCTAACAGGAGCTCGGGCGTGCTCTCCTATTTTTCCAGATTTTAAATTTTCGTTCAAAAAATATGGAACGCTTTCTTTTAAATTTTCCAAATCTTCCCACACTTATTTCTTTCTGCAGAATATTTTTTTTTTCATTTTTCAGAATAAAAATAAGAGAACAAAAAAAATATATAATAAAATAAAATAAAGTTTGCCTCTTGCGTAGCGCTTGTTTTACGTCACGAGCTTGACGACCTGTTTAGAGCACTAATCATGGGGGTTTTGGGGAGACCTTGAAGATAGCTTCCTCGCCCTTATGCCTTATGGTTAAGATGCCTTGTTTGACCTCTATTTTAGCATCACTGATAGCCAGGAAAGGTTGTCCTAAGATGATAGGGACTTCATCATCCTCCTTCACATCTAAGATTACGAAATCTACTGGGTATGTGAATCTCCCCACCCTTACTAACACGTCTTCTATTGTTCCTCGAGGGTGGGTAATGGTTCTCTCTGCTAGTTGCAACGAGACTTTTGTGCTCTGAGGTTACTGTAAACCAAGCCTCTTTGACACAGAATAAGGCATTAGATTTATACTAGCGCTTAAGTCACCTAATGCTTTATCAAAATGGGCATTCTCAATGGAACAGGGAGCATTAAAACTTCCTGGGTCACTAATATTTTGAGGTAATTTATTTAAAATAACTGCAGAGCATTCCTCATTAATTTGTACTACCTCATATTCTTTTGAAAGATGTTCATTTTTATCAGGAGGTGATTTAACATACAATTTCATATTAGTTTTTAAGAATTCATCATTTTTCAAGCTACAATTCTCAGTAAAAAGAGTTGGAAGAGAAAACTATACCTCACTAGTGACTGTTACCTGATTCTGCTTACTGGACAGATGGCGCAACCGTTCCATAAGTGCTGCACGGCTGTGCTTTCCTTCTGACTTAATTTCTTTAGCAGTGTTGTTTTCTTCCATGGAAGTAGAGTTGTCTTTTTCTGCTTGCTGAAGAGAAATCGCATTGACATGCTCCCTTGGGTTTGGCTCAGTCTGAGTGGGCAATGTTCCTTGAGGCCTTTTTGAGAGAAAAGTGGTAAGAGCAGTTATCTATGACTGAATGACTTGAAATTTGTTATCAGTCTCCTTTATGTATTCTGCTATCAAATCATGAGGGTCGGGCTTCCTATTTTCTGGTTTTGTACCTTGGTTTTGCAATCGGGGTGGTCTGTAGGCGTTTGAATTTGAACCTTGATTGTTCTGTTGATCTCCCCATGAGTAATTTGGGCAACTCCTCCAACCAAGATTGTAAGAATTATTTTGGTTTTGATTCACATTATTCATGAATTTGGCTTCCTCAATTGGTAAAGAAAAAGGATTGCTCAGATGGCAGTCCTTACTCTCATGTCCTGTCAGACCATAATGATTGCATGGGAATGGAGATAAAAGTGCACTGGCTTCTGTCATAATCTGTGCTTGAACTTGCATCAGCGTTTCGATCTGTTTTGTTAGAGCATCAACCATAGTTTCCATTGTCTCTGTGGTAGTTACCTCATATACACCGATTGGCTTCTTTATGGTTTGCCTGCCCCTGAGCGGCCATTGGAAGTGATTGGCTGCCATCTCTTGAATCAAGGCTTGGGCTTCTTCCGGTGTTTTCTTCAAAATTTAGCCCCCGCAGGCAGCATCTATATTGGACCAATTTGTTTGTGAAAGTCCATTATAGAACATCTGCACCAGAATGGGGACTGTGAAACCATCGTATGGACATCTCCGGATTGAATCTTGGTAACGCTCCCATGCCTTATAGAGAGATTCTTGATCATATTGCACAAAATTCGAAATATCAGCTCTAAATGTAGCGGATTTAGAAGGTGGAAAATACCTGGCCAAAAATTGGCATGTTAATTGATCCCAAGTAGTGATAGAACCAGATGGCAAAGAAGAAAGCCACTGATTTGCTTTGTCGGACAATGAGAATGGGAACAATCGGAGTCTGATCGCATCTGTTGAAGCTCCATTATATTTGATAAGATCGGTGATCCTGAGGAACTTTTTCAGAAGGAAGTTGGGGTCCTCAGTTGGCAACCCCCCAAATAAACCAGAGTTTTGGATCATAGAGACCAAGGCAGGCTTGATCTCAAAGTTGTTGACATCCACCGCAGGGTTGGTGATGCTATTTGTCACCTCAGCGGAAGGGGTAAAGTAGTCTAACAACGTCATTCTTTCCATCATGGTGTTATTCTCTCTTACTTGCCTCCGAAACCTTTGGAAAGTCCTTTCAACTTCCCTATCAAAAACTAGATCAGGATCTTTAGAACATGTTAGCATACAAAGAGATAGAATAAAAGAAAAATTAAATGTCTAAAGTAACTAGAATTTCTTTTCTTCCAATATTACTTAAAGATCACAAAATATCAAAAATTAATCCCCAGCAACAGTGTCAAAAACTTGTTGCATTCAAAACACACTTAAGGGCAGTGTACCCTGTCGCAGAAGTAATATAGGACGGAAGTCCAGATATCATACCCAAGCGATTAATCTAGATATCTACGTGATAAAGCAAATACTGGAATAGGGAAATCCTTATGCTATTTAGACTAATAAAGAACTTGATGAAATAAATAATAGTAAAGCTTATGGAAGAAGATAAACAAAGAAGAATAAAAAGAGAGTTTAGAAATTAAGACTTAAGAGCCAAGAGCAGTGGTTTCACTTGTTGCTTTCGATACCTCCCAAATCCTAATTCTATTCAATTTCGCAGTTGCTTTTCGAATATCAATCCCTCTACGAAAACTATTAATTGTTTGTCAAGCAATTACTATTCTTTTCCCCAAATAAACCCAATGGTTGTTAGGCAAAGAGTTTAAATGATTAGAAAGCATAAAGCATAAAGAAGTTGAATGATTGAAAGGAATAAATCACATTTTCTCAAATCCAGATATTAAACCCTAGTTATCCTATAGGTCTACCAATTTAATTGGGCTTGATAGCCAAAATGTCAATCAATTGATTAAGAGCATACAAAGGGTGCGCAATCCTAGTATGGGATGAAGAATGACATAATAACACTATTCAAATTGCAACCTTGAAACCAAAAAGAATTGAATTAAAGCTAAGACATAGCGAAAAGGTTTCTACTAACACAAGATCCACCACAACTCTAGTGGTGAATTTAGCTACACATAATAATAGAGAAAACCAAAATCAACAAAGGGAAATGCATCCTGAATAGTTGAAGAGGGAGAAGTGTCTCCATTTAACCTTCAGGTGCTAAATCCTACTCTTGTTTATGACATAAAATGCGGACCGGGCCTTGATTTTGGTCTTCTGTTTCATTGGCACGGGTGTGCTCTTCACTTGGTACAGTCGTGCTATTCACTCAGCATGGGCTTGCTCTTCAGGTTATCAGACCGTGGTCAAATATGTTAGGGCTTACTGATTTCGTAAATCAACGTTCTAGCGCACAAGCTTCGGCACGTGCATGCTCTTCATCTGGCATAGCTGTGCTCTTTGCAATTAAGGCTATGCTAGCTTCTGTCAGGCCTTTCTTCTCTGAGTCAGGCCTATCTTCAATTTGCCACGGGCGTGCTATAGAATGGCACGGCCGTTCTAAGTCTCCAGAGGTCAGCTTTGACTATTTTTGTAAGACTTTGTTTGGATGCACGAAATTGGAAGGTTGGCACGGGCGTGCTCTCGCATGGAACGGGCGTTCTAACCTCCGAACTTCAGTATTCTGCCCTTTTTTGCTTTAAAACTTTCTCTTTTCTTCAAAAGTCCATCAAACTACCTCTAACGTTAATTCTGTCAAAACTTAAGTAAAAGGGTGAAATACAATAACATTTATCTTTAATAGCATCAAATTTCAACCCAAATACCCTTATAAAATGCACAGAATTGAGGTTCGTCAATGTTCAAAAGTGAAGCTTTGGAAGCAATGGTGTGAAGGAGAAGTTAGAAGAATAAGAGACTAAAGCATGCTGGATTGAGCCATTTGCCTCGCGACAGGCTTCTCGACTAGCGACTGGACGCTGATAGATTAGGATTTCATTTATTAATTTTTGCCTTGCAAAAGGCTTCTCGCCTCGATTGTGCACATTCAAGATGTATAAATTCAATTGTAAACATGATTAGGTCATCATCTTTTACACTAGAAGCTGCGATTAGTTCCGGATTATTGCGAATTTCGATATTTATCAACTTTTGTTATGGGTCTTGGAGTTTATTCAATGAATTTGGTTATTGTTTCAATGATTAGGAGCTAAATTCCCTTTGCTGTGGTGAGATGTACCCACTTATGAAGGTTTGGTAATGTTATGGCTAAATCCTAGTTTCTTATCATTGCTTTTATGTTTTTCACATGATCTTAATGCTTTCAATTGTTAGCTTGAGAAATAATTGAATGATAGGCCAATCATAATGAGACCGGGAGGAGATTAATGTGTTTAGAGCATTGAGGAAAAACCATAGCGTAATTGTTACAACCAAAACAGTAATGACTAATGACCCCTAAAAGTTTTAATGATTAACAAAGTTATTATATGTTTATTGAAAATACTCGAAGTCAAGTTTATGCTAATCCATAAGGTCAAAATACCTTTGTATGTTTCTGTCTACAGATAGTTCTCCAAAAACCAAAGTTTCACCTAGCTCTTAAAGGACAACTCACTGCAATATCTTCGTCCAAAGAAACTAACTGGTAAAGGTTTACGTCCAAATATTTACACTACTTTATCGTCCAATTATTTATAATTATTGTGCGTCCAATTGTCTTCAATGTGTCCAGTTGTCTTCAATGCGTATGGGTCCAATTGTCTACAACACTTGTGCGTCCAATTATATATTTGCCTGTGCGTCCACTAACTTCTTTTTGTAGATGACGTGGCACGCTCTTTTTCGAAAGTCTTAAATAGTTTTAAGGAAATATCTTTTTCACATAAAGACAAAAGAAGGTACGAACGTCGTACAAAGCAAATCACGTAGAGCAAAACGCTTGTCGGCCATCAAAGCAAAATCAGTCTGCTACCATTCAAGCTGCTACTACCTCCTCATTCTGAAAGAACAAATACACAACGGAAAACAACTGGCAAATGATCTGTGCCTAACGGATATTTGATTGAGTCTAAATGGAAAAGATTCCCCCTATATTTTGAAATTAGAAGGTCAAGACAAGCTATAAGAAGACCCTCCTCTGAAGAAAAAAAAAAAAAAAAAAAAAAAAAAAAAAAAGAAAAGAATACACGAGCAAGAAAATATTCAAGAGATTTCATTGTGCAAAAAGCCAAAAAGCTTCCACTCTCAGTTTTTGATCTGTAAACCTTCTCATTCTTTCATTGTAAAGTTGTAAACAGATTGTCAAGAGCTATATTATGTACTACTCTCACTGTTGTGAGTTTGTAAAAAGCTCTGAAAAACCCCTCTCAAATCTTAGGATTTGTTGAGCCTGAAGAGGCTTGTCTGTAAAAGAATACTTGTTGCCTGGAGAGGGACAGAATACTTGGAGTTGTAGACTTGGAGAGACTTGGAAACAGCTTGTATTAAGTGCTAAGAGTTTTAGTGGAAAAACCTTCTGGAGGAAGGGACTGGACGTAGCTCTTTGTTTCGAAAGAGTGAACCAGGATATATCTTTGTGTGAATCTCCCTTTCTCTATCTCGTTAAAGTTTTTTTATTACTAACTTGGGGATTGAAAACAAAGTATCTTAATCACCTATAATCGTTTTAGTGTGTTCTTTCATCTTCCTGCTTTAAACGTTTGTTTTAAAAATAAAGGGTTTTTGAAAATCGATTAAGAAACACAATTCAACCCCCTTCTTGTGTTTCCTTGTTTCACTTTCAGTTGGTATCAGAGCTCAACCTCTGGGTTGAGCATTTAGCCGTGCTTGAGGAAAAGATCCAAAGCTCAATGGCAGGACAAGGGATGCCCAGTGGGAGTCAACCTATTCTTGAAGGCACCTCCTTGACCAGACTGCCTTTTTTCAATGGCACTCACTACCTCTACTGGAAGGAAAGATTCAAAGGATTCATCATGAGTTCCAGCTCTGCGCTCTGGCCTTTGATCATGAACGGTCTTCACATCGTCAACAATCCTGATGGCACTGAGAAAGATGAGTCTCAGTGGACTGATGATGAGAGAATAAGGATGGAGCAGAACTACAAAGCTAGATACACAATGATGTGTGCTCTTACTCCAGACGAGTTCCAAAAAATTCATGCATGTGAATCAGCAAAACAAATCTGGGATACTCTATCCAATGTTCATGAAGGAACTTCCAAGGTAAAGGACTCAAAGATCATTATTCTTATGAGTCAATATGAAATGTTCACTATGGAAAATGGAGAAACCATCGTTGATATGATTGGTCGTTTCCAAACTATTATCAACAATCTCAAGTCTCTTGGAAAGGTCTACACTAAAAAAGAGAATGTTACGAAGATCCTCAGGAGCTTACATAAGGAATGGAGACCACTCATCACTACAATCACGCAAGCTACGGATTTGTCAACCTTAACCTTAGATGATCTTATGGGAACCCTTCAAGTTCATGAGCAGGGGCTCAACCAAGACAATCCTACAAAGAAAGGCAAGACTATTGCCTTGAAAAGTCAAAAATCTAGCAAAGCTGATGATTCCAGCGATGACAATGATCAAAATGAAGAAGAAAAATCTGATGATGAACTGTCTCTCATATCAAAGAAACTTGAACGTATTCTGAAAAAGAAAAATATGAGAAGAAGAGCATTTACAAAGAAAATTGTCAAAGACCATGGTGAAACCAAGGATAAAAATCCAATGGTTTGCTATGAGTGCAAGAAACCAGGCCATTTAAAAGCTGAGTGCCCTTAGCTGAAAGATAAGAAAAGGTTTTTCAAAAAGAAAAGCAAGAATCTCATGGCAACATGGGAAGATCTTGACTCCTCTGAAGAAGAGGAAAACGAAGAAGAAGCCAACCTATGTCTTTGGTCTGAAAATCATCTCCCTGAAGATTCTTCAGAAGAAGAGGAACAGTCTACCTCTCCAAATCCTGAGTCATTGAGAGAATTCAGTAACCTCTCTATAAATGGACCACCTATGTTCTATATAACTGGTGACTATGCCATGTGGAGAGAATTATTCATGAGATTCAGCTTGGAACAAAATATTGATGACCTATGGAAAGCTTACACCGATGATAACTTTTGTCCTACCACTATTATCAATGGTGAACGTATAGTCAAACCAAGAGCTGAATATTCTGAAGAAGAACAAAGAAGAGTGAGAATTAATGCTAGAGCTGTCTACATTCTTACATGTGCCTTGGATGCAAGAACTGTTAACATGGTGATATATTGTGATATCGCTAAAAGAGTGCTTGACATGCTAGATGCCCTTTTTATGAGAAGGAGACCTGCTCATTCTGAAGGACCACCTATTTATCAATCTTCAAAATCAGAATATGAAGCTTGGAAAGAGAACTTCAGATCCTTTGTTGTAACCCAAGGATCAGAAGAACACTGGAAAACTCACTGATGAAACCTTCTGTCCCATCATCATCATCAACGGAGAATACATGATGAAACCTCTAGATCACTGCACCTTTGAGGAAAAAAGAAGAGTCGATCTTGACTGTGAGGCAAGGGCCTTTCTGTTTCAGAGTATACATGGAGCCAGGAGAGATGTTCTGGCTGAAGAGACAACTGCTTGGGGAATGATGAATCTAATGGATATTCTTGAAAGATCTCCACCTGCATCCCCAACAGCAGATATGTGTCTCATGGCAAGTATTTCCTCTGAGACAGACATAGAAGAAGATGAGGTAAATATATCTGACTACTCAAAAGAGGCATATGAAGAGCTATTAAATGAATCATGCACTATTTATTCTGAATATAAAGCCCTTAAAAGAAAATTTGCCAAACTCAATAAAGACTTTAACAAAGTCAAAGTTGAGAATGGAGAACTAAGAGATGCCTAACTGAAATCTCAAGCTCTAAGTCCAGTACATCCTGTGAAGTTGAGAAACTTGAGCATCAAATTACTTACTTAACTGATAGCCTGTCATAATTCACTGATGGATCTAAAAATCTTAATTTAATTATTAGATATAGATCTCCTTATGATAAATCTGGCATTGGGTATGAAAAAGAAAACCCAAAATTTTCTGAGACAAAAAAAGTAATGTATTGCTCTATCTGTGGTAAAAATGGACAATCTGCATCTAGATGCTTACACAACAGAAAAACTTATAAATTACCTGCAACTAACCAAAAAGGACCCAAGTCTTTCTGGGTACCTAAAAGTACAATAATCTCTGTTGCAGACTTGCTTGACAACAGAAAGAAAACACCAATCTTGGTACCTGGACAGTGGATGCTCATGACACATGACGGGAGAAAAGTCTATGTTCCTAGACCTAAAGCCAAAGTCTGAAGGATCAGTTGTTTTCGGTGGCAATCAAAAGGGAAAGATTGTAGGTATTGGTAAGAATAATTCTCCCTCTATAAATAATGTGTTGCTAGTTGAAGGGCTAAAACACAATCTGCTTAGCATAAGCCAATTATGTGACAGTGGGTTTGTAGTGTCTTTCAACAAAGATAAGTGTATAGTCAAATATGCTGATGAGTCCACTTTATTTACTGGTAAGAGGCAAAACAATGTTTATAAAATTGACTTGAAGGGCCTTTCTAATCAAAATGTATCATGTCTAATGTCTGTGAATAATGAGCAATGGATTTGGCACAAGAAACTTGGTCATGCAAGCCTGAGATTAATCTCAAAGCTACAAAAGCATAACCTCGTAAGAGGATTACCAAAGCTGCCCTATAAATCGGATGCTCTCTGTGATGCCAGTCAAAAGGGTAAACAAGTCAAAAATTCTTTTAATTCAAAGAATATTGTTTTAACATCCAAACCTTTAGAATTGCTACATTTAGATTTGTTTGGTCCAACAAGACTGCCTCCCTAAGTGGAAAGAAATATGGACTTGTCATTATTGATGATTATTCTAGATGGACATAGGTAATGTTCCTAGCTCACAAAGACGAGTCTTTTGAGGTGTTCTCAATATTCTGTAAAAGGATTCAAAACGAGAAAGGTATATGTATCAATTCAATCCGAAGTGATCATGGAGGAGAGTTTGAGAATGTAAACTTCCAACTATTCTGTGAAGAAAATGGCATTGTTCATAATTTCTCTGCCCCTAGAACACCTCAACAAAATGGGGTTGTTGAGAGAAAGAATAGGTCTCTTCAAGAGATGGCAAGAACATTACTCAATGATGACTCTGTCTCTAAGAACTTTTGGGCTGAGGCTGTTAACACAACATGCTATATTCAAAATAGAGTATAAATAAGACCAATACTGAAAAAGACTCCATATGAATTGTGGAAAGGACGAAAACCCAACATATCATATTTTCATACTTTGGGATGTGCCTGTTTTGTATTAAACACTAAAGACAATCTAGGAAAATTTGATGCCAAAGTTGATAATGGTATTTTCTTAGGATATTCTGAAACATCTAAAGCCTTTAGAATTTATAATTGTAGATCATTAATTGTCTAAGAATCCATTCATGTTAAATTTGATGACAAGAAGCCTGATAAAACACTATCAGAGATGGACGAATCTCTTGCAGATCTGGATCTGAATGATCATCGTCCAACCAACAATGAAAAGGAAATCTTCCATGATCTCAAAACTGCTGATCCATACTTGTCTAGTGATACCCAGAAATCTTGGCAATTTAAAGTTTACCATCCTGAAGATCAAATCCATGGTCAACCTAGTGACAGAGTAAGAACAAGGTCAACCTTCAGAAATCAAGCTGATTCAGCTTTCATCTCTGAGTTAGAACCAAAAACTGTGGATGAAGCTTTCTCGGACGATGGATGGATCTTGGCCATGCAAGAAGAACTAAATCAGTTCGAGAGAAACAAAGTTTGGACCTTAGTTCAAGAACCCAAAGATAAATCCATTATTGGAACTAAGTGGGTATTTAGAAACAAGATGGATGAAAATGGAAAGGTTGTGAGAAACAAAGCAAGGTTAGTAGCACAACGTTATTCTCAAGAAGAAGGTATTGATTACACTGAAACCTTCGCTCCTGTTGCTAGAATAGAAGCTATACGTATCTTACTATCCTTTGCTGCTCATCATAACATAACCTTATATCAAATGGATGTTAAAAGTGCTTTTCTGAATGGACTAATTAATGAAGAAGTCTATGTAATACAACCCCCTGGGTTTGAGGATCATTCCCATCCTGAGTATGTATACAAGCTTCAGAAAGCTTTATATGGACTCAAACAAGATCCTAGAGCTTGGTATGAGAAACTCAGCTCCTTCATCATGGAAAATGGTTTTTGTATGGGAAAGGTAGATACGACTTTGTTTAAGAAAACTAATAAAGATAATTTTATAATAATTCAAATCTATGTTGATGACATTATTTTTGGATCTACTAATGATTCTCTTTGTAAGGAATTTTATGATCTTATGACAAAAGAATTCGAAATGAGCATGATGGGAGAGCTCAAATTCTTTCTGGGTCTGTAAGTAAGACAAACCTCAAAAGGTGTGTACATTCACTAGACCAAGTACACTAAAGATCTCTTGAAGAAATTTCAAATGGACGATAGCAAGCCAATGAGTACACCTATGCATCCAACGTCCATTCTGACCAAATACAACAAAGATAAAAAAGGTAGATCAAAAGGTTTACAGAGGTATCATCGGATCCCTTTTATATCTCACCGCGTCCAGACCAGATATTATGTTTAGTGTATGTCTTTGTGCACGTTTTCAAGCTGATCCATGTGAAAATCATTTAACTGCTGTCAAGAGAATTTTTAGATATCTAAAATGTACTTCTAATCGGGGTTTATTTTATGAGAAAACCATTGAGTACAGATTAATGGGATATTGTGATGCTGACTATGCTGGAGACAGAATTGAACGAAAAAGTACAAGTGGCGGCTGTCATTTTCTTTGACCAAATCTTATCTCATGGTCCAGTAAAAGACAAAGCACCATAGCCCTATCAACTGCTGAAGCTGAATATATCTCTGCGGCTAGTTGCTGCTCACAATTTTATGGATTAAACATCAACTGGAAGATTACAATATTCATGAAAGTAAGATTCCAATTTATTGTGATAATACTGCTGCACTTAATTTATCGAAAAATCCTATATTTCACTCGAGGGCTAAGCATATAGATATCAAACATCACTTTATTAGAGATTACATTCAAAAAGGTGTGTTTGATGTACAATTTGTGGATACTGACCACCAGTGGGCAGATATCTTCACAAAACCTCTTGCAGAGGATAGATTTTCTTTAATAAGAAAACAGCTCAACATGCTTTGTGTTGAATGACCTTGCGTCCAATAAACGCTTGTGTCAGAAAAGCATGTGCATAAAATGGTTGCGTCCATTTTCTGCTAACGTCGTTATTCCTTGATATTTATTTATTGTCTTTTCTGCATCTGTCCTCCACATAAATACTGTTGAGTCAGCACTCTTGGGTCACATCAAGCGGCATGCGTCTGCTACTTCACTCTAAAGTAGCCTCCCTCGGTAACCGCTAGTCATCATTTTTTTTAAACCACGGTTACTTTCTCTGACGCATAGAAAACCTCAACCCGTGAGCTCAAACCTCACCAAACGTCCTCTTTTTGAAATCCTCTCTCTCTCTCTCTCTCTCTCTCAACTGTTCATCTTCTCTATCTTCTCTCTCTTCATTCTTCTGAAACATGGGAAGAAATCTGCGATCAACTGGAGAAGGAACCAGCATTCCACAGGAGACCTCTTCACCGCTCGGTCATCCCTCTCGTGCGATTCCTGATAACTGTCAGATCAATATTGAGCATCAAATTGACTTGAATATGCTAGCGAGATTGGGAGGATACGTCCGGGTCAACATCATCGGGGTTGGATGGGATCATTTCTTTATCAACTATCCAGAAATCTATCCAAGACTTCTCATTGAGTTCTGGAAGACAGCTCACCTTGAAAAAGAAGGTCTTATTTCTGGGTTTATTCTGGGGACACACAAAGTTGAAGTCTCCAAAGTCTCTATAGCCTCTGCTATTGGGTGTCTATCTCTCGATGCCACCTATTTCAAATCTTGGCACCACAAGTTTGGAGGAAAAGACAATGTCTTTAACTTCTTCAGAAATCCCGATGCTCAGCCAAATGCATTGTTCCGTGCTGCTATCATGAAGGATGAAGCTAGGGTTCTTAATCAAATCTTGAACAGAGCCGTTCTACACAAAGCTGGATCTAAAGACTCCATCTCTGAGGTGCATTCCTTCCTGCTCACCCATCTGTTGTATGGTATAAAGGTCAATCTCCCCTCTCTTCTCTTTGACCGTTTCAAAGAAAACTGCATTGATGTCGTCTCTGTGAAGACCATTACATATGCAATCCTTCTCTCTCGCATCTTTGAAAATCAAGGGGTTTATCGGATGCTACAAAAAGTTCATCCTAGCATCAAAACCTCCTATCAAACAATGAGCTGCCCTGTGTTTGGAAAGGCAAACCTCTCCAAAATGCAACTCAAAACTGTGCTGGCTTTCGATCAAGCTCAGACCTCTTCTGCTTAAGCTCCACGCATGGACGATCTTCAAAGTCTTAAGAGAAGGAAGCATCAAACTCAAAACGTTGCAAACCCTCCTCTTTTCTCTCCTGATCCATCCACTCAGGCTTCGTCTCAAAATGTGTTCGAAGAATTTGAGGAAAAGCCGAGCCTAGAGTTCGCCTCAATGATGGAAGGAATTGCTTACACCATCTGTGGAGAAAAGTTCATCAAGTTCAATGGTGTGGTACTTCCATTTGTTGAAGAGATTCATGGACCTTTGCTTAAGGCTGATTTAGGCTCAAAGCAGCAGGCTCATGTTTCCTCTCAAGAGGATCTAGAAGCTGGTTCCTCTAAACCTCGATACAGAAAGAGAAAACTTCTGGTGGATGAAGACGACAAAGAAGATGATGAGGACAATGTTCGTATTGCTCTTCTTCTTACAAAGAAAAGTAAGGTCTCTCCTTCACCTTTACCCAACCCTTCTGTTCAATCCATTCCTTCTGAAGAACCATCTTCTATCCCCTACCCCAATCCTAAACTCTCTGCGTCCATCCCTCTTCCACCAAAACCAAAGCTCATCAAAACCGTAGCCCAATGACCACCAGCCTCGACCCAAAATCCTCATATCAGACTCTTCAACCATTAATCCCACCCCACAAAAATCCTTTTCCCCATCCCCATCTCCACCTTTCTCACCTCAAGATGCCCCACCCTCCGTACCTCCATCACCGGTCCCGAAATCATCTTCTCCTCCTCCTATTCTTCTGCTTCCATGGTACTCTCATGAAGAAGCCACATCTTCAGAGGTTCCAGTGGATAATTCTCCTGCTTCAGTTGCTGTTCCTTTTTCCCAAACGGAAGCCAGCTCGGTTCAGCACACTGAACGTCTTGATGCTACTTCCACCCTGTCTGGACACACGGTGGAACTACATCTTGAAGAGGAAGATGGCAACTCTTCTATAGCCGAAGAAGCTCGCCCTGCTCCATCTTCGGCTCCTTCTCTACCTCCTCGTCTGACTCTTGAAGTTGCTGACTACTTAGTAGATCGGATCTCAGCTAGGGTCACTGAAGAGTTAGATCGAAAGATGGCTCAGTTGTTCTCTTATCTTCATCGCGTCTTCCCTGACTTTCTGCCTCCATCTCCTTAGAATCTTTTCATTTCTTTTTGCTAACAATGATGTTGTATCCTCCCTTTATTCCTTTTGTCTGATGACAAACAGGGGGAGAAAATATATGAAATAAAATGTGTAAAGTTGTTATATAAATGAAATGAATTGAACGTTTGGTTATATATCCTGTCTTTTATACTTTCATAATCTGAGTTATGTCTTCAATATGTAAATGCATAATCTCAGGGGGAGCCTTTTTTTTACGATACACTGTCTATATTGTTTCAAAAAACATGCTTCATAATAATGTTTGTCTTCATAAAAAGGGGGGAGATTGTTAGAACCAAAACAGTAATGACTAATGACCCCTAAAAGTTTTAATGATTAACAAAGTTATTATATGTTTATTGAAAACACTCGAAGTCAAGTTTATGCTAATCCATATGGTCAAAAGACCTTTGTATGTTTCTGACTTCAGATAGTTCTCCAAAAACCAAAGTTTCACCTAACTCTTAAAGGACAACTGACTGCAATATCTTCGTCCAAAGAAACTAAGTGGTAAAGGTTTACGTCCAAATATTTACACTGCTTTATCGTCCAATTGTTTATAATTATTGTGCGTCCAATTGTCTTCAATGCGTATGCGTCCAATTGTCTTCAATGCTTATGCGTCCAATTGTCTACAACACTTGTGTGTCCAATTATATATTTGCCTGTGCGTCCACTAACTTCTTTTTGTAGATGATGTGGCACGCTCTTTTTCGAAAGTCTTAAATGGTTTTAAGGAAATATATTTTTTCACATAACGACAAAAGAAGGTACGAACGTCGTACAAAGCAAATCATGTAGAGCAAAACGCTTGTCGACCATCAAAGCAAAATCAGTCTGCTACCATTCAAGCTGCTACTATCTCCTCATTCTGAAAGAACAATTACACAACGGAAAACAACTGGCAAATGATCTGTGCCTAACGGATATTTGATTGAGTCTAAACAAAAAAGATTCTCCCTATATTTTGAAATCAGAAGGTCAAGACAAGCTATAAGAAGACCCTCCTCTAAAGAAGCAAAAAAAAAAAAAAAAAAGAGAATACACGAGCAAGAAAATATTCAAGAGATTTCATTGTGCAAAAATTCAAAAAGCTTATACTCTCAGTTTTTGATCTGTAAACCTTCTCATTCTTTCATTGTAAAGTTGTAAACAGATTGTCAAGAGCTATATCGTGTAATACTCTCACTGTTGTGAGTTTGTAAAAAGCTTCGAAAAACCCCTCTCAAATCTTAGGATTTGTCGAGCCTGAAGAGGCTTATCTGTAAAAGAATACTTGTTGCCTGGAGAGGTTCAGAATACTTGGAGTTGTAGTCTTGGAGAGACTTGGAAACAGCTTGTATTAAGTGCTAAGAGTTTTAGTGGAAAAACCTTTTGGAGGAAGGGACTGGACGTAGCTCTTTGTTTTGAAAGAGTGAACCAGGATATATCTTTGTGTGAATCTCCCTTTCTCTATCTCATTAAAGTTTTTTTATTACTAACTTGGGGATTGAAAACAAAGTATCTTAATCACCTATAATCATTTTAATGTGTTCTTTCATCTTCCTACTTTAAACGTTTGTTTTAAAAAGAAAGGGTTTTCGAAAATCGGTTAAGAAACACAATTCAACCCCCCTTCTTGTGTTTCCCTGTTTCACTTTCACTAATTTGGGACCGAGAGGAGATAAGAACCTTGTGCAACTTCTATAGAGAATCATAGAACTTAATAAACTGCTTAATTAATAATCATAATAAAAATATAGTTGGTTAGGAATCAAGTGGTAAATTTTAGTGTACTTTAACCCAGGCATTATAAATTAGAAATCTTGGTTGGTAATTGTTAGTGTTAGGAATTAGGATGTATTGCCATAACTGCACCAGACTGGAATTCGTATATGGAATTAGAATTTTGTTTATAAAATTCTAGATCCATAGATTGGTGAAATCAGAGCCCTAGAGCTTTCTCAATTTGAAGTACACTCTCAACTTACTCTTGCAATTTATTCGTTAATTTGATTCTTTCATATTTTCTTCTTTCAATTAATTGTCTTTATTTCAATTTGATTTGTGAAACCATTTGGCGTTTGAATAGTTATCAATATTAAGAAGTGGTAATTGGTCATCTCAATCCTCATGTTCGATTTCAGAACTTCCAAGTTCTATACTACTTGAAGCGATTTAGTGAACTTGCTAAATTCTCATCAACTTTTTGGTGCCGTTGCTGGGGATTGGCATTGACCAATATCATAAGTATTGGTGGCAATAACTACTTTGAACAATTTTTTTTATTTTATTTTGAATTTATTGAACTTCTAACCTTGTGTGGAGTTCTTTGTGTTGGTGGTTTGCTTTGTGTATGCAAGGTACAATGGATCCTGAAGACTTGCTATATATTCCTGAAGTTGAAAGAACTTGTCGAGCTTTGAGGAAACAAACAAAAGCAAGAAAAAGGGGTTTACTACTTGAGCCTTGTGAATTAGCAGAAATGGCAGACCCATCACCACCGCAATACAGACCTTTGGGAGATTATTCTCTTCCACGTACAGATCATGACTGCAGTTCCACCATTGTGAGGCCACATATTGATGCCAATAATTTTGAATTCAAGCCCACTGTTGTACACTTGATTCTACAAAATCAGTTTGAAGGGCTAGATAATGAAGATCCTCATGGGCACATCACAAGATTTTTGGAGATTCTAGATATCTCCAAGCAGCAAGGTGTATCTAATGATGCATACTGGTTGTGAGTCTTCCCTTTCTCTTTACGGGGTAGAGCTCGTGACTGGTATGATTATATGAACCCAGGATGCATCACCACCTGGGATGATATGGCTCAGAAATTTATGATGAGATTCTTTTCTCCCAAGAAGGCAGCATCTCTACAAAATGTCATTCAGTACTTCAGGCAACAAGAAGGGGAATATCTAAATGAAGCCTGGGAACGCTATCATATTCTTTTGAGACGATGCCCAAGCTCATTCTTTGATTTGTGGAGGAAAGTGAACTTTTTCTATATTGGTCTTCTACCTGAGATCAAACAACATTGTGATGCTGCAGATAGTGGTTCAGTGAATGCGAAGTCAGCAGATGATGCTTGGGTTTTGCTTGAGAAAATGGCTCACAATGATTATCAGATCAGGGGTAGTGAGAGGAGTGTGTTTTCACAAAGAGGAGGTGGCAATGAAGTCGATGCAAAGACTTATGAAGCAATCTTAGCTCAGAATAAACTCCTCTAGCAAAATCTTGTTGTTTCTAAGCGCTCAGTGAATGTTGCCAATGAATGCCAGGTAACTTATGCTTTTTACAATGGAAACCATGATAATGCATTGTGTCCCGTAAATCAATTCTCTCATGAACAAGTAGATTCTTGTCATAACTTCTATGATACAAACCAAAAAAGGAGGAATGATTATCCGAGGCCGTAGAACAATTCATACTCCAACAATTATAATTCTGGGGTGAGGAATCAACCAAATTTCACTGGGAGTAATTATGGGAATCAGGGACGGCAGAAACAACCCTATGGTATTCAAGCTCTACCAAGATTCACGCAACAAGGACAAGATAGGAAGCCGGACCGGGAAATAGCATTAGAAAAGACAAATGCTTCCATTGCTGCACTTAATGCTTCCACAGATGCATCAATTGATAAGTTAGCAACTCATACTCACGCATCAATTCAAGGTCTGCATGTATAAACTTCTCAACTTTCAAAGCAGTTTAAAGAAAGGTTGCCAAGTACTTTTTTGAGTAACACGGAGAATAAACTAAAAGGACAATGCAATGCCATAACAACACAAAGTGGCAAAGTGTTGGAACCTAAGGGGAATTTTTCAACAATGGAAGCAGACACTAATGTTTAGCCGAGTGAAGAAGTGCTTCAGAAAGACAGCAGAGTTGTATATGAGAAGTTTGAGGGAGGTAAAAAGGTTTATGTTGATGCATCTTATGCTAATAAGAGATATGTGGAAGCAAGTGACATTCCTGCTTATGTTAATGTTCCTCATCCTCATAAATTGAAGAAGCCGATGCATGATAAGCAGTTCTCAAAGTTCTTAGATGTTTTTCGCAAACTTCAAATCAATATCCCTTTTGCGGAAGCCTTGGAACAAATGCCATCTTATGCAAAGTTTATGAAGGAGTTACTATCTAAGAAGCGGAGGTTTAATGATGAAGAAACCATTGCCTTGACTAAGGAGTGTAGTGCCATCTTGCAAAGGAAACTACCTCCAAAGTTGAAGGATCTGGGATCTTTTAGTATACCTTGCACTATTGGAGAATTGACTTTTGGTAAAGCTTTGTGTGACTTGGGGGCCGGCATCAATTTGATGCCACTTGCTAAGTTGAGGTGACTTGGCATTAAAGAGATAAAGAATACAATGATGTCTCTATAGCTTGCAGATCATTCTATCAAGCATCCTTGTGGAGTTGTTGAAGATCTTCTAGTTAAAGTGGACGAATTTATCTTCCCAGCTGATTTTGTTGTTCTGGATATGGACGAAGATGATCAAATTCCACTTATTTTGGGAAGACTATTTTTAGCTACAGGTAGAGCATTGATTGATGTTCAGCAAGGTGAATTGACTTTGAGAGTGCAGGATGAGAATGTGGTCTTTAATGTCTTTGAAGCCATGAAGCATCCAGTTGATAAAGAAAGTTGTTTCAGTGTGGATGTGATTGAACCTCTTGTTCAGTTAGTTGCTACTCACGGGTACAATCGTTCACCACTTGAAAAAGTGTTGGTAAAATCCCATGATCATGCAGAGTGGGTGGAGATGGATGATGTTGTTATTAAAGAATGTGAAGAACAAATGGATGCATTAACATCTTTATCCAAACCAGAGTCACAAATTGAAAAGCCTCTAAGTAAAGCAAATGATGAAGAAGCACAGAAACCGGAACTGATCCCTACTCACTTAAGGTATGCCTTTTTAGGTGAGGAGGGACGATACCTGGTCATCATCAATAATTCCTTGAAGAAGTCTGAAGAGGAGAAGATCTTGAGGGTGCTAAGAGATCATCACACTGCCTTTGGTTGGAAGATTTCATATTTGAAGGGCATTAGTCCCTCCTTTTGCACACACAAGATTCTAATGGAGGAAAATTATAAACCGATGGTGCAACCACAACGAGGATTAAATCCTATTATGAAAGATGCAGTGAGAAAGGAGGTGATGAAGCTACTAGATGCAGAAATTATTTACCCAATCTCAAATAGCACATGGGTGAGTCCTATTCATGTTATTCCTAAAAAGTGAGGCACTACTGTGGTGGTTAATGAAAAAAATGAGATGATACCAACAAGGACTATTACAAGGTGGCGAGTTTGTATTGAGTATCGAAAGCTGAATGATGCAACTCACAAAGATCACTTCCATCTTCCTTTCATTGATTAGATGCTGGAAAGATTAGCCGGTCATGCCTACTATTGTTTTCTTTATGGATATTCCGGCTACAATCAAATTTTGGTGGATCCGAAAGATTAGGAGAAAATGGCTTTTACATGTCCTTTTGGGGTGTTTGCTTATAGAGAATGCCCTTTGGGTTGTTTAATGCACCAACAACATTTCAAAGGTGCATGCTTGCTATCTTCTCAGATATAGTGGAGAATTTCATTGAAACATTCATGGACGACTTCTCCATATTTAGGTCTTCCTAAGACAATTGCTTGGAGAATTTGGCATTTGTTCTTCAAAGATGCCAAAATACCAACCTTTCTCTTAATTGCGAGAAATGTCAGTTTATAGTGAAGGAAGGTGTGGTGTTAGGACATAAGATCTCTTCCAAAGGGATTGAAGTTGACAAAGCCAAAGTGGAGGTGATTGAGAAATTGCCACCTCCAAAAGATGTGAAGGGAATCTTGAGTTTCCTTGGTCATGATGGGTTCTATAGGAGATTCATTCGTGATTTCTCCAAGATTGCAAAACCATTGTGTGACCTCTTGTTCAAGGATGTATCCTTTGAGTTTACTGCTTCATGTTTGCATGCATTTAATACTCTTAAGCATAAACTTGATACAGCTCCTATAATCACTGCTCCAAATTGCGAATATCCCTTTGAAATAATGTGTGATGCTGGTGATGTAACATCTCAACTTTCACATCGGTAAATTATGTGGATCTTATGAGCCACAGTGGCAAAGTTGTAAATATCAAGATGTTTTGGAGAAGTAATCATGACTACTCTTGAGAAGTAATCATGACATGGATGACTCATGATGATGAGTCATAGTGGAGTAATCATGATGGTGATAAGTCATGGTGATGACTCATCCATTGACTAATCACATTCAGGAACCATGTTTCTCGTCCGGTGTTTGATTTTCTCTCTATGTATCCACTTTTTGAATACAACCCAGATATTGTTTTATTCTACATTACTAGTAGAGAATTATGGTTAAGGTTTGGGTTGAAGACTCAGACAAAACCCGGTCTACGTACGAGATCACCGGAACTGGTTACGGATAAGTCTTAAGTCGCTTTCAAGGGACACCTCACCTTATCCTTATCCATATGCAATTATTACATAGTGACTCACCTAGGTGAGTCCCCATAGTAATGATAGTGAGGCGTGAGTCACATGGGTGACTCACCATAGTCATGATGACCTAGTGTGAAATGACAATTTTGCCCCTAAAGGAAATGACATTTTTGCCCTTAAGTAAATTTTATACAATCCTTACCCTTCCTTCATACATACTCCACGCCATTCATATATAGATATTCTCTCTCATATTTCTTTCTTCTTTACTTTATTCTTTAAGTTCAAGTGTTGAAGTTTCTAGTACAACTTTTGATGAAATTCCAATTTGGTTCTTAAGTGAATGACCATTCTATCCTATCCTTATCCTTTCCTTCCTATATATCTATCTCACGCCCCTCTCTTCCATTTCTTTCTCTCATTTTCGTGCCCTTCCACCCTTACTCTCCACTTCAAGTATTCATAACATCTTCAAGCTTTTATCTCACTTTCTCTCCATTTCTTCAAGGTTTCTTCAAGGACTTTGTGAAGCAAACTTGCTTAGATTGATCTTCTTCATCATATAAGAGGTAGAGATCTCTTCTTTGAGATCTTAATCTCCATTTCTATCCATTGAAACTCTATGTGTTCATGTATGCTCTTGAACTTCCAAAATTCATGAAAAATTGTAGAAAAATCATTTGAATGTCTAACCAATTTTCTTGATCTAGATTCAATGTTTTCTATAATAATCCTAATAGCTTGTACTCATAAAATATCTCTAAACCCTAGGGTTATGGAGTGGCCGAATTCCCTATGGTAGTGAATCCATGAAGTTTTGTTCAAATTGTTGTTAAAGAAGTGTTGATTTGATCCTATCACACTTGGATGTCTTTGAATCCCAAAAGAATTAAATCAAAAACCTTTCCTAGCCTTATGTTCATAAAGAGGGCCGAAACCCTGCTTGGCCATATCAAAGGATTTGTTTCAAATTCTTGAATTCCATGACTTACAGGAGTCTTATCCATGCTTAAGGATCATAGATCCAAGAGTTAGTACAATTTTAACACTTTTCCTACTTATGGGGCCGAACTCTAGTTCATATGAACTAGGTGATTTTTGTTTGATTATACTAATTGTGATTGTGTTTGTTGTTAAGGATTAGACCGTGTTTCATCGTTCTAAAGCGTGCACTGGTACCAGTGGAAGAACGGAGCTGCGGCCGTGAGCAAGTGCTCGTGGGTTCGTGACCATTGCTACGTTGATATCAGGTGGGGAGAAAGAATCTCACATCCATCAGGAAGGCAAGATTAGAATAATGTATATTGACATGTGTAGGAGAGCCCTAAACCCTACTAGAGGTTGAGCCCTGACAAAGTACCTAAACCCTAGGTGTAGGTATCTTTGGGCTATCACCACTAAGAATATACCCTAGGCTAGATGACTATTATTTGATGGATGATTGATATGCTTAGTGTGATTGTTCTGAGTTGTGCTCTATGTGCTTTATGTGATATGAGCTTAGAATGATATGATCGAAAATATGACTATACGCTTTATGTGTTGAAGTGTACAATGATATGCTCACTAGTAAGAAATGTATGATGTTTTATGTTTGAGTTGGTATGTTGAGATAATTAATATCATATATGTATGTTTTATGATTGATGATGATATGGAAAGTGAATCAAAGTGCCACAATGCATATATGAGGAAAAGTGATGGATATTGATAAAGTGATGGATACAATGGTATCATGAATATAGTGATATGAGGATTGAATTGAGATGTTTATTGAGATATTGGTGGCACAAGTGATGGTTGACATGCATAGCATACTCATGTGCCACGTAACACCCCGATTTTCACTGACCGGTAAATTAGATAAATAAGTTATTATACTTTATTCGGGCGTAAACTCTTACATCAAGTGAATAACGGAGTTGAGTACGGGATTACTAGAACCCACTAATGGATAAGCATCAAGTCCCTTTCAAGGACAACTCACCATGGTAATAAAGAGGTTAGGTGAGTCACCTAGGTGAGTCATCAAGTAATGATGGCTTACTAGGTGAGTCACCACCAAGAAATGATGAGTTAGAAGGTGAGTCATGTAGGTGACTCACCATAAGCAATGATGACTTACAATTTTCACGAACCGGTAATTTATATGCATAAGTTTATATTTTAGCCGAGACTTAGAAAATGATTTTGAATAAACCCAGATCATATTTATACTCTACGTTACCGAAGAGAGTTTTGGCTAAATTTTGGATTGACAATTCAGACGAAACCCGATCTGCATACGAGATTACCGGAACCGGTAACGGATAAGCATCAACTCGTTTTCATGCCACCTCACCTTATACACCTCACTAAGTAATCATTACTTAGTGACTCACCTAGGTGAGGCACCAAGTAATGATGACTTAGGGGGTGAGTACCATGGGTAATGATGGCTTAGTAGAATAGGACAAAACATTTGGTGAAATTCCAATTTTGTCCCTAAGTGAAATTACCTTTTTGTCCCTAAAAGAAACAAAGTTGGAGACCCTTATCCCTTATACTTTCCACGCCTATAAATAACCCCAAGGCCATCAACTCTCTTTTTCTCACATCTTCACCAAAATTCTTCCATTTTCTCATTTTCTCTCAAAGTGAAACTTAGACCAAATTGTGAAGGAAGTAATATAATGGAATGAGAGACAAAAGCATAAGCTTCATCTTCTAAATTTTCGTGAGCTAGAAGAAAGAGAAGGCAAGGTGAAAGCAAAAGTGAAACCATTGTTGGAAGCTTTGAAGCTTGATTGAAGCAGTCTCAGTAAAATCGTTGCAATACGTTCATCAACCGTTGGATCAAGCTCAAACGTGGTAAGGAGGTTCAAAACATGTGGCCCTTTAGTTTCACCGTTCGGATTTTCGGTTCAAGGTCTATAAGTAGAGATATGTAGCTTACACCGTGTTCCCGTATATCACCTAACCTTCCACAGTAAAACCATCGCCAGAGTTTCGTTAACTGTTGGATCGGACGGATATTTGGGAAGTAGGTTTAGGACACGTTGATCTTCATAGTAACCGTTCGGATTGTCAAGAAAAATTCTGTAGCTCGAGATATGGAGCTCGCACAGTACCCTGTTTTGTGATGAGGAGCTACGTGGTGAGCTCGTAGTGGTTATGGTTGTGCTCGTCGCGTTCGTGAGATCGAGGGTCAAGGCTGTCCGTGAATACAATAATGTACGGGAACGAATTACCAGGTGAGGGGGAAGAAATTAAATATATCTGGGAATCATAGACGTAGTATATAATTCCTAATCTGTGTAGGGCTCTACTAGTGATGATGTGTGCTTATGTGTGGTGATTGATAACGTGATTAAATGATGACATAGATGATAACATGTTAGATGAAATCTTCGTTGTGATAACATCCTGACATGCCTGTATAATTATGATCTGTTACTATCCTGACATGCCTGTAATTATGATTGGTATATGGTTAGGATTATAGGAGAATGATTAACTTTGGAGATGATTGGAATGATGTTAGGGATTATTGGATGACGATTGAAATGTTGTTAGGGATTATAGGATAATGATTGTGGATCTATGTTGTAAGTGGCTCCTATAGTTGGAGAGCGGCATCCTCGCAGTTGGAGGATGTGGGCTTTGAGGCATTAGTTACGTTGTTGTTGAAATGATGGATGCATAATCATAACATTTGCATTGTTGTGGTAGAAAGCCGTGATATTTATTGCAACAGCTGTCTGAACAGTTATCACACGAGGTTGATTACTTGTGACAATTGCAACAGTAGTTTGAGTGGTTGTCACAAGGGGGCTATATGACTAGCTGCAACAGCAGTTTGAGTGGCTATCATATATGCTGGTACACAACTGCAACAGCAGTTTGAGTGGTTGTGTATAGGGTGACGTGTGTATACTTGCCACAGCAGCTTGCCAGCATTTATCACGCGAGGTCGGGACTTGTGCCAATTGCAACAGCAGTTTGAGTGGTTGTCACAAGAAGCTGTATGAATAGCTGTAACAGCAGTTTGAGTGGCTATCATATAAGCTGGTACCTGTATATAGTTGCAACAGCAGTTTGAGTGGTTGTGTACAGGGAGTCGTGTGTATAGTTGCAACAGCAGTTTGAGTGACTGTCACATGAGGTCGAGGTGGACGTTCTGGGAGACGTCCTGGGAACCAGTTACCTGGACTACCGACTCTATGCCTTTATAGATGAAGGGTGACTTCCTACCTTGGAAAAGGACTACTTCACAGTTGAGTTGGAGGACAGTATTTCTGAGGGCCAGGAACTTCGTTGTGCATATAGAATAGGCAATGATCCCTAGTTGTGATACTTTGAGGTTGATTGTTGTAGAATAAACGATGATCTCTAGTTGTGATAGTTTGAGGTTGACTGTTGTAGAATAGGCGATGATCCTAGTCATGATACCTTGAGGTTGATTGATGTGATGAACTCGAGAGATGGCTGTGTTTGCTGATTTTGTGCTATTGTACATGTTGGTATATTATATGCTACGTGATTTCCCTTTGCAGGATATTGTAGCGATTCTTACCTCCTATGTATGTTTTTCCCATGTTTACATATATGTTGTTGTCCGGGTCATGATCCGAAGGCGGAGGTGCCGATTGGTCATTGGAAGTGCTACAACGGGTGAAGCTGACTCGAGGTGGACTCTATCGTGAATAACACGTTTGGCGTCAGCGCTTCTCGAGTAGAAAGAGACCTCAGAGGTATCTTTGTGTCTCTTGGGAGTTGTACCACGACCAGTGGAGCGTCTATATTTGTTGTTGTTATTTTTACGCCATGGCTTCCACACGAAACTCTGATGTGCAGTAACTGTAATAAGTTCCTATTTGCTTAACTTTTGTAGTGAACTTTTTCTGACTGCGTTTTAAGGTATCAGAGAGAGTGAGATTAAGTTTTGAGAGCGTCTAATGGGATTATCCTACATAAGTGGGGTCGTCTCATTGTTATGGTATTAGAGCAGTTCGGTTCTATCCGGACTGTGAGATAATGTCATTGGGACTGGCCGTGTCTGGTTGAACCCGCACAGGGTATCGACTAAGTTTAGAAGTTGGGTAAAGTGTCTGATTCGCGAGTTATCTATTGTTTCTAGGTTGAGAAGCAATGATAACTGTCTCGACTATTCATAAGATCTGTAGTTAGATATTGATTATGTGATACATCTTATGAATATGAGGTAATGGTTACGTTTATCAGAGGAAGCGATGGTTCGGACTCGCAGAGGAGGGAACCATAAGGACGAGGATGTTGATGTTGAGAACAATAGACCTCCTAGGACTGAAGGAGGAGATTCTGAAGTTATGAACAATTTGAGGGATATGGCGGTAGCTAGGTTGCAGCAGTCATAACAAAATACACTGCTGATGCAACTACAACAAGAATTTCTGCTGAGGGCATAGAATCAGGGAAGAGAAGATCCCCGAAACACTCAGACATGAGAAGGAAAATAATTCCTTGGCCTAAAGCAAGAAAACATGTCGGTTGGCGAGTATGCGATGAAGTTTGAGTCCTGACTCAAATTTTCCAAGTGCGTCCGGATGAGGACTGGATATGTAGAAGGTTTGAGGATAGCCTAAGGCATGAGCTGCAAAGGGCAGTTTTACCTTTGGGAATTACCAGGTTCCCAAAGATGCTCGAAAGATGTACTGCCGTGGACAATCTTGATAGGCGGATGGAGGCACGTCAACATAAGAAGGATAAAGGACCGATGAGGACTAAACAGAAGGATAGGGAGGAGAGGTCTCTACAAGAGCAAAAATCGTATAACCGTCCTAGACCACAGACTGTGGCAGTGGGAGAAGCAGGACAAGGAAAGTTCAGATACTTCAAATGTAGAGGAGCACATTTGATCAGGGAATGTCGAACAAAAGATTCTCTTTGTTTCCGATGTGGAAAGCTCGGACACATTGCTCGCGATTGCATATAGAGGGCAATATTGAAAGCCTAATGATGGTGAAGGACAAGAACAGAGGGTAGAGAGAATTCCTACATCAGGACGCGTGTTTACCCTACGAGGAGACAGGGCTTTTCGACCATGAACAGAAGCTACAAATGTACCTCTTTGGGTAACAATTTGTGACATCCTTTTCAGGATGATCTCTAGTGGGATGGACTAAAAGAATATGTTGACAGTCCTAGTTGACAATCCTACAAGAATATGAGTATTGGAGTGTTAAGTGAAAAGACTGCATCACTGTCTATACATTTGTCCCAAACGGATGTGATGTATCAACTATATGTTTTCAATGAAATTTGTAAAGTGTGTTGCCCTATTTTGGATGGTAAAGTGTGTATACTCTATCTTGGTTGAAGTTCGTATAATCTATACGCATATACATGTATCTACTACCAAATTTCGAGGACGAAATTCTTTTAAGGGGGTAGTAAATTAACATGTGACACCCACTACCCCTCATATAATAAAGCATAAATAATATCATACATGTCTTTAAATAAAGAATAATATAATTAAATTAAAAACTTTTTCTCAAGAGCAATGTGTATCACATCATCTGTAACGTAAAATGTAGGAATCTGAAATAATCAAAATCCTTTAAAAACAAACTGCGGAAAACATAAATAATAAACATAACCCAAATCCCGATGTCACATATCAGAGTTGGTATACATATACCGATAATACATCGAAATAAAACTAAACAACTGAACGTAAATCCTAACTACTACTACTAAGAGAGATCTCCACGAGATCACTCCTCGTCGGCATGTTCACTCTCCTCTGCACATACAACATCATATGCACAAGAACAGTAAAAGATAGGGGGTGAGAAATACGATCATAAACATATGTAAACGGAATGGAATAGTAATTAAGATGACATACAACATACATCAATCAACACATGTATAATCAATATATATATATATATATATATATATATATATATATATATATATATCAGAGATGCATGTCAATGCGAATGCAACATCACTACTCCGTATGCATGTAGCCAACAACTCTAACTCTGGAAAGACGATTAGGAGTACATGTCCGGTTATCAACGTGGATGATATGCCAGACCATGGGCCATCCCCGAACACTCTCACTAATCCTGATAACGTATAGTGGCTGGTCAGGATACTCAAGCTTATTCATTAGGTCACTCCGATAATAGGTAGCTAGCCCATGTCACCTGGAACTTCCATACCCAATGTACCCGTAAGGCCGGGTTAACACCCATCGTTGCCTCCACTATCGCGATTCATCGTTTTCTTTCCACCCAACATATCAACTTCAACGTATGATGCGTGCAATGTTCATCAATATGCAAACACATGTCCAACCATCCATCATCAACACCATTACATGGCCATCAACTTTGACCAACAAGCATCAAAGATGATTTAACCAACAACCTCGGTAACAGTACGTCGTTACCAATAACATCATCGTCTTATTAATGGTTCTCTTTGTTAAGTCTTAACTTAACATTATCATTATTAAGTATTATACTTAAACTTATTATCTAAACCTTAATTCGTATTTTATTAAGATTATAACTTAATCTTAATATTTAAACCTCAAGTCATATATTTATTAAGATTATAACATAACCTTAATATCTAAACCACAATTCATATCTTATTAAGATTATAACAAGCCTACATAACCCTATCCATCAAGCATAAGGGGTCAAAACTGCTCCTGGGCACGTGAGAATCGATTTCTCAAGCCTTCAAATCGATTTTCAATCTCTGGAAATCGATTTCAACATGTTCAAATCGATTTCCCCAATCGATTTTGAACAAGGAAAATCGATTCTAGAAATCGATTTCTACAAGGCCAAATCGATTTCCACACCTTGGAAATCGATTCTTAGAGGATTCAAATCGATTTCCATGTGCTGGAAATCGATTTCTGGGTGTCAAATCATACAGCAGCGGGTTTTCTCCGCTATCGGACCAGTCTACGTTCTCTAATTAACATATCATTCGAGCCTAAGCTATTTATCTCCAATTTGATTAGTCCAACACTCATAAATCATAACCTAAGGGTTCTCAAACTAATCCTTGGTCATCAATCTCACATTGCCTATTTATTTTCTCCCTATAACTATGTTCTAATAGCATAAGGTTAACAAAACACCATATCATGGCATAAACAACATGCTCATCACCATCAATTCATCAACAATCATATAAATCATGAACTCATAGTTATAAACATGTTATAACATCAGATTATTCATCAATCAATACTCATATAGCCAAAAAACAACATAACAACATTTATAGGCATATGCAGGCATACATAGGGGTCATAGGTTAACCCCTTCATCTTAACCTATCCCAAAAACCCACATATTCATGACCAATTTTTTCTCCCCATACCTTGTATGACGATTCACAGCCTAAGGGAAAAAGAACAGAGCCAAGTTCTGCTACGGTTCCTTCTTACGGGTTCAGCACTTGATCACGATCGCAACACTGGGAAGCAGAGTCGATCTTTAAGTTAAGGATTGAAAGGCAAAATAAATCTAGGATTAGAAACTCACCTTGGTTTCTAACTTAGGAGATTAACTCTAGCAGCAGGGATAGACTAGCCAAACAACGGCGTGTTCTTGACGAAGAACACCAAAGCAGGATTCGTCTTTTTGGGTTTTCTAGAGCAAGAGATCAGTGAGCTCCTAGGGATGATAAGAGGCAAAAAGTGAGTACAATAGGGTGTGGATGCTAGGTTTAGGTCATACGCTATGTATATATAACTGTTAGGGACGTTTTAGGACGAATAGGCCGTACATAGTATAGCCTGGTAACCCAAACGCGTACACAAGCTCTGACACGCATGGGAATCGATTCCACAACCATGGAAATCGATTTTCCATTGGCCAAATCGATTTTCTTATCAAGGAAATCAATTTTGCCCTTTAAACAATCGATTTCCACTTTCTGGAAATCGATTTCTTCACCTGGAAATCGATTTCCCTTTCATAAAACGTGTTTTTGGCCTCGACACCTGAATAAGACTTGTAGATAATTATCTAATATTTCCAACGCATCCAAGATCATCTCGATCGGATGTCTAGAACTCAAGATATGGCCAAAACCGTGAAACAGGTTATCTAGACTCGGATGGATCGATTATTCTAAAGGCTGAACTACTACAACTATGAACTTATGCATCAAGAACAGGCATAAACAACATACGCAAACATCTATAATTAAGTATTAACATATATAGACATAGAAGTGAAAAGCAGGGTGTTACAATTCCACCCCCTTATAAAAAATTTCATCCTCGAAATTTCTACTCACCTTGAGTAAACAGATGCGGGTATGACTCCTTCATCTTGCTCTCCAACTCCCACGTAGCACTTTCTTCTGTAGCTCCACTCCAAATGACCTTGACCAAGGGAATTTCCTTCCCTCTCAGCTGCTTGACCCTTCGATCTTCAACCCCAAGTGGTAACACCTCAAAGGTCAAGTTATCCTTTAGTGGAATAACATCGGGTACTATCACATGGCTTGGATCATGAACATACTTTCGAAGTTGAGACACATGAAACACATTATGAAGGTTTGACAAGAATGGGGGTAAGGCTATCTGGTATGCGACTTCACCGACTCTTTTTAGAATTTGGTAAGGACCAATGAATCTAGGGGTAAATTTCCTCGCTTTCATTACTCTGCCAACCCCAGTTGTTGGAGTAACTCGCAAGAACACATGATCCCCCTCCTGGAATTCGAGAGTTTTTATTCTCTTATCATGGTAACTCTTTTGCCTACTCTGTGCCACTCTCATCTTATCTTGTATCATCCTCACTTTCTCTGTAGTCTCTTGCACTACCTCAGGTCCTAACACAACATTCTCTCCAGGCTCATTCCAACACAAGGGTGTCCTACACCTCCTCCCATACAAAGCCTCATAAGGTGCCATCCCAATACTGGAATGGAAGCTGTTGTTGTAGGTGAACTCTATAAGGGGTAAAAACTTATCCCAACTGCCAGACTGCTCTAGCACACACGCCCTCAACAAGTCTTCTAAGGATTGGATTGTCCTCTCAGACTGACCATCGGTCTGTGGGTGATAAGCTGAACTCAATCTAAGCTTAGTTCCTAAGGCCTCATGCAAACTATTCCAAAATCTAGAGGTAAATCTAGGATCTCTATCTGAAACTATGCTAGAGGGTACACCATGCAACCTAACTACTTCTCTGATATACAACCCAATCAACTTCTCTAATGGATATTCCATGTTCATAGGAATGAAATGGGCAACTTTGGTTAACCTGTCCACAGCAACCCATATGGCATCAGAATCAGCTGGAGTCCTAGGGAGTCCAGACACAAAATCCATAGAGATACTATCCCACTTCCATTTAGGAATACTTAAAGGTTGCAACTTACCTGAAGGTTTCTGATGCTCTATCTTAGCCTTCTAACACACTAGGCAAGCATAAACAAACTCAGCCACATCCTTTTTCATCCTAGGCCACTCAGATCCTGCTACATCTTTGTGGCTCCCGGGTGAACACTCAAGCCACTCCTATGTCCTTCCTCAAGGATCAACTTCCTAAGCTCTGGAACATTTGGTATACAAACTCTATCCTGGAACCTCAAAATTCCATCAGTCCCTTCCTTAAAACTGAGATTTCTACCCTGAGCGATCAACTCTCTCTAGTCTAAAAGGTATACATCTATCTTCTGCCCTTCTCTAATCCGATCCTTCAAACTGCTAGTGATTTTCAACATTCCTAGCCTAAGGCTCTTAGGGGTAACTTCCCAAGCTAAACTCAAATCACTAAACTCCTCTATCAAATCCATCTCTCTAACCATCAAGGATGAAATATGTAAGGTTTTTCTACTCAAAGCATCAGCCACTATATTGGCCTTACCTGGGTGGCAACTCAATTTAAACCCATAATCCTTAAGAAATTCCATCAACTTACGCTGTCTCATATTCAGCTCCTTTTGGTCAAACAGGTATTTCAAACTCTTATGATCACTAAAGACCTCAAATCTAGCTCCATAAAGATAATGCCTCCAAATTTTTAAGGCAAACACAGCTCCTAACTCCAAGTCATGAGTAGGGTAGTTCTTCTCATGGGTCTTAAGCTGCCTAGAAGCATAAGCTACTACCTAAACATTTTGCATCAACATACCACCTAAACCTTGCTTCGAAGCATCACAGTACACCACAAAAGGTTCACTAGGATTGGGCATCACTAACACAGGTGCAGATGTCAACCTATTCTTCAACTCCTGAAAGCTTTCCTCACACTTAGAGTCCCATACAAAGATCTGACCTTTCTTAGTAAGGCGGGTCATAGGCAAAGCTATCTTAGAGAATCCTTCTATAAACCTCCTATGGTACCCAGCTAAACCCAAGAAACTTCTAACCTCGGTCACTGACTTAGGTGCTTCCCAATGGAGCACGGTTCCTACCTTAGCTGGGTCCACGGCTATCCCTCCTTTAGAGATGATGTGTCCTAAGAAACTCACCTCTTCTAACCAAAACTCACACTTGGACAACTTGGCATACAACGGTTTTTCCTTAAGGGTTTCCAAGACTATCCTCAAGTGTTCCTCTTGTTCCTCCTTAGTCTTAGAGTATACTAGGATATCATCTATGAAGACAACTACAAACCTATCCAAGTATGGATGAAAGATCTTGTTCATGTAGTCCATGAACACAGCAGGGGCATTAGTCACACCAAAAGGCATAACTAGATACTCATAATGACAATAGCGTGTTCGGAACGCAGTCTTTGGAATGTCCTCAGACTTAACCTGAATTTGGTGATAGCCTGATCTCAAATCTATCTTAGAAAACACACAAGCTCCTATCAGTTGGTCCATAAGATCATCTATCCTAGGAAGAGGATATCTATTCTTAATAGTCACCTTGTTGAGCTGTCGGTAATCGACACACAACCTCATGCTGCCATCTTTCTTCTTCACCAACAACACTGGCGCTCCCCACGGAGACACACTAGGCCTAACAAACTGCTTCTGGAGCAATTCCTCTAACTGTTTCTTCAACTCAGCTAGCTCTAGAGGGGACATCCTATATGGTGCTATGGATATAGGTCCTGTACCTGGCACTAAGTCTATGCTAAACTCGACCTCTCTCTCAGGTGGCAAACTGTAAATGTCCTCTGGAAAAACTTCTGGGAACCCTCTCACAACTGGCACATCCTTAACCTCAGCCTTTCTCTCTACTTCCAGGGAAGATAAGATCATGTATACTTAGGCTACTTCTCTAATAGAAGCCTTGACTTAGTTGGCAGTCAGAAAACTCGGATCCTTAGGATTGACAGCAGTTCCAAAAACAACAGTTTTATCAAAGCAATTTAAAAGGACATGATTGGCAGATAACCAGTCCATACCAAGAATAACATCAAGTTGTTTAAGGGGTAAGCATATAAGATCAACTATGAAATCTCTATCATCAATGACAATGGAACAACCTTTACAAATATGTGAGGTAACAACAGGCTTATTGGTAGGGGTAGCAACAACTAGATCATATTCAAGTTGGGCAACAGGTAATCTAAGGTACTCAACACAATCATGTGATATAAAGGAATGCGACGCACCTGAATCAAACAACACTATTAAAGGAGTCCCTTTGATGAGGCACTTACCTTGAATCAGGTCTTCAGATTCTGAGGCTTCAGCTCCACTGAGAGTGAAGACTATTCCACTTGTCCTCAGTCGATTGGCTTGAGAACTCTTGCTGGCACTCTGTGGCTCCGTCTTTGCTCCACTACAATCCTTACTGATATGACCAGGCTTCCCACACTTGAAGCAGATGATAGCTGTCTCCTTGCAGTCACGAGTAAGGTGTTCTTACCACACTTGCCACACCTGATTGGCCTAGAAGAGGCAAATCCTCCGCCACTGGCTGGTCCCGATGTATACTGCGATTTCTTGCCGGCGTACTTTAAACCACGACCAACCGGTGCCAACTGTTGTTTTCCTTTATCTTGTTGGGTCGTCCTCTTGCTACCTTGGGGACCAGAACTCTTGAACTGAGAAACTCTGGACTTGTAGTCTTCCTCAAAGATTCTTCACTTGTTCACCAAGGTGGGGAAAACACGGATCTCCTGGTAGCTGATGGCTTGCTTAATCTCTGGACGCAAACCATTCTCGAGCTTCACACACTTGGAGCGATCATCATTACAATACTGGTAGAGTCGATAGTAACGTGACAGCTCCTCAAACTTAGCGGCATAATCCCCAACGGACATGTTTCCCTGAGTCAAAGCCAGGAACTCCATCTTCTTCTTGTCGCGTATATCAGTAGGGAAATACTTCCCCAAGAATCTCCCCTTGAAGGCATCCCAAGTAACAACGGTGCCTTCAGCTTCTAAAAGTTGGCGGCAATTCTCCCACCAATGTTCAGCTTCTTCTACCAACATGAAGGTAGCAAAGGTAACCTTTTGAGCATCGGTGCATGTCATGTCCTGAAAGATCTTCTCAAGCTCTCGAATCCATGTCTGAGCACCTTCAGGGTCATAAGCTCCCTTGAAGGATGGCGAATTATTCCTCTGGAACTTATCCAAACCCTGAAATTCAGCAGGTCCACCTCCATTGTGATTCTGATTCTGCCCTATGGCATTAGCTAATGCTTCCAGGGCATCAGCAATCGCACGATCATTTCTACCATCGTTCAAGCAAACTACTCAATATAGGAAGTTAAGCAAAGCAAGACTAAACACTTAATACTCCATACCATCGTCATAGACAATCATATAAGAGTACACAGAAGAGAACACAACAGACACATACCCCGGCCTGTAGGACAGACCGTCTCTGATACCACTTAATGTGACACCCACTACCCCTCATATAATAAAGCATAAATAATATCATACATGTCTTTAAATAAAGAATAATATAATTAAATTAAAAACATTTTCTTAAGGGCAATGTGCATCACATCATCTGTAACATAAAATGTAGGAATCTGAAATAATCAAAATCCTTTAAAAACAAACTGCGGAAAACATAAATAATAAACATAACCCAAATCCCGATGTCACATATCAGAGTTGGTATACATATACCGATAATACATCGGAATAAAACTAAACAACTGAACGTAAATCCTAACTACTACTACTAAGAGAGATCTCCACGGGATCACTCCTCGTCGGCATGTTCTCCCTCCTCTACACATACAACATCATATGCACAAGAACAACAAAAGATAGGGGTGAGAAATACGATCATAAACATATGTAAACCGAATGGAATAGTAATTAAGATGACATACAACATACATTAACACATGTATAATCAGAGATGCATGTCAATGCGAATGCAACATCACTACTCCGTATGCATGTGGCCAACAACTCTAACTCTGGAAAGACGATTAGGAGTACATGTCCGGTTATCAACGTGGATGATATGCCAGACCATGGGCCATCCCCGAACACTCTCACTAATCCTGATAACGTATAGTGGCTGGTCAGGATACTCAAGCTTATTCATTAGGTCACTCCGACAATAGGTAGCTAGCCCATGTCACCTGGAACTTCCATACCCAATGTACCCGCAAGGCCGGGTTAACACCCATCGTGGCCTCCACTATCGCGATTCATCGTTTTCTTTCCACCCAACATATCAACTTCAACGTATGATGCGTGCAATGTTCATCAATATGCAAACACATGTCCAACCATCCATCATCAACACCATTACATGGCCATCAACTTTGACCAACAAGCATCAAAGATGATTTAACCAACAACCTCGGTAACAGTACGTCGTTACCAATAACATCATCGTCTTATTAATGGTTCTCTTTGTTAAGTCTTAACTTAACATTATCATTATTAAGTATTATACTTAAACTTATTATCTAAACCTTAATTCGTATTTTATTAAGATTATAACTTAATCTTAATATTTAAACCTCAAGTCATATATTTATTAAGATTGTAACATAACCTTAATATCTAAACCACAATTCATATCTTATTAAGATTATAACAAGCCTACATAAGTGGGGTCGTCTCAAGTGACTATGCAATAGGGGCTGTGTTGGGTCAAAGAATTGATAAACTAGTCTATGTGATATATTATGCTAGCAAGGTCCTTAATGATGCATAACTTAATTATTCTACTACTGGAAAAGAAATGCTTGCAATTGTGTATGCTTTGGATAAGTTTAGACAATATATCATAGGGTCTAGTGTCATTTTTTTTACTGATCATGTTGCAATAAGGCACCTGATGGCAAAACAGGATGCTAAGCTAGACTAATCCGTTGAGTTTTGTTTCTTCAAGAATTTGATTTAGAAATAAAAGAAAGGAAGGGCACAAAAAACGGAGTGGCAGATCATCTATCCAGGTTGCTAAATTTGAATGAAGATGAGCAACAATTACTTATTCGGGAGGAATTCTCGGATGAAAGACTGTACGCTCTTACAGAAGTGACTCTTCCTTTGTTTGCCGACATGGCAAATTTCAAGGTCAGCAAACTCTTACCTGAAGGCCTTACCTGGCAGCAGCGGAAAAAGTTCTTCAGTGATGCCAAGTACTATATGTGGGAGGATCCATATTTGTTCAAACTGTGTGCAAATGGCCTCCCAAGAAGATGTGTCCCACAGTGTCAAGTGGAAGATATTCTCTCGCATTATCATGGTTCAGATTATGGAGGACGTTTTGGGGGAGAAAGGACGGCAGAAAGATTTGTCCAAAGTGGCTTCTATTGGCCCACTATCTTCAAGGATGCCAGGAAATATGTGGAAAGGTGTGACAAGTGTCAAAGAGTTGGAAACATCTCTAAGCGACTCGAGTTACCACTAATGGTATTCTAGAAGTAGAGATCTTTGATGTTTGGGGAATAGACTTTATGGGACCATTTCCACCCTCCTTTTCATACAAGTATATCCCATTGGGGGTGGACTATGTGTCTAAATGGGTGGAAGTAGTTGCAACAACAATAGATTATTCCAAGGTTGTCACAGAGTTTGTGTGAAAGAATATATTTTCACGATTTGGTGTACTGCAAGTCATAATATGTGATGGAGGGTCACATTTTTGCAACAAGAAACGTGACACTGTTCTTACGAAGTTTGGGGTAACTCACAAGGTCGCTACTCTGTACCATCCTCAGACTAGTGGTCAAGTTGAGGTGTCTAACCGGGAACTGAAAAGAATTCTTGAGAAGATGGTTAACTCATAAAGGAAGGATTGGTCCAAGAAGTTGGATGATGCTCTTTGGACATATCGCATAGCGTTCAAGACTCCGATTGGTCGTTCTCCATATCAACTGGTGTATGGTAAGGCATGTCATTTGCCCGTTGAGTTGGAACATCGGTCTTACTGGTGTAATGCCTGAGGTTGACGAGGACGGGAAGTGATCGCCGGTGCATGAGGCACGGATAAGGAGCAACTCCTGGAAGGCTTCTAGGCAAAGGGATACATGAATGAATCGAATTCACATCGAAATGAGAGGGATCCTGAGGCTGTGCAGGTATGGGACTATACAGTTGAAGGAAGACTTATAAGAATTGATTGGTACTAGCTATAAAAACAAGATGCATCTTCTTTTCGGGAACCTAAAACATAAGAACTCCAAAGTTAAGTGTGCTTGACTTGGAGCACTTGTGGGATGGACCTTCTAGGAAGTTTCCTAGAAAGCATGTGAGGGAGGACAAAGCACGTTGAAAAGACTCGTTGTAGGGACAGTCGGCAATCCTGAAAGCAGTCTGGGCCATTACAACTGGGCTATCAAGGCCTTGAATTATGATTATAAAGAAGCCGGTGAGAAATGACTACTTGATCTGAATGAGCTCAATGGGATTAGACTACAAGCATATGACAATGCTCAAATCTACAAGGAAAAGACCAAGGTTTGGCATGATAAGGATATTATGCCCCGCGTGTTTGAACCTGGCCTGAGTGTTTTGCTCTATAACTCTAGGCTTAAGTTGTTTTCGAGTAAGCTGAAATCCCAGTGGTCTAGACCTTTTAAGGTTAAATCTGTGTTTCCACATGGAGCGATGGAGCTGGAAGGCAAATATGCTGGAAGTACTTTCAAGGTAGATGGCCAAAGGCTAAAGCAATACATGGGAGGATGGTTTGACGAGAGAAATATAGCACTGCAGCTGAATTAGCCCTTCTGGGGGCGTTTGCGTCAGGCTTGGGACGTTAAACAAGCGCTTATTGGGAGGCAACCCAAATTGGTATCCTTTTATCGCATTGAATTTAGGATAGTTGCATATAGGAATTATAAGATAGGAAATTGTGCATGTAGAAGCATTTAGAATGTAGATGCATTTAGTTAGGATATTTCTACTTAACACTGTTCACAAGGACTTCTGCATACGTTCGGCTCGCGAAAATCCTCCTTCATAATGCCTGGCTTTGTGAAGCCTCGCGAGCAGGGCCTCGCCTAGCGAGGAGGCATACAAGAAAAAGTTAGTCTCTATCTCATCTCCTGAGAGTAGCCTCGCCTCGCGAAATAGAGAGCTAACAATTTGGTCTTCACTATTCGCCTCGCGAACTACTGCTTACCTCGCGAAGGCACCCTTCAGTAAAATACACGTGTATGTGTCGCGTCGCTAGTGCTTTCTCACCATGCGAATATGGGAAATTCCAAATTCCATAATTTCTAGATTCACCTCGCGAGAAGCCCCTCACCTCGCGATTGTACAATTTGGATTTTTAATTTGGGGCTGATTTTAAGTCTCGCCTCGCGAGCAGCCTCTTGCCTCGTGAGAGCTCGCGAGTATATAGTGCCCCATCGTGAGAGAACACTCATTCTTTCCAAAATGCAAACCTCTCTCGCGCAAACTATCTCCTAGGGGCGATTTCTGGGCACAACAAGCATCAGTTCCATCTTCTTGCCTTGTTTCTTTGCATTCCTAAGCAACAAAGGTTAGTTTCTAAGCACTTTTAACCGTTTGAAATTATGAAATTGGTTACAAATTAAATTGTTTTGGGTTCTTCCATGTTTTCTTCTCTTTGATGCTTGATAATGTTGGACTTATCAATTCATGCCATGTTTATGTGCTTATTGATTGTTCAAATGTTGAATACATTTGTTTATGACCAATGTGCTGTTGTACCTGAAATTTTTCTGAAGTTTGGTAGGGATATTTTTGAATGAACATGTGGGTATGGGTCATGTGAATACTTGCTTGTCCTTCATGCTGATTGTATGTACCATTACACTGGGAATTTTATGAGTTTCAAGTATGGCTCCTTCGAGGGCACCATCAAGAGAGAAATTGAGTGCTAAGTGCAGCAAGCGCACTGCAGAGCCAGTTGGCACATCTTCTGGCCATGGTTTCGGGGTGGTTGTGGACAACATCTGGTACCACATTGCTGATCGGGCTGAATGGTACAAGAAGGTGCAGGGTTGGCCAGTTGTTGCTGAGAGGAAGGTAGTGCTGCAGCAGGGTCAGTTTCCTGCCATCCAACAGGTGCTGAATGATAAAGGGTGGCAGACTTCGGTCAGCTTCCCTAAGAGGGCTGACATCCACATAGTCTGGGAGTTCTATGCTAATGCCTGGAACTCGAACCCAGAGGATCAAAAATTCTATGCTGAGTTTAGAGGGAGAAGCATTGTGTTTGATGCTGAGGCCATCAATGCTATCCTATAGATCCACAACACTTGGGGATATGGTTGCGAGTACTCAGCTCTTCAGAATGTCCAGGACATAGTTGACCCGGTGTTAACCACTTGCTGCAAACCAGGGAGTGATTGGGAGAGGCGCATTTTTGGTAACATTCTGAGACTATCCAGGAAAAACTTGACTCCACTAACTAGAGTTTGGTCAGCATTCATGCACGCCAATTTGACTGCATATTCTCATGAGTCCACTTTACCTGTTGTTCGTGCGAAGCTGTTATATGCAATTATGAGTGGCAAGAGCATTGATGTGAGGGGGATCATGGCCCTGAATATTCAGTCAGTTGCAAACTCTCGATCAGGTGGAGCCCTGGGTCATCCATACCTCATTACTGAGCTTTGTGCTCAAGCTGGACTGAAGGTAAAGGATGAAATTGATGTAAGCAGTGAAACCACATTGACAGAGCCTATATTGAGAGTCACTGCTTCACCAAGGAAGCAACAGAGCCCAGGGCAGCAGGTCAGATTCGTAGGCAGCCACGAGCTAGATCCCATTAGCAGATGACTTTAGAGGAGCATGCCCTGATGATGACTCTCCCGCACATGGAAATTATGAGTTCACTAGCTGCATCTCGCGAGTTGACTCGTGAGCAGCATCTTGCTCAATTGGAGCATAGGGCGTTGGTTTACCCTTCTGAGGCTGAGCTGCAGTCTATACATCGCTGGCGTGACTAGTCTCATGACGAGACACACGACACAGCAGGGGGTGGGTCTTCTAGCCAAGCAGCTCAGCGGGTAGCTAACAATGGCTGAGTTGGATAGAGAGTTTGATGGAGATGGCCCGGATAGTGATGTTGATTTGGAGCATGAGGAGAAACTTGCTGCCATGCTGTAGCAGTCTCTTAGTTTTATTTATTTGAGTTCTTTGATATGTATTCGTTTGATGTATTTAATTGGTTGATGTCATAGAAACTCGTTATGTATTGCTTCAAATATTTTATCTGCTAAATGGAATGTGGTGTTTTTGTTAGTTGAATTGGTTGATTGATTGAGTTACCTGCTTTCCTTGTTAACTTGCTTGATCTTGACAACCAATTTGTTTAATATTGCAAGGTTTAACAAGTGTTGTGGTAATGACAGATGCATCCAAGGCATGCTCCTCACAGGCGTAATCTCCATAGGCGAGGTCAAGCAGTGCCAAACATCCGGATCCCAAGAGATCGGGGATCTGATCTTCAGAATGAGATCTTGGAAATTACTACAAGGGGGTGTGTTCCCTTTCCTAATTTGGAGCTGAGAATTGAGAAGGATGAGGGCACAGATATTGAATATTTGGCATTCCTCTGCAGGTTGAATAACCTGGCCCGAGAGGAGATTGAAGAAAATTTGGGGGCAATCGAACACCCGTAAACTCCTCCACCTCTAACAGAGGAGGTATCTCTGGATGAGACGGGGCCTTTAAGGAGGGAAGTGATGCCTGTGGAGGAAGCACCTCAAAGAGAAGATGTGATGGCAGAAAAGAGCAGAAGAATCCAGGGGATCGAGGAGCGGAGACAAGGAGAGGGTTCTTCATGGAACCCTTGAGATTAGATTTCTTGAACCCTATCCTTTTATTTTTATTTTTTTGTTAAGTTGAGTCATCTGTTGTTTAACGATCGAGTATTAGCAGTCTATTGTGATCAATTTTCGCAACCCTATTCATGATGCCACATATTTTTGTTTGAAATGTTTATCCTATGGGTGAATTTCAAGGAATTGTGAGGAAATTGGGAGATATGCCATGTGAGAGATTAAAGATAATTGTTAAACAGCAAAATTTTGAAAAAAATGACAATGGGGTCTTTAACAAGAACATCTAAGGAAAAAGGTCTCTACTGTGTCCTGGTGAGAGTTTTTGAGCCTGAATGTAATTTTTGTTGATGAGAGACTAACTTTTAAGTTCACCCCCTTGTGTTTTCTCGAATCACTTGTTATTTACATGAACTTGTGTTGCATAATATGATTGAGGCATTTTGTTTGAAGAGCTAGTGGCCAGAAAGCCTACCTGAATTACATGATTTATCCATTGCTAGCCGTGATTGAGCCTGAGCTTATTCTTGATAACCTTATTATTGAGCCAAGTACGGAAAAACCATGTTACCCAACCTTATGGATGAGAAGAGCATTGATATGCGTTAGGAAGTATCAAGTACTAAGTTTCGGGTGGCAAGGAAGAATTCAAAAGTTGAGTCATTCAAGAAAAAATTATAAAAAGAAGAAAACAAAACAACGGAAAAGTTGTTTAAAAGAAAAGAAAAGTGAAAATGCTTGAATGATTAAAAAAATCAGGAAAGTGAAGGGAGAAAAAGAAAAGAAAAAAAAGGACAAAAGCAAAGGTTCGAGCTTAGTACTTATAAAAAAATTTGAAAATGTGCATCCTGCCTTTTGCTCCTTTGATTTGTAAGGTTCTATCCTATGTACTGTCTTTTCTCCATACCTACTACCTTGACCACATTACAACCCAGAAAAGACCTCTTAATTGTAGATTCACTTGTTTGATGGGATTTATGATGAGATGAAAAGCAAACTCATGGAGTTGTGTGCTTAAAATGTGAAAATGAATTGGCAAACACAAGCCTAAACACTTGAGTGATTGAGAGAAATAAACCCATGTGAGGAAAGGGACCCAATAACTTGTGATTTCTATGTTGATTGATCTGAAGATGTATTTGATGGATGATGGTTTGTGCTTAAAATGTTGATCTCCTTGGCTATTTCTTGATTTTGTTGCTTGTCCTATTTTGATCCTCGAGGAAATTGTATGTTGATTGAAAAAGAGTGGATTGAAATGATTGGGGTATGCATTGTAATTGGGTCTCAATAGATTGCTGAATTGAGTCTTTTGTTTTTGAGTCTTTTTGAAATTTTAGTTTGCTTGAGGACATACAAAGTTCAAGTTTGGGGTATTTTGGTAACCTGCTGGTTTATCTAGTTTTTACTATGATTAATCAGTGGATTTAATAAGAATTGTTGAGTTTATTCTCAACTTTACCCATAACTGTCTTTGTTTATTCTGAAGTCGTGTTTTGAGTCCTTTTATTTGTTTTAAGTAATTTTTCTATATTTTTGAGTCAGTTATGTGTAATTGGGTGCTCATGCTTTCAGGTACCTAATTAAGTTCAAAAGTGGAGCTTTGGAAGCAATGGTGTGAAGGAGTAGTTATAAGAATAAGAGACTGAAACATGCTGGATTGAGCCATTCGCCTCGCGACAGGCTTCTCGCTTCGCGACTAGACGCTGATAGATTAGGATTTCATTTATTAATTTTCGCCTCGCGAAAGGCTTTTCCCCTCACGAGTGTGCGCATTCAGGATGTATAAATTCAGTTGTAACATGATTAGGTCATCATCTTTTACACCATAAGCTGCGATTAGTTCAGGATTATTGCGAATTTTGATATTTATCAACTTTTGTTATGGATCTTGGAGTTTATTCAATGAATTTGGTTTTTATTTCAATGATGAGGAGCTAAATTCCCTTTTCTAGGGTGATGATATAGCCACTTATGAAGGTTTGGTAATGTTATGGCTAAATCGTAGTTTCTTACCATTGCTTTTATGTTTTTCTCATGATCGTAATGCTTTCAATTGTTAGCTCGAGAAATATTTGAATGATAGGTCAATCATGTAACGTCCCGATTTTCACGTTTTCAAATTCTTCAGTATTTTAATGTCTTTGTTTTATTCGAGGTCTTAGGAATGGAAATAAAATATTCCGAGACCATAGTCATGCTCGACGATATCGTAGAAAGTTACGACTAAGTTTTGAGTCGAAAACTCAAACGGAGTCCGGTCTGCGTTTTTACACTGACAGTATGGTTTTACTGATCAGGAGACCTCAGATGGACCCGTGAACGAGACAATAAGTCTTAGAATTTGATTTTCTACGTTTTGGTTAAATTTCACAAAAGCTTCAGAAAAATCACTTCCTGACCTTCGTTTGGGCGGAATCCTCAATCGGGTGACGAACGGAGCCACATATGGATTTACCGGGACTCGCCAACAGATAATCTTGATATCACATCATCCCAGGACACTTGGGAGAGTATGCCAGAGTCATCATGACGTTCGGAAATATCTGGACGCAAAATGACCAAATGCCCCTAACCTTAGTCTCTTACACTTTTACCATTTTACCCTTTTGGCAAATGACCTTTTTACCCTTAAGTGAGCTTTTAAGAGGCTGAACTCAGCCCCTCACTCCCTCATTTTCGCACAGCCCCCTCCCCTTTAGAGCTCCATAGTTGTTCTTGAGAGAAAACTCCATTTTCATCCTTGAAAAGCTTGAATCACTTGTTGGAATCACTTGATTCCTTGAGCAATCGTCCTTCATTTCAAGATAAGATCACTTCTATGATCTCTTAGCTTCCTGAATCTTTCTTTATTTCAAGATCAATCTTCATTTTCATGAAAAGAAATTCTTAGATCCAAAACTTTGAAAATCCATAGGAAATTGTAAAAAAATCCTTTTGAGGTAAGACCAAGTTCTTTGAACTCACATCATCATTCTCTACCTAAACCCAAGAGCTTATGATTCAACTCCCATCATAGCCCAAAATCCTTTTTTGGCCGAACCCTATTTGATGATGAGAACCCTATTTGATGATGATGAATAGTGTTTTCATCAATTTTTGATTGCTAACACTTGATTTCATCCTTAGCTTTCCTAATGCCTTTAAATGCATGAAATGGAAAACCAAAACCAATTCCTAACCATTTTAACCTAGGGTGGCCAAAATCCTCTTTGTTAGAATTGTTGAGATTGGCTTTGATTGTTGTTTAATGTTGGATTGTTGTGTTGTTGTAGTTGTTGACGATTGTCAGGAGGTTCACAAACCGATCAACCGACTTTGATCTGGGAATCTGCTCATCAACAAGTATAGGGGGATGAACCTCACCACACCAAGATGGTGGTAGTGAAGATGGTTGTTTATGTTTATGTGTGGGTGAAACCCTTTAGTTTGGGTTCACTTTTATTTGTTAAGTTCTCTTGGAGAACAAGATTGTCATGATGAGTTTATGCTTTAGTATGTTGTAGTGTGCTTTAGCATATGTTGATGATGATATGATTGAGTGAAAATCATTTTCATGTATGTTGAAAAACCTACTTTGATCACTAGATCAAGTATGGACTTTTATGCTTGATTATGAGACCATGATGTGTGATGGACTTGGATGTTTGATTATGATGTAGTAATGTGTATTGTGGTTTATCATAATTGTGTGAGCTTTTGAGCTACATTTGCTTTGTTGGTAAAGCAAAGTCTCCATTTTTCATATGAGTAGGCTTGTGGCCTTAGTAAGAGGAAAATATAAGAACATGTGTTGTTCTTGTTTTGGCAAGGTTTTGATGCAACAAAACATGATTTGATAACCTATGTTTTCAAAGAGAAACAAAAGTGATTTTGATCCAAAGATCAAATGAAGTTTTAACCTTTAAAGTGTGTCACCAAAGTGGGAAAATGTCTTTTCTTTAGCCATAGGTCTTTTAATCAAACTAAGTGTTTCAAAAGGAGAATTAATGAAGGAGTTAGGGAAAAGTGAAAACAGGGCACTCGCCCAGCGAACCTTGTCTCGCCACATGAGACAGAGGGAAAACAAGGCATTCGCCAGGCTAACCTTGCCTCGCCTCGCGAGACAGTGGACTAGCCCTAGCAGCAAAGATGCAGCTTCTCGGCCTCGCGTCGCGATATAGTTCTCGCCCCTCGAATCGCTTAAGCAGTGAAGATGCAGCTTCTCGGCCTCGCGTAGCGAAGTAGTTCTCGCCCCACGAACCGCCTAAGCAGTGAAGATGCAGCTTCTCTGCCTCGCGTCGCGATATAACCCTCGCCTCGTGAAGCAGAAAGACTGTCTAAACAGTAAATATAACTTCTCAGCCTCGCGTCGCGATATAGACCTTTGCCTCACGAGAAATGGTTTGTTTATAAAGAGTGTTTTTCAACTCAAACTGTAAAGTTTTACGCATTAAAAACCTAAGTTAAGTAATTGACTTAGAGTTGAAGACAAGGGATAATTAAGTATAATATGTGGTGAAACAAGACCATATACTATACCATTGATGACTTAGTACATTAATGACTTCATAAGACATAAACACAAACATGAAACGTTTTGGGTTTTGAAACAGTAGCTCGATGACGGACCGGTGATTCAGACCCCGATCAGTCGCTCAATTGTTTCAGTCTTGTGATGACTCGATCCCGGAGGGATGACGAGATTTATCCGGTGGATAAAGGTTTTGTTTTTCAAAAGACACGTATCGTTCCTAAGGAAGAGAACCTTAGCGGAACTCGAGGTTTACCCGGGGGGTAGACATTGCTTGATCGCATCTGCTTGTGTAAGCATTGGCATTTCATTTGCATAGTCGTAAGGCTTTGAGCCTAGGAGTTGAGCTTACACCTTGATGCGGGTGCGAATCTTACGGTGACGATCTTCAATGGTCTTTTTGAAGGTATCAGGGTTGGAAGGGCTTACATGTGGCCAGTTGGTAGCTCCTCTGTGTCGTGGCGAATCCGTGCAATACACTGATATCCTCTACTAGATGCCGTACTTTTCATGTTTGGTCGAGAGTGTTTCCGTAAAGCCAGATACGTGCACGTTACGAATATTGTAGCATCTTGCTCATGGCTGGCAAAAACCGGAACATGTCCTCCCATTCACTCTCTCCGACGTTTTGTTAGCTCCATGGAATAAGGGTCAGGGTAGTACCCAGTGACATTGACATTGAGTCATATACATTGCATTGCATTGCATGGCTATTGATGTTTACATTTACAGTTATGCATCGTTGTACTGTTTAAGAGTGCCTTATTTTATGTTGTTAACTGCTTAAAATGATTTTATGCTATCAACTGCTTAATATGTTTGACATCGAGAATTCTTGTAAGCATGTTGGGTACGCTGTTACCCGGTGAGTCGTCCCGTTTTTACTACTGCTGTTTTGTCGTGTTGATGAATGGGAATCTCACCCATATCTGTATGTTTTCTGCTGGTACTTGCTATTGCTGCTTGAACAGATGGACGTGACGATGGTTCAGTCCAGTAGTTTCCTTGAGCCCGGAGGCAGACTCTTTTTGTGGTTTAGTTTTGTTGTCGGCCAGACTATGTCAGTTTTGTAGTACCTTTTGGGAGCTACGACTCCTAGTACTTATTGTACTTCTTATGTCAGTTATACATTAGACTTATGTCTGTATATAGTAATGTTATTATTTCTGTTTCTGTATTTTCATCATATTATGTACTAGAAATGTATGGTGAACCTAAGTTCACTTATTAGTATTATTTATTTTTATTAATCCCATTACATCCTTGTGAAAAGAAAAAAAAACGTATTTTTTCGTATTAATAAATATTTTCGGCCTTATAAACGTTCGGGAATGTGACACTCGGAAAAGGGTGTTGCAAATCATAATGAGACGGGGAGGAGATTTATGAGTTTAGAGCATTAGGGAAAAACCATAGGGTAATTTGGGATCGAGAGGAGATAAGAACCATGTGCAACTTCTATAGAGAATCATAGAACTTAATAAACTGCTTGCTTAATAATCATCATAGAAATATAGTTGGTTAGGAATCAAGGGGTAAATTTTAGTGTGCTTTATCCCAGGCATTAAAATAAATTAGGAATCTTGATTGATAATTGTTAGTGTAATTAGGAATTAGGATGGATTGCAATAACTGCATCAGATTGGAATTCGTATATGGAATTAGAATTGTGTCTATAAAATTCTAGATCCATAGATTGGTGAAATCAGAGCCTTAGAGCTTTCTCAATTTGAAGTACTCTCAACTTACTCTTGCAATTTATTCCTTAATTTGATTCTTTGATATTTTCTTCTTTCAATTAATTCTCTTTATTTCAATTTGATTTGTGAACCGATTTGGCGTTTGAATAGTTATCAATATTGAGAAGTGGTAATTAGTCATCTCAATCCCCGTGTTCGATTTCGGAACTTCCAAGTTTTATACTACTCGAAACAATTTAGTGCACTTGCTAAATTCTCATCACGTGACCAACAAGACTATATGCACCATCGGTGGTGCTTTACATGATTGTGTAATTGATGATGGCCCTTTGGGGTTTGAGAAATTAATTAAGGGCTAGAAGAGGAAAAGCAGAATGTTGGATTTCAAGATCCTCTGGAGGATCGACGAACTTAGGCTCTGAAGAAAATAAAAGGCGTACTTATATCAGTTCACTTCTGCCAAATGAGTTCAGAGATGAACTTGTCGAGTTGCTCATGGAGTATGAAGATTGCTTTACATGAGATTATGACAAAATGCCTGAGATGCGCAGAGAATTGGTCGAACATAGATTGCCATTAAGGTTAGGATGCAAACTTGTCAAACAGGCTAACCGACGATTTGCACCTGGGGTGGTTCTGAATATTACAGAAATGGAAAGACTCTTGAAAGCAAAATTCCTCAGGACTAAAAGGTATGTCGAATGACAATCTAATGTACTACCAATTAATGGTTAATTAAGAAGGATGGGAAACTAGTATGCATATAGTTTTGAAACCTCAATGTTGCGACTCCCAAAGATGAGTACCCTATGCCAATAGCAAATATGTTAGTTGATGCAACTTCGTGCCATGAATTGTTGAGTTTTGTGGATGGTCATGATGGATATAATCAGATTTTCATAGTTGAAGAATATGTGTCGACAACTGCATTCTGACGTCTAGCTAGGAGCCATTGGGACCTATGAATGTGGGTTGTTATGCCCTTTGGGTTGAAGAATGCAGGTGCTACTTACCAAAGGGTTATGACTATTTTTCACAACATGATTGGCAATTTCATGGAAGATTATATTGACAATGTCATTGTCAAATCTGAGACTAAGGTGCGTCATTTGATAAACTTGAGTTCTGATGGAGTCTTTATGATATGGCTTGACCTTAGATACATCATTAAATGTAAATTTAAAACTTTAAAAGTTTGAGTAATTTTTATTTGAACATACAATCAAATTCTGAAGAATTCAAAACTTTCAGTTTTTTCAATTTTTTTTAAAAATTACTTTTTTATAATTTAATTAGGTTTGATAAATATATTAAATTAAATTAGAAATAGTTTTTTTTCTAAAAATAAAAAAAACTTCTTTAGCCGCTTTCATCCCATAAAAGTTACATTTTTTTGTTTGATGCATAGATAAAGTTGGGGATAATAAATCGTTGCTTTATTCAAATTAATTAATTATCTTTATATATATATAAAAGGAAAGAACATTTGGTTGCCCTAATTTCATCATTTGGTAGCCCTAATTTTTGTTACCCTCATTTTTTTTCAATATTTTGCTACCCTAGATTATTTTCAATGTCACACCTAGAATTCTAAGGTGGAAGCTTTTGAATGGATAGATTATATTAACTTTTTTTTAATAAGCATTATTTTTAACATTTAAGAATGACGGTGCAACATTGAAGTCCTACCCAATTGGATTTTTAACGTTTAAGCATTATTTTAACATTTTTTATAACCATTATTTTAATGTTTAATAATGTAAAGCCTTTTGCCTCAAAAAAAATTAATGTAAAGCCTTTGCTAAACCTATTCCCTTTGAAAAAATTATATACTGAAGCAATGTAATATGACACCCCCTGGGGCACCACATGGTTACCCGTTGCGGAAAATCAACTTCAATTAATTTTTGCTTGTTGCTTTCGGAAAATAAGTTTTTCTGAGTATTGAACTTATTGTGAAAATCCGTGATACAGTTTTTCTTCTAACTTAGCTTACTATATATCAGTTAAACACGCAGGTAAAGAAACATCAAACAGAGTATACATAATAATATATCACAATAGAATACATAGGCCTTATACATACGGCCATTCAAAACAGTCGTGGCCTTCAGTAGCCAGAGTAATTAACTAACTGTTGTTCAAAATAGAATAGGACATATCCTATAGCTGGTCATACTACTAAAACACTATGACTTCTCGTGCGTCACGCTTACTCAAACATCAGGGAATGGATCCCCGAATTTTCCAGCGATATCTTGGAATTCATCTGAAAATGTAAGGGTGAAATACCAATATATGGATTCACACATGATAACAACATGTATATCACATCAATAACACATAAGCATAAATAATCATCATGTGTACGGTCCTACTGATAAACAAGTAGTATATCATAGGGTCTTATACCCGACAGCCATTGTTATTTTCAAAAGAGATGCATGACACTTCAATGTTCATCATCTAATTTTTTCCTTAATCTCCGGACACCATTGTGTAAAAACTGAGCTGATCAGGCTCAAGGTACATTGGCTCTAGGCACAATGACCAGCACCTAAGTGCTTATTCAGAAGTACATGAACACCATGACATTACGCGATTACATGGAATTACATTCAGCAGTACTTAATAAACAATGAATGGTCATACGATATTGTCCAACTCAAGACACAATATTCATCAGTTGTATGACACCATTGTCCATCAAGGCACAATGTTACACAATGACTTAAAGTCATCACAGGGTTCCCTGCCATCAAGGTCCCCTAATCCAGATGGTACGTCTGCCTAAAAACAAATGCATGAGAAAAACGTTCCAAGTCTTGCCACTTTTCTTTGTGTTCATTTTTTTATTGTCGTAGCTCAAAGCTCCCGACTGTTCACAATTTACATCGTTTTAAAACTTCTAACACAGGACGAAACGTCCGAGTGCTCAATCGCGGAGCCCTAGACCGATGCACCAGCCCAAGGTCCGTGGTAATAGAAAACAGTATTTACCTTTAGTCATACCCATCATGACATGAAAAAGACACATAATTCGTAGGACACACAGTCCACAGTACCGTCACCCGGTTTAAAATCTACGTGTCTTTATCACAAAACACTAGTAACCCGACGCTCGTTTACTAGGCTCACGTTTCAGCGTTACCATCATTTTCGTTCTGTGAAATACAAAAATCAAATCAAACCTCCGCAAACTCTTCTGAGATGTCGGATTTTTACATTGTTTGGAAAATTCTGTTACAGATAAAACGTTTTCTGTTTAAATACATGTTAAAACGAAACAAACATAGTTATAAGAAAACTTTACCTTTATTAAATAAATCCCTTCCCCAAAAATTCATTTCGACTAGGATGGCTGAGATCAAAAATACCATCTCAGCATAAAAACACTATTTTCAAAACGATGAAACAGTTTTTCATAAATTTCTTGGAAAATTCACCTTTTTCACATGAAAATTAATCAAATCCAAAATTTTGACGTTTTTCCTCTTATCATAACGTAATTTATACTTGAGAAAGTTTGCATCATAAATATTTCCCAAAGTTTTCCCCAAACCAATCTATGATTTTTCTGCAGGGCTTTTACAAGCTTTTATCTTTATTTATGGATTTCAATGCAAGAAACCACAACCATACAATTATCATATCACAACATAATCAATTCCACACCTATTCCTATAAACATAGCCAATTACATTATTGTCAATATAATAAATTCCATCAATACACTCAACCACATCAACGTTCACATAACAACATATAACAACATCAACTCATCATCAAAGCACTTCATTCAATAAATTCATCAACAACACAACATGTAGTTATCATAAATCCCTCAGGTAAACTCCCCTTACCTCTCGTAGCCTACTCAAGTTTAAGCTTTCCGGTCTCTAAGTCTCCCGTTCAACGGTCCAATTGTCTTTCCCAATTCGTCCGGCGACAGTGATTCTCTTGGTCCTTCATCACAAGACACAAAATAAGTTTAACTTGTTGAATAACCTAACACTATCCCTATATGATTTCGGTTATGACTAGCTAAGGTGGCTAGGATTTCCAAATTTTCACATACTCTTGGATTTATGATCAAAGAGTATTCTAGAATTAAGGGAAATTGTCATAAATTAAAATTTGAAACAACATCATACTCCTCCCTTTGAACATGGATTCGGTTCCCTCTAGGTCAATAGGCTAGGGATTTTATTTGGCTTCAAGCTCTTGGATTCAAGACATCTAAGCAATAGAAAGATGAAATCTATGGTTATTTTCTCATGATTGAAACAAAATCTCATCTAGTCATAAGATTAGCATTTCGGTCCTAGGGTACAAAAACAAGGCAGCCTTGTGATGTCCTTGGATGATAAATCTAGAGGTCTTAATGAGTACATAGAAAGTAATTTCATGAGTATAGGATTTTTCTATAATTAGTTATGGATTTTTGAAGCTAAGATCCTAACCTTACATCATGAAAATCCATGGAGAATCCAAGGTCTCTAGATGGGAAGAAGTGAAGCTTACCTCTTGATTAGTGGAGATTAACAAAGCTTGAAGCTTCTCCTAGTCACCTTGATTGAAGTTTCTACTTGAATTAGAAAGCTTGAAATGGTTTATGGTGAGTTTATGGAGAGAAAGTGAAAAGAGAAGAAGAGTGAAAATAGGGGAGGGGGCTGCGTGAGATGAGGAGAAGAAATGAGTGAAAAGGTGATGTTTTAAGCTTAGTAAATATAGAAGGGTAGAAGGGTAATTTGCTAAAAGGGTAAAATGGTCATTTTAGGAAGTTTTAGGGACATTAAGGTCATTTGCCCCTCCAAAGTTATGATGACTTTGTTGAGTCACTAGGTGACTCACCCTAGTGAGGTGGATGGATAGTGACTTAGTAATTATCCGTTAACGGGTCCCGGTAAATCTGTATTCGGTTCCGTAAAATCATATTTTTCACTTTTTCAGTGAAAATTTTTATATTTTCCAATATCGTAGAAAATTTAATTTAAAACCTAACTGTCTCGTTTACGAGTCAAAATTAGGTTTTCTGAGCAGTAAAATCATACTATCAGTGTAAAACACAAACCGGGCTCCGTCTGGGTTTTCGACCAAAATTTAACCATAGCTTCCTACGATAGCGTAGAGTATGACTATGGTCTCGAATTATTTTTTTTCACTCTATAAACTCTCCAATAAAATACAAATAGATAAATAGTGTTTAAATAAAACAGAAAACTCAAAAGCTTGAAAAAGCGGGGCGTTACATGTAACGTAAAGCTATTTATTTTAATAAATTAGATACAACTATTGAAAACATAAACCGTGGGTAATAAAGAATAATTAAAAAATTCAATTAAATGTATGAATTCAATTGTATAGAATCAAAGGTTTCCTATGTTCTTTATAAATTATATGTGTTCTTATTGATTTTTCTTCATTCCTATAGTTTATAACCATTATTTTAATGTTTAATAATGTAAAGCCTTTTGCCTCAAAAAAAAAAATAAATAATGTAAAGCCTTTGCCAAACCTATTCCCTTTGAAAAAATTATATACTGAAGCAATGTAACGTAAAGCTATTTATTTTAATAAATTAGATACAACTATTGAAAACATAAACCGTGGGTAATAAAGAATAATTAAAAAATTCAATTAAATGTATGAATTCAATTGTATAGAATCAAAGGCTTCCTATGTTCTTTATAAATTATATGTGTTCTAATTGATTTTGCTTCATTCCAATAGTCAATATCAACATCCTCAAAGTCTTTTTCTATCCATTTCTTTGATCGGTGAAATTGTTCCTGCAAAGGGTGCGTGAAAGTCGCATTTGGAAAGTTCCCGAATTTAAGAATCCACAACAAACCAATAGCCTTGAAATGGTTTTACCCGATGAAAAAGGTAGTTTATTTATTTTGAATCGTAGAAATTTATAGATTACCATGATATTGTACTTTATTCTCTGTTTTTATCCTTAGTGTGCAAGGATGCAAGCAACAGTTACTTGATGAAAATGTTAGCTTATTTATTTTGAATCATAGAAATGTATACATAATTACTATGATATTGTACTTTATTCTCTGTTTTTATCCTTAATGTGCAAGGATACAATCAATAGTGAAGCACAATCTGGTTACCCAATTTGAAAATGAGCTCCTAGAAGGATCTTCATATGTTATTGAGAATTTGTTGGTTGCTCAGAATGAGTCAAAGTTCGGGGCTACAACGCATAAACTTAAACTTAATTTGCTGGGAAAAACCAAAGTCGGAGAAAAAGAGGCAAAAGATATACCAAAAAATTATTTTCAAATTTTTATTTTCAAAATATTATGTCTGCCACGACGATGGATTGTTATTTGAGTAGTGCCTTAGTGGTTATACAGTTGTTTTGGTCTACATTTTTCATTTCTTTTGTGAAATGAAATGAAAAGAACAAACTCATTTACATTGTTCTTAAAGATTTGGAGTATGATATAATTTTGTATTAATTTTAACCCCTTTTTTATACTCGCCTTTATTTTAAGAATACTGTATTTCGTTTGCACTAATTTTATTTTTGGATTTATTGTGTTTAAAAAGGAGTGATAAGATTGTTTGTACTCTATGGGAAGATTTTGCACAACAAATGAATGATTATATCATCAAAGAGGACAAGACTAATCCAGCTATAATTATTCTTCAACTATGCAAATTAAAGACTTTCAATGGTGTGGTGCTTATCATTCTAAATTGTTTTTATAATAGTGTTTGAAGAATAGTCTATGATAAAAGTAAGGTAGTCTATGATTATCATAGCGATAGTTTAGTACATTACGTACTCTAGGAACAATTTCAAAAAATAGTTAAAATTTGAAAAAAATGAACCTCATGTCACAATTTTTGGACATAATTGAAAATGATAAATTTTTTGGATAAAAAGATATGCATCTTTTGAAATAAAAAGTATGAAAAATAATTTGATTTCTAAACTAAAATGCATACTACGAATGTGGTAAGATATTATTAAGAAATAAGAATTGGTTTGGTTTTTAAAACTTTATATACTTTTTATTTCTTTTGATTTATAAATCTTATTAGTAGTATTTCTTAATTTGTAATCCAATTCAAGTTATATTTTTTTTGATAGTTTTCAAAAAGTGAAACTGGGTAAATTGTCTATGAGTGATTTAGTAATTTGAATAATATCGTAAGAGTAGTTTGATAAAATTGAAATGGATAGTATTTTTTGGATAAAAAGATAGGCATGCTTAGAAATAAAAACTATGAAAAATAATTTAATTTATAAATTAAATTTCGTACTTGGGATATGGTCACATGTTATTAAGAAATAAGAATTGATTTGATTTTTAAAATTTCATATATTTTATTTCTTTTGATTCACAATAAATCCTATATGTAGTATTCCATAATTTTTAAGAGTTATGTGACAATTTCTGATTAGTTGACTGTGTACAAAATTATACACTAATAGTGTATACCATTTAAATCCAATTTTTAAACCAACTCAAATTCTAATCATTGTATTTTTAATTTATTTTATAACAAAGAAATAGAAATAAAAGTGGCCTACGCATCATATTGATCTATTTTAAAAGCATGTTGACCGCCATTGAGTTGGGTAACGTTGGCTTAACAGAATTGATTCTAACGTTGCAATTGAACTAAAAGCAACAAAAAGATGTTTATATGATAATATATGCGGAACATTATTCTGGTGATATGATAATAACCATGTTTATATTATAAAACCTTTCACGTTACATCAATCCCTTAAGTTTAGGTTGTTGCTTCAAAGGTCATTACTTCATTTATTACGCATATATTTCGAAATTAGAAATACATATTATAAACAATATTATTGATAACTCACGAATACTCCGTGCATCGCACGAGTATCGGTACTAGTATATATATATTTTAAGGGAGTTACTCTCATGCCTTTCTTTTTAGAGGGCATGGTGCGGTTATAAAATATTTTATTGTTCCGTTAAATATGAAGGGTTCGGTATCCATGCTATAATGGGTTTGGATACCAATAATCAAAAGTATTTATTTTTTCAAAAATTTTATTATCTCGTCTTTTATATCTAGAAATAGAGTTTAATTGTGATACACTGTCAATGTAAAGTTTTTTTTACACTGACAACCAATCAGAAATCATGTTGTCTGTGACTTTTAAGGTAGTTAGGATAAAAGTTAAACACTTTACCTTATGTGGCAAATTTTGATTGGCTGTCTGTGTAAAAAAAATTTACACTGACAGTGTATACCAATTAAATCCCTAGAAATATGGGATAATCTTTGTTGGGCTTTGTTTAAAATATTATGTTGTATTTCTCTATGTTCATCATTTTGTTCATGTAGTATCATCCCTTCGTAGTGTTTTATTTTCTTTCTAAGATAATTCATAGCATCTCTGATTTCGTATACTTGTATAGTATCAAATCCTTCTATTAAAGTAATTAATTCTCTGACCATATGTAATCCTAGATCTTCTAAATATTCTTTCATTCTATATCAAATAGGTGATTTTCTAATTTGATTAACCTCTTTTCTTTCCAAATTAATCCTCTTTCTATTAATTTTCTAAGTTGTTCATCAATTCATTCTATATCAAATAGCTGATTTTCTAATTTGATTAACCTCTTTTCTCTCCAAATTAATCCTCTTTCTATTAATTTTCGAAGTTTGTTCATCAATATCGTCTTCTTCTTCATTTTTAATTAAATTTTCTAAGTATTCATAATTTTCTTTAATGTGGTCTTTAACTATTCTAATGTTTTCTTTTAGAGTAATAATTAATTCTTTACTCATTTCTTTTAACTACCAAGGATTTTCCATGATAGCTCTGATACCAATATTTTGTGCTTTTGCACCACTAATGCTTTTGCACCCCTAATTTTCATATTTTTACTAAAATATTTCATATATTTCATATTCTATTTTCTAAATATAGTGTTAAATCATTAACTTGATTTACTAATTTGCTAATATCATTATCATCTTTAGTTCTTTCAGGTTCTAAGAAACTAACTGGTCTTGGTATTTGGGTTATTCTTAAAGATTCTGACCTTTTTAAGAAAGTTCTTAACTCTGTTATTTTATTTCTTTTTGGATAATAAATTTTTCCTATTTCTTCAAACAAACTCAGACATCTATTCTATCATTATTTCTAAAAGTAATACTATGATGTGAATTTGTTAAGGCATAATTAACACAATATGTTACTGAAAATATTTTGTCTCCTGTTCTCATAAGATTTTTCCTTAGAAATTTGTATTCTAGAGTTAATGATTAATCTAATCTTTGAGTAGTTAGTGGTATTCCAATATTCGGGTGAATTTCAAATTTTAATTTTAAATAAGCTAAATTTCCTTCTATTACTCCTAATATTTTATCTCTTGGATCAGTTATTGTTTCGTCTTTTAGTATATTAATTCTATAAGTGAATTTATTCCTTCCTGAAAAGTTGGTTTAATTAATATTTGTATAGCTCCAATATGAATATATCATATTTTCCTTCTATGTTCTTCTTTTTTTAAGCTCTGCTTTAGTTCTGCAAGTCTTTTCTTGTTTAACAATTATATACAAGTATTTCCTTGAGCTTCTGTTATATATATTGGTGTTTTATTAATTATTTTTCCATAATATATAATATTTTCTTTCTGCGTAAATCTTTTTATTATTCCTCCAAGTCTTTCCTTTCCTTTCATATATGCATTTTTTGCTAAATCTAAGTCTTCTTTTTGTATTTTTGGAAATAATCGGGGATTTATTAAAATACCTCCATTATAGTTTCCATCTTCTTCAGTAATTTGGAGATGTTCTATATCAGTATTATCTATCTTTTCTCTATCCATTGATAACTATCTAGAATATAAAGCTAGTAATAAAGATCTATAGTGAAGGAGTAAACATACCTGATTGAAGTGTTTAAAAGTCAGTCCTTCTTTTGCCTACTGCAGCTTCCGCAAATTAAGTAGATGAACTAGAATTGGAGTGTATATCAAGAGATTTTGTAATTGAAGACTTGATAAGTAGAGAAGTAAGTTTATTGATAGTGAAACTGGTTACAAAGGGGTAGACACTCGCTGGTGCCTAACTAGTTTTTTATGGGGAGACTAGCAGATTTTCTCATCCAGAGAAAATTCTCAACTTGAGAGGTTTTTTAGAATGAAAACTCTACTCTTTGCCTCAGCATAAGAGGACTTATTTATAGAGCTAAGGGATTACTAGACATTTACATAAATATCCCTAAAGCACGTCAGTGCTTACATCAGATGCTAATAATTTACATAGTGATGTCAAGGCTTACATCACTCCTCTATTATTGCCTCATCTTCATCAGATTCCTTTTCCTTTGGCCGACAATCAGTAGTGCCTTCTAGTGGGACCTGCTTTACACATATGCTACATGCATGATTGCCATTTTGTCTAATTATTGAGCATAGTATGTGGAGGACAGTTGTGCGGTAGTTCATGGATGGTCCCTCTAATGCATAGAAGGGCATCTCAAAGCTAGTCAAAAAGGATAAGTCTTTTTCTCTGATTATCTTTCCACTAGTCTTGCTTAATAGCAAAGTATTTGGTGTTTTATACAAAGTTTTGATACACAAATCTTTTCCTATTGCTTGGCATTGGGAGAAGATACTTGCCAATTGATGTGCAATAAAATTAGTAATTTGATCCTCATCATAATCAACTCTAGTAGGTTCATCCATTAGGGGAAAATTGTCATTGCTTACCCCAATAAAAACTAAACGCTTTGCTGGCTGCTTTGTAACAAAGTCGGAGTATGCTGAATAGAACTTCAGGAAAATGGATCTTTCTCTTGCGACATTCTTTCGAAACATTTGTACTGCTTTTTTGAAGTAATATGGAAACAAATTAATATCTTCAAGGTTTTGACTTAAGTAAAGACATTCGATTAGTCCAAATTGGAAAATATTGAATGCTAGTATAGGTGGTGCTCCTGGTGGAAGTACAGCTTTGGTTGCAAATAATTTTCGATCAACCATGTACAAACACTTGCTTCTTTCTTTGTTAGTCCAATGGATTAATCTTTTGAGGTATTCATCAAATTTTTCCTTTGAAAATTGGACTTGAAGTTCATGTTCTGTTCTGATAATTATTTGATAGTTATCTAAGGAAGAAGGGATTCTCCCTGGAGTTTTCATTGTCTTTCTTGGTTCAGGTTTAAGAGTTGTTGTTTCTGCAAAAGTTCTTGGTCCAAGATAAATTTCTTTACCTTTCTTTGATCTTTCTGCTTCTTGGAAATCTTTCACTGCTTTTTTTGCATCTTCCTTTGATGCATAAGACTTATAGATAATGCCTAGGATCTTCGGGCAATGAGGGGCTGCTTTGTGCCATTTAAGACGACCCTACTTACGTAGGATAATCCCATTAGCTTCAGACCATTCTAAATGCTCTGATATCACCCAAATGAGACATTCCTTAATGTCTCATATAAACCTCTAACTAAGATCAATTACTATATAAGTCAATTACATAACAATATGTCCTGTGTAATATAATGTACACATGTGGCCTGTCAAATATAATTACTATGAATCATCAGTTATGTGTTTAAAATCCAACACCTATTCGATATCCAGAACAAATATTCATATATTATATATACATCATCATATCTTACATAAGTTAGATTCACAAGTCAAGTAAGAGTTATATTGGAACTTAGTTAATAATATACACATCAACTATCAAAATATACTTTACTATCTATATACAATCAAAAACAAAAGATCAGACTCGACTTCCCAGTGCTGGTCAAAAGACACCTAGTACCTCTTACAGGTGAACGTACAGCCACAAAGGTTGGGGTGAACATTCACATCATAAAAGGTGCAGCGGAGAGTTCCCATGTGCATTCTCCGACTTACTTCCATCTATAATCCACAAAAGGAGGTAAGATAACTAGTTGCCATGTCAAAAGGTGTATATTTAAGATTGTAGTAAAGCAACATAAATTAAGCATGAATTCTCATTAACCGTATAATTCAAATATTCACTCAATTATTCACAGTAATAATGTAAAATATCATTATGTCATCCATCATTGATCTTTCATAATATCGAGAATGCACAATGCATATGAAATGAGATGCACAATGCATATGAAATGAGTATGCACATGTACCAACTCGACTCCATGGAGCGACAACATCATCTGAGGAGCGATCAGGAGTACATGTTTCGTATCACTAGCCAAGTAAGTGCCATCATATCCAATTGCGCGCCAAAGGCTCACCGGAACACTCTCCACTGATCCTGAGTAATTCAGGGTTTGGTCGGGACACTACTGTGTTCGCATCGAATACCACGGCTCGGGGGAGCTACCGCCCGCGCCCGACCCCCTGTGGAGTGTCGCACCATAGTGCCCCCTAGGTCTTCATGACCTTCCCTTAGTACTCTCACCCACACTTAAGGTGTAGCTCAACTCCCTACATCATGTCAATATCGATAATGCCAAAATCATGCATGACCTCATTATAATACATTTCATATCAATTCTTTAGACCGATAAGTCATTTCATTGGTGTTTGTCCATGTATATCCTTCGGGATTGAAAACTCATACAAGAAGAATGCCCTTAACGTCTAACTTCTTCAACATGTTAGGTCATGCTTGATTCAAGGCATATGTCACATGCAACAATGCTTCATGACTAATGTCTTATCAACGTCATCAACTATCAAGATTATGCAAGTATGGCCAAATAAAGATTTCTTCATTATCATGTAATCTCATGGTAAACCAAATACATACATTTATAGTCAACATAACATCTATACACCTTCAACTACAAAAAATTTCTCCAAGTCTCAAGAACATTTAACTTAGGGTTTTAAAATCCCAATCATGGCAGAGATAGACATATAATCATATAATTTACATAGAGTACTTAGAGCACCATTGAAATCACATATAGCACTTAATCACCAAATATATCACTCAATCATCCATCCAATAATTGTCATCTAGCCTAGGGTGTAATCAGATTCATCATCTGCATCTTCCTAACCATAATCAATAATAATCCGAAAATATCCAATAGCAGGAAATTGGGGTTTCCCCTAAAATGCTAACTCTACTCCAAGCCACATAGAAGAGTCATATTCCTCCTCACCTTAGAGCAATGTAGTGATGTCCACAAGCTCCTAGTATCTTCCCACGGTCACAACCTCGTTCCTCCGACAGATAATCGTACACACTTTAGAATACTTGAATACGTTTTTATCCTTCATCAAAAATCACAACCCAAATTAGTGTAAACAAAAAAAACACACCTAGTCCTTAGGAACTAGGGTTCGGCCCCTATGTAGGAAATTATACTAGAAGTGTTAAAATTTGACAAGCTCTTGGATTAAGGATCCTTAAGCATAGATAACACTCCTGTAAGTCTTTTTGTTCAAGAATTTAAAACAAAACTCAAGATCTCCAGAGGTTTAGGTTTCGGCCTCTTCATATAAAATTAGGCTAGGATAGGTTGTTGATTCAATTATATTGGGATTCATAGACTTCTAAGTGTAATAGAATCAAATCAACACATCTTTAACAAAAATTGGAACAAAACTCCATAGATTCAATGAAGTAGGGAATTCGGCCATCACATAGATAAATGGGTTGGAGAGCTTTTGTGATTACAAACTCTTGGATTATGAAAGAAGACAATGGATCTAGATCAAGAAAATTGGTTTGACATTAAAATGAATTTTCTACAATTTTTCATGAATTTTGGAAGTTTGAGAGCATACATGAACACATAGAGTTTCCATAGATAGAAATGAATATTTATAGCTCAAAGAAGAGATTTCTACCTCTTAGATGATAGAAAAGATGATTCTAAGCAAGTTTACTTCACAAAACTCTTGGATAATCCTTGAAGAATGGAGAGAAAATGAAGGTAGAAGCTTGAAGGTGTTGTGAAGACTTGAAGTGGAGAATGAAAGGGGAAAGGAGGAGCACGAAAATGAGAGAAAGAAATGGAAGCGAGGGGCGTGAGATAGATATATATAGGAGAAAAAGGATAAGGATAAGGATAGAAAAGATAAGGATAAGATAGACTTAAGGATAGAAAGGATAATTTTCCTTAAGAACAAAATTAGAATTCTATCAAAATTTGCTGTTATCTTTCAATAAAGTAGTAAGATATTTTCCATCATCATTTAAATTCCATAAAATGTGGGTCAGTCATCCAGATTGCTATAGGCTAGTCAAGGAAGTTTGGAATAGGACAGTTTTTGGGTGTCCAATGTCGGTGTTGTCTCAGAAATTGAAGTCTTTAAAGACTGAATTGAGGACTTGGAACAAGATTGTCTTTGGTAAGTTCATTTAAGGGTGGATTCTGCTATTTCTGCAGTAGATAGTATTCAGCAGCAGATCAACTTGAATGGTGATTCTGATGATTTGGTGGAGCAAGAGACCATAGCTCAATCTGAATTGCAGCAGGCATTACACTTTGAGGAGGAATTCTGGAGGGAAAAATCAAGAGTTGCTTGGCATTGTCATGGTGATAGAAATACAGGATATTTTCACAAAATCACCAAAATTAGACAAGTCTCCAAGTCTATGTCTCTGCTTAGGAATGAAGATGTTTTACTTGATGATCCGAGGGATATTGCTCAGCATGTGCTTAACTATTACTCTGGTCTCTATGCTGTCTCCAATAATTGCCAAGAAAATGGTTTAATTGATAGAGTGGTGCCTGCTTCTGTCTCTTCTGAGGATAACATTTTCCTCACACAGCTGCCATCATCAGATGAAATTAAGAATGCAGTTTTTGGCATGAAAAGTGAGGGAGCTCCTGGACCTGATGGATTTGGTGGGTGTTTTTATTAAACATATTGGGAAATTGTGGGATCTGATGTTTGCATATCAGTTAGTCAGTTTTTTTCTCAAAATTGGCTTATGCCAAATATGAATTCTAACTTGGTTGTCTTAGTTCCTAAATCTGTTGAAGCTGATAAGGTGGAAGATTTCAGACCTATTGCCCTTGCCAACTTCCAATTCAAAGTCATTTCTAAAGTCTTAGCGGATAGACTTGCTAATATTGCTCCTAAAATAGTCTCTCCTCAACAAAGAGGCTTCATTAAAGGCAGGAACATCAGGGAATGCCTCTGCATTGCTTCAGAAGCAGTAAATCTTCTAGATCATAAAACATTCAGTGGAAACTTAATTTTAAAGCTAGACATAAGGAAAGCTTTCGATACTTTAGATTGGCATTTCCTCATATCAGTTCTAAGGGCCTTTGGTTTTCATGAAACCTTCTATAACTGGATCAGCATAATCTTAAACTCGGCTAAGCTCTCAATTCTGATTAATGGTAAGCCTGAAGGCTTCTTCACTTGTAAAAGAGGAGTCAGGCAGGGTGACCCTCTTTCTCCCTTGCTGTTTTGCCTTGCTGAAGATGTTTTGAGTCGAGGTATCTCCAATTTGGTGGATTCTGGTCTGCTTCAAACCATTTCTGGTCCAAGAAACTTGACAACACCGAGTCATGTGTTGTATGCTGATGATGTGCTGGTTTTCTGCAAAGGGAACAAAAGAGGACTTGATGCTTTGATGCAATTGTTTAGAGAATGCGGTGAAGCCTCGAATCAATTTCTTAGTTTGAATAAATGCAAGTTCTACTCAGGGTATTCTACTCCAGCAAGATCTTCTAGAATTGCTGCAACTCTTGGTTTCTGAGCAGGGGCATTACCTTGTCTCTACCTTGGTGTGCCTCTTTTCAAAGGTAAACCAAAAAGACTTCATCTCCAGCCAATTGCAGATCGGATTCTTTTAAAGCTGGCCTCTTGGAAAGGTAGTCTCTTGTCAATAATGGGAAGAGTGGAGCTTGTAAAATCAATTATTCACAGCATGCTCTTGTATAGTTTTCATGCCTATCTTTGGCCTACCTCTCTTATTAAAGAGTTAGACAAATGCATTCGTACTTTTATATGGTCGGGTGATCCTAAAGTGAGAAAGATATGTACTGTGGCTTGGCATAAAGTCTGCTCCCCCTTTGCAGAAGGTGGTATTGGAATTAAATCCATCCAAGCTCTTAATGAGGCTGCTCTCATCAAGCTTTCGTTTGAGTTGATGGCTTTTAACCAGGAATGGTCTATCTTCCTTAGGAAAAGATTCTTCCATTGCAATAGACCTGTCTCCCATTATATTAAATCCTCTATATGGCCATGGGTTAAGATCCATTTTTACTCAGTGCTCAGCAACTCAACTTGGCAAATAGGCGATGGAAAATCAGTCAATTTCTGGTTGGATAAATGGCTTTCTCAGCCGATAGTTGACCTTCTGCAGGTTCCAAACAATCTCCATAATCTGCTAAAAGCTTCGGTGGCAGACTTCATGGTAGACGAAAGCTGGAATATTCCTTCTGTTTTGATAGCTAACTACCCTGCTCTTAGGCAAGAATTAGCTAAGGTTGTTATTCCAGTTTTCAAATCTGCTGATCAGCTTGTTTGGCAGAGCTCAAGTTCTGGTAGCTTAGAGTTTAAGGATGCTTATCTTCACATCAATCCTACCAAACCTCAATGGCATTGGTCCAAGGTAATTTGGAGTCGTTTTATTCCTCCATCAAGGTCTTTCGTCACTTGGAGGTTATTGCACAACAAACTTCCTACTGAAGATAATCTGCAAAAAAGAGGGTGCACTGTTGTATCTATTTGTAGCTTATGCTATTCTTTTGCTGAAACTTCTGCGCATTTATTCTTAACCTGTGAGTTTGCAAGGCAGATTTGGAATTGGCTTGTATTTTCTATCAATTTTCATGTGGATGTTTCATCCTTCCAATCCATTCTTTCTATTTGTGACAGGCCTTGGAGCTCTCAATTAAGAGACATTATAGTCGCTGCTGTTATTAATTGCTTCTGGTTCATATGGTTTTCAAGGAATAAAAGGAAGTTTGATGATAAAGTAGTTTCTAGTAGAGCTGCAATCAGTTTAATACTGGCCTCTACTTCTATCACTGGTAATTTGACTACTCATACTATGTTTAATTCCATTGAGGAGCTAGCCATTTTAAAGATGTTTAGGGTCACTGGTCATCCAAAAAAGGCCCCTTTAATTATTCAAGTTGACTGGATTCCTCCTTCTTGTCATTGGGTCAAGGTGAATACTGATGGTGCAGCCAAGGGGTCACCTGGGCATGCTGCTGGTGGTGCCATTTTTCGTGATAAAAATGGAGCAGTTATGGGTTGTTTTGCTGAATATTATGGTATATTAGACTCTTTCTCTGCGGAATTATATGCTGCAATGTCTGCCATTTATGTTGCTGTTAAAAAGGGTTGGACAAAGGTATGGTTAGAATGTGACTCCTTTTTGGTGGTTCAGGCATTCCACAATCCAGAAATAGTCCCTTGGAACATTAGAGTTAGCTGGAAAAATTGTATTTTGATTACAAAATCTTTTGATTTTAGAATCTCTCATGTTTTTAGGGAAGAAAATCATTGTGCTGATAAGTTAGCCAATTTTGGGGTAAAATCGAAATGCTATACTTGGTGGGATCTAATCCCAACTTTTATTAGGTATGACTTCTTCTGTAATAGATGGAGTCTGCCTAATTTTAGGTTTAAGTACGTCTTTCTTTTCATGGGTTTGGTCTATGTCCCCCCATGTTTTTTTTTTTTTTGTATTTTTTCTCTTTTTCTTATGAATAAATTTTTGGTATGCTGCAAATGATTGGTAATGGTTATGGTGCCAACCTAGTTGGGATGATTTCCATTACAGTGATGCCTTTGCATACCAATTTGCTTTTAAAAAAAAAACTTGAATACTTAAAGGTTAAGAATGAAATGTGAGAAGGAGAATGAAGGAGGAAATTTCGTGGCCCATATAAAAAGAAAGGATAAGGATATGATAATTATCACTTAAGGGTAGAAAAGTAACTTCACCTAGGAACAAAATTGGAATTGTATCAAAAGTTGTACTAGAAACTTCAACACTTGAACTTAAAGAATAAAGTGAAGGAGAAAGAAATATGAGATAGAATATGTATACATGAATGGCATGTAAGATTTATGAAGGAAGGGTAAGGATTGTATAAAAGTTACTTAAGGGCAAAAGGTCATTTTCTTTAGGGGCAAAATTGTTATTTTACACTACGTTATCATGACTATGGTGAGTCACCCATGTGACTCACCCCTTGTCATCATTACTATGGTGATGAGTCACCATGTAATAATTACATGTGGATAAGGAATGGATAAGGATAAGGTGAGGTGGCTTGAAAGCGACCTTATGTTTATCCGTTGTCGGTTCCCGTAATCTCGTACGCAGACTGGGTTTTGTTTGAATCATCAACCCCAACCTTAACCATAATTCTCTACCAGTAATGTAGAGTAAAAAAATATCTGTGTTGTATCCAAAATGTGGACACGTAGAGATAAAATCAAACATCGGACGAGAAACGTGGTTCCTGAGAGTGATTGGTCAATGGATGAGTCATCACTATGACTCATCACTATCATGATTACTCCACCATGACTCACCACCATGAGTCATTCATGTCATGATTACTTGTCTAAAGTAGTCATGATTACTCCTCCAAAATATTTTGATATTTTATAAAGAAAAATCCATGGAATTACAACTTTGCCATTGTGACTCAGAAAGCAGTGAAAATTGGGGTGTTACACCATTCATTGTAGAGTCCAGGAAATGGTCCATTAAAGATAGTGTACCATTTCTGATTTTCTTCATCTGGGGCTTGTTTGATTTCAGCGAGAATTGCTTTTTCTAGAAAATCTTCGGTCTCCAATTGTAAATCTAAAAGTTTAATATATGCTTAAATCAAATCTGGTTCTTTCAGCTTTTGCTCTCTTAATGCTTTCTTAATTTCTCTTTGCCTTCTTAGCATTACTGATGTACCTTGTTCCATTCTCTTTATCTACAAGAACGTTTTGATCACCTTTAATGTGAGATATTGAGTAATTATATTCGGCTAATTTCAATTTGCCATCTAATTAATCTTCCTTGCTTGTATGTGCCTTTATGGTTAATATTCTTGAATCCTGCAACGTAAGTCGAGTCTGTTCTAACAATGAATTCTTTATCAAGTACATAAATTCGATGTTTTTCTAACTTTCGAATTAGCGCTAAAGTTTTTTTTTCATGAGTAGGATAATTAATCTCACTATCAGAAAAAGTTCCAGACATGTATCGGCACAGTAATTCTTTCTTTTGTCCAGGAGGTTTTGCCATCATAACACCTCTCCAACATCCATTTGAGGCATCAGTCTCAATAATAATTAAATCATCATCAGATGGATGATATAATTCTGGAAGATTCTAACATAATTATTTTAATTTAGTAATAATTGCTTCATTTTCCTCTGTTCATGACCAGAGGGCATCCTTTTTTAGTTTTTACTGAAGAATTTTTCTTTCTGTTGCAAGATCTTTTAAAAAACCTTCATTAGAAATATACGTTAGTAATCCAAGAAATCTTTGTAATTCATTTTTATCTTTTAGTTTCGTTGGGAAATTGTGATATTTTTCTAAGACATGCTTTTGCATTATTATTTTCCCTTTTTCAATTTCTAATCCTAAATAATTAATTCTATTTTGAGCTAAAACAACATTCTTCTTGCTTAAGACTACTCCATGTTTTAAACATTTATTAAGGACTAAAGCAATTTTATTAAGATGATCTTCTAAGTCCTTATTTGTAAAGATTAGTATATCATCAATGTATATAAGACAAAAATCTTTATATTCTTTGAGTATGGAATCCATTCTTCTCTGAAAGATTCATGGAGATTGTTTCATTTCCATTTGGAGTACATTCCATTTGTATTGACCTTGAGGACAACTGAATGCAGTTAATGCTTTGGATTCTTGAGATAACCTTATTTGATAAAATCTCGACTTATAATCAAAAGTACTAAACCAATGCATATTCCTAATTCTTTCAATAATTAAATCCTTTCTTGGAAGAAAATATGTGTCATCTTCCATTATATCGTTTATCTGCTTATAATTTATTACCATTCTTCGTTTTCCGCGCTTAATTTCACTGTGATTTTCTACATAGAAAGCTGGTGCAAATTGTTTTCTTTTGGATGGTCTTATTAATCCTTTCTCACACATTTGCTTAATATCTTCTGCAAATTCATCTCTATCTTGCTTGGTATAAATCATGGGTTTACATTTTACTTCTTTTGTTGGATCCTTTAATTTTAATTTTATTAATTCAGTATTTCTATTATTAATATTTGGATCTAGGGGATTTTCACTGCATACTTTATCTAGAAGTTCTTCTATATAAGCTGAGATTCTTCGTCCTGGTTGTAAATTAAGTAATGCATAGCGAATTTTTTGGCAAATAAGAGTCACTAACTCACCACGCACGGTTCAGCTTGCTAAACTCTGATGATTTCGTAGAGTAAGTACAATTAGACGAATGTGTTATAGTTATGTATTTCATGTAATTGTTTATTCATAATGTAAGGTGTTTTAAGAGAGATATACTCTAAGTATTGACAAAAGGGTGAATATAAACGTAAAAAGTTATTGCCTATGATCATGTCTAAACCAGTTACTTGTTGATATAATGTAGGTACTATAAACAATTTATTTTGTATTTTTAAAGTTATTCTTTTTAATACCCAATATAGGGGATGTATAGATCCGTCCGCTATTTGTATTTTTAGTGGTTTTTCTAGCTTGTCCCATTTATCAAATAATGCTTTAGTCGCTAGACAAATACTTGCCCCTGTATCAATATAAGCTTCAGTTTCTTTATTGCTTTTTTATATTATAATTTTGATATAGGTACTTGTAACACCCTAATTTTCACTACTTTCTGAGTCACAGTGGCAAAGTTGTAAATATCAAGATATTTTGGAGGAGTAATCATGACTACTTTAGACAAGTAATCATGACATGAATGACTCATGGTGATGAGTCATGGTGAAGTGATTATGATAGTGATGAGTCATGGTGATGACTCATCCACTGACTCATCACACTCAGGAACCGCCTCTCTCGTTTGATGTTTGATTTTATCTCTTCGTGTCCACTTTTTGGATACAACACAGATATTATTTTACTCTACATCACTGGTAGAGAATTATGGTTAAGGTTTGGGTTGACGATTCAAACGAAACCTGGTCCACATACGAGACTACGGGAACCGGTAACGGATAAGCGTAAGGTCGCTTTCACCTTATCCTTACTTATCCTTATCCATAAGTCATGATGACATGAGTGACTCACCTAGGTGAGTCACCATGACAATGATGACCATGGGTGAGTCACATGGGTGACTCACCATAGTAATAATTATGGTGTGGAAATTACAATTTTTTAACACCCCAATTTTCACTGCTTTCTAATATTGGTGAATTCTATAAATTTATCTGAATCACTGTGGCAAAGTTGTAAATATTAAGATATTTTGGAGGAGTAATCATGACTACTTTAGACAAGTAATCATGACATGAATGCCTCATGGTCGTGAGTCATGGTGGAGTAATCATGATAGTGATGAGTCATAGTGATGACTCATCCACTGACTCATCACACTCAGGAATCGCGTCTCTCGTCCGGTGTTTGATTTTGTCTCTACGTATTCACTTTTGAATACCACCCAGATGTATTCTTACTCTACATTACTGGTAGAGAATTATGATTTAGGTTGGAGTTGACGATTCAAAAGAAACCCGGACTGCAAAAGGGATCACCGGAACGGGTAACGGATAAGCACAAGGTCGCTTTCAAGGGGACACCTCACCTTCTCCTATCCATATACAATAATTACATGAGTGACTCACGACTGCATAAGGGATCACCGGAACGGGTAACGGATAAGCACAAGGTCGCTTTCAAGGGGACACCTCACCTTCTCCTATCCATATACAATAATTACATGAGTGACTCACCTAGGTGAGTCACCATGATAATGAGGGCCAAGGGTGAGTCACATAGGTGACTCACCATTGTAATGATGGTTGGTGTAAAATGACAATTTTGCCCCTAAAGGAAATGACTTTTTTGCCCCTAAGTAAATTTTATACAATCCTTACCCTTCCTTCACATAACCCCACGCCATTCATAGATATATATTCTATCTCATATTCCTTTCTCCTTTACTTTATTCTTTAAGTTCAAGTGTTGAAGTTCTAGTACAACTTTTGGTGAATTTCTAATTTTGTTCCTTAAGTGAATGACCATTCTATCCTATCCTTATCTTTTCCTTCCTATATATATATATATATATATATATATATATATATATATATATATATATATATATATATATGTATCACGACTCTCTCTTCCCTTTCTTTCCCTCATTTTTTCGTGCTCCTCCTTTCCTCTTTTGTCTTTTATTCTCCACTTCAAGTCTTCACAACACCTTCAAGCTTCTAACTCCATTTTCTCTTCATTCTTCAAGGTTTCTTCAAGATCTTTGTGAAGCAAACTTGATTAGCTTGATCTTCTTCATCGTCTAAGAGGTAGAGATCTCTTCTTTGAGCTCTAAATCTCCATTTCTATCCATTGAAACTCTATGTGTTCATGCTTGAGCTTAAACTTCAAAAATTTGTGAAAAATTGTAGAAAAAATCATTTTAATGTCAAACCAATTTTCTTGATCTAGATTCAATGTCTTATTTCATAATCCAAGAGCTTGTAACCACTAAAGCTCTCTAACCTATTTTGATATAAGATGGCCGAATTCTCCATGTAGGAGAAATCATGAGATTTTGTTCCAATTTTTGTGAAAGAAGTGTTGATTTACTTCTATTACACTTAGATGTCTTTGAATCCCAAAAGAAGTGAATCAAAAACCTTTTCTATCCTAATTCCATGAGAGAGGGCCGAAACCTAAAGATTGGGAATCAAGAGTTTTGTTTCAAATTCTTGAATCCCATGACTTACACAAGCTTTATCTATGCTTGAGGATCATAGATCTAAGAGTTTGTGAAATTTTAACACTCCTAGCATTTTCCTATTTATGGGGCCGAATCCTAGTTCTTAAGGACTAGGTGTATTTTGTTTGATTTTAATAATTGTGATTATGATTTGTCATGAAGGATAAGATCATGTGCAAGTGCTCTAAAGCGTGTACGGTTACCGGTTGGAGAAACGGGGCTGAGGCCGTGAGAAGTGCTCGTTGGTTCGTGAGAGTTGCTACATTGCTCTAAGGTAGGGAGAAGAAATTGTTATCATCGGGAAGGCAAGCGTAGTATAGTTTATATACATGTGTAGGGGAGCCTTAAACCCTACAAGAGGTTGAGCCCTGAACAAAGTACCTAGACCCTAGGTGTAGGTATCTTTGGGCTATCACCATGAAGATGATTACACCCTAGGCTAGATGACAATTATTGGATGGATGATTGATTGATATACTTTGTGATTATGTGCTCTAGGTGTTCTACATGAATTAATTGTGAATATGTGATTTATGTGTTCTATGTGATTTATATGATGCTCTATGTGAGTTAATTGTGATTATGTGTTCTATGTGCTCTATGTGAGCTATATGGTTATATATCTAATTGATGATGTTGGCATGCTCATTACTATGATATGTTATTGTGATTGGTTGGATGTTGATTGATGAGCATATGATGAGATTGATGAGAATAGAATAAGATTATGATGTTGTGCAGGTTGATACCATTATGGATCTAATAGAGCTGTGGGCTCATGGACACATGGCGTCATAATATTGATTTAATGTTGATGCAAGGCATCGTGATGATATTGATTTAATGTTGATGCAAGACATTGTGGTAACATTGATTTAATGTTGATGCAAGGCATCGTGATGATATTGGTTTACTGTTGATGCACGGCATCGTGGTAACATTGATTTAATATTGATGCAAGGCATCGTGGTGATATTGATTTTAATGTTGATGCAAGGCATCGTGATTATGATTGAGTGCTTAGGTGTGAGGTTCCGGTATCAACCTGTCATGGATGTTTGTACATGCATATCATACCACATGTGATCCCAATGGGGGATGCCCAAATAGGGGCGATTTGTGATCCCGAAGATGGGATGTCCAATTGGAGACGTTATTGATCCTTTCAAGGATGTCCAATTGGGGACGTTATTGATCCTTACCGGGATGTCCAAGTGGGGACGTGAATTATTGATCCTTACGGGGATGTCCAATTGGGGACGTGAATTATTGATCTCGACGGGGATGTCCAAATGGGGACGATATCGGCCGATCATGCATACATGCATATAAGGATTAGTATCCTTCCGTAGAAGTTTGATCTGAGAGAAATAACTTTGAGATGGATGTGACGCATGACTTGGTACATGTTTTATATATGTTATGTGATACATGTATGTATGCCATGCTACCGCTCCTTTCCCTTACATGATGATATGTGTTTCGTACTCCCCTGTCTTTTCTCTTCTTTGTGTTTATTTTGTTTATATGAGAAGACCCTATGGGAGAACCAGCTGCAGAAGAGTTGGGTGATACTCCATGCGAGACTAAAGCCGGTGGATTAGCCTGAGGAGGGTTGTATTAAGCTAGTATCTTTTGATGCATTTTACTGAAAGTTGGTACCAAGACACTCTACATGTATATTAATACTGTAGCCCTACTGATAGGGCAACTGATGTATATGATATATATCTTTATGTTGTGAAACTGCGTACTCTGATAAGCTGCATGCATAAAGTTGGTTTTGCTTTCGCGCAAAATTTTTCACTTCGCTTCATATCATAAAGCACGCTAACGATTATAATGCGAGTAAGGGTAGTTAATGTCTTTAGTCCTTTAATGGGATTATCCTACGTAAATGGGGTCGTCTCATTTGGTGGTATCAAAGCAGTCGATTCTAATATCGGACTGTGGACTCAAGTGTACTGATTTTGATAGTTGATACCCGAGTTGTATCAACTATGTTGGGTCTTGGGTAGAGTGTCTGATACGCAAGTTATCAAAGTGTGATAACTATTTCACTTCATAAGACATATAATAGCAGTTACAGGAAGCTCTTCTTTATGAATTGGAACTGATAGCTTCTTTTTACCGGAAGCTAGATGGCTAAAGGACGTGGTCGAGGAAGAGGAATACCAGTTGGAACTGGGAACTTCAATCATAACGGTGATACCTTCAGAACCGGAATTAGTGAAGAGCATAACGAAGAAATGAGGGTCATGGGAGATTTGGCCACTGCAATGCTGCAACAAACACCGCAAAATGCTCAGCACATGCAACAACAAGAAGAAAGGGATGCTAGACAACAACAAATGCAACTAATCGTAGGAGACGAGATGGTGGATAATGGGCTAAGTGCTTTCACGAAAGGGAATCCTCCCCAATTTCATGGGAAATGTAACCCAGAGACTGCTGAACTATGGTTACAAGAGATTTAGAAGATCGTTGTTGCTATCCATTGCAAAGAGGATAGAAAGGTCACATACGCTGTCTTCATGTTAGTTGGAACGACAAAAGCCTGGGGGAGGAATAAGCAGAGGCTTATAGAGGCTGAAGGAAGAGCCATAATTTGGGGATTGTTCAAAGAGTGTTTCATTGAGAAATACTTTCCTCGGAGGGTCAGGAGGGAAAAAGACAAAGAGTTCCAGAATCTAAAGCAAGACAACATGACGACTAGGGAATATGCAGCGAGGTTTGAGGCGCTGCTAAAGTTTTCAGAGTTCTGCCAGCAATATCCGAATGAGGAGTGGATGTGCCGTAGATTCGAAGACAATCTAAGATATGAAATCCAGAAAGCTATTGTACCAGTGGGGATTACCAGATTCTCTGATATGTTGGATCGGTGTTCAGCAATTGAAAACATCGAAAGGAGAAGAGAACTGGTCGAGTCTTGTCAAGGTTTAGGTGTAGGTCTATCCTTGCTTTTGCTGTGTGCTCTATGTCATTGTCTTCAAAAGAAGACAATATGTGTTCATTGTGGTATTGGTTCATAAAGGAAACGATGCTAATAAAGGTATTGGGTAAGTAGGAATCAGGACATTTGAGTTCTGACTGTTACATTGGTGAGAAGCTACTCCTTTGAAGAAGCGGTCTATTCTAAGTGTGGGGACACCTTGTCTTGGGTTGAAAACCACAGAAGGTGGAAGCTGCAGTCCATGACGTTCAAGCGTCTAAGTTGAAGGCGAAAAGAAGAAGTTGTGCAGTGAATAAAGTGGAGGCTTCACCAACCGAAGGTTTACATAAGGATACATATCTCATTAAAGATAATCCCAATATTGTATTACCTGCTCCAAGTCTTAGCCTTTTCTTTAAATTCTCATGATGATGTGTGACGATCAGGTTTTCTCATTTTGTCTATATTCTTGATTTGATCGTTGCCATTCCATCACAAAAACATACTCCTCATCGATTTAGTTGATTTGATATTGTTTTGGTGTTCAATTTGATTGCCTTGTCTCATATGGATGTTATTGTGGAAATGGACTGGTTATCTTTCAACTATGTCCTTTTAGTTCGTTCTAGTAAAACTCTGACTTTTCTAAAGTTGAGAATATTGGAAATTTCGATTGTCAACCTAGTAATAGATCTCTTGGGAGGAAGGAACTCAAGTAGAGTTGTGATTGTGATTATGTACCCCGGGCATTCTCACAATCAAGACCCAATTGGAAATCCTTTTTGAGGTATTAGATCTCCTCTCATATCCTTAATTTGGTCAATTTTCTCTTGTAATGTGAGACCTGTATATATTTTCTTCTTCCTTGTCATTCGTTAATGTCTTTATTTACGACTTTCTCTTCCATTCACGAGATTACGAGAGGCAAGTGAAACGACTTCAGATGATTCTTCAGATCTTGTAAGAAAGATAGTAAATTGCCAAGTCGGACAAGTGTGAGTTTTGTTTGAGGAAGTTAAGTTGGGACAAGTAGTTGAAGGAATAAATTTCAGTAAATTCTTTGAATGTGGAAGTTGGATTTGAGTAGGATTGACCGAGTGCAATAACTGAATTGACCAAAAAAGAGCGAAGTATAAGCAAGGAAGGAAGATTGTAGATAGAGTTTTCGAGAGTAGAAAGATAGAAAATTTATTAATTGAAGCTTCCAAATTGAATGTATGTCTTGAAAAGTACCAAGATGCTTTGCATCAAGGATTGAGTTACATGCTGATGCACAGCAGACAAGTAGAGGCAATAATCCAGTGGGAAAGCCCAAAGATGATTGGTGAAGTGAGAAGTTTTCTTGGATTGACTGGATTAGCTGGATACGCCAGAACACTCATAGAAGGCTGCTCGAAGATTACACTCCTTATGATGCAAGTGACAAGGAAAGGCGTAACATTCGAATGGACAACTGAGTGTGACGCCAGTTTTCAAGAACTAAAGAAAAGATTGACTACGTCGCCAGTATTGATATTACTAGGCCCTTTGGGGCAGTTTGAAGTTTAATGCGATGCGTCATAGTGGTGGCTATTGCTTCTAAACAATTAAGGATTCATGAAAGTTCAGTGATCACAAGAGCTAAAGGTATTGTTTGATAAAAAGGAACTGAATATGAGACAGAGGAGGTGGAGAATTCATAAAGGATTATGAATTCGATCTACATTACCATCCAGGGAAGGCTAATATGGTGACAGATGAATTGAATCAGAAATCTTTATATATATATATATATATATATATATATATATATATATATATATATATATATATATATATATATATATATATATATATATATATATATATATATATATATATGATGGTAAAAAAAAAAGCTGGAGTTACTGGAACAGTATAGAGACCTAAGTTTGGGAGTGGAACTATCTAAGGATAGAAGGTACATAGGGATGACCTCAGTGACCAGTGAGTTCTTAAGGATGGTTAGAGAGAAGCAAGGATTTGATCAGTATTTTCAAAAGATGAAGGAATTGATGGAGCAGAGTAGGCCTTCTATGTTTAACATAGACGGCCATGGGATTATCTTGGATGGTTAAGTGTGTTACCCTGTCTTGGATAAAGTTAGTCTCATCTATACGCATATCTACTATCGAATTTCGAGGACGAAATTCTTTTTAAGGGGGGTAGTAATGTAACACCCCAATTTTCACTGCTTTCTGAGTCATAGTGGTAAAGTTGTAAATATCAAGATATTTTGGAGGAGTAATCATGACTACTTTAGACAAGTAATCATGACATGAATGACTCATGGTGATGAGTCATGGTGAAGTGATTATGATAGTGATGAGTCACGGTGATGACTCATCTAATGACTCATCACACTCAGGAACCGTCTCTCTCATCTGATGTTCGATTTTATCTCTTCGTGTCCACATTTTGGATACAACACTGATATTATTTTACTCTACATTACTGGTAGAGAATTATGATTAAGGTTTGGGTTGACGATTCAAACGAAACCCGATCCACATACGAGACTACGGGAACTGGTAACGGATAAGCATAAGGTCGCTTTCACCTTATCCTTACTTATCCTTATCCATAAGTCATGATGACATGAGTAACACACCTAGGTGAGTCACCATGATAATGATGACCATGGGTGAGTCACATGGGTGAGTCATCATAGTAATAATTATGGTGTGGAAATTATAATTTTGTCCCTAAGAGGAAATGACAATTTTGCCCTTTAGTGTTTTTGTCTCAATCTTATCCTTCTTTCATATATATTCCACGCCCTCCATATATATATATATATATATATATATATATATATATATATATATATATATATATATATATATATATATATATATATATATATATATATATATATAGTGTTCAAGTTCTAGTAGAACTTTTGATACAATTCCAACTTTGTTCTTAGGTGAAGTTACTTTTCTACCCTTAAGTGATAATTATCATAACCTTATCCTTTCTTTTTATATGGGCCACGAAATTTCCTCCTTCATTCTCCTTCTCACATTTCATTCTTAACCTTTAAGTATTCAAGTTAATTTTGATAGAATTCCAATTTTGTTCTTAAGGAAAATTATCCTTTCTAATCTTAAGTCTATCTTATCCTTATCTTTTCTATCCTTCTTATCTTTCTATCCTTATCCTTATCCTTTTTGTTCGTTATAAATCTTACCTCACGCCTCTCTCTTTCTTTTTACCTTCTCATTTTCTTTCTTCTTCATCTCCTTCACTTCAAGAACACCTTCAAGCTTCCAACTCCAATTTCTCTCCATTCTTCAAGGATTTTCCATAAGCTTTGAGAAGCAAAGTTGTTCATCTTGATCTTCTCCATCATCTAAGAGGTAGAGATCTCTTCTTTGAGCGCTAAATCTCCATTTCTCTCCATGGAAACTCTATGTGTTCATAGGTGTTCTTGAACTTCCAAAATTCATGAAAAATTGTAGAAAAATCATTTTGATGTCAAACCAAATTTCATGATCTAGATTCAATGTCTTCTTTCATAATCCAAAATCTTGTGATCAAAAGAGCCCTCTAACCCATTCAGGGTAGAGATGGCCGAATGCTCCCTTGAGTGGAATCAATGAAGTTTTGTTCCAATTTTTGTGAAAGAAGTGTTGGTTTGATTCTATTACACTTAGATGCCTTTGAATCCCAAAAGAATTGAATCAAAAGCCTTTCCTAGCCTTATGTTCATAAGAAGGCTGAAACCCTATGTGTTGGAGATCTTGAATTTTGTTTCAAATTCTTGAAAAACATGACTTACAGGAGTGTTATCTATGCTTAAGGATCATAGATCCAAGAGTTTGTGAAATTTTAATACTCCTAGCATTTTCCTACTTATGGGGCCTAATCCTAGTTCTTAAATACTAGGTATGTTTTGTTTAATGATACTAATTGTTATGATGATTTGTTTTGAAGGATAAGATTGTGTTCAATTGCTCCAAAGTGTGTTGGAGAAACGGGACTACGACCGTGAGAAGTGCTCGTGGGTTCGTGAGAGTTGCTACCGTGCTCTTAGGTAAGGAGAAGAAATTGTTATCATCGGGAAGGCAAGCGTAGTATAGTCTATATACATGTGTAAGGGAGCCTTAAACCCTACGATAGGTTGAGCCCTGAACAAAGTACTTAGACCCTAGGTGTAGGTATCTTTGGGCTATCACCATGAATATGTTTACACCCTAGGCTAGATGACAATGATTGGATGGATGATTGATTGATATATTTGGTGACTATGTGATTTCTTTGGTGCTATAAGTACTCTTTGCGAACTATATGATTATCTCTCTCAGTGACTATGTTAGCATGCTCATTATTATGATACTTTGTTCTTGTGATTGATTGGATATTGATTGATGAGCATATGATGAATTTGAAAAGCTTATGATGAGAGTAATGAGCATATGATGAGATTATGATATTGTACGGGTTGATACCATTGTGATTCTAATGGAGCTGTGGGCTCGTGGACGCATGGCGTCGTGACGTTTATATTCTTGTTGATTTTTGATGCAAGGTATCGTGATGATATTGATTTTAATGTGGATGCAAGGCATCGTAATTATGGCTGAGCGCCTAGGTGTGAGATTCCGGTATCAACCTGTGATGAATGTTTGTACATGCATATCATACCACATGTGATCCCAATGGGGGATGCCCAAATGGGGGCGATTTGTGATCCCGAAGATGGGATGTCCAATTAGGGACGTTATTGAATTGTCTTCAAAAGAAGACAATGTGTGTTCATTGTGATATTGTTTCAGAAAGGAAACAATGCTAATAAAGTTAGTGAGTAAGTAGGAATCAGAACATTCGAGTTCCGACTGTTACGAATTCTAACTGTTACGGAATGTTATTTGTGACATTGGTAAAAATCAACAAGTTTAGATGGAGTTTGGAGAAGTACTCAGAGTGAGAAGCTACTCCATTGAAGAAGTGGTCTATTCTAAGTGCGGGGACACCTTGTCTTGAGTTGCAAACCACCGAAGGTGGAGGCTGTAGTCCATGACGTTCAAGCATCTCATTTGAAGGCGAAAGGAGTGCAATGAATAAAGTGGAGGCTTCACCAACCGAAGGTTTACATAAGGATACCTATCTCATTGAAGGTAATCCCAATATTGTATTACCTGCTCTAAGTCTTAGCCTTTTCCGTAAATTCTCATGATGATGTGTGACGATCAGGTTTTCTTATTTTGTCTATATTCTTGATTTGATCGTTTGCTCCTTATCGTATTAGTTGATTCGATATTGTTTTGGTGTTCAAATTGATTGCCTTGTCTCATATGGATGTTATTATGGAAATAGACTGGTTATATTTCAACCATGTCCTTTTAGTTCGTTCTAGTAAAACTCTAACTTTTCTAAAGTTGAGAATATTGGAAACTTTGATTGTCAACCTAGTAATAGATCTCTTGGGAGGAAGGAACTCTAGTAGAGTTGTGATTGTGATTATGTACCCGGGCATTCTCACAATCAAGACCCTATTGGAAATCCTTTTTGAGATATTAGTTCTCCTCTCATATCCTTAATTTGGTCAATTTTCTTTTGTAACGTGAGACATTTATATATTTTCTTCTTCCTTGTCATTCATTAATATCTTTCTGTATGACTTTCTCTTCCATTCACGAGATTGCGAGAGGCAAGTGGAACGACTTCAGATGATTCTTCATAGCTTGTAAGAAGGATAGTAGTTTACCAAGTGGGACAAGTGTGAGTTTTGTTGAGGAAGTTAAGTTGGGACAAGTAGTTGAAGGAATAAATTTCAGTGAATTCTTTGAATGTGGAAGTTGGATTTTAATAGGATTGACCAAATGCAATAGTTGAATTGACCAAAAAGGGCGAAGTATAGGCAAGGAAGGAAGATTGTATATAGAGTTTTCGAGTGTGGAAAGATAGAATATTTATTTCAATTGTATTGGAGCTTCCAAATTGAATGGATGTCTTGAAAAGTACCAGGATGCTTTGTATCAAGGATTGAGTTACATGCTGATGCAAGGCAGACAAGTAGAGGCAGTAATCCAGTGGGAGAGCCCGAAGACGGTTAGTGAAGTGAGAAGTTTTCTTAGGATTGGCAGGATATTACAAAAGATTCATAGAAGGCTTCTCTAAGATGGTGCTATCGATGACGCAATTGACGAAGAACGGCGTGACTTTCGAATGGACAACTGAGTGTGAAGCCAGTTTTCAAGAGCTTAAACGGAAGTTGACTACATCTCCAGTTTTGGTATTACCTAATCCTTTAGGGAAGTTGGAATTATATTGTGATGTTTCATATCAAGGGTTAGGATGTGTCCTTAAGCAAGAAGGAAGAGTAGTAACTTATGCTTCTAGGCAATTAAGAATTCATGAAATGAATTACCCAACTCATGACCTAGAGCTAACGGCCATAGTACTTGTATTAAAGATATGGAGACATTATCTTTACGGAATTCATCTTAGTGTGGAACTCAATATGAGACAGAGAAGGAACTCAATATAGAGAGAAGCAAGGATTTGATCAGTATTTTCAAAGATGATGGAATTGATGGAGCAGAGTAGGGCTTCTATGTTTAACATAGATGGCCATGGGATTATTATATATAAGGAAAAGAATCTGTGTACCTGATGATATAGAAATTAGGGAGATGATCATAAAGGAAGGCCATAAGAGTAAGTCAAGCTTTTACCCCGAAGCAACCAAGATGTATTTAAAGAATTGGTGGTCTGAGATGAAAAAGGAAATAGCAGAATGCGTTTTATCTTGCTTAGTGTGCCAAAAAGTTAAGATTGAGCATCAGAAGCTGGCTAGAATATTACTATCTCTGGATATCTCGAAATGGAAATTGGATGACATAGCAATGGACTTTGTAATAGAACTTCCAAGGACTCCGAAATGATTTGATGCAATTTGGTTAATCATGGATCGGTTAACAGAAGCTACACATTTCTTAGCCATCATTGAAAGATATTCCTTGGAAAGACTAACCATGATTTGTATCAAAAAGATAGTAAGGTTACATGGAGTACCTTCGAATATCATATCAAATAGAGATCCGAGATTTACATCAAGGTTCTGGACGAGTCTACAAGGAGCATTAGGGACGAAGTCAAGGTTGAGTTTATCAACGAACAATTCAAGCATTGGAAGATCTATTAAAAGCTTGTGTGTGGAAACAAACAAAAAGTTGGAACCATTCCAGTGTTGGAATGACATCCGTTGTGTTACTGCAAAAAGATGGAACAAATCACGAGGATAAGGGACAAAATGAAAGCCGTACAAGATAGATGGAAGAGTTACAACGATAAAAGAACAGGCAACTACAGTATCCGAATCTTTTCTACAATGTACATCGAATTTCGAGGACGAAATTCTTTTTAAGGGGGGTAGTAATGTAACACCCTAATTTTCACTGCTTTCTGAGTCATGGTGGCAAAGTGGTAAATATCAAGATATTTTGGAGGAGTAATCATGACTACTTTAGACACGTAATCATGACATGGATGACTCGTGATGGTGAGTCGTGGTGGAGTAATCATGATAGTGATGAGTCATGGTGATGACTCATCCACTGACTTATCACACTCAGGAACCGCGTCTTTCGTCTGATGTTTGATTTTATCTCTCCGTGTCCACTTTTGAATACAACACAGATATTATTTTACTCTACATTACTGGTAGAGAATTATGGTTAAGATTTAGGTTGACGATTCAAATGAAACCCGGTCCGCATACGAGACTACGGGAACCGGTAACGGATAAGCATAAGATCGCTTTCACCTTATCCTTACTTATCCTTATCCATAAGTCATGATGACATGAGTGACTCACCTAGGTGAGTCACCATGATAATGATGACCATGGGTGAGTCACATGGGTGACTCACCATAGTAATAATTATGGTATGGAAATTACAATTTTGCCCCTAACAGGAAATGTCCTTTTTGCCCTTAAGCAAATTTTATACAATCCTTACCCTTCTTTCATATGAAACCCACGCCCTTCATATATATATGTTCCATCTCATATTCCTTTCTCCTTCACTTTTTATTCTTTAAGTTCAAGTGTTGAAGTTTCTAGTACAACTTTTGGTGAAATCCAATTTTAGCCTTACAAGAAATGACCATCCTACCTTGAAGGTTAGTATATAAGGAACCCTATCCCTCCTTTCTTCCCCTTTTCACGCCTCACTCTCTCTCTTTCTCACTTCATAGTTATTTCTTCTTCCACCTTTTTCTCCATTTCAAAGCTTCAAGCTTTCATCTCAATTTCTCTCCATTTCTTCAAGGATTCTGCAAGAGCTTTGTAAAGCAAACTTGCTTTGATTGATCTTCTTTATCATTTAAGAGGATAAGATCGTGTTCAATTGCTCCAAAGTGTGTTGGAGAAATGGGACTACGACCGTGAGAAGTGCTCGTGGGTTCGTGAGAGTTGCTACCATGCTCTAAGGTAGGGAGAAGAAATTGTTATCATCGGGAAGGCAAGCGTAGTAAAGTCTACAGTAGGGGAGCCTTAAACCCTACGACAGGCTGAGCCCTGAACAAAGTACCTAGACCCTAGGTGTAGGTATCTTTGGATTATCACCATGAAGATGATTACACCCTAGGCTAGATGACAATTATTGGATGGATGATTCATTGATATACTTAGTGATTATGTGCTTTATGTGTTCTATATGAGTTAATTGTGAATATGCGATCTATGTGTTCTATGTGATTTATATGATACTCTATGTGAGTTAATTGTAATTATGTGTTCTATGTGCTCTATGTGAGCTATATGATTATTTATCTAATTGATTATGTTGGCATGCTCATTGCTATGATATGTTATTAGTGTGATTGATTGGATGTTTAAGAATGAGCATATGATAAGGTTGATGAGTTTGATAAGCATATGATGAGATTGATGAGTGTATGATAAGATTATGATTTTGTGCGGGTTGATACCGTTGTGGATCTAATGGAGCTGCGGGCTCGTGGACGCATGGCGTCGTGATATTGATTTTAATGATGATGCAAGGCATCGTGATGATATTGATTTAATGTTGATGCAAGGCATCATGATGATATTGATTTAATGTTGATGCAAGGCATCGTGATTATGATTGAATGCTTAAGTGTGAGGTTCCTGTATCAACCTGTGATAGATGTTTGTACATGCATATCATACCACATATGATCCTAATGGGGGATGCCCAAATGGGGGCGATTTGTGATCCCGAAGATGGGATGTCCAATTAGGGACATTATTGATCCTTTCGAGGATGTCCAATTGGAGACGTTATTGATCCTCTCGAGGATGTCCAAATGGGGACGTTATTGATCCTTACGGGGATGTTCAAGTGGGGACGTGAATTATTGATCCCGACGAGGATGTCCAAGTGGGGACGTGAATTATTGATCCCGACGGGGATGTCCAATTGGGGACGTTATCGGCCGATCATGCATACATGCATATAAGGATTAGTATCCTTCCTTAGAAGTTTGATCTGAGAGAAATATCTTAGAGATGGATGTGATATATGACTCGGGAGATGGATATTTATTGTGTTGCATGATTTCTATGTTACATGTATATCTGCCATGCTATAGCTCCTTTCCCCTTCATATGATGAGACACATTTCTTACTCGTGTCTTTTCTCTTTATGTTTCTTTTATATATATATGAAAAGACTTTGTGGAAGATCCAACTACGGAGGAGTTGGACGATACTTCGTACGAGACTGAAGCCGATGGACGAGCCTGAGGAGTGTTGTCTTATGCTAACATCTTTTGATGTATTTTGTTTAAAGTTTATAAAGAGACACTCTACATGTAATTATTAATACTGTAGCCCTACCGATAAGGCAACTAATGTATATGATATAAAGCACGCTAACGATTATTATGCGAGTAAGGATAGTTAATAATTAGGTTCTTTAATGTGATTATCCTATGTAAGTGGGGTCGTATCAGTACTATTCAGATTCTGTTTCTTCTGAAGATAATTCATTTTCTGAAAATTCATATATGCTTTCTTCAATATCACTTATCTCTTCTTCAAGTGGTTCTAAGTTATATATCTTGTATAATTGTTTTATTATTTTTGATTTTTCTTTAAAATCTTTATCTTTTTTCTATGGACATTCGTTTGCATAGTGGCCTTCTATATTACATATCCAACATATACATTTCTTTTTTCCTTTGGGACAGTATTTTCTTGGTGTTTGTCTTCTCCTAAAGTATTTTTTCCTTAGTATTTTTATACGCTTTTTTCTTTGAGTAAGTTTTCCTTAGCTTAGGTTTTTTCTTATAGTATCTTCTAATTTTTGTTGGTTTGTTGCATCCGTAATTTCCAGGTAGCTCAATCTCTGGTATATCACAACAAATTACATTTCTTCCTCTATTTAGTTGTCTTATTGTTTCTCGATTTAAGCATTGTTCTCTTAATTCTTTATGTAGAATTTGAATAATTCCTCCTAACGTATTAGCAGTTTCATTTGGATTCTGTTGTCAAAGAATTTTTGTACATTTCCTGTTGTTTTATATATAAGATAATTTTTTACTTCTGTTGAATTTAAACTATTAAACTTTTCATCTGTTGCCATTAATAATGTTACTTCATTAGTCCATTGCAGAAGTATTTCTACTTTATTCTTTGCACAATCAATATTTAATACATTTCCTTGCCTGAGTGACTCATAGCGTGGTTTAAATTCTTCTTGAATTCTTGTCCACCTATTATTTTTACGAGCATATCCTCTGCTATACATTGTTTCTTGTTCATGTTTTTCCCATAATTCTTGAGGATTCCAATATTCTTCCCATTTTCTCTTAGGTATTAGACTACTACTTGGTTCTCCTCTTTCCATACGATCTTCATCATAATTTATTTCAGATTCTGAAGAAGAACTATAACTTAATACTACTTCTTTGTTTTCTTGGGTGGTGTTAAGTTGTTCTATCTTTTGCATTTGATTATTTTATTCTTCAACTATTTTTAATTGTTCAAGTAATTGTTGAATTTCTTCTATATCATTTGATTTCTTTATTGTTTCCATATAGTCATCTTTTAACCTCTCCATGTGGTTACTGGAGCTAAAAGGTTTGAAGATTCAAGACTATGTTCTTGTTTTATTACGATTTTTTCTGATTTTCTTGGTTTTTCTAATAGCTCTTCTAATTCTCTTTTTGTTATACATTTATTATTTTCTCCGTCTTCTAATAGTTTTTCTAATTGTTGAAGAATTTCTCTAATTTTTCTAATGTTTTCATTCTCATCAGTTATTTCTTTTCCCTTACTTATATTATTTAATGTTTCTTGTATACTAGCTATTTCACTTTGACCATTTTGTATTCTATATTATAAGTATAATTTGTAATTTTATTAGTATTTTCTATTAATTGAATTATATTTTTATTAATTTCTTCTAATAGATTTCCCAAATCTTTATATTTTATATCAATTTCCTCAATTAATCCTATTATTATTTTATAACTGATTTTATTATATTACTATTATATTATAAGGGCAGAGTGTCCTGAGGATACCGAAGAAACTCCTATATTTGAAACCTTACAAAGTTTGACACTTTTTTTTACGAACGATGATAATTAAGGTTTTTGGCTCCCCAATGGTATTCGAGGTATCTTCACAAGCTTTGGCTCTTTAGACCGGCTATGAGACTAATCCATGGTTGGCTGTTTAGAACAGAGAATTAACCTTTGATTTTCGTAACCTTCCAATTAAAATATTTGCCACCAGGATTTGAACTTGCGTTTTCCTTTTTATGCGGTAGAGATGCTTTTCAGTCCACCAGTGTTGGTTGATAACACTTTAGACTTTTTACTTAGGAGCTGGATAGATCTGATCAAATTCTGATAATAACATGCTATTATAAAATTTGACTGATTTTATTTGAGAAACTCTAATAGATTTTTCTTAATAAAATGACAAGGACCACTTATTTTATCCTGGAATGAAAAGCAGGTTTACTTATTATCTTAAAAACCTTGCCTACAAAATTCTGGCAGTCAAGCATTTTTCTTAAAATGTTACGTATTGCCGGCGTCGTTGGATTCACCCGATCCATACTTCCCTCTGTTGCCGGAGGCTCTTCTTTAGCATTGTCATCTTCCCATCGTGGTTCAACGTGTGGCTCCGGTGGTTCTTCAACTATTTCAGGCACAGCTGTTGGCTTTCTCTCTAACTCTTGTGGTGGTGTTTTTACATCATTAATACTCACTTCCTGGATCTGCCGTAATGGTAGCGGTGACGGTGGTGCAGGTTCTTGAGGCGGTGTTGTTACATTATTAGGCTTTACTTCCTCATTATGTGGTAGTGGTAGCGGTAGCAGTAGTAGTGATGCAGCTTGTTGAGGTGGTATTGTTACGTCATTAGGCTTCACTTGCTCGGTCGGCGGCAGCAGCGGCAGCGGCTGTGCATGTTCTTGCGACGGAGGTGGCAGTGGAGGAACCTCCTCATCTACGTAGTAGAGTTTCAATCCAATCTCACTCTCATCTTTAATCATCTTAAGTTGGAAACATCTCGCCCATGAGTTCTGCAACCGGTAATATTGCAAAACCTCTTCTCCCTTTGGCACGAACAGGGTCGAACTAAGCTCTATTTGACCCAGGAAGTTGTCCCTACGGATCTTGCAGACGGCCTGGTCGTGATAAACTATAAGCTTGACAATGCTGCTACCAATGTCAGACAGCGAGTGTACTTTAAACGACAGCGTTTCATTCCAAACGGGGTTCAGGTTACGAACCATGGTTTGAGTGTTCTTGCGCTTCTTGTAGAAGTCCACCTGTACGTAGGGACTCGAGGAGCCATGACCGTCTTTGGGCATAAGGTGGTGAGCCTCCACAACTTCCACTATGAATTTTCGAACCATTTTGTTGATTCTGGTTTGGTTTGTTCCTTGCACCGACAATGAGTTAGTTTGTTCTTGCTATATGGTTTTGTCAAGGTGCATGGTTTGAAACGGGAAAAAAAGAAGGATGCGTATTGAGCTTAGGGAAGCCACTTATATAATAATGGGTTTAACAAAAGTTTGATCGTACGTGCTACATCAATAAAGGGATTAATTTTTTATTTTATTAATTAAAGATTTTAACCTTTTTAAATTTATTTTTAGTAATAAAGATTTTTTTGTGTAAGAAATTGTTTACGTAAAACCATTTCCAATTAGTAAAATATATTTTAAATATAAATATTTTTATTAAAATTGAGGCCTTTTAATATTTAAAACAAAGATAAGGTCCTTAATTGATAAATTTTAAAATTAAAATTCTTAATTGATTATTATCGTAAAGTTAAAGTCCTACAATACTTTTTTCATTATATAATAATTTGTAAAAATACATGTTTTATGGTATTATAATATGTGCACGTACTGACACTTTTTATTGCCCAAATCCTATACCGTTTTAATCTTTGCCCTTATTAATGTATTTGTTTGTGTTAAATTGTAAACTGAAAACTAACAAATGATTAAAGAGTAGCGGAATTCGTAGTTGTACGGTTAGAAAAAGATGTGCAGAAGCTAGAGCAAGTAGAATAGGGGAGTTAAGAAATGCATAATTTTCTGTTTGTATAATTTTATAATTTAGTTACAGTTAATTTTATCTAAATTTTTTTACACTTACACTCAGTAGTATAATGTATAACTTGCATGCATATGATCTCAAAGTAATGATTAATCTAAACAAGCATATATATGATCCTAAATTTATTCTTATCCTACATGCTTATAATCATTAATTAATCACAAAGTTAATATTTAGCACACATATCTTTACAAATTAATAAGAAATTGATATTGATATTTAATAGGCATGCATATATCAAAGCTTGACATTCATAGTAATTAATACAATAGATGTAAAGTCTTAACACTACAACAAATTCGGGATTTAATAACGCTTATTTATTGCATTTGATAGTGCTTTCAGACTGATATGATCCAAGTTTGAATCACCGAAATTGAGGATCTATCCAAGAGCTTATTCTTAGTTCTTATGTTAAAAAGATGAAAATAATTGGGGGAAGAAGAAGGTGCGATTTTCACCCGAATATGATTAACAAAAGGAAACAACTAAAGAAAGGAAATAACTAAACAAGAAACTTAACCAAACAAAGAATTAAAGTGCAACAACTAAAAACAGAATGTAAATGGCGCAAATGTAAGGAAGAACATAAAATAAATTAAGAAAATGGAAGAGGAAGAAGATGAAAGGGAAGGCGCCACAATATTCCAATGGATTTGGAAGATTGATAAGCCAAGGAGGATTCGCCACAAAGAGATAGAACTCTTTGATAAGAATCAAGCAAGTTCTAATCCAAGAACTTGAAGAGGAGGAGCCAATGCTCAACCCACAAAAATACCCAAATAGGATAAATTCTAATTTCATTCAAAGTTATGAAATGAGGTAATACAAGTCCTATTTATAGAAGCTAAGGAACATTCTAGGTTAAGGAGGTGAGTATTTTCGTGGACCATGAAGCCCATTATACAATTAAAGCTAAAACCAATTACAAGCCCAATTAATTAATGCCTAATTAAAACAATTCCTTCCAGAACAGCGTTCTCAACTTCTAGCCCAGTTTTAGTCATGATAGAGTCCAAATCAGGTCTTGAGATTCAAATAAAACTTGTAGATAATTCTCTTGTCTTTCAAACGCATCAAGAATCACTTCAATCGGACATCTAGAACTCAAGATATGGCTAAAATAAAAACACGGATCACTTGGACTTGAATGGATTAATCTTCTTTTGTTGTAAAATTGACGTGTCCTTCCTTTGCCTCCATCATTCCACCCTTCTTAGAGGAAATTCGACCTCGAATTTATTCTCTCCATACCTCTTATTGTTATTGTGTGCACATACCCAATCCTCCGGGGTTAAATACAAATCTAAAGAACCCATCACATGTAACTTCTACATTTGAGGAATTTTCATCTTTGATGCAAGACTCTTCAATTTGATCTAGGCTAGTAAGGAAAAAAGCAACAAGCTTAAGCCTTAAAGAATTTCCACCATCATTTAAGAAAAGGTCATGCAAATCTAATGAATTTAGCACATGTTCTTGTCCAATTGCCTTGATGCATGACTCTTCAATGTGGCATAAAGGAGAAATATTAGATGAAGGAACCAAAGTAGAAGAATCCCAACATTTGAAGCCACACACCAATTTAGAGGAAGGTACTAGAGTAGTAGGATGCCATGTCTTCAATTCCTTTAAGCCATGAGGAACTTGTATCTTTGGAAATTCAAATTTAATTTCAATTGATGTCTTGCATTCCTCTTTTGGATTACTTTCTTCCATCTCACTCTCTTTTCTTTTCTCAACTTTGATCTTGCTTTCTTGTTTTTCTTTTTCTCGGATTTTCTCTCTTCTCACATGCTCCCAATATCTTTCAAAATTAGAAGCCTTCTTTCTCATTCTCTCCTCTTTTCTCAACCTCCTTTCACATTTCTTATCCTCATTTTCATACCTTCTATTCCTTCTTTCTTTTTCAAACTTCTTATCTTCCCTCTCATGATCTCTATATTTTCTCTCCTTGCCTCTACACCTCTCTCCTTCATGACTTATTCTATCTTTTTCCCTCAACTTCTTTTCATACCCCTCATGCATCTTTCGGGTCCAATCACCAACCTTATACTTCTCGAGTGATTTCGCAACACATCCGCACTCATAGTCTAAACCTCTAGAACCAAATCTCATCATGTTGCAAAGAAAATAAGTTAGAATAAAAAGAAAGTGTTAAGAACCTCCCCACACACCTAAGTGTATAACTTTTAGATTTGCACTCGTGTTTCACTCAAAACAAGGCTTTTATGTAATGTTCACTCTTGCCTTTTACCACTCAAAGTCCTCTTTCAATATCCTTGGAAAAGAACTATACTAATTCAAGAATGTAAACAAGTACCAAATCTTTATGAAAATCCACACAAGGTATCAATCAAGAATTTCAAAAAGAAGAAAACTACAAAGACAAAACTAAGAGTATTCAGAAGACAAACAAGAAAAACAAACAAAAAAAGCACACTCTAATTGGAATTTAGGTGACAAAACTCTAGGGAAAATGTTTAAGAATAGAATTTCAGCCAAAAATATGTCTAAAACATCAAGTAATATCAATTTTAAGGATAGAAACACTTAGAATAGGGGTTTTGTGGCCTAATTTGAATTCTGCCAATTTTTTTTTTTTTATTTACTTTTTGGGATCATTACTTTTACAAAATAACTTTGGCCACAAAATTTTTCTGAAAATTACAGAAAAGAACGCCCCAAACAGAATTTAAGTGAATCACAAAGATCAAATAGCCTTTTGAAGCATGAACATGATGAACAAAGAGTTGTTCTTGGGAAGTGTGCCCAGAAATTAAATTCCCCTCAAATTGATGTCTAGTTCATGCTTTAAGCTGAAAAATTGATTGGTATACTTTATTCCACTTGTAAAGACCTTTCAATCAAGGTGTAGATTAACACTCTAACACCATATCGTGAAATTCATCAAGATCAAAGTGGCTCAAACTCCAAGAACAAGATGAAGAATTCAAAAAAATTCAAAAATATAAAACATGGAATATGAGGAAAGGAAGCAACTTGAGCTATGAAACATCTTTTGGATGCTATGAATTACAAACCCCAATGGTCTAACAACTCATTACAACACCACAAATGATCAAAATTGATGATCAAAATATGGGGTTGGGTATGGGTTTCAAGGTTAAAAAAATAGCTCAAAAATTGCAAAAATTTCAACACAATCCAACTAGCACAACCCAAACTAAAAAAAGCAATTAAACTCAAGGAAGCTAGCTCTAGATACCACATGATATGATCCAAGTTTGAATCACCGAAATTGAGGATCTATCCAAGAGCTTATTCTTAGTTCTTATGTTAAAAAGATGAAAAGAATTGGGGGAAGAAGAAGGTGCGGCTGTCACCCGAATATGATTAACAAAAGGAAACAACTAAAGAAAGGAAATAACTAAACAAGAAACTTAACCAAACAAAGAATTAAAGTGCAACAACTAAAAACAGAATGTAAATGGTGCAAATGTAAGGAAGAACATAAAATAAATTAAGAAAATGGAAGAGGAAGAAGATGAAAGGGAAGGCGCCACAATATTCCAATGGATTTGGAAGATTGATAAGCCAAGGAGGATTCGCCACAAAGAGATAGAACTCTTTGATAAGAATCAAGCAAGTTCTAATCCAAGAACTTGAAGAGGAGGAGCCAATGCTCAACTCACAAAAATACCCAAATAGGATAAATTCTAATTTCATTCAAAGTTATGAAATGAGGTAATACAAGTCCTATTTATAGAAGCTAAGGAACATTCTAGGTTAAGGAGGTGAGTATTTTCGTGGACCATGAAGCTCATTATACAATTAAAGCTAAAACCAATTACAAGCCCAATTAATTAATGCCTAATTAAAACAATTCCGTCCAGAACAGCGTTCTCAACTTCTAGCCCAGTTTTAGTCATGATAGAGTCCAAATCAGGTCTTGAGATTCAAATAAAACTTGTAGATAATTCTCTTGTCTTTCCAACGCATCAAGAATCACTTCAATCGGACATCTAGAGCTCAAGATATGGCTAAAATAAAAACACAGATCACTTGGACTTGAATGGATTAATCTTCTTTTGTTGTAAAATTGACTTGTCCCTCTTTTGCCTCCATCACAGACGCTATCTATCTTGACGCTATTGAAAGTTGTAAACAACTCTAGCGTCCCTAAAGCATTGTCGTCTATTTTACAACAATAGCGCATGTTAGACCAAACGACGTAGTAGTTCAAACTTAAATGCTTATCCAGGAAGCGGTGCTGACGCGGGGTTGGAATAAAGATAGCACTGACTTAAAAATGTGCTATCTTAGTTATCCAAAAACAACGTGGCATTTTAAGTGAAGTGCTACCATACAGTTATCTAACGATAGCGTTTACATATTTAAACGCTGCCTTTTTGCAACCTTTTTTTTAGTTGCCATTTCCGCTGCTTTATGCAAATCCCCCTGCATTCAGTAATAAAAAATCAGCATTCAGAACACAAAAAAGGCAGCAATTAACATTCAAAAAAATAGCATTCAACAGTCATACCCCTAATGAAACTTTGGTTCTTAAAAACAGATATGATAATGCTACAAACAAAAACAGATACTCCAATGAATATACCAGATTTTGACAAAGTCCACTTTGCATCCTTTTCTGCACTAACAAAAGCTGTATTTGTACAACAATAATGTTGTCATTTTCCAATGAATGTCTGCATCGTTAGCTATGTTGGTGATTTCATATCTGAATTCATCAAAAACCAAGAAAAATGTAGGGTACAATAGTCTAATGACAAGAAGCAACTTCCACTCTTCTGCATTTGGATCTGCATGTAGGGTCACGCATTTGATGCTCGGTGGATCGATTGAGTAGTCTTCCAATTCGAATTGGTCAAACTCAACCTATAGAATCAAAAAATTAATTATCAATTACACATGTTTTGTAAAAGGTCAAAGAAACAAACCAAATGAAATATATAGGTTGCTAAGGGGAACTTGCAGTTGAACCATCACCAATACTTGGAACATCAATTTCAATATCCTCTAAGTCGTAGAAATTATACAATTTCAAGACTTTTAGTTGAATACTTGAAATATTTATCATATAAGACATATAGAAACCTAACTCCCGTAAGTTTGTGCACTTAGCCATGTTGAAACCTGAAACATCGTACGAAAGTTAACGAAAAGGGAAATGCCAAAATTCTTATAGTCATTGTGCCAAACACCAACTTACAAAATTTGTATTTGTTCAACAATAATGTCGTTATTTGCCAGCGAATGTCTGCATCGTTAGGTATGTTGCTGATTTCATATCTGGATTCGTTAAAAATCAAGAAGGGAAATGCCAAGCCTTGGACAAAATGCCTAGCCATTTCTGGGAGTTGGTTTCACTCCAAGAAATCTTAAGTAGCCATTTAACTGCGATGAAATTATATAAAAGAATGAAATTACTAAAAGTAACCCTAAGTATGAATTGTAAGTAACTCTAAGTAGCCATTTAACTGCAATGAAATTACTAAACGTAACCCTATGTATTTCAAATGACAAAGGTGAAAAGACTTACTAGAGAATATAGAGAGAGTTAGTTTCTAGGTGGCAGTGGTGAATCGACTAAAGAGGGAGAGTGAGAGAGCGAGAGTGAGAGTTTGAGAATGCGAGCGGGTTTGAAAGAGTAAGGAAGAGTACTAGAAATAATGGACAAAATCCTTTAATAAATAGGTGCTTTTAGGTGGTAAAACCTTTAATAGAGCTTCGTTTAGGAAACGCTATTCAATAGGATACATATCACCACGCTTCTTTGTATAAACGCTATTGTATCTTGATATCAAAATCCTTAAATAGATATTAATAGTGCTTCGTAATTTAAACGCTATTAAATAAGATATATTTAACCGTGCATCTTTGTAGCGGGATTGATACCAAGTTTCAAAGAACAAGTGCATGCAAATCACTTCATCTTCCCTACTAACCATATAACTAGTTCTATTCATGGTTTCTCTTTCAAAACGCATGAATGCACATCTTATCCACTAACTGCACCGTCTACTCGTCTGTATAAATAGAAACATTCCATATTCTCAAAGCATTCCACACTCGATCAGAAACTCTTTCACTCTCTGAAAAACCTTTCACTCTCCAAAGGTTGCTTTTCTAGGATGACAGAGTACTTCAAACTCTGGAGACAAATCCCTATGGTAGAAATCAGGGAGTTCTGGTCAAATGTTGATATCAATGTTGATAGATCACCACTGGGCACATAAGTGGTGGTGTACCAGTTACCATCACTCAGGCTCTTGTTGCTCAATTAACTAGAGCTCTAAATAAGGGTTTGGAGAGTTTTAGAAGTTTGGACTGGGTATTGGAAAATCCAAGACTTTCTCTGAAGAAGGTATATCAGGAACTCTTTTGGGAGAATGTCAGTCTTAAAAAGAACCAGACCTCTATATTGACTAACAAGGCTCGATTCTTGCTGGAGTGTTGTCTCCATTTCATTCTTCCCCTCACAGAGCGTGAAGGCTCACACTCATTCGCTCTACCAAAGTATGATCGTGGTCTATCACCTCATCACCTACTCCAAAATCAACATTTCATTCTTCATCATGGAATATCTTAATACCGTCTTCGCAGGAATGATGAAAACATCCCCTATGGAATGCTCTTTATTAAGATATTTGGATCTAATTAAGCCTATTGGCATGAAGCATTATCAATGTGGTCTAAATCCCTCGACGTACACTTCCTTCCTCAGAGGCAGGGGTATTAAATTAGCTCCTCCCATGACAAATTCTTCTTCTGAATTGAATCTACCTATCCAGAGCTTGTCCCACCACTGTCTCTGTCTGAATCTGAATTGGAGGAGGTTCAGTCAAAAAGAAAGCTGAGTACATAGAGGTGTACTCCACACTCGGGGTAACCCATCAGGTCAGGGTAAATTTGGAGTATCATAAGGAGAAGAGGGGAGTGAGGGCTATATTATAATGTGTTTTTTTTTTTTTTTTTTTTTTTGATAATGTATCAACTTTAAGATTATTATCAATGAAGTAACTATATTATGTATGCATTTTCTATTGTTCTATATATGTTTTAGATTATTATTAATGTTCTCTCTCTCTCTCTCTCTCTCTCTCTCTCTCTCTCTATATATATATATATATATATATATATATATATATATATATATATATATTTATATCCTGATATTGACACACTTAGAAGTAATGAAATGTGTATGACTAACTTGGAATATACGTTGATATTGATAAACATTTGAAAGTAAGAGCTTATTGGTCAATCTTAAATATTCAACAGCATTATACTAATCATATAAGTCAAGCAACAGTTTTTGTAAAAACTAAAATAGAAGCTACAACAGTACAATAATGCGGAAAGTAATGACCTTCCCCAGAATCCATTTTCCGAATCGATTTTCCACATCGATTTCTCCACTCAAAACCACCCGTCTACCTTTCATCCTTCACCCGTCTACCCTTCATCCTTCACCCGTCTACCCTTCATCACTGACCACACCACGCGTCCACAATCGATTGACCTTCCCAGAATCTCTTTCTCAAATCGATTGCTAAGCTCCTGAAATCCATTCTTCAAATCGATTTTCCCCATCTCAAAATCGATTTGGGCCTCGTTGGACCCTTCATCTTTCACCAAACCTCTTCCACTTCACGCCTATCTTCTTCCCTTTCTATAAAACCCTCCACCCTATCTCCTATTCCTCCTCTTCCCTACCTAACGCCTCCTTGTCCTCCCATCATCATGGCCAAAACCAAAAATGCCGGTAACTCTTCACCCCCCACCACCATGCCACTGCCTCCTCCAGCCGTCCCTCCACTGCCTCTTCCATCCAGAGCACTCGTCGTGACACTGAGGCCACCAGTGCTCAACCCCAACGCACTGGCCACCGCCCTCCCAATCCTGAATGCCTCTATTTTCGTACTGCCTCCCACAAGTCCAGATTCGACAAACACTTTCGGGATCGCAAGCTTCTCGATGCTAGGATCATCGACTTCACCTTCTTTCAAACCAAGCGCTTCTCCTTCCACCAGATTTTTGAGCGGTATGACTTGAACACCTTCCTCACCTACCATGATGATGTCTACCCGGTTCTTACCCGCCTCTTCTACTCCAACCTTGCTTTTTGATGGCGAACGGGTCACCTCTGAGGTTAAGGGCGTTCGCATCTCTATGACTCTTGCACGCTTCAGCCAGATTGCCTGTGTTCCCTTTCATGGTCCTGTTGAATTTCCAGTTGAGGATGATGACGATGAGGCCGCTGATGAAGATGCCATCGAAGAGGACGAGGACGAATCCGTCAAATCAGCTGCCTGGTTCACAGCTTTTAAACCCAAGGCCCTGGAGGACTTGCTTGCGCCTCACGCACATCGCGAATGCACCACCTACGCCACTGATTTGCCTCCAGAAACTCGGCTAGTACACTATGTTCTCTGCCACATTTTGTTTCCTAGAGGTGGAAATTTTTCCGTTGTTCAGCACGATGATATTCTTCCTCTTTGGGCACTCATGCATGAGAAAAAGACCAGCTGGGGCTACTGTTTAGTGCAGCACATGGTTCGCTGCCAGCAGCGTGGGGGACTTCCTTATCCCGCTTTAGTCACACGTATCCTCCGCACCTTTCGTGTCCCATTTGATTCTGAGGAATGCCTTGCGGATCGTGCTGTCACTCGTATCATGGCTCAGACTGCTGTATCCCAAATGGGGATCAAGCGAGACCAGGGCCGTTGGATTTACTCCTACTATCCTACTGCCAACAACCAGGCTGAGGCTCCCCATCCTGCTCCACCACCTACACCCGCACCTGTCCCGACCCCCTCTCGTCCATCTTCGGAGGCTCTCTTGGAGCAAATTGTGGCTCAAAATGCTCACATGATAACCACTCTCCGGCGCCATGAGCGACAGCTTACTGCTATCAGGCACTCCCTTCATATTCCTACACCTCCCGACTCGCCTGCCACCTCTCACACTGACATCCTTCAGGCGGCGCTTGATGAGGCTGCTAATGTCGAGCTACCCCATTCTGATGATTAGATAGTCTAGGCTTCACTATGTATTGCATGCAATCTCTTGTACTTCCCCATCTTATTTTGGTGTTTTCTGTTTCCTCTTAAGTTTTCAATATTTTGATGAATGAATACTATCCTTTCAGTATTTTCAAAGACTGCCTTCGGTCCTTCATTTTTTTTGATCATGCCAAAAGGGGGAGAAATATTGCACCATTCTAGATGCATAACATTGAATCATTCAGGGGGAGCACATAATTCTCAATGCATAAACGTTGAATCATTCAGGGGGAGCATATCAAAAATACCTGCATTGCTTTATAATTTGATTTTGTGCCTTCTAAAAATCTATAAATGCATCTATTAAGTAATGTGATTTTAGAAAGGGGGAGATCCATCCCACGCTCATAAGCTGCTGATATAACTCCGACACTACATTACTCAGGTAAGAAGGTAAGGTTTGTCATAATCAAAAAGGGGGAGTATGTAATTGATTACTTATATATATTTTGATGAATGACAAACACTGACAAAAGCCAAAAGGATATGTTGTTATAGTATGCAGGTATCAAGTGCATAAAGTCAAATTATTATGATGTACCAGAATCTCAGATATCAAGACAAAGGATCAAATGGATAAAGTATTATGTCTTAGATATTATTGTAAGAGATTGATTTTATTTAGTAATAATGTGGCTCAAGGTATTAATGATGACAAGTAAAATCTTTTCTCAATCAAGTATGATTATGTTTAAATGTATTTGAAATCTACATTCCTTAATAATATCTTTGAAATAGCGTTTGATATTAAATCCAAAATAAAATTTCTGGATTAAAGTCCGTATCCCTTTGAATTAAACAGTGATATAGCTATTGGATAGGGAATTTATTTAAATCTCCAATCGATTTAATTTGTTTTACAAATCGATTACCAAAACCGATTTTCAAGATATTCAAATCGATTTTCAAAACAGATGGAACATGTTTCATCACTCTATTTTAGAAGCAAAATCGATTTGATCAATCGATTTATGAAACCGATTTAAACGACTGGAGAATCGATTTTCACTGTCTGATAAGACCTTGTCCTTTCATTTCAATCGATTTCCTTCCACTACAATCGATTTTGTAAATCGATTTACACTAGGCTCAAATCGATTTACTCCTGTGCTTCTCACGTCTTATTCTTTATGAAAATCGATTGGCATATGTAAAATCGATTTTTATGTGCCTTTAATGAAAAGAATCAAAATCATTGCACACTCCGTGGTTGCCATTCTTGGATTCAAACGGTAAACTTTTCTTAAGCCTTATAAAAGGTCTTTTGCCTGGTTTCAGAAATATAACCGAGTATCATCATACAAGCATTTTTTTTTTATAACACAAGTGTTATTTGCAAACCATTTCTGAAATCACTTTGAGCCGTCTATTGTCCTTATTATTATCAATCTCATAGGACTTCAATTTTTATCCATCTACACTAGTGGAGTCTGTCATCTTATTCTTATTGGTGAAACCTTGTGAAGGGGTGAGGTATCCCTAGGTTGAGGGTGAGGTATCCCTCAGTGTATGTGAAAGGGTGAGGTATCCCTTATTTATTTGATTGAGGCTCCTATACGAGGGTGGGGTATCCCAAGTAAGGAGAGCTCGATCTGGTTGTAACGGTTTTTCAAGCGCCTTGGAAGCTTGACTATAGTGGACAAAACTCGGAAACGTATTCTGGGGACTGGACGTAGGTCACCAACGGTGGTGAACTGAACCAGGATAAATCTTTGGTTTGCTCGTTCTTCTTCCCTTACACTCTTTATTTATTCATATTATTATAATCGTTGGTTTAGCTTCTACAATTGAATTTGAGAAAAGTAATTTTCGAAAATTAAAGAAGAATTTTTTAGACTCAATTCACCCCTCCCCTCTTGAGTCGAAGCCACCTATTCCAACATTTTTAAGTACAAGAGTTGGTTAAATTATTATGTTTGTTTTATTACTTGATGAGAAAAATGTTTAATTTAATTTTCTTATGTTATGTGAACTTGCAGACTTTCAACAATCCTTTTCCGCTATCTAACGATGATATTCAGGACATCAAGGCAAAATGGACAAACTTCTTTGTTGGCTATTGTAAAGATCATAATGTAGCTTAGATGTATTTAATTAGTTTGACATTCATATAGGTTTTGTAGGAATCATATATATAGCTTAATTAGATATATTTAGTTTTGACACTTTGTTGCCATGTTTGTATATATATATCTTTGTTATATATATATATATATATATATATATATATATATATATATATATATATATATATGTATATGTTAACACTTGGTTTGGTATATCTATTATTGTTGTTGGATTGGATCTGGCTGGTTATATCAAATTGAATGAAAAAATTAGGAAAGGGAAGAAAGGAAAATAAAAGAGATTATTAAAAAAAAAAAAACACATTTTCTACTATGGTTGTGACCTTAACCATCGTAGAAAGTGACTTTCTACTACGGGTATGATCACGATCGTAGTAGAATGTGATTTTCTGGAAGTCTTTCTTCATCCAGAATGTGACTTTCTACTACGATTGGACGACACAACCGTAGTAGAAAGTTCACTTTCTGGATGACTTTCTTTGTCCAGAAAGTCACTCTCTACTATGGTGATAACCATAACCATAGTAGAAATGTAACTTTCTACTACGGTTCATCAACCGTAGTGGAAAGATCCCATTTTCTACAACACATCTTTCTACTACATTTGTCCAACCGTAATAGAAAGTCAAAACCAACCGTAACAGAAAGTGCTTTCTACAGTAGTGTTAATATAAGGTATTTGAACTGTTTTGAGTCATAATCAGAAACCCTTGCTGAAGGATATATCAACACGAATTTAAGAATATATATTCCTAAACAATTAATTCTTGACCATTAATTAGAAACTCAAGATCCAAATATAAATAAAGGAATTTGTCCAAGCACTTGGAATATAGCTAGTGGTGCTCTAGTAGTCCCTATATATTGAGATAGCATTGTTTGCGATATTTAAGCTTCAAAAGCTGGATATATGCAGGATTGCAGATAAAAAATATATTTCATTATTCATCAAACTAAGTACTCCCCCCCCCCCCCCTCCCAGATCACCAAAACAAATAATGATATTAAAAGAAAGAAAGAAAAAAGAAATTAAGCATACCTGCAAAAATCTTTTGGCTAGAAGTTAGAACATCAAATAAAAGGAGAAAAAACCTGCGATCTACAAAGGTATATGATAGATATACCATATTATGGTAGAGAAAAGAAGGTTTACCTTTCGGTTGTTGCTGATTGCTTCTACAAGGGAAGCTAGGTGTGAAGAATGAAGCCTGGTCCGAGATCTGTCCCACATCTCATGCATGAAGTGATATACATATATAGATGTATACATACACACACGTGTGTGTGTGTATATAGCCTAGCTTCTATTTCTCTTTGCAACAAGCTCGAGTTAAAAATATTTGCAGAGACAATGATTTCGGATCGAACTTCATTCCCAACACCCCCTTCCCTCTCAAGGAATCTCTCCATTAGATGGTTCAAATTCATCGAAATAGCCTCACAATAAATTAAAATTCAAAAAGACCTAAGCGTTTGATATCTTTTCTCTGTTTCACTCTTTCAACAACATGAGAATAGGAACAAATAAGAAGGGTGAAAAGAATAAAAGGAATCATGATAATATACAAAGATAGAAACTTCACTTATAAACATCCGTTTATATACAGAATAGCTTCATCAATAACCCTTTCTCAAGGTTCAAGAACAAACAAAGGCCTTCAAGCACTCAAGTTCTCAATCAATAAGCCACTAAAAAAAAATCAAATCAAATAGAGAACAGACAAGGGGGAGTAGATGGAAGAAAGAAAGAGAGTGACTGAGTTTAAATAAAGAAAAAGGTAACATGGAAAAGAACATGATAGACAGGTCATTATACAAATATAATAACGAAAAGGGCGGTTGGGTTTTGGAGGGATGTTGTCTTGTTCTAAAGCTAGACATTGCGTGGAGGTGAGACTTCTAAGGTTCTCTCTGAGGGAAAGGAAACACTGAAAATAACGAGGACCAAAACAAAACCAGGGAAGGTACATGGGCCTCCACAAGTGCATTTTTATCATTAAAGTTGGTGCCATTGGCACATCACATGCATAAAGAAAAGTTATACTTGTAACAACAATGGAGATATCTAATCTTGAAAGAAAAGAGTCACCGCCTGTCTTCCTTTTAAGTATAAGTTACTGTCACTAATATATCCCCAATACACAAGAAACTAATTGATTATTACTATTATCCTTGCCCTGTTCGTTTCACTCATTAAATGACGTTCGTGGATGGACGTATGTTATAGAAATAAATATTTTTTAGCTTACACTTCACAATTAAGCTTTAAAGATTAGTTTATCTTTGTCATTAGAAAAATAAAAATAAAAAAGGGAGACATATATGCCATTATATATTAAAAATCTATATTAGGCCAATCATTATAGAGTAACACCTCATAACTGGTTCTTCTTAACTCGAGACATTGTAAGAGAGCACAACACATGTAGAGCAGTATCAAATTGAAAGCTTGGAAAATTTTTTATAATGATTCCGTGGATGCCAACTAATCCACTCGTGTTGCTGTTCCTTAAAGTGTTCAACACTTAGCTAAATATGTACATGGTTTCTCAGAAGTAGGATCCAAATAGTGTGTCCTCTCTTCCTCTCTCTTTTCATGTCCCTGTAATTGAAGGTCGACAATTCATTTAAAAAATTAACTATGAGAAAAGTTATTATTAACTAATTAAGAGAGAGAAAAATTATTAAATTATTATCAATCAGTAAGAAAAATACATAAAAAGGAGATACAAAAATTTCCATCCGCAAACCGATCAACCTGCTCCCTTATTAATCGAATTTGGTATGATGGATTGGCAAAAGTAGTTATAACTACTACTATAATAATATAGATAAAGCCAAATTCTAGAGTAAAGGAGAGCTACGAAGTCGCTCACCGTGAGAAAGGATTTTTTTGAAATAAAAGAATTATTTTTTGGTCCTTTTTCACTTTTGTGTTTGTCACCCCCACCCCCTCTTTCTCTACCCGTCTCAGGGATTCCGACGACAATAATTACCCCTTGCACCATTTATAGAAAACAAATCCCCACTGTGAGCCCATTATGCAACATGTTGCGACCCTCCCGTCAGGGCTCCATCAGAAAAGATCAGAGGAGTCGTCATCAATATTTTTAATTTGGGAAAATATTAGAAAACCTAGTAATAGAAGGAAAACTGATCTAAAAAAATGATATTGAGTTCTCGATTATGAGTAGGGAAGGTATTAGCACCTAATATCGTCCGTTCTAGGAACGGTATCTCAAGTTAATTGTGCAAAATTTTTAATAACTTTAAAAAATATTAATTTTACCCTTTTGAAAATAGAAAATAAAATAAATACAAATAGTGTGAAAATTTAATTTTGGCTTGTCAGAATGATTAATTCTGCTCCTACGTATTTCCCGTGCGATGAGAAATTTAAAGCCACGTGATTCTTATTTAAAGTTGATTGGGTGTTTGGTTGACTTTATTATTTTTTGAAAAAAGAAATTAATTGATTTTATTTCTTATTGTTGTTTTTAAAAAAAAAAATGATTTTTAGGACTTCTGAGCTGTCACAACGCATGCATCCTTAAAAACATAGAATTAACTTAGTTGTCACTGCTAACTTAATCCTTTGAAATAACTTGACTTAATTTTTTTAAAACGGGTTTATTTAGTTTTATTTATTGTTTTTAAAAAAATGGCTTTAGGATTTCTGAGCATAACTAGGGCTGGCAAAACGGGCCAACCCGTCTCGCCCCGCCTAAAACGGGGCGGGACGGGTTGACCCGTTTTAAGAAAATGGGTTAGACCTCATAACCCACCCCCGTTTAGTGGTGGGTTAGCGGGTTGGCGGGTTGGCGGGTTGACTCGTCAAAAAATAAAAATAAAAAATTGAAAATAATTATAAAAGATAAGAAACTAAGCATAAAAAGCGAAAATGGGTTGGCGGGTCAACCCGTCCCGCCCTACCTCAAACTACTAAAAAATAAAAAAAAAATTAATTAAAATATATATATTTTTAGAATAAGCGGGTTGGCCCTGCCCCGCCTCTGACCTGCCTTCTTGGTGGGTTAAGCGGGACGGGTCAAAACGGGTTGGAGGGTTGAGAACCCAAACCAACTCGCCAAAATAGGCAGGTTGGCCCGTCGGCCCCAACCCATTTTGCCACCTCTAGTCACAACTCATGCGTCCTTAAAGATGAAATTAATTTAGCTGTCATTGCTAATTTAATCCCTTGAAATAATTTGATTTTATTATTTTTGAATGTGGAGCTATTTATTATTTGTTTTTAGAAAGGTTTTAGGAATTCTGAGTTGTCACAACTCATGCATCCTATCAAATGGAATTAACTTAGCTATCATAGCCAACATAATCCCTTGACGTGATTATTTTTTAAAATGGAGCTACTTATAATTTTAGAAAGGTTTTAGGAATTATGAGTTGTCACAACTCATGCATAGATGGAATTAACTTAGTTGTCACAACTCACTTAATCTCTTATATTAATTTTCAAAAGAAATGACATTTTAGGATAATAATAAATACATAGTAACAATGTACAAAATATTAAACATGTTGTAACAAAAATAATAACGAATACAACAAAAATATTTAACATTATCAATAAAATGACAAGAATAAACATATTTAAACTAAAAGTAGAATATAGAGGAAAAAAGAGAAAAGTTTGACCTACTTTTACCTCAAAGAAGAATATATACTCTTGATGAACCCAACATGTTGTAGCCTATGAGCTCCTCAAACTTGAAGCTAGAAAAAAAAAAAATCAAAATTTGCTCTCTAGAAAAAAATTAAACTAAAGGCTCTATGCTTTGCACCATGCCTATATGACCCTTTATTGTAAGATCTCAATGTGATCTATTACTCTTGGGTATTCCTTATGTTTGGTAGTGCATTCCTTATATAAGAGAAGAAGAGGTTAACATGGAGTGGTTTGATCGATGTGAGACATCAATATATAGTGAGGTTGGGAGGATTTCTCAAATGTGGGATTTCTAAAGTATATATCACAACTAAATCGTCAACTATATGACACTCAAAATGATATTATTTGATCTTAAGATATTCATAGGAAATATAGACATCGTTGCTAGCTTTTCAATGACACTAGTTTCATCTCAAAAGGATATCTATAACTCAAGATATTGTCAACTGAAATAACACTCAAAACCATACATGTAAAACCACATCTCAAACTTACAGCAGATTTTTCACTAAGATAGAAGTTGATGTTACCTTTGAGATGAGAATAAAAGTTGTAGATCTTTCCCTTAGATTTCCAACGACATAAAGAACACCTTATTTGGATTAGCGTAGCTCACAATATGTCGTTGTCTTTACATGTTCATTTAAGCTCATAAAAAAATTATGCTTATTAAACTCTTTTCTCTTCAAAAACTCTCCTTTTTTTCTCACCATCTTCTTCTCTCTCTTTTTTTTGGTTTTGTTTTTTTAGATATCTTTTAGTATTTTTATTTTATAACTTTCAATTTTGTTAAATAAAATAATAAATAAAAAAGAGTGTCCGGACAAAATGGGGTGTTCACAGCTGCCCCTCTTTGCTTGTTTCTTACTAAATAATAGGCATAACCGTAGTTTGCATATTATCGTTGTAATTAAGGAGTAAAGACATGAACTTCAATTTTGTCCGGACAAGTAAACAAAAAAAAAACTTGCTGATTATGTACCTGATGAAAATTATAGCAAAGCTTGCGGGTTAAATTCCCAACTTTAGTAAGAAAATAAAGGTGCGGGTCAGACTCCCGACATTGACAGCAAAATAAAGGTTTGAGTCCGATTCTCGAATTTGACAGAAAAATAAAGGTGTGCGGGTCGTTATCCCGGTTTTAACAGAAAAGTAAATGGATGCGGATCGTCATCTCGACTTTAACAGATAAGTAAATGGGTGCGGGTTATCATCCCGACTTTGACAAGAAAATAAAAGGTGCGAGTTAGTCTCCTGACTTTGGCAAAAAAAATAAAAGACGCGGGTCAGTCTCTCGACTTTAACAAGAAAATAAAAGGCGCGGGTCAGTCTCCCGACTTTGACAAAAAAATAAAAGGTGTCGGTCAGTCTCCCGACTTTGACATGAAAATAAAAGATACGGGTCAGTCTCCCGACTTGGACAAGAAAATAAAAGGTGTGGGTCAGTCTCCCGACTTTGACAAGAAAATAAAAGGCGTGGGTCAGTCTCCCGACTTTGAAAAGAAAATAAAAGTGCAGGAAAATAAAGATGCGGGTCAGTCTCCCAACTTTGATAGGAAAATAAAAGGTGTGGGTCAGTCTCCCGACTTTAACACGAAAAATAAAAGGTGAGGGTCAGTCTCCCAACTTTAACAGGGAAAAAGGTGAGCAACATGATAAGATACTCAAATGCATGATTAATGATACGATGGATGATGGAGAGAATGACGTGCGATAAAGAATGCTCTTGGCGACTCTAAATCGTGAAGAAAAACCATTATTTCCACTATAATTGCCCCATCCTTATAGTCCAGTTGCTCTCAGATTCAAGGATGAACTAGAACGGGCTCACTTGTTTACTTTGAAATTTGCTTAGCCAATGCTTTGAATCCCTGGCCTTAATGAGCTTCAGAGCGTGAGCCCTCTTTGGAGTGATTGCCCAAATAGGCAAGGTTATTTAATTGTTCTTCCTTTTCAATAGTGTCCATTGTCAAGAGACCATCGCATTTCCATAACTTTTTGAAAGCTTCTTCAAGCGATACTCTTTACAATGATGAGTGTTGGTCTCTCATACGTATGATCTTGGAGACCGCCTTAATTAGCTTCAAGGATATGACTTGCCTTAGTCTTCAATCATGTATTGAGTACATTTAATCTACCCCAGTTTGTCAACTTGAGAAGACTTCCTCGTCTTTTGTTTGTTTTTTTACACTAACTTTTACGTAAATCACTTTGTCCGAGTTTTTAACCTATCAGGTCGCTTTAACTTTTGCTTAGGCTGTCTTTTCAGGTTTTCAGCCTAGCGAGCCCTTTTTCTTTTTTCTCTTTGTTCTTTTTCTTTTATTGCTTTTTTTTTTTCTCTTTTTTTTCCTTTGGAAGTGGAAGACTTTTGTGCCAACCTTAGGGTGAGGATCAATACTCTTGTTTAAATTGTCAATCGAGGATGCCGTTCTCCTTCTTGTATTCCGAATTCTTATAACCAGAGTTGTTTGTCAAAAAATTACCATCAGATGGTTAAAATGTATTGTTGAACACATGTTTACCTTACCTGAAGCATCATGTAATAAAAATGTGTGGATTCAAAATTATGACAGGAAAAGAAATTAATGACTCGACAACTTCATAATTAGTGTTGGAAGTTTTTGACAACTCGGAGGACAACAAAAGTCAAAGAGGTGATATGGATGTCAAAGGGTGGTGCCCTAGTTTGGATTGACTCAATCTTATATATCATGGCTTCTGTTTACCAAATCTTAGTGCAAGCCCCTTGAGAATGAAGTTGTCCCAACATAGGACTTTGATAATGAAGTTGCCCCAGTATGGGCAGATTGTGAATGGAGTTGTCCTAGTGTAGGGCATATAAGAATGAAGTTGTCCCAATGTAGAACACCTCATATTGAAACTTGAAAATTGAATTTCCCTAGTGTAGGGCCTTTGAGAATAAAACTTGAAAATGGGGTTGCTCTAGCATAGGGCATCTGAGAATAAAATTGCCCCAATATAGGGCACCTGATAAAGACAACTTGAGAATGGAGCTGCCCCTGTGTAGGGTTTCCAATAATAAAATCTCGAGATAGAAATGCCCTAACTTAAGGCTCTTGAAAGCGAAGTTTTTCCCTAGTGAATGCCATGTCAATCTTGCCCTAACTTTTGCTTAGACTGCCCTTACGGGTTTTCAGCCTAACGGGCTTCCTTTTTTTCTTTTTTTTCTTTTTTCTTTTAGGAGCAATTAATTAAAAACTGAGAATAGTACAAACCTTTGTCTCAAAATTAAGTTTATTTGCAAATTGAAATTAAACTTCATGTCCAACTTATCTTCTTCATGAAGGATAACCATTCCTTGAGGGAATTCTCCTTCATTCACTTTCTTCTCTTTATGACCTTGATAGGTCTTGAAAGTCTTCAACTTCGAATTCAAGGTCATGAAAGGTCCACCATGATCCTTCAAGTTGTGAAGGACTTGTGTCTTTGGAAGCTCTAATTCAACTTCAATTGTGCCTTGCATTCCTCTTTTGGAATTTCATCTTAAAATTTCTACAAAAGAGAGTCAACATAACTTGACAAAAGGTTAGTATTAGCATTAAAACAAGTATCATTGTATAAGAAATTGAAAGTATGTTGTTTTGGAAAAATTGCTTCCTCCACCTCACTTTCTTTTGCCTCTCTCTCTTTTGTTTTACTTTCTTTTGTATTTCCCTTTGTAACATCCCTATTTTCTATAATTCTAATTGAGCTGGTTAATCTCGATTAGGGCTTTGGATTCTTGCATGAATTATTTTGTATTAGTTTAAGGTCTAGTTGGAAGCTTAGGAATAGGCTTGAACAAGATTGGAAGTGCCTAAGGTGTAAAATGAGAAACTGTGGAAGTCAGAAGTTTGGAAGGCTCTTCCCAGCTGAGCAGCATGCTCAAGCATGGGAAGGGAGCACGCCCTAGTGTGCCAACGTTGCCAACGCTTAAGCGTTGGCATGTTGTACGCTCAAGCGTGCCGAGTGCGTTTGCCAGCTGGTGTGCCTTTTGACCTATGTGCTACACGTGTCAGGCCAGGGTGAAGGCGGAGTGGACAAAGCTCCACGCTCAAGCGTGGCAATCGTAAAGGCTAAAGCGTTTTCAGCAGGATGCTCCAAGTGAAGTTTTCTCTTCACTGTCACTTGGCATCACTTTCTTTCTTCTCCAAGCTCCAGACTTGAGCCTAGTGAGATAAGCTCTGAGTTGGCTAGTGAGAGAAAGCTCATTTCGAGGCGATCGAAGTATCGGAACGCGACTCCAACTGCACAGTTGTGATCACAACGAAGTTTTCTACAACCTTGACGGATTGGTTTCTCGATTCGACAAAGGTAAACTCGAATCCTGAACACGTGTTCTTCGTGTTCTTCAAGTTTCTACCTTTTTCTTTTGATCTTTGGGCTTGCCCTAGGGCTGACAATACTATTGTATACGTGTTGTGCTCGTAATTAGGGAAAAGTTCATGCTCGCGGTTGCTCGTGGATTGGAGCTCAAGGCTACGGCTAGGGAAAAGCTTCGAGGCTGTTCCGGAGCTGTTCTTCATGTTCGTGGGTGTGTGGGAGGACGTGCCAATGTTCGTGTTGGTATTCGTGCCAGTTGTTCAAGTGGGGAGAAAGAGTACTGCTACTGTCAGGAAAGTAAGAGTAGCGTAGATGTATGTTCTGCTATGTGTAGGGAAGCCCTAACCCTACTAGTGGTTGAGCCCCGATAAAGTATCTAAACCCTAAGTTTAGCATACTTTGGGCTATCGCCGTTAAGTTTGAAACCCTAGGTTAGAGAACCGTTGATTGAGGATGATCTGATTCGTATGACTGTTGTGATATTGACTGCTATTGTTTCTATCTGTCTAAGTGCCTATATGCTACTTGGTATATGATATGCTTGCTGCTTTGTTGATGTTGTTATTGTTGTGGCTGTTATGCTATTTGTGGTAAATGTCGTGTTGCGGCGGAATGCCGTTAGAGTTAAGTTTAGTTGTATGCCGTGTTGTTATCGGGTTGATACCGTGGATGGTGTTGTTACTGTTATGTTGGTTTCTTGAGGCTGTGGTGACGCATAGCGTCGAGGCTGTCGCTGTATGGATGCGGTGGCATCCTGTTGTTCCTGATTGAGTGTTTAGGCGTGAGATACGGTATCAAGCCCGTTAAGGATGTTTGTTGCATATCATCAGCTGCCAAGTGGCGAGGCTGTATGACAGGTAGTATAGGCTGCCTACGTCATACGAGGTTAGTGTTGGTGTAAGCCCTAGAAGCCATTAGTCTTCTTTGAGATTTACATTCGTATCATGACTTTGATTTACATATATTTATATATGAGGCATTTCAGTTTATATTGTTGTTTGTTTAAACTGAGTAAAGTCCTTAGGATAGTTATTTCAGTTCAATAGAACATCAAGTGCATGACTTGATCGTGAGACCATATTGAACATTAAAATACTATTCTTAAAGTATCCATAGTCAAGTATTATTGTTAATTAGGACGACAATAATACATCGAGACTATTATGTGGGTAGACTGATGACTACATCTCACGGGTCATGGATATGAGATATCAAGTCTTCACATAGGTATAAATATTAGAGTAATATTTATACTGGATTGACCTACTATGAGAACGTTGCATAATAGTTATGTAAGTGTCATGAGCGCTTCTCATGGTAACCATAGTGAAGTAGTCCTTCGACTTGAAGACACTACGATTTCTACATGAGGAGTTGTAGGCTTTAATGCTACCAAACGTTATCCGTAACAGGATGATCATAAAGATAGTTGTTGGGCCTACAATGAATCATGTTGAAGGATGTGAGTGACGTAAATAGGATTCGTCCCTCCTACATAACCGGAGTAATGTCATGGGCTTCTCGATAGAGTGAGACGTAAAAGTGCATGGCCATGCTACATTGGGCCAGTATGAGATATTGGGCTCATTTGTGATGACACGTTTACTTGGGAATTGAGAAATAAATAATTGAACTTAACAAGGATGACACATTTATGCTTTGTGTTCAATTAAGACATATGGAGGAAGGGAAAATTACTGCACAGTTATTCTGGTTACAATAAGGTATATATAGTATCACCGATATTATCACTAATTGGGTAACAATGATGTATTTCTAGATGCCGCTCATTGTTGATAATATTAAATGTGTTTTAATATTATTGCCAATTGATTGGGAACCTATAGGGTCACACGCATAGAGCAAATAATCGGAGAATAAATTAATTGATTAAATATGCGTTAATAATATTAATCAGAGATTGGGCCTGTAGCGTACAAGCCCATTGGGGTTAGGGTAAGTGGGTGACAACTTATAAGGCTGTGCACGTCTCTTAAGCGTCAAGAGACAACTGTGCATAACCTAGCAGCAGTCACACCACCTCCTATAAGGCTGTGTTTTCTAAGATTGACCTGCGATCTGGATACCATCAAATTCGGGTTAAGAAGGAGGATGTGCTAAAGACTGCTTTTCGGAGTCGGTATGGTCACTACGAGTATTTGGTTATGCCGTTTGGTGTAACTAATGTTCCGGCCGTCTTCATGTATTATATGAACAGGATCTTCCGACTGTTCCTCGACAAGTTTGTTGTTGTTTTTATCGATGACATCATTGTATACTCTTCGAGTAAAAAGGAACACCAAGAGCATTTGAGGGCGGTGTTGCAAGTGCTAAAGGACCGGCCGTTGGATATTAAACTGTCGAAGTGTGAGTTTTGGTTAGAGGAAGTTCAATTTCTAGGCCATGTGATTAGTAAGGATGGACTCGCAGTGGATCCTGCGAAATTTGAGGCCGAAGTGAGTTGGGAAAGCCCTAAGTCTGTAAACGAGGTGAGGAGTTTTCTTGGTTTAGCGGGCTACTGTCAGAGGTTTATAGAAGGATTCTCTAAGATTGCGTTACCTATGATGCAGTTGACGAGAAAAGGGAAGACGTTTGAGTGGTCAGAAGCTTGCGAGCAGAGTTTCCAGGAGCTGAAAGGAAGACTGACCACATCACCTGTGCTAGTGTTACCAGATCCTTTAGGACGATTCGATGTATACTGTGATGCATCTTTAAGGCTTGGGATGTGTGCTCATGCAAGACAGGAAAGTGGTGGCGTATGCCTCCAGGCAGTTAAGAGTACATGAGCGGAACTACCCAACGCATGATCTGGAATTGGCTCGATAGTGTTTGCATTGAAGAAATGGAGACACTATCTTTATGATGTTAAATTCAGTGTGTTTAGCGACCATAAGAGCCTGAAGTATCTGTTCGACCAGAAAGAGTTGAACATGTAGCAGCGAAGATGGATGGAATTCATAAAGGACTATGAATTCGACCTGCAATACCATCCAGGTAAGGCGAATGTTGTAGTGGATGCGCTCAGTAGGAAGTCCCTACACGTATCTGTGATGATGGTGAAGGAGCTAGAGCTTTTAGAGGCATTTAGAGATCTGAACCTAGAAGCGAAAATCGTCGAAGATAAGCTGAATTTGGGGATGGTTAGAGTAACTAGCGATTTGCTGAACATGTTGTGGAAGAAGCAAGCTAAGGATAAGTACCTCGAGAGTGTGAATCGATTGATAGAAGAAGGCAAGACTTCGGAATTCAGAAGAGGTACAGATGGTCTGCTTAGGTATGGTGACCGGGTTTGTGTGCCGGCGGATAGAGTAGTTAAGAATATGATCTTGGAGGAAGCACACAAGAACAAGATGAGTTTCCATCTGGGGGCTACCAAGATGTATCAGGATCTGAAGAAGCTGTTCTAGTGGCCGGGGATGGAGAAAGACGTAGCAGCTTATGTCCTAACCTGCTTGGTGTGTCAAAAAGCGAAGATTGAACACCAAAAGCCAGCAGTGTTGTTGTAATCTTTAGACGTCCCAGAATGGAAATGGGATAGTATTGCTATGGACTTTGTTTCTAGGTTGCCGAGAACTCAAAAAAGGTGTGATGCAGTCTGGGTAATCATCGACTGATTAACGAAGTGTGCTCACTTCTTACCAATCAACCAGAGTTATTCTCTGGAGCGATTAACTCATATTTACATCAAAGAAGTTGTAAGGATGCATAGGGTACCTTCGTGTATCGTTTCGGACCGCGATCCAAGGTTTACCTCAAGGTTTTGCAGGAGCTTACTCAGTGCAATGGGAACTAAGTTAAGTATGAGTTTTGCTTATCATCCTCAAACGGATGGTCAGTCGGAACGAACAATTCAGTCATTAGAGGATCTCTTAAGAGCGTACATGTTGGAAAACTTGGGAAGTTGAGACGAGTTTCTTCCATTGATCGAGTTTATTTACAACAACAGTTTCCATTCAAGTATTGGGATGGCGCCATACGAAGCACTGTATGGACGTAAGTGTAGGACTCTATTATGCTGGTTTGAGACGGGAGAAAGTCAGCTTTTGGGTCTAGAGTTGGTACAGCAAACGACGAAACAAGTTCGTAGATACGGGAAAAGATAAAGGTTGCAAGGGACAGACAAAAGAGCTACGCTGACAGGAGGAGGAGGCCTTTGGAATTTCAAGAGGGCGACCATGTTTTCATGAGTTACCCCAAGAGCTGGAGTGGGCAGGGCAATCAGATCCAGAAAGCTAACACCTAAATTCATAGGACCGTTTCAGATTCTTCAACGAATTGGTCATGTAGCTTACCAGATAGCTTTGCCGCCAAGTCTATCCAATCTTCATGACGTCTTTCACGTCTCTCAGCTCAGAAAATACTATCTCGATCCATCACACGTGTTAGAGCCCGAATCAATCCAACTAAAAGAGAACCTGGAGTATGAAGCTTCACCTGTTTGGATCTTGGATAGAAGGATCAAAGAACTACGTGGTAAGCACATTCCGTTACTCAGAGTGGAATGGAACCCAGTGACTGGTGATTCAACGTGGGAACGCGAAGCTTAGATGCGCCAGAGTCATCCTTATCTGTCCACAGGTATACGACGAAAATTTCGAGGACGAAATTTTCTGTAAGGGGGTGGTAATGTAACATCCGGTTTCTCTGTGACTCTGATCGAGCTGGTTAACCTCGATCGAGGCTTTGGATGATTGTGTGAATTGTTGTGTGTTAGTTTTAGACCTAGTTTGAAGCTTAGGAATAGGCTTGAACAAGGTTGGAGGTGCCTAAGACATTAAACGAGTAACTGTGGAAGCTAGAAGTTCTTCTCTCACTGAGCTGACGCTCAAGCATGGGAGAATTCAACGCTCAAGCGTTACGACACTTAAGCGTGGGAGGAGACGGACGCTCCAGCGTGCTGAGTGTGCTGAGCAGCTGCTTTGAGTTTGGACGCATGTGAGACACGTGTCAGGCCAGGGAGCAGGCGGAATGGACGAGGTTCCACGCTCGAGCGTGGCAACGCTCAAGCGTGAAAAGTGATGGACGCTTAAGCGTGGACAGCAGAAACCATAAGTGGAGCTTCCACTTTCATCTTCTCATTCTGCACAATTTTGGGAAGCATTTCTGCGAGTTAGAGAGAGAAGCTCTGAGTTTTCGAGTGAGAAAGCTTGAGGTTAGAGGTGATCGAGCCGCCGGAACGCGATTCCGGCTACACCGTTGTGATCACGGTGAAGTTATCTCTGACTCCAGTGGATCAGTTTCTTGATTCGCCACAGGTAAACTCGGATCCTTAACACGTGTTCTTCGCGTTATTGTGTTCTTCGAGTTTTTAACTTTTCTTTGATCTTTCTGGCTTGCCCTGGGGCTAACACTATTGTATATTTGTTGTGCTCGTTATTAGGGCAAAGTGCGTGCTCGTGATTTCCCACAAATTGGGGACTAAGGCCAAGGCTACCAAGGAGATTGGAGCTGTTCCTGGAGCTGCCATTGAAGGTGGGCTACGAGCTTGAGTGAGAGGAAGCAAGCCGGTGATCGAGTGGATTTGCATGCTGACAGTTCAGGTGGGGAGAAAGAGTACTGCTGCCGTTGGGAAGGCAAGAGTAATGTAGTTGTGATTTCTGCTATGCGTAGGGAAGCCCTAACCCTACTAGTGGTTGAGCCCTGATAAAGTTTCTAGACCCTAGGTTTAGCTTACTTTGGGCTATCGCCGTTAAGATTGGAAACCCTAGGTTAGCAAACTGTTGTGGCGGAATGCCGTAGAATAAGCTTGGCTATGTGCCGTGTTGTTATCGGGTTGATACCGTGGATGGTGTCATTGCTGCTATGCTGACTTCTTGAGGCTGTGTGCCATGTTGTTTGAGTTGTGGCTCTTGGATGCATGGCGTCGAGGCTGTGGTTGTGTGGATGCAGTGGCATCGTGATGTTTTGATTTGGTTGAGAGCTTAGGCGTGAGATCGGGTATCAAGCCCATTGAGGATGTTTGCTGCATATCATCATCAGCTTTCAAGTGGCGAGGCCGTGTGACAGGTAGTATGGGCTGCCGACATCATACGAGGTTAGCGGTACCTGAGTACGGTTACGGAAAGTAGATGGGGCGGTCAAGTGAGTGGCCTTGGGGATGTTGCCGGTCTCGGGAATAGTTTACAGTGACGGATGAGGTAGCTCCTATCCTGTCGTGACGCCCGATCCAGTCTGGTTTGCCTGACTAATCCCAGAGCTTTCCAGTTGTTCCAGGTTAACGTTCCGAAGCAATGGAGATACCCCGGTTCCGGTATGGAAGGGGGATGCACTTTTATTGGTCACGGCGAGCGGTTCGGTTTCTTGGGCAAGCTAACTCCGTTCCGACACAGAACCTGTTCCGGTGTGGACTTGTTCGGGTGTGGAACCGTTCCAGTTGGGAACCTGCACAAGTGCGTGTTTCGGCCGACATGCTGCATGGGATTAGAATCCCAGTCTAGAGGATTGATCTGAGTGTGAGACTCATGGGATGGATGTCTGTTGCAATTGTTGTCTTGAGAGATGTGTGTTGGAATGCAGTAAATGTTATAAATGTGATATCTGTTATATGCTACCTGTTGTGTGTTTACTACATTACTACTGTTTTCCTACTGTATGACGCGCTGTATTTCTTATCTCCCTTTCGTTTTTCCTTGTTGTCTATTATGGGGTCGTTTGAAGACGACGAGCCAGCGGAGATTCAGCATGGACCCGAGGCTTCACCCGTTCGTCACGAGGGCACCACGGATGCCGGTGCTGGGCGACATTGAGATTATCTACCATGATGAGAGGGGATGGCAGGTAGACCCTCTACCTTTTTTATGGTCTACACAGGACCAGTCAGCCTGATGTTCCGGAGCAGTACACCTCCGTATGTAGATATTATTGGTCCCTATCGCATCTACCAGTTCCTCCCATTTCCGAGGATGCGGCGTCCTTCGAGGCAGTGGGAGCAGGACTACGCTTGAGCTGCACCCCAGTCATCGGTTGTGACCAGCAGGAGAGGTTACGTCTACCGAGGCCAGCGCAAGAGGACCGAGCATTACTTGAAGACCTACCGCAGGCGGAGGATCGTAGTGTCCAGTTCTTCGTCTAAGTATGAGTTGATTGTACGGTACTGGCGTACTCATGGCGAGGGTCAGGGTAGCTCAGAGCATCCTCACCACTGATGGTGAGAGCTTACCAGTGCGTCCTAGGGAGTGAGCTGAGCGCTTTTTCATGTATTTTGAGAGGGGAAGGGGGTTGCTGGTGAGCTTCGAGTGTTTTTCTTTTAACTCTTGATGTATTTTTGGTTTTCTACCCGACAGTATGTATATTTATGTACAGTGCCTTACTGATGGGGCTAACTTATGCATGTTGATATATATAGTTATGCTTTTTTCATGCTTTTATACTCTGATCATTGTTTGCTATGCTTGCCGTTCTTGTTTACATTGTTTTGTTGCAACGCGGTTTGTTTTACCACGCTATCGCTTTATATACGGCTAGGCATAGTTAATAATAATAATAATAATAGGCTGGGACTAATGGGATTATCTTTCTGAGAGAGGAGGGTCGTCTCATTTTGGTGGTATCAGAGCGTCGAGGACGTTCTGCAGCCATTGGGATTATCCTCCTAAGAGAGGAGGGTAGTCTCACATGAGATGTAATTGGAAAGAGTTTCCTACCTAAATAGCCAAGTTCTGGGCGATCAGCCAAAGCTGACTCAAAATGAAGTGAAATATGGATCTTGGTCCCACTAGAAAATCTTCCAGCGGGATTTTCCGAGTCAATGGTGACAGTCATTGATTTGAGTAAAACAGTGGGAGGCGTATTTAATAAAAGATCTTATTAAATATGTTTATGCATGATACTTATATTCTGTATATTTCTGTTGCTGATAACCATGTCTGCAAACCACACGTCAAATAACCTATCACTGCGATCAGTCCTTGAGAAGGACAAGTTGTCCGGAACAAATTTCCTGGACTGGTACAGAAACCTGAGGATTGTCATCAGGCATGAAAAGAAGTTGTATGTTCTTGAAGAACAAATCCCTGAGGAACCACCGGCTGCGAAGGCTTCTAAGGCTGAGAAAGATGCTTATAAGAAGCATCAGGATGATGCCTTAGACGTTGGCTGCCTCATGCTTGCTACCATGACCTTTGAGCTTCAGAAGCAACATGAGACCATGGAGGTGTACGATATGATCATGCACCTCAGAATGCTCTATCAAGGGCAAGTAAGGCATGACCAGTTCGAGGTTTCTAGAACCTTTTTCAATTCTAAACTAGCAGAGGAAAGCCCTGTGAGTCCGCATGTACTTCAATTGATTGGGTACATTGAGAATCTTGAAAGGTTGGGTTTTCCATTGGGCCAAGAGTTGGCCACTGACGTAGTTCTGTAATCGTTGCCCGAGAGCTATAGTCAATTTGTCATGAACTACAATATGCATGATCTTGACAAACCGTTGCCAGAATTGTTAAGCATGTTGAGAATTGCTGAACAAAATATTAATAAAGGAAATGGGAAGGCCAGCATGATGGTCCAAGCTGGAAAAGGTAAGAAGCAGCCCAGGAAACCCATGGATAAGCAGAAGGGCAAAGGCAAGGGCTTCTATAAGTCCTAACCCAACACTTCTAGCTTAAAGCCTACGAGTGGAGTTTCTAAGGAGGGCACTTGCTTCCACTGCGATCAGACTGGACATTGGAAGAGGAACTTCCCCAAATACCTGGAAGAGAGCAAGAAAAAGGGAAGTGAGACTTCCACCTCAGGTGTATATGTTATAGATGTCAATTTATCTACTTCTGCATCATGGGTATCAAATATTGGATGTGGATCTCATATTTGTACCAATATGTAGGATCTAAAAGGGAGTAGACCATTGGCAAAAGGCGAAGTTGACCTACGAGTTGGCAATGGAGCAAAAGTTGCTGCTTTAGCTATAGGAACCTATGTACTGACTTTGCCTGTTGGGCTTATTATTCAGTTGGAGAACTGTTATTTTGTGGCTGCTGTTAGCAGGAATATTATTTCTATTTCTTGTTTGGACAAGAGTGTTTTCATTTCATGATAAAGGATAAATGTTGTTCTATTTATTTGAATGAAATTTTCTATGCTAGTGCACAAATGTGTAATGGACTCTATATCCTTGATCTTGATATGCCTATCTGCAACGTTAATACCAAAAAGGTCAAACCGAACGAGTTGAACCCGACTTACCTTTGGCATTGTCGCTTGGGTCTCATAAATAAGAAGCGCATTTCCAAACTCCATAAAGATGGACTATTGGACTCTTTTGATTATGAATCATATGAGATATACCAGTCTTGTTTATTTGGAAATATGACTGAAACCCCATTCACTGGTAATAGTGAAAGGGCAAGTGATCTTTTGGGCCTCATACATAGTGATGTATGTGGACCCCTAAACACATTGGCTAGAGGTGGTTTTCAATACTTCATCACTTTTACTGATGACTTCAGTAGATATGGGTTTGTGTATCTAATGAAACATAAATCCAAATCCTTTGAAATGTTAAAGGAATTCAAGAATGAAGTACAAAACCAACTGGGCAAGAATATTAAAGCACTTCGATCAGATCGAGGTGGTGAATATTTAAGCCTGGAGTTTGATGATCATTTGAAAGAGTGTGGGATATTATCTCAACTCACTCCTCCTGGAACACCACAATGGAATGGTGTATCTGAAAGGAGGAATCAGACCTTATTAGATATGGTTCGATCCATGATGAGTCTTGCAGACCTTCCAAACTCCTTCTGGGGACATGCTTTATTAATAACATCTTTTACACTTAATCGTGTTCCATCTAAGACGGTTGAAAAGACACCATATGAGATATGGACTGGCAGACGACCCAGTATGTCTTTCATGAAGATTTGGGGTTGTGAGGTTTATGTGAAACGACTAATAAACTTAAACCCAAATCTGATAAGTGCTTATTTGTGGGGTATTCCAAGGAAATCAAGGGATACTATTTCTACAATCCTTCTGAAGGCAAAGTGTTTATTGCAAGGGCTGGTGTATTCCTAGAAAAGGAGTTTATCTTCAAAGGAACCAGTGGGAGGAAAATAGAACTTGAAGAAGTTCAAGAATCACAAAATAGCAATGAATATATGATGGAACAGGAGAAACCTCCGCAAGATGTTGTGGAACAACAATCTACTCCAGTAGCACAAGACTCGCGTAGGTCTAACAGGATACATCACCAACCTGAGAGATATGGATTTCTCATGACTCAACAAGGTGATGTTTTACTCATGGATCAAGATGAGCTTGTGACTTACCAGGAAGCCATCACTGGCTCAGAATATGAGAAATGGCTAGAGGCCATGAGATCTGAAATGGATTCCATGTTCACTAATCAAGTTTGGAACTTGGTTGAACCACCGGAAGGGGTAGAACCCATAGGGTGTAAGTAGGTTTTCAAAAAGAACACTGACATGGATAGTAATGTACATACCTACAAAGCACGATTGGTTGCTAAGGGTTTCAAACAAATTCATGGCATAGACTATGATGAAACCTTTTCACCAGCTGCAATGCTTAAATCCGTTCGGATCTTGCTTGCTATTGCAGCACACCAGGATTATGAAATCTGGCAAATGGATGTCAAGACTGGTTTCGTTAATGGAAATCTACTCGAGGATATGTACTTGACACAACCTAAGGGTTTTGACACTCTAGAGAATGCTGGAAAGGTGTACAAATTACAACGATCCATTTATGGATTGAAGCAAGCTTCCAAAAGCTGGAATCTTCGTTTTGATGATGATGTAAGACAGCTTGGATTCATAAAAAAATGAAGATGAACCTTGTGTCTAGAAAAAGGTTAGTGGGAGCATTGTTGTCTTTCTAGTACTGTATGTGGATGACATACTACTTATTGGAAATGACATCCCTACCCTACAAAATGTAAAGACATGGTAGGGAATTGTTTCTCTATGAAAGACTTAGGTGAGGCTACCTATGTGTTAGGTATTAGAATCTATAGAGATATATCATTGAGACTGCGAGGCCTAAGTCCGAGTACATACATAGACAAGGTGTTAAAACAGTTTAACATGCATGAATCCAAGAAAGGACTCTTGCCTATGTCACATGGTATATGCCTTTCAAAGGCACAGTCCCCTTCCAATCATGAAGAGAGGGATCACATTAGTAAGATTTCGTATGCATCTGCAATCGGATCTATCATGTATGTCATGTTATGTACTCGACCAGATGTCTCGTATGCTTTAAGCATAACGAGTAGGTGCCAGTTTGATCCCGGTGAGAGTCATTGGACTGCTGTCAAGAATATCCTCAAGTACTTGAGAAGAACTAAGGATACATTCTTGATCGATGGAGGTGAGTGTAACATCCTCATTTTCATCACCTTAATTAAATGCATGAATATATGTTGGTTTGATGATATGCTTAGGAAGGATGTTGAGAATTAAGGTTAAATTGGACTAGAGAAGGATGAAGAGTGTGTGACTCTGAGCAGAACGCTCAAGCGTGGGGCGATGTAACGCTCAAGCGTGCTAACGCTCTAGCATGGAGAAGGGTGGACGCTCAAGCGTGGTCACCCTAACCAGTTGACCAACAGTGATGGGATGTACAGTGACACGTGTCGGTTATGTGTCGCAGCTAGCACGTGATGGGCGGTGTCTTGGCGGTGAGGAAACGTCAACGTTCAAGCGTAGGAGAAGCCAATGCTCAAGCGTTGGAACGCTAAAGCGTGGAAATTCAGAACGCTTAAGCATTGTCAGCTGAGGGTAACTTCTATAAATAGTTGCCATTTTCACCATGGGATGAGTTTTACAGAACTTAAACAGTTCCAGAGAGATTGAAAAAGTCCAGAGACAATTCAGAGCTTTGACTCAAGTTCGTGGTTCATTCGTTGATCTGATTCCAATTCCGTTCGTGTATTCGTGATCAGCTCGACTTCTACTTCGTTTCTATCGGTTTACTTCTTTGATTCGTCAAGGGTAAGTCGAGGTTCCGTATCAACCTACATTGTGGTTATACAATGTTCTTCCTTTATTTCTCGCTTCTATTCACGGTTATAGCTTCGTATTAGGGTTAATGCTATAGTCTACTTGTTGTTTCCGTGATTAGGGCAAGTTTGGAAGTTGCATTCGGGACCTTTTTGGTGAAGGAGACCGCGGCTGTGAAGGGCTAGGGGAGAGTTCGTTGAGCTCGTTGAGTTCGTAATTGTTGCTACATTTGCTATTAGGTGGGAGAAAGAACCACAATATCGTCGGGTAGGCAAGAATAAAATGATATATATTGATATGCGTAGGGCAATCTAAACCCTACTAGTGGTCGAGTAACTGACAACACCTAACTCACATTGGCAACTACTAAGTTTTGGTACCAATGCAGTTTTAGGCATTGTAGGTTTATCTCCGATAGTTTTGATTATATTATATGTCGAGGTTGTATGCTTGTGTGTTGGTATGCTTAAAATGATACCTGTTGATGTGCATATATGCATAGTAACATGTTTAGGGTTACTTGAATATATGCCTATGAGTAGATATGATGATGAATATGATTATTGAGCATGATTATGATTGCTTATGATATGATATTTGTGATCACTGTTGTATGAGTAAAGATAGGCAATAATTCTTGATAATTTGGGAGATGATCGTACCCATCAGTTGTTGGCGAGCGAATGTCTTGACCTAGCCTACGGGCGGGGGGATATGTCATTGCCGTGAGTTGAGTTGTTGATGGTCGAATATTCTGACATGGCCTGCGGGTGGGGGAATATGTCATACCCATGAGTTGAGTTGAGCCTAAGGGCTCTTGGCCGAACCCTGCATTACGGGGGGTGGCATAGTGATCAATGGGGCATCTTGATCTATTAGGGATGTCGCGTCATGATCGAGCCCATATAGTCGTTAGTTGCATGAGTGTGAGAGACAATAGCTAAAAGAGAATAGCTTCAGAGATGATTGCTTGATACTGTTGTGCTGTTGGATGTTGCTATCAGTATAGCTTATTTTATAGTTGTTTCCCTATTTACGATGTATTGCTGTTTCTTATCTCCCGTATTCTTCTATGTTGCATTTTATTCTCGATCACACAAGAAGATCTTGTAGAGGAGCTGCCTAAGGAGATAGATGGCACACCTACTGAGCTTGATGCTGGCGGGAGAGCCTCGAATCCCAGTGTTGGGAGACTTTGAGTTGTTGTACGAGGATGATGACCGTTTCTGGGAGATTGATTACTCTCAATGACGAGTAGTGTATACGGGCCTGACTACCGTATACTTTAGAGCTTAAGGATCGTCCAGGAGCTACTTGGTAAGAGACTTTCGGATCGCACAGAGACTGCCATTGGAGAGGCTGTGGAACTGGACGTGGGACTGTCATCATGACTCTGATGCTGGATAGAGATCTCACGGATCTTCTAGGACTGGTTATGTGGCTCGAGGCCGACGTCATCATGCTGAGAGGAGGATGAGGGAGTATCGTCATCGCTGAATCGTGATGTCTGAGAGCGAGACTGAGTACGAGGCGTTGCAGACTTACCGCCGGAGGCAACGAGCTTCAGTTGGGAGTTCTCATTATCCTCGTTAGAGTGTTGTTCGGTTAGTCAGTCTTAGCTTGTTATGGCCAGCACATGGGTTTGAGGGAAATGTATTTTTGGGGCCAGGAGAGGAAGTCTTATGTATTTTATTTCGTTATCATGCTTTTGGTTTGTATATGTTGCGTACTCTGAGATTGGTTTGTTTATATCAGTTGTAGGCTCTACTGAGAGAGCCAGTACTTTTATATATATATGGTTGTGGTATGAGTGTTGGTCGTTTTAATATTTTCCCATTTATATGATCGCGCTATGCTATAACGTTGAGAATATATGTCCGGGTTACTGAATGGGTCCTCCGAGGAAGGGTTGTCTCATTTTATGGTAACAAAGCCATTTGATTCTTAATCAAAGGCTGCTTGGGTTAGGATGTGATTGCTGGCCGTGTCTAGTTGAACCTGCCATGGGAATTGACTATGCTTAGAAGTTGGGTAGAGTGTCCGATACGCGAGTTATCGTAAGAGATAACTGTTTCGTGTGTTTGTAAGGCATAGAATGCATGTATGCGATAATATAGTGTTGTATGTCTCACAAATGTGGGCTGATAATTTCTTCTACAGGAAATTAAATGGCTCATGGAAGAGGTAGAGGAAGTAGCGGAAGAGCCACATATGTCTTACAAATGTGGGCTGATAATTTCTTCTACAAGAAATTAAATGGCTCGTGGAAAAGGTAGAGGAAGTGGCGGAAGAGCCACAGAAGATGTCGCTGAACCTAGAAACGGTAACGAAGAGAATTCCCACGTTGGCGATGGGACAGAATCAACTGAAATTCTGAGGACAGTCATGGAGTTGGCAACGGTAATGCTGCATCAAACGCAACAAAATGCTCAACTGTTGCAAGTAACCATGCAACAGCAACAAAGGCAGAATCACAGAGGTGAAATAGTGATGGAAGATGTTGGAATGAATACTTTTCTGAAAGGGAAGCTGCCACAGTTCAATGGTGACTTCAATCCGGAAGGAGCAGAACTTTGGGTGCAGGAGCTTGAAAAGATATTTCGGAAATGCACTGTCGTGAAGATAGGAGGGTGACATATGCATCCTTCATGCTTATGGGAGGTACAGAGCTGTGGTGGAAAGGCAAGCAGAGAATGCTTGAAACAGAAGGGAGAGTTATCAACTGGGGGCTGTCTAGGGAATGTTTTCTAGAGAAAATTTTCCCAAGATTGATGAGAAGAGAGAAAAAGAAGAAGTTCGTGAGTCTGAAACATGGGGCCATGTCTGTTGGTGAGTATGCTGCAAGGTTTGAGGCGTTACTCAAGTTTTTTGAATTCTATCAGAGGTTTTCAAATGAGGAATGGGTGTGCAGGCGTTTTGAAGATGGCTTGAAGTACGACCTGTAGAGGGTGATTGCACCACTGAATATCGCCAGATTATATGAGATGTTAGAGATGTTCAGTCATTGAGAACATCGACAACAAAAAAGAACTGCAACAAGGCAGAACTGGAGGACTGGCTCGGAGATTCAATCAGATTTTAGAAAGGTCGAGGACGAAAAGGAAGGTTTCAGATAGGGCAGAAACCTTATGACCGTCAGGTAACAGGATCAGCCGAACAACAACAACAGCAACAGCCAAGTGGATGCTTCAGATGTGGCGGATTGCATCTGATTAGAGATTTTCCGGTGAGGGAGACTCACCAATGTTTTCGATGTGGCCAAATGGGTCACATAGCTCTAGAATGTTCACAAGGAGCGAGGTACAACACAGGTGGGCGTGGCTCGGTGACCAGAGCCCAAGGAGCAGGATGGCAAGTGGGAAGACTGCAAGCCACGAGAAGAGTTTACCATAAGAGGAGCTGAATCTTCTCAATCCCAGATCTTATACAAGGTATGTGCCTAGTGTCAGGTAAACTCTTATCAGTACTGTTTGACTCGAGAGCTACGCATTCGTTCATATCTCAAGAGTGTGTGGATTATTTAAAACTACCTGCTTCTTTACTTCCTCATGACTTAATTGTTTCTATCCTACCAGTAATTCTTTGACTACCATGACTGTTTGTTTGAAATGTCCTATTGTTGTTGAAAATATAACTTTTCTTGTTGATCTTGTCTATTTACCTATGCAACAACTTGATGTGATTTTAGGCATGGATTGGCTTTCGGCTAACCATGTAGTGCTAGATTGTTCTGAAAAGACCCTGGTATTTCATGAGCAATCTAGATTGATGCCTGCCAATGATAGAGATCTTGCGCTCAGAGACATGTGTTTTTATTTTCTATGGAAGCTAAGGAATCTCCTAAGTTGGACATGTTGCCTATAGTGCGAGAGTTTCCATAAGTTTTCCCTGATGATGTTCCAGGTTTACCACCGAAGAGAGAGATAGAGTTCGCTATAGATCTCGTACCAGGAACTGGACCGATTTCGATAACACCTTATTGAATGTCTCTAGCAGAGTTAGCAAAGTTGAAGAAGCCGTTGGATTATATGCTGGGTAAAGAGTTTATAAGACCAAGTGCTTTGCCTTGGGGAGCACCAGTGTTGTTGATCAATAAAAAGGACGGAAGTTCAAGGCTATGCGTGGATTGTCGGCAGTTGAATAAGTTGACGATTAAGAATAAGTATCATTTACCTAGGATTGATGACTTGATGGACCAGTTAAAGGGAGCGGTAGTGTTTTCAAAGATTGACTTACAATCTGGTTATCATTAGATTCGAGTCAAGAAGGAGGATGTACTGAAGATGACGTTTAGGAGTCGGTATGGACACTATGAGTATTTGATTATGCCCTTTTGTGTGATTAATGCTCTAGCAGTGTTTATGGATTATACGAACCAGATTTTCCGACCGTTCTTGGATAAGTTTATAGTTGTGTTTATCGATGACATTCTTATCTATTCTCATCGGGAAGAACATCAGGAACATCTTAGGATTGTGCTTCAAGTGTTAAAGGACCAATCGACAACTTTATGCAAAGTTGTCCAAGTGCGAGTTTTGGTTGGAAGAAGTGCAATTCTTAGGTCATGCGATTAACCGAGATGGGATAGCGGTAGATCCAGTAAAAGTTGAAGCTGTAGTGCAATGGGAGAACCCTAAGTCGGTAAGTGAAGTACGAAGTTTTCTAGGATTGGCTGGATATATATTACCGAAGGTTTATCAAAGGATTCTCGAAGATTGCGTTGCCGATGACGCAATTAACAAGGAAGGGAACACCCTTTATATGGACGGACGAATGTGAGAAGACTTTTCAAGAACTGAAGAGGAGGCTGACTACATCACCAGTATTGACGTTACCGGATTCGTTAGGACAGTTTGACGTATATTGTGATGCGTCATACCAAGGTTTGGGCTGTGTCCTAATGCAAGAAGGGAGAGTCGTGGCGTATGCTTCGCGACAGCTAAGAATTCATGAGAGGAATTATCCAACTCATGACTTGGAGTTAGCAGCTATAGTGTTTGCTTTAAATATATGGCGACATTATCTTTGTGGAGCGAAGTTTATCGTATACAGACCACAAGAGTTTAAGGTACCTGTTCGATCAGAAAGAGTTAAACATGAGACAAAGAAGGTGGTGGAATTCATAAAGGATTATGACTTTGATCTACAGTACCATCCAGGAAAAGCGAATGTAGTAGCATATGCGTTAAGTAGGAAATCCTTGCACGTATCTGCTATGATGGTGAAAAAGTTAGAACTGATTGAACAGTTTAGAGATTTGGATCTAGGTATAAGAATATCAGAGGATAAGATACACCTAGGGATGGTTACGGTAACGAACGACTTTTGGAAAACGGTTAAGGAGAAACAAGAAGTTGATCAGTATCTTCAGAAGGTGAAGGAATAAGTAATGGAAGGCAGAATTTATGAGTTTAGGATGGATCAAGATGGAGTCTTGAAGTACGGTGATAGCATTTGTGTTCTGATAGATATAGAGCTAAGAAGGATGATTTTGGAAGAAGCGCACAAGAGTAAGCTAAGTTTTCATCCAGGAGTGACCAAGATGTACCAAGACTTGAAGAAGATGTTTTGGTAGCCCAGAATGAAGAAGGAAGCGGCTCAGTATGTGTTGGCTTGTTTAGCTTGTCAGAAAGCGAAGATAGAACATCAAAAGCCAGCAGGACTGTTACAATCCTTGGATATCCCAGAGTGGAAGTGGGATGGTATATCTATGGATTTTGTGGTTGGGTTGCCAAGAACTATGAAGAGGAATGATGCAATTTAGGTAATCGTCGATAGTTTGACGAAGTGTACTCACTTCTTACCTATTAGTGAAAGTTATACATTGGAAAGGTTAACCCAAATTTACATTAAGGAGGTAGTAAGGTTGCACGGAGTGCCTTCTAGTATTGTTTCCGATAGAGACCCTAGATTTACATTTAGATTCTGGAAGTAGTTACATAAGGCTTTGGGAACTAAGTTAAGGTTGAGTTCTACTTATCATCCTTAGACGGATGGTCAATCGGAACGAACGATTCAATCATTGGAAGATCTCTTGAGAGCTTGTGTTTTGGAACACATAGGAAGTTGGGATGAGTTCTTACCATTGATTGAGTTCACCTATAACAGAAGTTTTCATTCGAGTATAGGTATGGCACCTTTCGAAGCGTTGTATGGGAGAAAGTGTAGAACACCATTGTGTTGGTATGAGACAGGAGAAAGCCAAGTGCTATGGCTGGAGGTGGTACAGCAGATGACAGAACAGATTAAGAGGATAAGGGAAAAGATGAAAACTGCACAAGACAGGCAAAAGAGTTATAGTGACAAGAGGAGAAGATCTTTAGAATTCCAAGAAGGAGACCATATTTTTTTGAGAGTGACTCCAAGGACTGGAATTGGCAGGGCAATCAAATCTTGAAAGCTTACTCCTAGATTCATTGGACCATTTCAAATTCTTCGTCAAATTGGTCCTGTAGCCTATCATGTTGCTTTACCTCCAAACCTATCCAATCTTCATGATGTCTTTGATGTATCTCAGTTGAGAAAATATTACCCTGATCCATCACATATTCTAGAACCAGAGTCAATACAGTTAAGAGAAAACCTTGAGTATGAGGCCTTACCAGTAAGGATTGCGGATATAAGGGTTAAGGAACTCCGAGGTAAACATATTCCATTGGTCAAGATTATATGGGATGAAGTTACAGGAGATGCTACCTGGGAACGTGAAGAAGACATGCAGCAACAATATCCACATTTTGTAACATCCCGATTTTCTGTGACTCTAATCGAGCTGGTTAATCTCGATTAGGGCTTTGGGTGATTGTGTGAATTGCTATGTGCTAGTTTAAGGCTTACTTTGAAGCATAGGAATAGGTTTCAACAAAGTTGGAGTTGCCTAAGGCGTTAAACGAGTAACAATGGCAGCTAGAAGTTTAGAAGGATCTTCCCAACTGAGCGGCACACTCAAGCATAGGAAGGGAACACGCCTCAGCGTGCCAACGCTCAAGCGTTGGTAACGTTGCACGCTCAAGCGTGCTGAGTGCGTTTGTCAGATGGTGTGCTTTTTGACGTGTGTGCTACACCTGTCAGGCCAGGGTGAAGGCGGAGCGGATAAGGTTCCACGCTCAAGTGTGGAGAGGACCTCACGCTCAAGCGTGGAAATCCTGCACGCTAAAGTGTTCTTAGCAGGATGCCCCAAGTGAAGTCTTTCTCTTCTCTTTCACTTGGACCATTTCCTCTTCTTCATGCTCGAGAGTTGTAGAGAGAGTATAGAGAAGACAGAGCTCTTAGTGAGAGAAAGCTCAGTTTCGAGGCGATCGAAGTACTGGAACGCGATTCTGACTACACGGTTGCAATCGCGGTGAAGTTATCTTTAACTTTGACGGATTGGTTTCTCGATTCGCCAAAGGTAAGCTCAAATCCCTAACACGCGTTCCACGTGTTCTTGGCGTTCTTCGAGTCTTTACCTCTTTCTTTGACCTTTTGAGCTTGCCCTAGGGCTAACACTATTGAATATGTGTTGTGCTCGTGATTAGGGCAGCATTCGTGTTCGTGAGCGTGCGATTCGAAGAAGGAACCGCGGCTGCACCAAGGTGGTTTGTGGCTATTCTTGAGGCTGCCATTGAAGGAGGCTGTGAGCTCAAGCTTTGAAGAGCAAGCCGGTGATAGCGTGGATTTTTGTGTCAGCTGTTCAGGTGGGGAGAAAGAGTACTGCTGCCGTCAGAAAGGCAAGAGTAGTGTATTATGTTTTCTGCTATGTGTAGGGAAGCCCTAACCTTACTAGTGGTTGAGCCCCGATAAAGTACCTAAACCCTAGGTTTAGCTTACTTTGGGCTATCGCCATTAAGATTGGAAACCCTAGGTTAGCAAACCATTGATTGAGGATGCTTGGCTTCGTATGACTGTATGCTGTTGATATTTGTTGTTGCTATTTGTCTAAGTGCCTATATGCTACTTGGTATGTGGTATGCTGCTATGTGCTATCATTGACATTCTTGCTGCTGTTATTATGCTATATGTTGTGATGTTAAGCGTTGTGGCGGAATGCCATAGAGTTAAGTTTGGCTGTGTGCAGTTTTGTTGTCGGGTTGATACCGTGGACGGTGTCGTTGCTGTTATGCTAACTTTTTGAGGCTGTGGTCGTGTTATTTGAGCTGTGGCTCGTAGACGTGTGGCGTCGAGGCTGTGGCCGTGTAGATGCAGTGGCATCGTGTTGTTTCTGATTGAGAGTTTAGGCGTGAGATCCGGTATCAAGCCCGTTGAAGATGTTTGTTGCATATCATCATTAACTGCCAACTGGCGAGGCCGTATGACAGGTAGTATGGGCTGCTAGCGTCATACGAGGTTAGTTGTACCTGAGTGCGGGTACAGAAAGTAGATGGGGCGGTCAAGTGAGTGACCTTGGGGATGCTGCCGGTCTCGGGAATAGTTTACAGTGACGGATGAGGTAGCTCCTATCCTGTCGTGACGCCCGATCCTGTCCGGTTTGCCTGACTAACGTAACACCCCCCTCGCGGGTGCTACGTATACGGACTCTAATGCGGAATAAAATAAGAAAATAAAATGCTGGTTGCTTTCGGAAAATACTTTAATTAAGTAGCTACGTTTGAAAACGCGGTTCTAAAAATTTTCTGCATGCATAGGCAAACAACTCAAGGCGAGGAAATAAATTTCACATCACACATTGATATTCACTGTTCATAAAAACATAAACATAACATAAACCTGGTCTAGTGTATAACATATTACAGACTTAGAAACAATTCAACATGTGTGCAGTAATATAATATAAGACTACTCAAAACAAAAGACCCTTAAGCTGGTCGGCTAAAAGTAGCCATTGGGGTACAACCCAACGTCAACTTCATCTGGACGCTCCGTCATCCGAGTCCTCACGTCTCTGTGGGGACCTATGATCAACATCTGTACATGTGTTCCAAAAACACAACAAGGTGTCCAACATGTACAGGCAAAGGTAAGATACTCTTATAAAGTTATCATGATAGCCGCACAAGCGACAAACAACAGTATAAACATCCACAAATAAATACAGTTATATGAACAGTTATTTATATAATACAGTACAACATATCAAACACTATCATCAGTTATAATAATGCATGAGACTTCAATATCATCTTTCTAATTCATGTACTCCGAAGATTCTAACTTCCCAACATCGAGCGATAGGCCGTAGTAACACCCGTAACACAATTGTTCTCATGAGTCGGCCTCTCTATTTAGGTCCGAACTCCAATTGTTCCAGGGTACCACGTCATAACCATATCTTGAATACTCCAGTCTCTGATCGAGTTCATTCGTGTTTGGCAGCCGATTTAAAACGGCACGGGGTTGCTATGCCACCGGCCACTTGTGGGATCTCGAACACAGAATGCCCCTAAAGACCTAGTGGTATTAACTGGCTGAATTCTCAACTACGAAAGTTGTAGCTCGGTTCCAAATGGCACGTCTGCCGGTTCATGCATGTACACAGAAAGTTTTCTGTTTTGTTTGCGTTCATTCTTTCAAATGTTGAGACATAAAGTCCACGACTCATTTCAAAAAGGCATTAAGCCCACTCAAATCAAAAACACAGGACATGAAGTCCGAGTGCTCAATCCACAAAACACTAGCCCCGACGTCTCGGCCACTAGGCTCGGGTTCGTCTCAAAGGTTCATCATTTTTCCTTTTCGATCACACTTTCTCAAAACAACCTTGGAAAACAAGACATACTTTGGTTTTCTTGAAACAAAACATCCTTTTTGATCAAGAGAACGTTTTTCCATGAAAAACACCTTTCTTGAAAACAAAAACCGTTTTCTAAGGTTTCACGTCTTTTTAAAACGCTTTACCGAAATAAAATACGATTTGCACGACTTTTCACAAGACCACTTTTTAATTTTCAAAAGAAAATACTTTTCAACAAGAAAGACAACTTTTCTTGAAAAAGCAACACGTTTTCCCAAAAATCACTTTTTAATTTCAAACACGGTTTTCAAAACATAGATTTAGGATTTCGAGTCTTTTAATAAATTATCGAGCCATAGCCAGTCCTATGCTCATCCAGGTATAAATATATATATAGACATCAACAATCCATAATCATCATCATAATATCAACTAAGGCATCCATGCCACAAATTATCAACAGAGTGCAATTATGTTTCATTAAGTAAAACAAATCCATACATCATTCAAACTCATCTCCAATTCAACAATCAAGTCATCATAATACATGTACCAAACATGCACTATGAAGCTACTCAAACTTAAAAGACTACCTCCTTTTACCTCACAAAGGAAGTTTAATGCAAACTTGATTGGTTCTCGGCTCCGGCTCCGGTTCCGTTCGTGTCGCCTAAGACAATCAAACACAAATCAATTCAAAAAAACAAATCAACATCAATCTATAACATAAGAACACAAGTTTTCCTTCCCCTAAAAGGTACAGGGTTCGGCCATGAAAGGTAAAAAGGGTTAGGGATCTTATTTGGTTCCAAACTTTTGGATGGTTGGTTCATGAACTTAGTTAACATCATTTCAAGTCCTATGACTCAAAAATGTGAAACAACACTCATGGATTTTCCCCATGAAGCTCTCGGCCATATAGGGCAATCTAGGCTAGGAATTTATTTGGTTTTCCATCACTTGGATTCAAGGACACTAGGAAAGCTAAGGATGGAATCAAGAGTTAGAAATCAAAAATTTGATGAAAAACACTATTCATCATCACTCTTAGGTTTCGGCCACTTTGGGGCTTTAGAGCTAGGATGAGACTTGGATCATGAGCTCTTGGGTTTATATAGAGGATGATGAGGTGAGTTCAAAGAACTTGGTTTCACCTCCAAAGGATTTTCCTACAATTTCCTATGGATTTTCAAAGTTTTGGATCTAAGAATGAGTTTCATGAAAATGGAGGTTTGATCTTAATATTGAAAGAGATTCAAGAAGATATGAGACCATAGAAGTGATCATACCTTACAATGGAGGAGGATTGGTCAAGAAATCAAGTGATTTCAACAAGCTTTCAAGGTTTTCTCAAGGATTCAATGGATGTTTTTTCTCTAAGGAAGATGGAGTGTTCTTGCTGTTCTTGGGGGGCTGGGCTGCGTGGAATGAGGGGCTGAGAGGCTGTTCCAGCCTTGTAAAGAGTTCATTAAGGGTAAAAAGGTCATTTGGTTCAAAGGGTAAAATGGTAAAAGGTGAAAAGACTTAAGTGAGGGGTATTTTGGTAATTTTGCGTCCCGAAATACCCGATCGTCATGACGACTCTAGCATGCTCTCCCAAGTGAGTTGACATGATGTGATATCAATATTATCCGTTGTCGGGTCCTGGTAAGTCCATACGCAGATCCGTTGGCCACCCGATTGAAGATTTCGCTCGAACGGAGGTCAGGAAGTGATTTTTTTTGAAATTTTTATGAAATTTAACCAAAACGTAGAGAATCGAATCCTAAGACTTACTGTCTCATTCACGGGTCCATATGAGGTCTCATGAGCAGTAAAATCATACTGTCAGTGTAAAAACGTAGACCGGACTCCGTTTGAGTTTTCGACTCAAAACTTAATCGTAGCTTCCTACGATATCGTTGAGCATGATTATGGTCTCGGAATATTTTATATCCCTTTCTAAGACCTCGAAAAAGAAATAAGTTCATATATACTGATTACAAGAAAAACTCGAAAATCGGGGTGTAACAACTAATCCCAGAGCTTTCCATTATTCCAGGCTAATGTTCCGAGGCGACCGAGATACCCCGATTCCAGTGTGGAAGGGGGATGCACTCTTATTGGTCACGGCGAGAGGTTCGGTTTCTCAGACAAACTAACTCCGTTCCGACACAGAAGCTGTTCCGGTGTGGACTTGTTTGGGCGTGGAACCATTCCAGTGGGAACCAGCTTTGTGAGTTTTTGGCCGACTTGCTGCATGGGATTAGTATCCCGGTCTAGAGCATTAATATGAGTGTGAGACTCATGGAGATGGATCTCTGTTGCATGTGTTGTCTCAAGAGACGTCTGTTGGAATGCAATAACTGTTATATCTGTTATACCTGCTATACGCTACATGTTCTGTTTACTGAATTACTGTTGTTTTCCGACTTTACCATGCACTGTATTTCTTATCTCCCTATTGTTGTTTCTGTTGTTCTGTTTTGTGTTCTCTTGAAGACGACGAGCCAGCTGAGGCACAGGATGGACCCGAAGCTTCACCCGTTTATCACGGGGGCACCGCGGATGCTAATGCTGGGAGACATTGAGATCATCTACCATGATGAGAGGGGATGGCGGGTGGACCCCTCGACCTTTTTGGTGGTTTACATAGGACTCGTCGGTCTGATCTTTCGGAGCGGCACGCCGCCGCATGTGGACATCATTGGCCCGTACCTCATGTACCAATTTCTTCCTTTCCATAGGATGTGGCGACCTCCGAGGCAGAGGGAGCAAGACTACATGTGGATGGCACCCCAGTCCTTAGTTGTGACCAGCAGGAGAGGCTATGTCTACCGAGGCCAGCGCCGGAGGACGGAGTACATAGTATTTGAGGACCTACCGCAGGCGTGGATTATGGTGTCTAGCTCTTCGTCAGAGTATCAGCATTTGGTGCGGTGCAAGCATACTCATGGCGAGGGTCAGGATAGCTCAGGGCATCCTCACCACTGATGGTGAGAGCCTACCAGTGCGTCCTAGGTAGTGAGCTGAGAGCTTTTTATGTACCCTTTTGAGAGGGGACGGGTAGTGCTGGTGAGCTCCGAGAGTTTTCTTTTGATGTTGATGTATTTTCAGTTTTGTTTACACAACATGCATATGTATGTACAGTGCCCTGCTATTGGGGCTACAATTATGCATGTTATCTCTATATATATGTTTTGGTATTCTGTTGCGCTTTTACTCTGATAGTTTTCCTATGCATGTCGTTGTTGCTTGTTTGCTTCTGCAACGTTGTTTGAATACCATGCTATCGCTTTATATACGGCTAGGCATAGTTAATAATAATAGGAGCTTGGGACTAATGGGAATATCCTACGTAAGCGGGGTCGTCTCATTTTGGTGTTATCAGAGCTGTTCGATTCTAAATCAGACTGTGAGGTCATGTTGTCGGAGCAGTCGAGTCCGATTAGTACCGCGGGCTATGAAGGTAAGTGTACTGGCTTTAACGGTTGATAACCGAGTTGTATCAGCTGAGTCTGGATTGGGTAGAGTGTCTGATGCGCTAGTTATCGAAGTGTGATAATTGTTTTCATTCATAAGGCATATGATGTGTTTAACTGTTTAGTGTTATTATATGTCTTATGAATTGGAACTGATAGCTCCTTTTTACAGGAAGCTAAAAGGCACGTGGAAGTGGAAGAGGTGGAAGGCTGGCTGCAACCGGAGGCCACAATAACAATGGTGATCACTGAGGGACAGGACGTTGTGGTGACACTTCTGAAGCAATGCAAGCCATATGGGACTTGGCTACCGCAATGATGCAACAAACCCAGCAGACTGCCCAAAATATGCAGAGGCAGGAAGAGAAGGAAGCCAGACATGATCAGCTACACACAGTCAGAGGAAATGAGACGGTGGACACCGGTCTCAATGCTTTCATGAAGGGAAATCCTCCCCAATTCCACAAAGAATACAACCCTGAAGTTGCAGAGATGTGGTTGCAAGAGATAGGGAAGGTGTTCATGGCCACACACTGCAGAGAGGACCAAAAAGTTACATACGCTGCTTTCATGCTGATTGGAGCAGTAGAAGCTTGGTGGAGAACCAAGGCCAGACTGTTAGGGGCCGGAGGAAGGATGTTAACTTGGCAACTGTGCCGTGAGTGCTTTCTGGAGAAGTACTTCCCGAGGAGCATCAGACAAGAGAAAGAGAAGGATTTCCTGAGTCTGAAACAGGAACAACAGTCCGTTGGTGAGTACGCGATGAGGTTTGAGGTGCTACTCAAGTTCTCTCAGTTTTATCAGATCCATCCAGACGGAGAACGAGTCTGCAGAAGGTTTGAAGATGGGTTGTGGCCCAAGTTGAAGCGAGCGATGCTACCTTTAAGTATCAGCTCTTTTCCTGAATTGGTGGAGAATTGCATAGTGGTTGAAGGACATGACCGAGCAGGGACTGTTCCCCAACAAGTGACGAGTGGTGGACCTGTTCGAAGCAACCAGAGAGGAAAAAGTGGCAAGTTCCAGCAGAGGAATAGACCGTATGATCGCCCGACTCAGTTTAATGTCAACCATGGAGGGACCAGCTCTTGTTTCCGATGCGAGGGAACACATCTAGTCAAGAGTTGTCCAAGGAACCAGCACATCAAGTGTTTCAACTGTAACAAGATGGATCACTATGCATCAGATTGCAAGCCCGGAGTTAGCAAAAGGGCTCAGTTTCAACAGCCAAGCGGTAGAGCTCAAAGTGGTGGAGCAAGATCAATGGTGGCAAGTCAATAGGGTAGGCCACAGACGACCGGAAGGGTGTTTGTCGTGAGGTGTTCTGAAGCCTTTCGAAGTCCGGACATGATTCAAGGTAAATGCTTAGTCTCTGGTAAACTTTTGTCGGTTTTATTTGATTCGGGGGCTACTCACTCTTTCATATCATTAGAGTGCATGGATCATTTAGGGTTGCCTGTTCTATGTTACCCTATGACTTGACTATTTCAACGCCTACTGGCGATTCTTTAACTACCCTATCCGTATGCAGTAAATGTTCTGTTACGGTAGAGAACCGTCATTTTCTTGTCGACCTTATCTGCTTGCCTATGCAACAAATAGATGTAATCCTAGGCATGGACTGACTTTCGGCCAACCATGTAATGTTAGACTATTCGAACAAAACCCTCAGTTTTTCCGAGCAATCTGGATTGATGCCTGCCGATAAGAGTATTCCGACGGGTGGACTATCGGACAAGTTTGTGGTGTTCTTCTCTTTGGAAGCAAAGGATACTCCTAGGGTTGAAGCTTTGCTTATCGTGCGAGAGTTTCTGGAAGTGTTTCCCGATGATGCTCTTGGATTGCCACCGGAGAGAGAGGTAGAGTTTGCTATAGATCTGGAACCAGGAACTGGGCCTATATTGATGGCGCCGTATCGGATGTCTCCAGTTGAGTTGATGGAGCTAAAGAAACAGCTGGACGAGATGCCAGGCAAAGAGTTCATCAGACCTAGTGCATCTCCGTGGGGAGCGCCAATTTTGTTTGTGAAGAAGGACGGGAGCTCGAGGCTATACGTAGACTGTCGTTAGTTGAACAAAGTGACGATAAAGAACAAGTATACGTTACCACGGATAGATGATTTGATGGATCAGCTGAAAGAAGCAGCTATGTTTTCTAAGATTGACCCGCGATCTGGATACCATCAGATCCGGGTTAAGATGGAGGATGTGCCAAAGCCTACTTTTCGGAGTCGGTATAGTCACCACAAGTACTTAGTTATGCCATTTGGTGTGACTAATGCTCCAGCTGTGTTCATGGACTATATGAATAGGATCTTCTGACCGTTCCTTGACAAGTTTGTTGTTGTGTTTATCGACGACATCCTTGTATACTCTTCGAGTAGAGAGGAACACCAAGAGTATCTAAGGGCGGTGTTGCAAGTGCTAAAGGACCGACAGTTGTATGCTAAACTGTCAAAGTAAAAGTTCTGGTTAGAGGAGGTTCAGTTTCTAGGCCATGTGATCAGTAAGGATGGAATCACAATGGATCCTGCGAAAGTTGAGGCCGTAGTGAGTTGGGAAAGCCCTAAGTCTGTAAGCGAGGTGGGAAGCTTTCTTGGTTTAGTGGGCTACTACTGGAAGTTTATCGAGGGATTCTCTAAAATGGCATTACCTATGACGCAGTTAATGAGAAAGGGGAAGACGTTTGAGTGGTCAGGGGCTTGCGAGCAGAGTTTCCAAGAGCTGAAGAGAAGACTGACCACATCACCTGTGTTGGTGCTACCAGATCCATTAGGATGATTTGATGTATACTGTGATGCACCTTATCAAGGCTTGGGATGAGTGCTCATGCAAGAAAGAAAAGTGGTGGCGTATGCCTCCAGGAAGTTGAGAGTACATCAGCGGAACTACCCAACGCATGGTCTGGATTTGGCTGCGATAGTGTTTGCATTGAAGATATGAAGACACTATCTTTATGGTGCTAAATTTAGCGTGTTTAGCGACCATAAGAGCCTGAACTATCTGTTTGACCAGGGAGATTTGAACATAAGGCAGCGATGATGGATGTAATTCATAAAGGATTATGACTTCGACCTGAAATACTATCCAGGTAAGGCGAATGTTGTAGCGGATGCACTCAGTAGGAATTCCCTACACGTATCTGCGATGCTGGTAAAGGAGCTAGAGCTTTTAGAGGCGTTTAGAGATCTGAATCTGGAAACGAAAATCGTCGAGGATAAGTTAAACCTGGGGATGGTTAGGATAAGTACCTCCAGGGCCTGAATCAGTTGATAGAGGAAGGTAAGACCTCGGAATTCAGGAGAGGTACTGATGGTCTGCTTAGGTATAGTGATCAGGTTTGTGTGCCAGCAGATATAGAAGTTAGGAATATGATCTTGGAGGAAGCACACAAGAGCAAGATGAGTTTCCATCCGGGGGCTACCAAGATGTATCAGGATCTGAAGAAGCTATTTTGATGGCTGGGGATGAAGAAAGATGTGGCGGCTTATGTCCTAACCTGCTTGGTGTGTCAGAAAGCGAAGATTGAACACCAGAAGCCAGCAGCGTTGTTACAATCGCTGACATCCCAAAATGGAAGTGGGATAACATTGCCATGGACTCAGAAAAGGTGTGATGCAGTCTGGGTAATCATTAATAGGTTGACGAAGTGTGCTCACTTCTCACGAATCAACTAGAGTTACTCTCTGGAGCGATTGACTCAGATCTACATCAAAGAGGTTGTAAGGCTGCATGGGGTACCTTCAAGTATCGTTTCGGATCGTGATCCAAGGTTTAACTCAAGGTTTTGGAGGAGCTTACACAGTGCAATGGGAACTAAGTTAAGTATGAGTTTTGCTTATCATCCTCAAATGGATGGTCAGTCTGAACAAACAATTCAGTCTTTGGAGGAACTCTAAAAGCGTATGTGTTGGAGAACACGGGAAGTTGGGACGAGTTCCTTCCATTGATCGAGTTTACCTATAACAACAGTTTCCATTCAACTATTGGAATGGCGCCGTACGAGGCACTGTATGGACATAAGTGCATGACTCCGTTGTGTTAGTTTGAGACTGGAGAAAGTCAGTTGTTAGGTCCAGAGCTGGTACGGGAAAAGATGAAGGTTGCAAAGGATAGGCAGAAAAGCTACGCTGACAAGAGGAGGAGGCCCTTTGAATTCCAAGAGGGCGACCATGTCTTCATGAGAGTTACCCTAAGAGCTGGAGTGGGCAAGGCAATCAAATCCAGAAAGCTGACACCTAAATTTATAGGACCGTTTCAGGTTCTTTGACGAATCGGCCCTGTAGCCTATCAAATAGCTTTACCACCAAATCTGTCAAATTTTCATGATGTCTTTCGTGTCTCTCAACTTAGAAAGTATCACCCTGATCCATCACATGTGTTAAAGCCCGAATCAATCCAACTTAAAGAGAACCTTGAGTATGAGGCTTCACCTGTTCGGATCTTGGATAGAAGGATCAAGGAAGTGCGCGGCAAGCACATTCCGTTAGTCAGACTGGAATGGAACCCAGTCACTGGCGATTCAACGTGGGAACGTGAAGCTGAGATGCGTCAAAGTCATCCCTACTTGTTCACAGGTATGCGACGGAAATTTTGGGGACGAAATTTTCTGTAAGGGGGTGGTAATGTAACATCCTGATTTTCTGTGACTCTAATCAAGCTGGTTAATCTCGATTAGGGCTTTGGATGATTGTTTTAATTGCTACGTGCTAGTTTAAGGCTTAGTTTGAAGCTTAGGAATAGGCTTGAACAAAGTTGGAGGTGCCTAAGGTGTTAAATAAGTAACTGTGGAAGCCAGAAATTTGGAAGGCACTTCCCAGCTAAGTGGCACGCTCAAGCGTGGGAAGGGAGCACGCCTCAGCATGCCAACGCTCAAGTGTTGGTAACGTTGCATGCTCAAGCGTGTTGAGTGCGTTTGCCAGCTGGTGTGCTTTTTGACGCGTGTGCTACACATGTCAAGCTAGGTTGAAGGTGGAGCGGACAAGGTTCCACGCTCAAGCGTGGAGAGGACCTCACGCTCAAGCGTGGAAATCCTGCACGCTAAAGCGTTCTCAGCAGGATGCCCCATGTGAAGTCTTTCTCTTCTCTTTCACTTTGATTATTTCCTCTTCTTCCAGATCGAGAGTTGCAGAGAGCGTAGAGAGAAGAAAGAGCTCTTAGTGAGAGAAAGCTCAGTTTCGAGGCGATCGAAGTACCGGAATGCGATTCTGACTACATGGTTGCAATCACGGCGAAGTTATCTTCAACTTTGACCGATTGGTCTCTCGATTCGCCAAAGGTGAGCTCAAATCCCTAACACGCGTTCTTCGTGTTCTTGGCGTTCTTCGAGTCTTTACCTCTTTCTTTGATCTTTTGAGCTTGCCCTAGGGCTAACACTATTGCATATGTGTTGTGCTCGTGATTAGGGCAACGTTCGTGTTCGTGAGCATGCGATTCGAAGGAGGAATCGCGGCTGCACCAAGTTGGTTCATGGTTGTTCTTGAGGCTGCCATTGAAGGAGGCTATGAGCTCAAGCTTTGAAGAACAAGCCGCTGATCGCGTGGATTTTCGTGTCAACTATTCAGGTGGGGAGAAAGAGTAGTGCTGCCATCGGGAAGGCAAGAGTACTGTAGTATGTTTTCTACTATGTGTAGGGAAGCCCTAAACCTACTAGTGGTTGAGCCCTGATAAAGTACCTAAACACTAGGTTTAGCTTACTTTGGGCTATCGCCGTTAAGATCGGAAACCCTAGGTTAGCGAACCATTGACTGAGGATGCTCGGCTTCGTATGACTGTATGCTGCTGATTTTTGTTGTTGTTATCTGTATAAGTGCCTATATGCTACTTGGTATGTGGTATGCCGCTATATGCTGTTGTTGATATTATTGCTTCTGTTATTATACTGTATGTCGTGATGTTGAGCCTTGTGGCGGAATGCCATAGAGTTAGGTTTGGCTGTGTGTCGTGTTGTTGCCGGGTTGATACCATGGATGGTCCCGTTGCTGTTATGCTGACTTTTCGAGGCTGTGGCCATGTTAATTGAGCTGTGGCTCGTGGACGCGTGGCGTCGAGCCTATGGCCGTGTGGATGCAGTGGCATCGTGTTGTTTCTGATTGAGAGTTTAGGCGTGAGATCCGGTATCAAGCCCGTTGAAGATGTTTATTGCATATCATCATCAGCTGCCAACTGGCGAGGCCATATGACAGGTAGTATGGGCTGCCAGCGTCATACGAGGTTAGTTGTACCTGAGTGCGGGTACGAAAAGTAGATGGGGCGGTCAAGTGAGTGACCTTGGGGATGTTGCCGGTCTCGGGAATAGTTTACAGTGACAGATGAGGTAGCTACTATCCTGTCGTGATGCCCGATCCAAACCGATTTGCCTGACTAATCCCAGAGCTTTCCATTGTTCCAGGCTAATGTTCCGAGGCGATCGAGATACCTCGGTTCCGGTGTGGAAGGAGGATGCACTCTTATTGGTCACGGCGAGCGGTTCGGTTTCTTGGACAAACTAACTCCGTTCTGACTTAGAAGCTGTTCCGGTGTGGATTTATTCGGGTGTGGAACCGTTCCAGTGGGAACTAGCTTTGTGAGTTTTCGACCGACATGCTGCATGGGATTAGTATCCCAATCTAAAGGATTAATCTGAGTGTGAGACTAATGGAGATGGATGTCTGTTGCATGTGTTGTCTCGAGAGACGTTTGTTGGAATGCAGTAACTGTTATATCTGTTACACCTGCTACATGCTACATGTTTTATTTACTGCATTACTGTTGTTTTCTGACTATACCATGCATTGTATTTCTTATCTCCCTATTGTTGTTTCTGTTGTTCTGTTTTGGGTTTGCTTGAAGACGACGAGCCAGCCGTGGCATGGGATGGACCTGAGGCTTCATCCGTTTATCACGGGGGCACCACGGATGCCGATGCTGGCCGACATTGAGATCATCTACCATGATGGGAGGGGATGGCGGGTGGACCCGTCGACCTTTTTGGTGGTTTACACAGGACCCGTCACTCTAATCTTTCGGAGCGGCACGTCGCCTTATATTGACATCGTTGGCCCTTACCGCGTGTACAAGTTTCTTCCTTTCCATAGGATGTGGCGACCTCCGAGACAGAGGGAGCGAGACTACATGTGAATGGCACCCCTGTCCTCCATTGGGACCAGCAGGAGAGGCTATGTCTACCGAGGCCAGTGCTAGAGGACGGAGCAGTATCTGAGGACCTACCGCGAGCGTAGGATTGTGGTGTCTAGCTCTTCATCAGAGTATGAGCCTTTGGTACGGTACAGGCGTACTCATGGCGAGGGTCAGGGTAGCTCAAGGCATCCTCACCACTGATGGTGAGAGCCTGCCAGTGCGTCCTAGGTAGTGAGCTGAGAGCTTTTTATGTACCCTTTTGAGATGGGACGGGTAGTGCTGGTGAGCTCCGAGAGTTTTCTTTTGATGTTGATGTATTTTCAATTTTGTTTACACAACATGCATATGTATGTACAGTGCCCTGCTGTTGGGGCTATAGTTACGCATGTTTTATATATATATATATATATATATATATATATATATATATATATATATATATATATATATATATATATGTCTTTTGTTATGCTGATGCGCTTTTACTCTAATAGTTTTCCTATGCATGTCGTTGCTGCTTGTTTGCTTCCGCAACGTTGTTTGAATACCATGCTATCGCTTTATATATGGCTAGGCATAGTTAATAATAATAGGAGCTTGGGACTAATGGGAATCTCCTACGTAAGTGGGGTCGTCTCACATTTATTCTAAGGTACGTCAAATTTTGAGGACGAAATTTATTTTAAGGGGGTGGCGATGTAACATCCTCATTTTCATCACCTTAATTAAATGCATGAATATATGTTGGTTTGATGATATGCGTAGGAAGAATGTTGAGAGTTAAGGTTAAATTGGACTAGAGAAGGATGAAGAGTGTGTGACTCTGAGCAAAACGCTCAAGCGTGGAGCGATGTAACGCTTAAGCGTGCTAACGCTCTAGCATGGAGCTGGGTGGACACTCAAGCGTGGCCACCCTGACCAGTTGACTGGCAGTGATGGGACATAAAGTGACACGTGTCGGTTATGCGTCGCAGCTGGCACGTGATGGACGGTGCCATGGCGGTGAGGAAACGTCAGCGCTCAAGCGTGGGAGAAGCCAACGCTCAAGTGTTGGAATGCTAAAGCGTGGAAATTCATAATGCTTAAGCGCTGTCAGCTGAGCGTAACTTCTATAAATAGTTGCCATTTTAACCATGGGACGAGTTTTACAGAACTTAAACAGTTCTAGAGAGATTGAAAGAGTCCAGAGACAGTTCAGAGCTTTGATTCAAGTTCATGGTTCGTTCGTTGATCCGATTCCAATTCCGTTTGTGTATTCATGATCAACTCGACTTCTACTTCGATTCTACCAGTTTACGTCTTTTATTCGTCAAGGGTAAGCCGAGGTTCCGTATCAACCTACATTGTGTTTATACAATGTTCTTCCTTTGTTTCTAACTTTTATTCACGGTTATAGCTTCGTATTAGGGTTAATTCTATAGTCTACGTGTTGTTTTCGTAATTAGGGCAAGTTTGGAAGTTGCGTTCGGGACCCTTTTGGAGAAGGAGACCGCGGTTGTGAAGGGCTAGGGCAGAGTTCATGGAGCTCGTTGAGTTTGTGATTGTTCCTACATTTGCTATCAGATGGGAGAAAGAACCACAATATGGTTGGGGAGGCAAAAATAAAATGATATATATTGATATGCATGGGGCGACCTAAACCCTACTAGTGGTTGAGTAACCGACAACACCTAACTCACATTGGCGACTACTAAGTTGTGGTACCAATGCAGTTTTAGGCATTGTAGGTTTATCGCCGATAGGTTGATTTTATGATATGTCGAGGTTGTATGCTTGTGTGTTGGTATGCTTAAAATGATAGCTGTTGATGTGCATGTATGTGTAGTAACATATTTAGGGTTACTTGAATATATGCCTATGAGTAGATATGATGATGAATATGATTATTGAGCATGATTATGATTGCTTATGATATGATATTTGTGATCACTGCTGTATAAGTAGAAATAGGCAGTAATTCCTGATTGTTTGGGAGATGATCGTACCCATTAGTTGTTGACGGGCGAATGTCCTGGCCTGGCCTGCGGGCGGGGGGATATGTCGTTGCTGTGAGTTGAGTTGTTGATGGTTGAATATTCTGACCTGGCTTGCGGGCCGGGGAATATGTTGTACCCATGAGTTGAGTTGAGCCTGAGGGCTGTTGTTTGAATCCTGCATTACGGGGGGTGGCACAGTGATCAAAGGGGCATCTTGATCTGTTGGGGATGTCGCGTCGTGATCGCATCCATATAGTTGTTAGTTGCATGAGTTCGAGAGACAGTACTAAGAGAAAATGGCTTTGGAGATGATTGCTTGATACTGTTGTGATGTTGGATGTTGCTATCAGTATAGCTTATTTTATAGTTATTTCCCTATTTATGATGTATTGTTGTTTCTTATCTCCTGTATTCTTCTATGTTGTATTTTATTCTCAATCGCACGAGAAGATCCTTTTGAGGTGCCGCCTGAGGAGATAGATGGCACACCTACTGAGCCTGATGCTGACGGGAGAGCCCCGGATTCCAGTTTTGGGAGACTTTGAGTTGCTGTACGAGGACGATGACCGTTTCTGGGAGATTGATTACTCTCAACGACGAGTAGTGTATACGGGCCCGAATACCATACACTTTAGAGCTTAAGGATCATCCAAGAGCTACTTGGTAGGAGACTTTCGGATCGCACAGAGACTGCTATTGGAGAGGCTATGGAATAGGTCGTGGGACTATCATCATGACTCCGATGCTGGATGGAGATCTCACGCATCTTCTTGGACTGGTTATATGGCTCGAGGCCGGCGTCGTCTTACTGAGAGGAGGATGAGGCAGTATCGTCATCGCTGGATCGTGATGTCCGAGAGCGAAACCGAGTATAAGGCGTTGCAGACTTACAGTCGGAGGCAACGAGCTTCAGTTGGGAGTTCTCGCTATCCTTGTTAGAGTCTTGTTCGGGTAGTCAGTCTTAGCTTGTTATGACCAGTAAATGGGTTTGAGCAAAATGTATTTTTGGGGCCAGGAGAGAAAGTCTTTTGTATTTTATTTGGTTACCATGCTTTTGGTTTGTATATGTTGTGTACTCTGAGATTGGTTTGTTGATATCAGTTGTAGGCTCTACTGAGAGAGCTAGTGATTTTATATGGTTGTGGTATGAGTGTTGATTGTTTTAATATTTCCGCATTTTATGTGATCGTGCTACACTATAACGTTGAGAATATAAGTTCGGGTTACTGAATGGGACCTCCGAGGAGGGGTTGTCTCAGTGAGGAAGAACTCATTGTAAAGGGTTACACTGATGCTAGCTTTCACAGTGATAAGGATGATTCCAGATCGCAGTCTGGTTTTGTGTTTTGCCTAAATGGTGGCGATGTGAGCTGGAAGAGTTCAAAGTAGGAGACAGTTGCTGATTCTACCACAGAGGCTGAGTATATTGCTGCCTCAAATGCAGGAAAGGAGGCTGTTTGGATTAGGAAGTTCATTGCTGAGCTTGGTATTATTCCTAGCATTGTGGATCCCATTGATCTCTATTGTGATAACAATGGAGCCATTGCACAAGCTAAGGAACCTAGATCTCCCCAGCGATCCAAACACATACTTAGGCGCTTCCATCTCATTCGAGAGATTATCGATAGAGGAGATGTGAAGATATGCAGAGTACAACCACTACACAATGTCGCTGACCCGCTTACAAAACTTGTTGCACAGCAGAAACATGATGGTCATACTAGGTCGATGGGTATTAGATTTATGCCTGATTGGCTCTAGTGCTAGTGGGAGATTGTTGGTGTAAACCCTAGAAGCCATTAGCCTTCTTTGAGATTTACATTTGTATCATGACTTTGATGTACATATATTTATATATGAGGTATTTCAGTTTATACCGTTGTTTGTTTAAACTGAGTAAAGTCCTTAGGATAGTTATTTCAGTTCAATAGAACATCAAGTGCATGACTTGAACGTGAGACCCTATTGAACATTAAAATGCTATTCTTAAAGCATCCGTAGTCAAGTATTATTGTTAATTAGGACGACAATAATACATGGAGACTATTTTGCGGGTAGACTGATGACCACATCTCACGGGTCATGGATATGAGATATCAAGTCTTCACATAGGTATAAATATTAGAGTCATATTTATACTGGATTGACCCACTATGAGAACGCTACATAATAGTTATGTAAGTGTCATGAGCGCTTCTCATGGTAACCATAGTGAAGCAGTCCTTCAAATTGAAGTCACTACGATTCCTACATAAGGAGTTGTAATGCTACCAAACGTTATCTGTAACAGGATGATCATAAAGATAGTTGTTGGGCCTACAATGAATCATGTTGAGGGATGTGAGTGATGTAGATAGGATTCGTCCCTCCTACATAACAGGAGTAATGTCATGGGTTTCTCGATAGAGTGAGATGTAAAAGTGCATGGCCATGCTATATTAGACAGTATAAGATATTGGACCCATTTGTGATTACACGTCTACTCGGGAATTGACAAATAAATAATTGAACTTAACAAGGATGACACATTTATGCCTTGTGTTCAATTAAGACATATGGACGAAGGGACATTTACTACATGGTTATTCTTGTTACAATAAGGTATATGTCATATCACCGATATTCTCACTAATTGGGTAACAATGATATATTGCTAGATACCGCTCATTGTTTATACTATTAAATGTGTTTTAATATTATTGTCAATTTATTGGGAACCTATAGTGTCACACGTATAGAGCAAATAATCGGAGAATGAATTAATTTATGAAATATGAATAATATTAATCAGACATTGGGCCTGTAGCGTACAAGTCCATTGGCGTTAGGGTAAGTGGGTGACAGCTTATGTAACGCCCTTCGTTACATTAGTAACCCAAAATAAAAATTTAAATAAAACAAGGAAAATAAAATTTTTCTTAAATATATACTTAATAAATACTTAATATAATATTAATCCAAAATAATTGTTTGCATCACTTCAAAAACCAAAATAACATAATAAGTTTCAAAGCCTCAAAATCGGGCGTCTATAATATCTTGCATAAGAAAATAACTAAACAATAATAAAGGTCCTCCTGGCATATACCGTTCAATACTAACCAAGCTCTAAAACTAAAGAGTTAGTCTTCAAAACGTCTGGTTGCTCAACAGGGTCGTCCTCAGACTCTGAAAACTATACTACTAATGAGATATAAAATCCCAGTGAACAGAAATACAGTTTAAAAGGTTTTCACAAAAGCATTGTTCTCAGCTGTTGCGTTAACCGGAAAAACTATCCATGGTACCAGCCATTTTCAAAATAATGTATAATAAAATAATAATAATAATATAAATTATTATTGGCAATAATCAATCATCATCAATACATCAAAATTCAAGTATGACAAAGTCTCATATATCAAATAATCTCAACATCCTCATGTGTCATATGACTTTCAAACTGCACATAACAATGGCATCTCATTGCCTACCTTACTCATGAACGTATTTCGATATCACCTTCTCTTTAGTGACATTACTCATTTCGATACCAACTATTGTACACTGGTGGTATTACTCATTTTAACATCTTAATGTGTGGCGATGTTGCTTTCGATACCCTATTATGGCGGTATTTCATATTTCGACACCCCAATTCATTGGCAGTGTTACTTTCAATACCCCTATCATAGGCGGTATTGCAACAAGCAACAATTCATCACATTTAACAGTTATTGAATCATGTCAATATCACCAATATCATCATATAATCCAAATATAGCATGTCAATCAACCAAATCATATACTAATCATTCATATCATAGAATCAATCTCAATAATAAACATTTAATTGATAGCAGAATCACCTTAGAAGGAAAACCCCCAAATTTGTAAAATCAGGATTTGACAAAACACAGGATTATTTTCCAAAAAACATATTTTTGAAAGCGTAACCCAACCCCAAGACAATTTGCACCATGGAAGGGCGAGAAATAGTATTTCTACTCACCTCTTGAAGACCTCTAAGAATCTCCATGCGTACCCCGTGGTGAATCCTATATGTCGCCTTCCATAACCTTGAATCTCCTTCTCCTTCTCCTTCTTCTTCATCTTCTTCTATCTCTTCTTCTTGTTGTTGTTGTTGTTGATCTCCTTCCAAAATCATTGTTTGTTGCCACCCCATCTCCCATGCATGAGGATGTTCCACTGCCGTTACTTAGGTGTTTTAGGGTGCAAAGAGGGTTTCTAGCTATATATATATATAGTTTTGCACTGTTTCCCTATTTTTAAACCTATTTTTAACGCATCCTGACATAGAGCACGGGCGTGCTTGCAATTGGCACGGCCGTGCCAATCAGCGTTAAAGTTTGCATAATTTCCGACATGGGCGTGCTATTAGTTAGCACGGTGCGGCTTAGACTATGCTCTATCGGCACGGGCGTGCCGAACATGAGCACGAGCGTGCCAAACAGTGTCAAAATGGTCTATTTTCCGACATGAGCATGCTAATAATTAGCACAACCGTGCTCGTCCGGGTAAGTGTGTACTCAAACGAGTCAAGGCACGCATATGAGTACGGGCGTGATGATATTGAGCACAGGCGTGCTCATGCGCTAGGAAGTGAATTTCCCTTAGAAAATCACTCTTAACCACTTTTAATTATTTTTAATCACTTTTATTTACTTGAAGGGCTTAAAACATATATTCTAAACGTCCCAAAAACTCTACAATAATCCTCATATTTTAATCTCTATTTATTTTATTTTTTAGGATGTTACATTTCTCCCCTCCTTTAAGAATTTCGTCCCCGAAATGAATTTCATACATGCTCGCTCAAAACTTTACATATACACAGTGCAAAACGTTTAAAGCATCTTGACTGATATGATCTGGATACAATGCAGGATATCCTCCTCAAGTTCCCAAGCAGCTTCCTCAGGAGTTAATTGTGATGCTCCAAAAACTTAACCTCACTTTCTCTGATACATTAAACATGCAAATACGGTTTAATTTAAACTGAAGCAGAAAAACAGTTATTACAGTCCAATATTACACATCAGAGCTCCACCTGGAAGCCATGGCGTAAAAACAACAACAACAACAAAAACAGACGCCCCACTGGCCGTGGTACAACTCACAAGAGACTCAGCGATACCTCAGAGGTCTCTCTCTCTACTCGAGAAGCGTTGACGTCAAACTTGTTGTTCACGATGGGAGTTCCACCTCTACTCAGCTTCACCCGCTGTAACACCTCCAACAACCAACCAGCATCTCCGCCTTCGGATAACGACCCGAACAATGACATACATGGAAACATGGGGGAGCATGCACAGGAGGTAAGAAACGCTACAATATCATGCAAAGGGAGATCACGTAGCATATAACACATCAACATACACAACAACAAGCACAACCAGCAAACACACTCATCTCTCGAGTTCATCACAACAATTAACCTCCAAGTTATCACAACTAAGGATCACCGTTTACTCTACATGCACAACTGAGTCTATATGATTGGCCAATTCTATAACGCGCACTCTTACCATGGGAATACAACAGTCAACCTCCAACTGTGAGGAATAACAATCCAATCTCCAACTATGAGGGTGGATGTTCACCAGGTAAGTATGGCTCCTCCAACTGCTAGGAGTCGGACGTTCAGGTAACCTATTCCTGAGTTTCCAACACACTGCCTCCCCAAGCCCTTCCAACTTTGAGAAGACCCGAGAAGTTCTCCAACTATGAGAAATCAGCTGCATCCCTCCAACTGTGAGCTCAGCCATCTTGGTTGCCCCGGAGTTTCCACCCCGAAAACCAACCTCGTGTGACAACCACTCAAACTGCTGTTGCAGTTGTACACACGGCTTTGACCACAACAATGCAAATGCTATGATTATGCACCCATCATCTCAACAACGTCTTAACAACAACTTAACCAACGTCTCAAGGTCCACATCCTCCAACTGCGAGGATGTCACTCTCCAACTATAAGAGCCACCTTCAACATAGATCAACTAGCTTACAACATCAACTACGAATCCAATAACACCAACCACTCTATCCTTCTAACATCGCACCAATCGTCTCTACAGTCAATCAAGATCATATCAATCACAATCACATCAACATATCATAGTATAGCAGCATATCATCATTGCAGGCATACCAACTAGCAATTAAGCATGTTATCACAATAAGCATCTCATCTAACATGTTATCATGTACGACATCATTTACTCATGTTCTCAGTTACCACAAATAAGCACACATCTTCAATCAACATATATCATCGATTGATCCTAACGGCGATAAACCCACAATGCCTAAAACTGCAGTGGTACCACAATCCAGTAGTCCCCAATGAGAGTTAGGTATTGGTGGTTACTCAACCACTAGTAGCGTTTGAGGAGCCCTACACATGTTAACAATTATATACTATGCCTACGGTTCCCAGATATTTGAGGTTTCTTCCTCCTCACCTGACAGTTCGTCCCGATATACTTTCGTATCCACAGACAGCCTTGACCCTCGATCTCACGAACACAGCCACGACCACCACGAGCTCACCACGCAGCTCCCAACACTGCCAAAGGCACCCCCGGCATGCACGTTGGGCCAACAATCGACCCGAGTACACGTACGGGGTCCAGAAACTCAAAAACGATGACAGACTCAACAACAAACGATCGTACAACAACGAATCAACGAAAAACCAAGGATCAAACAGGGGTTGTTCCTCATAGCTGCCACCCTACATGGGTCCTCGCGTAACTCCTCGAACGATTTTTCGAACAAAAACACCCGTAGAGCCCTAATGTGTTAGCAAAACATCATTAGCTCAGAGTATGAGTAAGAAAAGGATACCAACCAAGACAAATACAAAAAAGAACTTAAGGTCGACGATGTCGGTACCTAGGCTAACCTCAAATAAGCTCGAAACCAAAGCCGCACCCTAGGCGAATCCGAAGCTACGAGCACAGAAATGTAGTCGGAATAGGGTTTCGACGAACGATCGGGCCGGAACCAACCAAAGTTCCTTAAGAACCCTCTCTGGACCTTCAGAGCTCAAGGAAGACGAAGGAGTTAGGGAAAACTCGTGCAAATGAGAATTGAAAAGAAACTTAGCCATTTAACCCACTTACTTAGCACGCTAAAGCGTGCACTTTCCCAACACTTGAGCGTGGAACCTCGTTCACACCGCCTTCACCTTGGCCTGCCACGTGCCCCACACGCGTCAAAACTCAGAACAGCTGGCAAGCGCACTCAGAACGCTTGAGCCTGCAAGCTCCCAACGTCCAAGCTTTGCCACACTTGAGCATGGAGTCCTCCCACGCTTGAGTGCTCTGCTCAGGTGGGAAGGAACTTTTAGCATTCTGATCTCCCCCATTTCTCGTATTACGCCTTAAGCACTTCCAACTCGATTCAAGCCTAGTTCTAACCATTCAACTAGACTTATAACCAACACACAACCCAACACACACCTAAGTGAAAACCCGATTAAGATTATCCATCTTAATTAGGGTTACTGAAAACAGGGATGTTACATTACTACCCCCTTAAAAGAATTTCGTCCTCGAAATTCGGTAGCAGATAAGCGTACCGATATATTAGACTTCATCCAAGATAGAGCAAACAAACTGTACAAACTTTCTTGAAACATATGCTTGTCACATCAGTAAGAGGCATATATACAGATGGTGATACAGTCATTCCACTTAACATTCCAACACTGTTGTTCTTTCAGTACATCCAAACAAAAGATCATCCTGAAAAGGACGTTACAAACTAGTTTCTAATGTACACTTATGTCTTTTGCTCAGGGTTGAAAAGTCTCAGCTCCTCATATTGCAAACACGCGCCCCGTTGTTGGAAATCTCTCTGTCCTTCGTCAGTGTTAGGCCCCGCTGCTGCTCTCTGTCTGCATTCTTGAGCTATGTGCCTCGACTTCCCACATCAGAAACACATTGAGTCTCTTGCTTGGCAGTCCCTGATCAAGTGTGCTCCTACACATCTAAAACATCTGAGCCTTCTCTGTCCTCCTTCTCCAGTCACCACAGGTTGTGGCTTGCGACGATCATACGGTTTCTACTCCTATTGAGGCTTCTCCTCTCTTTCCCCCTGATGGGTTCTTATTGGCCCCTTGTTCTTCTTCTGTTGACGAGCTTCCATCCGCTTGTAAAGATTTTCGAATGCAGCACATCTTTCGAGCATCTCTGGGAACTTGGTAATTCCCAAAGGTAACACCGCCTTTTGCAGCTCATGTCTTAGCCCATCTTCAAACCTTCTGCATATCCAGTCCTCATCCGGATGCACTTGGTAAAACTTGGAAAATTTGAATAAGGACTCAAACTTCATCGCATATTCGCCAACCGACAAGTTCCCTTGCTTCAGGCTAAGGAATTCTTTTTCCTTCTCATGCCGAAGGGTTTCGGGGAAATACTTTTCCATGAACCAAGTTCTGAATAATTGCCAAGTGATTACTCTTCCTTCTGTTTCCAGCATTCTCTGTCGATTCTTCCATCAGGACTCTGCTTCTCCTACCAGCATAAGAGACGCATAGCTGACTTTCCGGTCTTCCCTACAGTGCATGGCGAGAAAATTTTCTCTATCTCCTGTATCCACAACTCTGCCTTTTCGGGTTATATTCTCCATAAAACTAGGGTGGCTTACCCTTCATGAATGCGACCAACCCTGCATCCACCACTCCTTATTCTCTCCCCTGATTTTGTGCCCTCTGCAGATATTCTTGTTGTATTTGCATCATCTGCGTATTCTGTTGCGACTGCTGTAACACAGCTGCTGCCATGTCCCTCAAAGTTCTCATGACCTCGGAATTCCCTCCTTTAGTCCTAGAAGGTCCATTGATCTCGATGCTAGCATCCTCGTCTCTATCACTTCCTTCATTGCGACTCCTTCGAACCATCGCTTCCTGGAACAAGCAACCGTTAACTCATATTCATAAGATGTATAACATAGCCAACATGTAAACACAGATCTTACGAATAGTCGAGACAATTATTATTGCTTCTCAACCTAGAAACAATAAACAACTCACGGATTGCACATTTTACCCAACTTCTAAACATAGTCAATACCCTGTGCGGGTTCAACTAGACACGGCCAGTAACAACACCACAACCTCACAGTCCGGATAGAACCGAACTGCTCTGTACCACCTAATGTGACGCTCCCAAAACTTAACCTCACTCTCTTTGATACCTTAAACATACAGATACGGTTTAATTTAAACTTAAGCAGATAAACAGTTATTACAATCTAATATTACACATCAGAGCTCCGCCTGGAAGCCATGGCGTAAAAACAACAATAACAAAAACAGACGCCCCACTGGCTGAGGTACGACTCACAAGAGACTCAACGATACCTCAAAGGTCTCTCTCTACTCGAGAAGCGTTAATGTCAAACTTGTTGTTCACGATCGGAGTTCCACCTTTACTCAGCTTCACCGACTGTAACACCTCCGATAACCAACCAGCAACTCCGCCTTCGAATCATAACTCGAACAACGACATACATGGAAAGATGGGGGAGCATGCATATGAGGTAAGAAACGCTACAATATCATGCAAAAGGAGATCACGTAGCATATAACACATCAACATACACAACAGCAAGCACAACCAGTAAACACACCCATCTCCCGAGTTCATCACAACAGTCAACCTCCAAGTTATCACAACTAGGGATCACTGCTTACTCTACATGCACAACTGAGTCTATATGATTGGCCAATTCTACAATGCGCACTCTTACCATGGGAATACAACAGTCAACCTCCAACTATGAGGAATGACAATCCAATCTCCAACTGTGAGGGTGGATGTTCACCAGGTAAGTATGGCTCCTCCAACTGCGAGGAGTCGGACGTTCAGGTAACCGCCTCCTGAGTTTCCAAGACAGTGCAATAGTGGTTCCTCAAACTGCGAGGAGCACTGCCTCCCCAAGCCCTTCCAACTGTGAGAAGATCCAAGAAGTTCTCCAACTGCGAGAAATTAGTTGTATCCCTTTAACTGTGAGTTCAGCCATCTTGGTTGCCCCGAATTGTCCACCCCGAACACCAACCTCGTGTGACAACCACTCAAACTACTGTTGCAGTTGTACACACGGCTTACACCACAACAATGCAAATGCTATGATTATGCACCCATCATCTCAACAACGTCTTAATAACAACTTAACCAACGTCTCAAGTTCCACATCCTCCAACTGCGACGATGTCACTCTTCAACTATGAGAGCCGCCTTCAATTTAGATCAACTGGCTTACAACATCCACTATGAATCCAATAACACCAACCACTCTATCCTTCTAACATCGCACCAACCGTCTCCACAATCAATCAAGATCATATCAATCACAATCACATCAACATATCATAGTATAGCGACATATCATCATTGCAGGCATACCAACTAGCAATTAAGCATGTTATCACAACAAGCATCTCATCTAACATGTTATCATGTATGACATCATTTACTCATGTTCCCAGTTACCACAAATAAGCACACATCCTTAATCAACATATATCATCGATTGATCCTAACATCGATAAACCCACAATGCCTAAAACTGCAGTGGTACCACAATCCAGTAGTCCCCAATGAGAGTTAGGTATTGGTGGTTACTCAACCACTAGTAGGGTTTGAGGAGCCCTACACATGTTAACAATTATATACTGCGCCTACGATTCCCAGATATTTGATGTTACTTCCTCCTCCCCTGACAGTTCGTCCCGATATACTCCCGTATCCACAGACAGCCATGACCTTCTATCTCACTAACACAGCGAACACAGCCACGACCACCACGAGCTCACCATGCAGCTCCCAACACTGCCAAAGGCACCACCGGCATGCACGTTGGGCCAACAATCGACCGGAGTACACGTACGGGGTCTAGAAACAACCAGAAACTCAAAAACGATGACAGATTCAACAACAAACGATCGTACAGCAACGAATCAAGGGAAAACCAAGGATCAAGCCACGAAAATGAGAGGAAACTTACCCAAACAGGGGCTTTTCCTCGTAGCTGCCACCCTACATGGGTCCTCGCGTGACTCCTCGAACGATTTCTCGAACAAAAACACCCGTAGATCCCTAATATGTTAGCAAAACATCATTAGCTCAGAGTAGGAGTAAGAAAAGGATATCAACCAAGACAAATACAAAAAAGAACTTAAGGTCGACGATGTCGGCACCTTGGCTTACCTCAAATAAGCTCGAAACCAAAGCCGCACCCTAGGCGAATCCGAATTTACGAGCACAAAAATGTAGTCGGAATAGGGTTTCGACGAACGATCGGGCCGGAACAAACAAAAGTTCCTCAAGAACGCTCTCTGAGCCTTCAGAGCTCAAGGAAGACGAAGGAGTTAAGGAAAACTCGTGCAAATGAGAAATGAAAAGAAACTTAGCCATTTAACACACTTACTCAGCACACTAAAGCGTGCACTTTCCCAACGCTTGAGCGTTCCCACGCTTTAGCGTTGGCTCTCTCCATGCTTGAGCATTGAACCTCATCCACACCACCTTCACCTTGGCCTGCCACGTGTCCCACACGAGTCAAAAATCAGAACAGCTGGCAAGCGCACTCGGAACGCTTGAGCGTGCAAGCTCCCAACGTCCAAGCGTTGCCACGCTTGAGCGGGGGGTCCTCCCACGCTTGAGCGCTCTGTTCAGTTAGGAAGGAACTTCTAGCCTTCTGATCTCCTTTTGTTTTCTCTTGTTACGCCTTAAGCTCTGCTCAGACCGTGCTCTATCGGCACAGGCGTGCCGAACTTGAGCACGGGCGTGTCAAACAGCGTCAAATATTGTACATTTTCCAACACGGGCATGCTAACAATTAGGACAATCGTGCTCGTCCGAGTAAGGGCGTACTAAAACGAGCCACTCAAACGAGCCAGGGCACGCATATGAGCACGGGTGTGCTGGTATTAAGCACGGGCGTGCTCATGCGGTAGGAAGTGAATTTCCCTTAGAAAATCACTCTTAACCAATTTTAATTGGTTTTAATCACTTTTATTTACTTCAAGGACTTAAAACATATATTTTAAACCTCCCAAAAAGTCTACAATAATCATCATGTTATAATCTCTATTTATTTTATTTTTTAGGATGTTACAGCTTATAAGGTTGTGCACGTCACTTAAGCGTCAAGAGATAACTGCGCATACCGTAGCAGCCGTCACACTACCTATTTGGTAGGCGCGCCCTCCCCTTACCGTCATCTAGAACGATGCTTTCTCCGACGGTGATTTGTTCGCGTGGACTAAGTAGAGGTGCTACTCCATTGCGGTACTGGTGATAGCGTTCATCCTCTTCCTAAGAGTAGTGTTCGTAGAGCTCGTGATCAAGAAAGAAGAACTGTTCTTCCCTTCACACTGTTCGTGGTAAAGCGTCGCTATAAGAAGTAAACACTACAATCATGAGTCATGACCATTCGCATGGATCTATTGGTGGAAATTTTTTCGCTGCATTATAGTTTTTAAATATACAAATTCCCAACAGTTAGTTGTAACTGAGTGCGGATGCGGAAAGTAGAAAGGGCAGTCAAGTGAGTGACCTTGGGGATGTTTCCAGTCTTGGGAATAGTTTACAGTGACGGATGAGGTAGCTTTTATCCTATCGTGATGCCCAATCCAATCTGGTTTGCCCGACTAATCCCTGAGCTTTCCACGTTCCAGGCTAACGTTCCGAGACGACCAAGACACCTCGGTTCCGGTGTGGAAGGGGGATGCACTCTTATTGGTCATGGAGAGCGGTTCAGTTTTTTGGACAAACTAACTCCATTCTGACACAGAACTTGTTTCGGTGTGGATTTGTTCGGGTGTGGAACCGTTCCGGTATGGAACCGGCTTTGTGAGTTTTCGGCCAACATGCTGCATGGGATTAGTATCCCGGTCTAGATGAGTGATCTGAGAGTGAGATTCATGGAGATGTATGTTTGTTGCATGTGTTGTCTCGAGAGATGTTTGGTTGTGTGCAGTAACTGTTATACATGCTATATCTGTTATGTGCTACCTACTGTTGTTTACTGCACTACTATTGTCGTTCTGACTTTGCGTATGTTGTGTTTCTTATCTCCCTAGTGTTTCTTTTTTTCTTTTGGTTCTTGGTTTGCACGAAGACGAGGAGCTAATTGATGGATCCGAGGGCGCACCCTTACATCACATCGACGCCGAGGATGTCAGTGTTGGGCTTGATCGAGATCATCTATCACGATGATCGGGAGTGGCCTGTGGACCCCTCGACCTTTTTGATGGTCTATACTGGGCCGGTGAGTATTCTCTTCGGAGGAAGGGCGTCACACGTGGAGGACATGATTGGACCCTCTAGAGTTATGCAGTTCTTACCCTTTCCGCATATGTGGCAGTCGCCGAGACGTCATGAGTGGAACTACACCTAAGCCAGCATCATCGTAGGTGACCATCAGGAGAGGCTTCGTCTACCGTGGTCATCGCTGGAGGATGGAGCAGTACTTGAGGACCTACCGCGGGCGTAGGGTTGTTGTGTCCAGCTCATCGTCTGAGTATGAGCCTCTGGTGACCTACAGACGTACTCATGGCGAGGGCCAGGGTAGTTCAGGGCATCCTCACCACTGATGGTGAGAGCCTACCAGTGCGTCCTAGGCTGTGAGCTGAGAGCTTTTTGTGTACTTTTGAGCGTGGGACGGGTAGTGCTAGTGAGCTGCGAGGGTCTTCTTTTGCTTTCAGATGTATTTTCGTTTCTTTCAGTTTTTGTTTAAACTGTTTGTATACTTATGTACAACGCCCTACTGATGGGGATATGTTTATGCATAGTATATGTATAGTTATTTTATCTGCGTTTACTCTGATACGTTTGGCTATGCTTTCCGTATGATTGTATGTCTTAAACGCGCTTGTTTCCGTTAACGTTGTTTGAATACCACACTATCGCTTTAATATGGTTAAGCATAGTTAATAATAGGAGTTCGGACTAATAGGATTATCCTTCTGAGAAAGGAAGGTCATCTCATTTTGGTGGTATAAGAGCAATTTGGTTTTAACAAGGACTGTGGAGTCTGGAACCAAGACTGCAACTCTAACAAGTGTACTGGCTTTAACGGTTGATACCCGGGTTGTGTCAACTGAGTCTGGTATTGGGTAGAGTGTCCGATGCGCTAGTTATCGAAGTGTGATAATTGTTTTCATTCATAAGGCATATGATATGTTTATCTGTTAGGTGCTATTATATGTCTTATGAATTGGAATTGATAGCTCCTTTTTACAAGAAGCTAAATGGCTCGAAGACGAGGCAGAGAAGGAAGGGCGGTTGTGACTGGAGGCAATGATAACAATAACAACAACGGTGACTACTTGGGTACAGGAAGTGGTGATGACACCTTTGAGGCAATGAGGGCCATGAGGGATCTAGCTACGGCAATGATGCAGCAAACTCAGTAAACTGCCCAGCACATGCAGAGGCAGGAATAGAGGGAAGCAAGACAGGACCAGTTACAAGCTGTCAGATGAGACGAGACCGTGGACACGGGTCTCAACGCGTTCATGAAAGGGAATCCTCCTCAATTCCACGGAGAGCACAACCCTGAAGCTGTAGAGGTGCGATTACAAGAGACCGAGAAAGTCTTTATAGCCATGCATTGTCGGAAGGATCAAAAGGTTACTTATGCTGCTTTCATACTAGTTGGAGCAACGGAAGCTTGGTAGGGTACCAAGGCCAGGCTGTTAGAGGCCGGAGAAAGAACTATGACTTAGCATTTGTTTCGGGAGAGCTTCTTAGAGAAGTATTTTCCAAGAAGCATCAGGCAAGAAAAGGAGAAGGAGTTCCTATGTCTGAGACAGGAACAGATGTCCGTTGGCGAGTATGCAATGAGGTTCGATTCACTCCTCAAATTTTCCCAGTTCTATTACGTTCATCCGGATGAAGAGTGGGTGTGTCGAAGGTTTGAAGACAGACTAAGAACAGAGTTGAAGCGGACAATGTTGCCTTTGGGCATTAGTTTTTTTCCTGAGTTGGTAGAGAAATGCACAGTAGTGGAAGGGCATGACCGAGCGGGGATAGCCCAACAACAAGCGAGAAGCGGTGGACCTGTTCGGAGCACACAGAGTGGCATGGGAGGAAGGTGCTAGCGGAGGGCGAGGCCTTACGGTCACCCAGCTCAGTTCGCTGTCAATCATGGAGGGAGTGGCTCCAACCAAGAACAACAGAAGATAAGAACTTGATTTCGATGCGGGGGACCGCATCTAGTCAAGAACTGTCCGAGGACCCATCACATCAGGTGCTTCAACTGTAACCAGGTGGGTCATTATGCATTAGATTGTAAACTAGGAGATAGCAGAATAGCTCAGTTTCAACAACCGAGTGGGAGGGCTCAAAGTGCCGGAGCGAGACCAGTTGTAGTAAGTCAGCAAAGTAGGCCACAGACGATCGGAAGGGTGTTTGCCGTGAGGGGTTCTGAAGCCTCTCGAAGGCCTGACCTGATACAAGGTAAATGCTTAGTCTCTGGTAAACTTTTATCAGTTTTATTTGATTCGGGAGCTACTCATTCTTTCATATCGTTAGATTATAGGATTACCTATCTCTTTATTGTCATATGACCTTACTGTTTCTACCCCTACGGGTGAATCTTTGACCACCTTATCCATATGCCTTAAATGTCCTATCACTATAGAGAACTGTCATTTTCTTGTTGATCTTATCTGTTTGCCTATGCAACAGATAAATGTAATTCTAGGCATGGATTGGCTTTCGGCCAACCATGTGATGCTAGACTGTTCAAGCAAGACCCCTATTTTCTCAGAGCGATCTGGATTGATGCCAGCCAACGAGAGTATTCCAACGGGTGGACGATCGGACGGATGCATGGTGCTATTCTATTTGGAAGCAAAGGATACTCCTAATATCGGAGCTTTGCCTATCGTGCGAGAGTTTCCAGAAGTGTTTCCGGAAGATGTTCCCGGACTGCCACCGGAGCGGGAGGTGGAGTTTGCTATAAACCTAATCACGGGTACTGGGCCTATATCGATACCGCCATATCAAATGTCTCCAGTGGAGCTGGCGGAGCCAAAGAAATAGCTGGACGAGATGCTAGGCAAAGAGTTCATCAGACCTAGTGCATCTCCGTGGGGAGCGCCGGTGCTGTATGTGAAGAAGTAGGACAGAAGCTCGAGGTTGTGCGTAGAATATCGTCAGCTAAAAAAAGTGACGATAAAGAACAGGTATCCGTTACCATAGATAGATGATTTGATGGATCAGCTGAAGGAAGCAGCTGTGTTTTCTAAGATCGATCTGAGATCTAGATACCATCAGATCCGGGTTAAGGAGGAGGACGTGCCAAAGACTGCATTTCGGAGTCGGTATGGTCACTATGAGTACTTAGTTATGCCTTTCATCGACGCCATCCTTGTATACTCTTCTAGTAGTGAGGAACACCAAGAGCATCTCAGGGCGGTGTTGCAAGTGCTAGAGGATCAGCAGTTGTATGCTAAACTGTCGAAGTGCGATTTCTGGTTAAAGGAGGTTCAGTTTCTAGGCCATGTGATCTGTAAGGATGGAAACGCAGTGGATCCTGCAAAAGTTGAGGCTGTAGTGAATTGGGAAAGCCCTAAGTCTATAAGCGAGGTGAGAAGCTTTCGTGGTTTAGCGGGCTACTATCGGCGGTTCATAGAAGGATTCTTTAAAATTACGTTACCTATGGCACAGTTGACGAGAAAGGGGAAGGCGTTCGAGTGGTTAGAGGCTTGCGAGCTAGTTTTCCAGGAACTGAAGAGAAGACTGACCACATCACCGGTGTTAGTGCTACCAGATCCTTTAGGACGATTTGATGTATACTGTGATGCATCTTATCAAGGCTTGGGATGTGTGCTCATGCAAGAAAGAAAAGTGTTGGCGTATGCCTCCAAGCAGTTAAGTGTACATGAGCGAAACTACCTAACGCACGATCTGGAATTGGCTGCAATAGTGTTTGCATTGAAGATATGGAGACACTATCTGTATGGTGCTAAATTCAGTGTATTTAGCGACCATAAGATCTTGAAGTATCTGTTCGACCAGAGAGAGTTGAGCATGAGGCAGCAAAGGTGGTTGGAATTCATAAAGGACTTTGAATTCAACCTGCAATACCATCCAGATAAGGTGAATGTAGTAGCGGATGAGCTTAGTAGGAAATCCCTACACGTATCTACCATGATGGTAAAGGAGCTAGAGTTGTTAGAGGCATTTAGAGATCTGAATTTGGAAGCGGAAATCGTCGATGATAGGTTGATTCTTAGGATTTTTAGAGTAACTAGCGATTTACTGAATCTTTTATGGAAGAAGCAAGCTGAGGACAAGTACCTCGAGGGCGTGAACCGATTAATATAGGAAGGTAAGACTTTGGAATTTTGAAGAGGTACTGATGGTCTGCTTAGGTATGGTGATCGGGTTTGTGTGCCAGCGGATAGCGAGGTTAAGAATATGATCTTGGAAGAAGCACACAAGAGCAAGTTGAGTTTTCATCTGAGGGCTATCAAGATGTACTAAGACCTGAAGAGGTTGTTCTGGTGGCCGGGGATGAAGAAAGAGGTGGCGGCTTATGTCCTAACCTGCTTGGTGTGTCAGAAAGCGAATATTGAACACCAGAAGCCAGCAGGGTTGCTGCAATCGCTGGATGTCCCAAAATGGAAGTGGGATGGCATTGTCATGGACTTTATTTCTGAGTTGCCGAGAACTCATAAAATGTGTGATGCAGTCTGGGTAATCATTTATAGGTTGAAGAAGTGTGCTCACTTCTTACCTATCAACCAGAGTTACTCTCTGGAGCGATTGACTCAAATTTACATCAAGAAGGTTGTGAGGCTGCATGGGGTACCTTCAAGTATCGTTTCGGATCGTGACCCAAGGTTTACCTCAAGGTTTTGGAGGAGCTTGCATAGTGCGATGGGAACTAGGCTAAGTATGAGTTCTGCTTATCATCCTCAAATGGATGGTCTATCTGAACGAACAATTCAATCTTTGGAGGATCTCTTAAGAGCGTATGTGTTGGAGAACAGGGGAAGTTGGGACAAGTTCCTTCTATTGATCGAGTTTAATTACAATAACTATTTCCATTCAAGTATTGGCATGGCGCCGTACGAGGCACTGTATGGACGGAAGTGTATGACTCCGTTGTGCTTGTTTGAAACTGGAGAAAGTCATCTGTTAGGCCCAGAATTGGTACAGCAAACAACATAACAAGTCTGTAGGATACGGGAAAAGATGAAGATCGTGAGGGATAGGCAGAAAAGCTATGTTGACAAGAGGAGGAGACCTTTGGAATTCCAAGAGGGCGACCATGTTTTCATGAGAGTTACCCCAAGAGCTAGAGTGGGTAGAGCAATCAAATCCAGTAAGCTAAAACCTAAATTCATAGGATCGTTTCAGATTCTTCGACGAATCAGTCCCGTAGCCTATCAGATAGCTTTACCACCAAATCTGTCAAATCTCCACAACGTCTTTCACATCTCTCAACTCAAAAAATATCACCCTGATCTATCACACGTGCTAGAGCCCGAATCAATCCAACTGAAAGAGAACCTGGAGTACGAGGCTTCACTTATTCGGATCGTGGATAAAATGATTAAGGAAATGTGCGGCAAGCACATTCCATTAGTTAGAATGGAGTGGAACCCAGTAACGAGAGATTCAACATGGGAACGTGAAGCTGAGATGTGCCAGAGCCATCCTTATCTGTTCTCAGGTATGCGACGGAAATTTCAGGGACAAAATTTTTTGTAAAGGGGGTGGTAATGTAACATCCTGATTTTCTGTAACTCTAATCAAGCTGGTTAATCCCGATTAGGGCTTTAAATGCTTGCGTGAATTGTTTTGTATTAGTTTAAGGCCTAGTTGGAAGCTTAGGAATAGACTTGAACAAGATTGGAAGTGCCTATGTTATAAAACGAGAAACTGTGGAAGTTAAAAGTTTGGAAGGCTCTTCCAAGCTGAGCAGCACGCTCAAGCGTGGGAAGGGAGCACGCCCTAGCGTGCCAACGCTCAAGCATTTGTATGTTGCACACTCAAGCGTGCTAAGTACGTTTTCCAGCTGGTGTGCTTTTTGACGGCCAGGGTGAAGGTGGAGTGGACGAGGCTCCACGCTTAAGCGTGGAGAGCACCCCACGCTCATGCGTGGCAATCCTGCACGCTAAAGCGTTCTTAGCAGAATGCTCCAAGTGATGTTTTCTCTTCACCTTCACTTGGCATCACTTTCTTTCTCTTCAAGCTCGAAACCTGAGTATAGTGAGAGAACCTCTAAGTTGGCTAGCGAGAGAAAGCTCGTTTCGAGGTGATCGAAGTACAGGAACGCGACTCCAACTGCACGGTTGTAATTGCGACGAAGTTTTCTACAACCTTGACAGATTAGTTTCTCGATTCGATAAAGGTAAAATCGAATCCCTACCACGTGTTCTTCATGTTCTTCAAGTTTCTGCTTTTTCTTTTGATCTTTGGGCTTACCCTAAGGCTGACACTATTGTATACGTGTTGTGCTCGTAATTATGGAAAAGTTCGTGCTCGCGGTTGCTCGTGATTGGAGATCAAGGTCGTGGCTAGGGAGAAGCTTCGAGGCTATTCTGGAGATGTTCTTCGTGTTCATGGGTGTGTGGGAGGACGTGCCAGTGTTCGTGTTGGTATTCGTGCTAGTTGTTCAGGTGGGGAGAAAGAGTACTGCTACCGTCGGGAAGGCAAGAATAGCGTAAATGTATGTTCTGCTATGTGTAGGGAAGCCCTAACCCTACTAGTGTTGAGCCCGATAAAGTACCTAAATCCTAGGTTTAGCATACTTTGGACTATTGTCGTTAAGTTTGGAAACCCTAGGTTAGAAAACCGTTGATTGAGGATGATCTAATTCGTATGACTGTTGTGATATTGACTGCTATTATTGCTATTTGTCTAAGTGCCTATATGCTACTAGGTATACGATATGCTTGATGCGTTGTTGATTTTGTTAATGTTGTGGCTGTTATGCTGTTTGTGGTAAATTTCGTGTTGTGACGGAATGTCGTTAGAGTTAAGTTTGGTTGTGTGCCGTGCTGTTATCGGGTTGATACCGTGGATGGTGTTGTTGTTGTTATGCTGGTTGCTTGAGGCTGTGGCCGTGATGTTTGAGCTGTGGCTCGTGGACGCGTGACATCAAGGTTGTGGACGTATGGATGCGGTGTCATCGTGTTGTTCTTGTTTGAGTGTTTAGGCGTGAGATCAGGTATCAAGCCCGTTGAGGATGGTTGTTGCATATCATCAGCTGCCAAGTGGCGAGGCCGTATGATAGGTAGTATAGGCTGCCAACGTCATACGAGTTTAGTTGTACCTGAGTGCGGGTACGTAAAGTAGAAGGGGCGGTCAAGTGAGTGACCTTGGAGATGTTGTCGGTCTCAGGAATAGTTTACAGTGACGGATGAGGCAACTCTTATCCTGTCGTGATGCCCGATCCAGTCTGGTTTGCCTGACTAATCCCTGAGCTGTTAACGTTCCGAGGCGACCAAGATACCCCGGTTCCGGTGTGGAAGGGGGATGCACTCTTATTGGTCACGGAGAACGGTTCGGTTTCTTGGACAAACTAACTCCGTTCCAACATAACCTGTTCCGGTGTAGACTTGGTCGAGTGTGGTGCAACAACCTTTCCCGAGTGTCACATTCCCGAACATTTATAAGGCCGAAGATATTTGTTAATGTGGAAAATACGGTTTTTCTTTTTCTTTTCTTTTCATAAAGATGTAATGGGATTAGTAAAGGTAAATAATACTAATATATGAACTTAAGTTCACCATGCATTACTAGAACATACTGTATTATAAATAAAGAAACAGAAAACAGAAAATAGAAATAAAAATAATACTGTATACAGATATAAGACTAATGTATAATTGGCATAAGAAATAAAATAAGTACTAGGAGTCATAGTTCTCAAAAGGTACTACAAAAACTGACATAGTCTGGCCGACAACAAAACTAAAACAGCAAAAGAGTCCACCTCCAAACTCAAAGGGACTGCTGAACCGAACCATCGTTACATCCATCTGTTCAAGCAGCAACAGCAAGTACCAGCAAAAAGCATACAGATATGGGTGAGATTCCCGTTCATCAACACAACAAAACAACAGTAGTAAAAACGGGACGACTCACTAGGTAACAGCGTACCCAACATGTTAAACAGTTAAACAGCATACTAAAACTCTCAAGATAAATCATGTTAAACAGTTAACAGTATAATATAATGCATTCTTAAACAGAACAACGATGTATAACAGTAAATGTAAACATCAACAGGCATGCAATGCAGTGCAATGTACATGACTCAATGCCAATGCCACTAGGTACTACTCTAAAGCCTACTCCATGGAGCTAACAAAACATTCGGAGAGAGTGAATGGGAGGACATGTTCCGGTTTCTGCCAGCCATGAGTAAGATGCTACACCATTCGTAAAGTGCACGTATCTGGCTTTACGGTAACACTCTCGACCGAACATGAAAAGTACGGCATCTAGTAGAGGATATTAGTGTATTGCACGGATTCGCCACGACACAGAAGAATCACCAACTGGTCACATGTTAGCCCTTCCAACCCTGATACCTCCAAAAAGACCATTGAAGATCGTCACCGTAAGATTCGCACCCGCATCAAGGTGTAAGCTCAACTCCTAGGCTCAAGGCCTTACAACTATGCACATGAAATGCCAATGCTTACACAAAGCAGATGAGATAAAGCAATGTCTATCCATTGGATAAACCTCAAGGTTCACTAAGATTCTCTTCCTTAGAAACTACACGCGTCTTTGTTTTATAAAATAGTTATCCATCGAATAAATCATTTATCCATCGGATAAATATCTTGTGATTCCTTTGGAATGATCCAGACAGCTTTCAGAATCGCCGACTGTCCCCACAAACCAACACAAGTCTTTTCAGCGTGTTTTGTCCTCACTCACACGCTTTCTAGGAAACTTCCCGGAAGGTCACCCATCCCATAATTACTCTAAGTCAAGCACGCTTAACTATAAAGTTCTTATGTTCTAAGCTCCTGGAAAGAAGATAAATCTTGTTGGTATGGGTAGTACCAATCAATTCTTATATGCCTTCCCTTAGCTACATAGTCCCATACCTGCATAGCCTTAGGATTCCTTCCACTGTATAGTCCCATACCTGCACAGTCTCAGGATCCCTCTCATTCCGGTTATCACAAGACGGAAACAATTGAATGATTAACCTGGATCCGAATCACCGGTCCGTCATCGAACTGCTATTTCAAAACCAAAACGTTTCATGTTTGTGTTTACGTCTTATGAATTAAGTCTCAAGTCCTAAACATTATGAATAAGGATTGAGAATCCTCTTAGATAAGTCTTTGAGCCTTTCTAAGATATTACTCCTTGATTTTCAATTAAGGAAATAAGTGTTGATTCACTTAAGTCTTATGAAGTCATTGATGTACTATAGCACATGGTCATGTTCCACCACATACCATACTTAAATTATTCCTTGTCTCAACTATAAGTTAATTACTTAACTTAGGTTTTTACGTGTAAAACTTCTACGATTGAGTTAGAAAACTCCTTTTGTAAACCAAACAACTTTTACAATTGAAAACTCATTTGATTTGAAACAACATTTGAACTACTTACTTTATTTGTAACATTTTCTGAAACGTGAAAGTTGCTTAGCGAGGGTACATTCGCTTAGCTAAATTAAGGCAGTGATACCCCATTTGAAATTCCTTTCCCGCGGGGCGAACAGAAGTTTCGCGTCGCGAGGCTGAGAGTTGAATTTGCTCCTTTTACAGATCCTCTATATCGCGAGGCGAAGATTGTCTCGCATCGCAAGTCCGAGAACTGTATTTCATATACCTTCTGCATCGCGAGGCGATAATTTTCTCGTGCCGCGAAGCAGAGAGCTGTAACTCTTACTGCTCTGTTTAGCCTTCTGTCTCGCATGGCGAGAATAGTTCCGCCAGGAGAATGCCCTGTTTTTTCCCTCTGTCTCGCGTGGCGAGACCGGGTTGGCCAGGCGAGTGCCCTGTTTTCATTTTTCCTTAACTCCTTCATTAATTCTCCTTTTGAAACACACAGTTTGATTGAAAGACCTATGGCTAAAGAAAAGAGATTTTTCACTTTGGTGGCACACTTTAAAGGTTAAAACTTCATTTGATCTTTGGATCAAAATCACTTTTCATAGTTCTTTGAAACATAGGTTATGAAATCATGCTTTTCTTACTTCAAAACTTTTTTACTTCAAGACTTTGATAGATCAAGAACAAAACATGTTCTTATGTTTCTTCTTACTAAGGCCACAAGCCTAGTAGGAACGAATGTGAAGATTGCTTCACCCTCAAAACAAGTTATAACTCACAATGTGCATCTAATTATGACAAACAACAATTACTTATTATTGCGTCATAATCAAACATAAAATCCATCACACATCATTGGCATCATAATCAAGCATAAAAGTCCATACTTGATCCAGTGATCAAGGTAGGTTTTTCAACATATATGAAAATGATTTTCATCCAATCACATCATCATAGACATATGCTGGAGCACACTAAAGCATAAACTACACTTATTACACATTGTTCTCCAAGAGAACCAAATTAAATGGTGAACCCAAACCAAAGGGTTTCACCCACACATAGACTAAACAACCATCTTCACCAACACCATTTTGGTGTGATGAGGTTCACCCCTCATACCTGTTGATGAGCAGATTCCCGGATCAAAGTCGGTCGATCAGTTTGTGAACCTCCTGATACTCGTCACCAACTACAACAACACAACAATCAAACATTAAACAACAATCAAAACAAAACTCAACAATCCTACCTAAGGGTTTTGGCCACCCTAAAGAGAATAAAGCTAGGAATTGATTTTGGTTTTCCATTTCATGGATTCAAAGGCAATAGGTAAGCTAAGGATGAAATCAAGTGTTAGAAATCAAAAATTGATGAAAAACACTATTCATCATCACCTTGTAGGGTTCAGCCAAATTGGGATTTTAGGGCTATGATGAGAATTGAATCATAAGCTCTTGGGTTTAGGTAGAGAATGATGAAGTGAGTTCAAAGAAATTGATTTCACATCAAAAGGATTTTTCTACCAATTCCTATGGATTTTCAAAGTTTTGGATCTAAGAAATGATTTTCATGAAAATGAAGTTTGATCTTGAAATAAAGAGAGATTCAAGAAGCTAGGAGATCCTAGAAGGGATCTTACTTAAAAATGAAGGGAGATTGCTCAAGGAATTAAGTGATTCCAACAAGAAACCAAGCTTTTTCAAGAACAACAATGGTGTTTTCTCTCTAAAGTTGAAGATGGTGTTCTTGAGCTATTCAAGAGGGGCTGGGCTGCGTGAATGAGGAGTTGGGAGGGCTGAGTTCAGCCTGTAAAAAGCTCACTTAAGGGCAAAATGGTCATTTGCCAAAAGGGTAAAATGGTAAAAGTGCAAAAGACTAAGGTTAGGGGCATTTTGGTAATTTTGCGTCTAGATTTTCCCGATCGTCATGACGACTCTGCCATACACTCCCAAGTGTCCTGTGATGATGTGATATGAAGATTATCCGTTGGCGAGTCTCGGTAAGTCCATATGTGGCTCCGCTCGTCACCCAATTAAGGATTATGCTCGAACTGAGGTCAGGAAGTGATTTTTTCGAAATTTTTGTGAAATTTAACCAAAACATAGAGAATCGAATTCTAAGACTTACTGTCTCGTTCACGGGTCCATCTGAGGTCTCCCGAGCAGTAAAATCATACTGTCAATGTAAAAACGCAAATCGGATTCCATTTGAGTTTTCGACTCAAAACTTAATCGTAGCTTCCTACGATATCGTCGAGCATGACTATGGTCTCGAAATATTTTATTTCCATTTCCTAAGACCTCGAATAAAATAAATACGTTAAAATACTGAAGAATTAGAAAACGTGAAAATCGGGGCGTTACATGTGGAACCGTTCTGTTATGGAACTAGCTTTGTATTTTTTCGGCCGACATACTGCATGGGATTACTATCCCGGTCTAGAGGATTGATCTGAGAGTGAGATTCATGGAGATGGATGTTTGTTGCATGTGTTGTCTCGAGAGATGTTTGGTTGTGTGCAGTAACTGTTATACATTCTATAACTGTTATGTACTACCTGTTGTTGTTTACTGCACTACTATTGTCGTTCTGACTTTGTGTATGCTGTATTTCATATCTCCCTATTGTTTCTTGTTTGCTTTTGGTTCTTTGTTCGTGCGAAGACAAGGAGCCAGTTGATGGATCCGAGGGCGCACCCTTACATCACATCAGCACCGAGGATGCCGGTGTTGGGCTTGATCGAGATCATCTATCACGATGATCGCAGGTGGCATGTGGACCCTTCGACCTTTTTGACGGTCTATACTAGGCCGGTGAGTAGTCTCTTCAGAGGAGGGGCATCGCACATGGAGGACATGATGGGACCTTTCAGAGTTATGCAGTTTTTACCCTTTCCGCTTATGTGGCAACCGCCGAGACGTCATGAGCGGGACTACACCTGGGTCGAGCCAGCATCATCGCAGGTCACCAGCAGGAGAGGCTTCGTCTACCTTGGTCAGCGCCGGAGGACGGAGTAGTACTTGAGAACCTACCGCAGGCGTAGGGTTGTTGTGTCCAGCTCATCGTCTGAGTATGAGCCTCTGGTGACCTACAGGCGTACTCTGGCAAGGGCCAGGGTAGTTCAGGGCATCCTCACCACTGATGGTGAGAGCCTGCCAGTGCATCCTAGGCTGTGAGCTGGGAGCTTTTTGTGTACTTTTGAGCGTGAGACGGGTAGTGCTGGTGAGCTGCGAGAGTCTTCTTTTGCTTTCAGATTTATTTTCATTTCTTTCAGTTTTTGTTGAAATCGTTTGTATACTTCTGTACTGCGCCCTACTGATGGGGCTATGTTTATGCATGGTATTTGTATAGTTATTTTATCTGCGTTTACTCTAATGTATTTGGCTATGCTTTCCATATGATTGTATGTCTTAAACGCGCTTATTTCCACTAACGTTGTTTGAAAACCACGCCATCGCTTTAATACGGTTAAGCATAGTTAATAATAGGAGTTAGGACTAATGGGATTATCCTTCTGAGAAAGGAGGGTCGTCTCACCCTTACTCTCTTTTCTATTGTCAATTTTGATCTCACTTTCTTGTTTTTCTTTTTCTCCCTCTTTCTTTTGAATTTTTTCTTCAAAATTGGAAATATTTCTTTTCATTTTGTCTTCTTTTCTCACCTTTCTTTCATACTACTTATCCTTCTTTCATAGCTTTTATGTCTTCTTTCTTTTTCAAACCTCTTATCCTCCCAATCATGAAGTCTAGCAATTAGCAATATATTCTCTCCCTGTCTCTACGCCTCTCTTCTTCATGACTTATTCTATCTTTTTCCCTCAACATTTTTTTCATACCTCTCATACATTTTTTGGGTCCAATTACCAACCTTATACTTCTCAAGTGATTTCGAAACACATTTACGCTCATTGTCCAAATCTTTAGAACCAAATGTCATCATGTTGCAAAGCAAACAAGTTAGAAGAAAAAGAAATAGTGTTAAGGACCTCCCCACACACCTAAGTGTTTAACTCTTAGATTTGTACTCATGTTTCACTCAAAACAAGGCTTTTATGTAATGTTTACTCTTGCCTTTTACCACTCAAAGTCCTCTTTCAATATCCTTGGAAAAGAACTATACTAATTCAAGAATGTAAACAAGCACCAAATCTTTGTGAAAAATCCATACTAGCAATCAATCAAGAAGTTCAAGAAAAGAAAACTACCAAGACAAAACTTAGAAATTTAAAGACAAGAAAGAAAAGCTAAAGAAGAAAAGAAAGCACACTCTAATGGGGAAGTAAGAAGACAAAGACTCTAGAACTAGTATTTAGGAATAGAATTTGAGGCAAAGATATGTCCAAAACATCAACAAATACCAATTTTAAGGATAGAAACACTTGGAAGAGGGGTTTTGTGGCCTAATTTGAATTCTGCCAATTTTTTTTGTACTTTTTATAATTGTAGATTGGTCCCTTTGTATTTTTTTGATTCCGAATTTTTTTTTTAACTTTTTGGGATCCTTACTTTTGCAAAATAATACTTTGGCCACAAAGTTTTTGAAAATTACAGAAATGCCCTAAACAGATTTTAAGTGAATCACAAAAATCAAATAGCCTTTTGAAGCATGAACATGATGAACAAAGGGCTGTTCTTGGAAAATGTGCCCAGAAAATTAAATTCCCCCAAATTGATGTCTAGTTCATGCTTTAAACTTAAAATTCATTGGTATATTTGATTCCACTTGTAGAGATCTTTCAATCAAGGTGTAGAATATCAATCTAACACCATTTCGTGAAATTCATCAAGATCAAAGTAGCTCAAATCCCAAGAACAAGATGAAGAAATTCAATAAATCCAAAAAAACTTAAACATGGAATATGAGAAAAGGAAGCAACTTGAGCTATGAAACATCTTTTGGATGCTATGAATTACAAACCCCAATGGTCTAACAACTCATTACAACACCACAAATGATCAAAATTGATTATCAAAGTATGGGTTGGGCGTGGGTTTCAATGTCAAAAATGACTCAAAAATTACAAAAATTTCAGCAAAAACCAACTAGCAAAACTCAAACTAAAAAAGGAATTAAGCTCAAGGAAGTTATCTCTGAATACCACATGATATGATCCAAGTTTGAATCACCGAAATTGAGGATCTATCCATTGTTCTTAGCTCTTATGTAAAAATGATGAGAAGAATTGGGGAAGAAAAAGGTGTGGTTGTCACCCGAATATGAATAACAAAAGGGATCAACTAAGGAAAGTAAATAACTAAACAAGAAACTTAAACAAATAAGATTTAAAGTGAAGCAACTAAAAACATAATGTAAGTGGCACAAATGTAAGAAGAACATAAACGAAATTAAGCAAATGGAACGGGAAGAAGATGAAGGGAAGGCGCCACAATGCATCCATGGAGATAGAAGATTGATAAGCCAAAGAGGATTCACCACAAAGAGATGGAACTCTTTGATAAGAATCAAGAAAGTTCTAATCCAAGAACTTGAAGAGGAGGAGCCAATGGTCAACTCACAAAATACCCAATTAGGATAAATTCTAATTACATTCAAAGTTTCAAAATATGATAGGTGATACATCCCTATTTATAGATTTTTATTCTAAGGAGGTGATAGCTAACCCTAATCTTCACCTAAGTAATGCCTACTTCATCATAAGGAGTTTATCTTGCACAAAACACAAGCCCAATACAAAGAAAGCCCAAAATACAAGAAAAATCTTGTCCAAAATTTCGTCCTAAACTTGTATCCCAATTTTCACCATGGTAGAAGCCAAATCTAGTCAAAAAGGTTGAAATAAGATTTGTAGATAATTATCTTAGCTTTCCAACGCATAAAGAACTCATCCATTGGGTATTGGATCTCAAGATACAGTCAAAACAAGATAGAGAGATCATCACCAACGAAAATAAAGTTTTCAACAAATTTCAATTTGGTTCTTCTTGTTCCATAATTGGCTTGATGCTTCTCTTCAAAGTTGACCATCCTTGGTTTGCATTAATATAAATCTACCAATTTAATTGGGCTTGATAGCCAAAATATCAATCAATTGATTAAGAGCATACAAGGGTGCACAATCCTAGTATGGAATGATGAACAACAGAATAACACTATTCCAATTGCAACCTTGAAACCAAATAGAATTGAATTAAGGCTAAGACATAGCGAAAAGGGTTTCTACTAACACAAGATCCACCACAACTATAGTGGTGAATTTAGCTACCTATAATAATAGATAAAACCAAGTTCAACACTGGAAAACGCATCCTGAATAATTGAAGAGGGAGAAGTGGTCTCCAACTTAACCTTTAGGTGCCAAATCCTACTCTAGAAATCAAAACTATAAACTAAAAGACTAAAATATGTGAACAAGGCTTCTATTTATAACAAAAGTATAGTACTCAATGAAATAAAAGAGATGAAAGAGAGCTCAAAGATGAAAAGATATCTCTAAAGTGGCACATAGGGCCACTATATATTTATAACAAAATGTGTGAACAGGTCCTTGAATTAGGTCTTCTGCGCCATTAGCACAGTCGTGCCAATCTAGTGGCACGAGCGTGCTTTTCATTCAGCACGGGCATGCTCTTCAGAATGTCAGGCCGTTCTCAAATCTGTCAAGGCGCACCAACTTCGTAGAACAATGTTCTAGTGCACGGGCTGTAGCACGGGCGTGCTCTTCATCTACCACGGTCATGTTCTTCGCGATAGGGACCGTTCTAGCTTTTGTCAGGCCTTGCTTCTCTGAGTCAGGCCTTTCTTCCTTTGGCACGGGTGTGCTCTCGCATAGCACGACCATGCTAAGTCCCCAGAGATCAGCTTTAAGTATTTTTGTAAGACTTTGTTTGGATGGATGGCTTTGGTGGTTAGCACGGGCGTGCTCTCGCATGGCACAACCGTGAAACTCCCAGAACTTCAGTATTTTGTCCAATTAAGCTCTAAAAACCTTCACTTTTCCTCAAAAGTTCATCAAGCTGCCTTTGAATGTCACTTCTGCCAAAACTTAAGTAAAAGGGAGAAATACAATAATATTTATCATTAAATGCATCGAAATTCGACCCAAATACCCCCTATAAAATGCACAGAATTGAGGTTCATCAAACTTCCCACACTTGAACATTGCTTGTCCTCAAGAAATTATCTGGCTTAAAATAATTTTCAAAAGAAGCTTCAGACATATACCAAGGGAACCCAAAACAAACAAAATTTTTCAAAATTATGAGGATAGTCAAGCAAGTATAAATTTTCAAAACAGAGCCAAGAGATTACCCAATTAGAAATTTTAAATTCTTTGAAATCAAACTTTCCAAAAGACCAAGGGTCGTTCCGCTCACAATCTCTCAGTGTATTAGGAAAAGATATTCAAAGCACTCAAGATTCTCAAATAAATACATTCCATAGGCTTATCCATTGACCAAATTTTCACAATATGATCCACATGCATGCAGAAGAAGGAAGTGGTCTTTCAAGGGTTGTAACGGGGCCAAGGCATTGATGTCAGGTGTGGTAGAGAAAAAAAGGGATATTCAAAGGGCTAAACCAAGAAAGTAAAGTAATAACCTCTTGAAGCATAAAAGAACATAAAGTGCATTGGCACCTTTTTCTAAATATTCAATGATCTATTACTTTTGTTCAACTTTTCCTTTTTTCCTTTGCTACAAGCTTTTCCTTTTTCTTGCCTTCTCTCTAACTTTATTTTCATCAAATATTTTTTTTCTTTTTCTTTTTCTTTTTGATAAGAGAGAGAAGCATTTTTTTTTTCTTTTTGCTGCCAGATTATTTTTAACATTTTTATTTTTGGAAAGAGATTCACCACCACACGTCCCTATTATTGCTTCATTATACTTCTAAGAGGTCACCAAATACAATTTTCCATTTTTCAAACAAGGGACCAAAGGAAATTTTCATAAGCCTCAAACTGGGCAACTAGAGGAAGTGTTTAATCAAATAATGCGGGCCATAAAAATACCTAAGAGTGCCCCAACCAGAGTTCCACATGCATAAAGATCAACTTCGCCTCAAGATGGTCTCAGAACAAGTTCTAGAATATATTCACCTGAGAAGTCACACTCATCAAAGAAAAGGGATTAATATCAGATAAATTTAGCATTTGTAATTTAATCCCCATAACAACCCAAGTCTCACATTTAGAAGCTAAGTCTAATGAAAATTTTCAATCAAATAATTTCCTGCTAATTATAAATTTTCAAAAGACCAACTTTTTCAAACATACTTATGAGTCTATCAAAGCAATTTTTCAACAAAAAAAAAATTGTAAGGGGTTTCCTTAATTTTAAAAGAGAGTTAAGCCAAGGAATTGGATGCAACAATATAAAAAATATGAATATTTTTCCTTCCCACACTTAAATTATGCACTGTCCTCAATGTAACACATTTAATCATGAAATACTAGTGGAGAGGGAAAGGAGAAGAGAATTTTTTTTTTTTTTTGACACAAGTATGTAAGGCCTTGCTCAGGTACGTAAGGCCTTGCTCATCAATACAAAATTCAAAATCACATGCAAATCAACCCTATTCTACTCATGGCAGCCACACAAGGATTTGATGTAACTAATTTATTCAAGGCAAGAAGCAGATAAAGAGAAGAGTTTAGAAACCACCCGAATCCCATAGCTTATGGTAGAAAGACCAAGGTGTGCTCAAAACATAAGATCTTCCTCCCGGATCCCATGGCATGTAAAAGGAAATCCTAATGATGCTCAACATACAAGAGCTTCTTCCCGAATTCCATGGCTTGAAGCATGGCGATTGTAGGATAAAATCCTTAAGAGCCAAGGCGGCTACTTCGAATATGAAGGTATGTTTGATTTCTCCATGATCGAATAGCAGGTGAGAATCTCCTCTTTTAACCTCTTCATGGGTGAAATCTTCATTAAGCACAAAAAACTCATCTTTTGGAGCGGACTTTGAAATATTCATATGCGTGTAACCCAATATACTTATCCAAATCAGAATTTTTGGATCCAACTTGCTTGTTCTCCTCATAATTGTTTCCTTCTGATTCATTGTCCGGTATGGACAGGTGTACATGGACTGATGTATGGTTGTGCTCACTTATTGCTACGCCTTCATCATCTTGTTTAGACTCAGCATGAGAGGCAAGTGATTCTTGGAATTTTTGAGACACCAATGTTGCAAGAGCAGATATATATGTTTCCAAGGCCTGGAATCTACGATCAGTCTGCTCCATGAACTTCATCAATGTAACAACGTCGGAGATTTGAGTCTCCAAAATCTCGAATTGATTGTCGGTCCACTCGATAAATCTAGCCAAAGTCTCTTCAAAATCTGGTTCTTGTTTCTCATAATTAGCCCAAGGATTTGGAATGACCTCCAGTCTAGATTCCCATGCTGGATTGGTAAAATAATCCCCAAGAGTTCTCCTCTCTCCCATGGTTCTTCATGATTCCCTAACTGCAAAATAAGATCAACTAGAAGCATACGGTTGGGAAGACATTAGCATTCAAGGAGATAATCAAAAGAAATAAAAAAAATTGTCTAAAGTAACTAGGATTTCTTTCTTCCAATATCACAAAATATCACTAATTAAACCCTGGCAACAGTGCCAAAAACTTGTTGCGTTCAAAATACACTTACGGGCAGTGTACCCTGACGCAGAAGTAATATAGGACGGAAGTCCAGATATCATACCCAAGAGATTAATTGTGATATATTAAGAAATAAATAATAATAGAGCATCAACAAAAGATAACAAAAGAGATAAAAAAAAAAAAAAAAAAAAAAAGAGAGTTTAGAAATCAAGAGTAAAAAGCCTAGAGTCGTGGTTTCACTTGTGCTTTCGATACCCCCAAATTCTAATTCTATTCAATTTCGCAGTTGCTTTTCGAATATCAATCCCTCTACGAAAACTATTAATTGTTTGTCAGAAAACTAATATTCTTTTCCCCAGATGAACCCAATAGTTGTCAGGCAAAGAGTTTAAATGATTAGAAAGCATAAAGCGCAAAGAGGTTGAATGGCTAAAAGGAATAAATCACGTTTTCTCAAATCTAGATGTTAAACCTCGGTTATCCTATAGATCTACCAATTTAATTGGGCTTGATAGCCAAAATATCAATCAATTGATTAAGAGCATACAAAGGGTGCACAATCCTAGCATGGAATGAAGAACAACAGAATAACACTATTCAAATTGCAACCTTGAAACCAAATAGAATTGAATTAAAGCTAAGACATAGCGAAAAGGGTTTCTACAAACACAAGATCCACCACAACTCTAATGGTGAATTTAGCTACCCATAATAATAGATAAAACCAAGTTCAACATTGGAAAACGCATCTTGAATAATTGAAGAGGAAGAAGTGGTCTCCAACTTAACCTCCAGGTGCCAAATCCTACTCTAGAAATCAAAACTATAAACTCAAAGATTAAAACAAAAGTATAGTATTCAAAGAAATAAAGGAGATGAAAGAGAGTTCAAAGATGAAAAGATATCTCTAAAGTGGCATAAAGAGCCTCTATTTATAACAAAATGCGTAAACAGGGCCTTAAAATGGCATGGGCTTGCCAATCAGGTGGCACGAGCATGCTCTTCACTCAGCACAGGCATGCTCTTTAGGATGTCAAGCCGTGCTCAAATCTGCTAGGGCGCACCAACTTCGTAGAACAACGTTCTAGTGCACGGGCTGCACCACGAGCGTGCTGTTCATCTATAACGGTCGTGCTCTTTGCGATTGGGACCGTGATAGCTTTTGTCAGGCCTTACTTCCCTTGGCATGGGCGTGCTCTCGCATGGCACGATCGTGCTGAGTCTCCAGAGGTCAGCTTTAAGCATTTTTGTAAGGCTTTGTTTGGATGGATGGCTTTGGAGGTTGGCACGGGCGTGCTCTCGCATGGCACGGCCGTGCTACTCCCATAACTTCAGTATTCTATCCAATTAAGCTCTAAAAACCTTAAATTTTCCTCAAAAGTTCATCAAGCTGCCTTTGAACGTCAATTTTATCAAAACTTAAGTAAAAGGATGAAATACAATAATATTTATCACTAAATGCATCGAATGCACAGAATTGAGGTTCATCACATTATCTTCAATAATTCAAAACATTTTGATTAGACATCATCATTAATTGGAGCACTAGCCCTTTAGAAATGACTTTTTGTCAAAACTTTAAAAGTAGGGGTGGCATCGGGTCGGGTTGAGGGAAACCCGAAAACCGGATTGATAAGAATTTCCCGGGTCTGCTTGGGTCGGGTTTTATCTTTTGTAAGGAGTAGCCCGAACCGACCCAACCCAAGCAAGTTCAGTTTGGGTCGGGTCGGGTTTCGGGTTTGTTGTGCAAAAAATAAAAAAACTCAAAAATAATTAAAAAAAAATCCCATTAGAAACACTAACGAATGCTGCATCACTTTCAAAGAAAGAAGCCCAAGAAGCTAAACTCTAGAAGCATCCATGAGTCTATTCTAGAACTTGAAGGTGAGAATGCAGATCTTAGGTGAGTTGTTGTTCCAGAAACAGTGAGAAGGTAGAACTCAAGACCGCCGCCACTTGTAGAGGGAGATCGAAGGAGAAGCCGCTCGTCACCGCCACTTGGAGAGGGAGATCAGAGGAGAAGCCGCTCGTCACCACCGCTGCATCATCGTTGCTATGTCATCCCCACTGCGTCGTTGTCACTGCATCACTGGTAAGCCATCGCCGCCGCTGCATCACCGGTAAGCCATCGCCGCCGCTGCTCATTGGACTCCAAAGCTGAAGAACTGAAGAAGAAGGGTTCGGTTCACCCCTTTAGCTATCTATTGGGGAAGAAGAACAAAGAAAGAGGGAGAAGAAACTGGGAAAGTGGGGGGAAAATGGAGATGAATTCGATTCGGGTCAGTTCTCATCGGGTTACATACCATTTAACCCGAGACCCGAACCGAACCATTCGGGTTCAACATCAGCAAAACCGAACTAACCCGATAGCCCGACCTAACCCGGATTTACTGGGTTGGGTCAGGCCGGGTTAGTCGGGTTGGCCAGTTTGGACCAACCCGTTTCCACCCCTATTTAAAAGTGTATGATGCTTAAACTTTGATTGTTTAGCTACCCTCCAGAAGGAATGCAGACGTTAATCACTCACACTTAATTTGTTCCTCTTTATATTAAATAAGATGCAGTCAAACCATGTCATTTAAGAAAAAAAATACATGGTTCATGTTAATCGATTCCTTTAGAATACTGATTAATGAATCCAAAAAAAAGAAAATTTCATTGGAAAATTAAGAATATCACTTCTGAAAATTTTAAATACATCAATTCCCAATGAAATATTTTTTTTTTGTTGATTCTTTAATCAGAGCCTTAGTATTCATTCTCCAAAATATATATTGTGTCATTTTTTAGGGCAAGACCCATCATAATTAGGAAGGTCATCGAGGACCAACTGAAAAAGGGAGAAAGAAATGAAAAATGGAGCACAATACATTGTGGAAGTGAAACATTTAAAATAATTTTAGTTACTTATACATGTATTATAATCTCAAATTTTTACAATTTTTACTATGTGATTAATGGGTGGCTTCTAGGATGAAGCACCTAATAGGTGGTGCATGGGTGAAGCACCATTATTCACCCTTAGATTTATTATTAAATTATTTGAATGACTTAGATTAAAACTAAGCAATGCTTAAACAGGTAACCAAAACAAATTGAAATGACAACTTTGCCCTCATCCCATGTAACATCCCTGCATTCGCTAGGTTCTAGCTTATCCACCTCGTCCAAGCAAAGGTCGAAGCACTGAAGAAAGCAATCATGGTTCTCCATAATGGCGAGAGCATTCCTTAATTGTTCATCACCATCATCTATCACCTTCTCTCTTCTAAGGACCATACGATCCAGAAGCTTCTTCTTTTGTACCTCGAGATCATCGATAAGACCAATTCCTGCGGCAAGGTTCTACCTGAGATGATCCTAATCTTCTAGAATCTCTGTAACAACCTCCAACACCTTAACGAGTACATCTGTGGTGTCATGCTCCATTTCCTCTACCGTCTCAACGAGTCGGAGATCCCCGAACTGTGCATCCCATCGATTCTCTCAAACCTCGCTGTCATGTCCGTCTATAAACTTCCCCACGGGGAACAATTGCACGATCGCACACCCAAAATCGTCGATAAGTTTTTGTCCACCGAGCAGGATCCTTCTAGTAAGCAAAACGCTTTCCTTGATTTTTTCATGTGCTCAGGATCATGCCCAGAAGATGATGATCTTGTTCCCATTTCCATCCTCTCTGCATCTCAAACATAATAGTTGTGCCTCCGACAACCGCCGTACAGCAGGGTCACGTGATCGCCTCTCTGTGTCATCTCAGTTTCAATGAGCCCAGAAGCACCGTTGCACCATTATCTCGCGCACCATCACAATTCTGACCGCGAGCCAGAATCACTTTGTGCAGCCTACACCGTTAACCAGTACAAGCGCTCGTCCTCCATCCAAGAGGATGGAGTTATTTTCGGCGACGGTTAGCGATGCTGATATTGGTGGTGGAAGAGGGGCAGAAGGGGTGGGGGTAGAAATGACATTTGATAAATAAAAAACATTAAAAAAATAATGGAAAGTCTGAAAAATGACTTGGAAACTTGTGTTGCACCAATACATCACCCATAAGGTGCTTCACCCTAGTCTTCATTCTGATTTTTGTGGGTCCAAATAGAATTTCTACACATCTACTTATGATTTTGTCATTTATATAAAAATATTAAAGAGATATATATCAAAATGTATGTATCAAACAATTTTCAAAATTGAAACTCAATCGCTAGTCTAACATATCTCGATCACAACTTTACCGACTGAGAGCTATTTCAATAGGACAACATTATACCCTTTTTATTATCACGCATTTAAACACTTCTTATGCAAAAAACAAAAACTTAGGATTTCTAAAGATAGGATGCAGGACTAACACTTATAAAATGCACATTGTTTACTTACAATGTTCATGGGGAAACAACATTGCTATATCCTATGAATGATTTGATGAATGATATCTATAGGTACAAATTATCTGGCCCAACCCATTTGCTATTATGAGTGGTAGGGAAAATCCTCATTTACACGAACTAAAGGTTATGGTTTCTATTATGCACCAAACTTGAGTGAGTCCCACTTTGTTTTCCAAATAACAAGTAAAATATCAGTTTTATTATATTTATAAATTAGACACTTAAGTTTTCAAAACTAAAAAAAATACTATATTTACCTCCAACCAAACCCTACCCTTAACTGCTACAATCAGCCACGACTCTTCTCCCACCGTGTGCTGACAACTACGCGTCTGTTCTCCCCACCAGTGCGTTGGCCTTCCTCATTACATTCATCTCAAATCCTTCCTCATACAAAGATATCAAAACACACAGGATCCATAACCCTAAGATAATCGAGAATCACACGCATGAACCTTAAGAATTTATCCATTAAAGAAGTGGAACCTGACAAAGATGGAGAGGCATAATTTTTTTCATTGGAATCTTGTTATTCATTTATATCTTCAACCCCACTGTCTTTTTGATAGAACCCCAATCTCATCTCCAACCCCAACCCCACTTCACTCTAAATAACCATTCGCAGACCAAACCATTAAGGTCGTCGTCATTGTCGTTGTTGAGCTGCTTCTGCCCTTCCCCAAGGTTGCGGCCCGCCCTATCTATGTTGTTGGCTTGTGCTCCCCCCACCACTACGTTCGACCTCCACGCAAATCATTGTGCACCCATTGTTGGGTATTCATGAGATAATCCTCTTTTAAAATCATATCTCAAGGCGGAAGAAAACCATACTCATGGATCATGCATTACAAAACATGAATCACATAAGGGCTATTGTCATTATCTTTTGTAGCGTGCTTTTCAAATCACCAGTGCCACGAGGGGGAAGCACCTCTACTAAGTCCACGCGAGCAAACATCGTCGGAGGAATGCGTCTTGTGCTAGCTGACGCCTATAGGGTTGGCGCGATGTAAAGTGTGAAGTATGTCTCACTAACAAGTGTGTATATGGTGAAGGAGGCGCGCTAACTATTTAAGCTGTAGCGGTCCTTCACCCTACTTTGCCACAACCTTGATGGACTTGTACACTACAAGCCCAAATAGAAATTATTTATTAAATCATATTTAATAAATCAATTCCTCTTCAACAATTTGCTCTATGAGTGTGACCCTATAGATTCCCACTGAATTGGCAATAATATTAAATATTATAATAATATCAAATGTTAATTATAATATCAAATATTATAAATAATGAGCAGTATCTAGCAATGCATTATTGTTACCCAATTTATGAGAAAATCGGTGATTTGATTTTAACCTTATTGCAACCAAAATAACAGTGTGGTAAATGTCCCTTCATACACATGTCATAATTGAAAACAAGGCATATATGTATCATCCTTGTTAAGTCCAATTATTTGTTCCTCGATCTCCGAGTAGATATGTAATCACAAATAGATCCAACATCTCGTCATATATATTGGCCCATTTCTGCATGGTTATGCATTTCCACATCTCACTCTATCGAAAGGCCCATGACATTACTCTTGTAATGTAGGAGGGGCGAATCCTATCTACATCACCTTAAGATGTTTTTGTGTCATTTCTTGCTATAGTGATCGAGCGTTCGTGAGACGTGACCCAAGTGGATCTTTTTATTTTCCTTTTCTCCTTGTAATTGTCATACCAGGTATGGGGGGAAAGAATAGATCATGAGTATGTGGGTTTGGGGATAGGTTAAGATGAAGGGGTTAACCCATGACCCCTATATGTATGTCTATATACGTTATAAATGTCTATGTATATGTTTTGAGTGTGTTGATGTGTATGTTGTGTATATGCTAAGAATATACCTATGTGGATACTATATATATATGCCTACGGTTCTATGATCATGATTGTTGGTGTTTGTCTTGATGATATGATGTATAAAATGATATGATTGAATATTATGATATGTGATGAATGGTATGTACATTCATACAATATGCATTGGTGAGATTGTATGATGTGCATTGATAATGATGATTTGATGATGATGTGCGTTACGATGACGAAACTAAGATTAGTAAAAGAACATAGTTTTAGGGCGTCTGGCACCCCATAATGAATGAGTTGTTATGAGAGGTGAGATTAATAATATTGAATTAGTTTTGGAAACACATAGGTATGATCCTTGAGAGATAGGATGATTGGCATAGGGATAACTTAAAGAAATTCTTAAGATTCCCACATCTGTCACGATTCGCCTAGTGAATAGGAATTTGCGAGGCGAGACAGAGAGACCATTCGTGGTCTAATGCGATTCGCCTAGCGGATTGTAATCCACGAGGCGAATGAGAGAACCAGATATTGGGGCTCTCTGGCTCGCCTCGCGAGTCAGGATTTGCCTAGCGAATCTGAGAACCTGTTTAGGAGCTCTCAGGCTCGCCTCGTGAGCCACGATTCGCCTAGCGAATCTAGGTTTCTCACCCAGATTCTATTGTGAAGAAGTAACTAAATAGGTTAATGAGAAAAAGACTGTGAGATCATAATTCAAGTTGATAATCTAGAGAACAACGTTAACACTAATAACGATGATGTGTTCTGTTGAACTGAACTTACTATGCTAAGTACTTTATTATGTACAATAATCACTACTAGAAAATGTGTTTTTAGCGACCGAAATTAGCTACGGAAACGTTTCCGTAGCTAATGGCGACCGTATTAGCTACCATATTTTAGTTTTCTAAACACTAATAAATATTGACATTTAGCGACGGGATTAGCTACCGAATGTTGGGGTCGCAAATATTCGGTCGCTAATACGGTCGCCAAAGCTGAGATTTTTAAGGTCAGATTTGTTGACTATTTCAACGGTCATTTTTTTACATTAGCGACCGAAAATGTATCGGTAGCTAAATATTTGATAGTTAGAGACGGAGTTAGCGACCGAAAAATCGGTCGCTAAACTAAATCCCTAAATGTTCACCTTCCCCCCATTTTCTTCTTTCTCTCGCACTCTGCCTCCCACGCTCACTCTCTCTCGCACTCTGCCTCTCGCTCTCACATCGACTCTCTCTCTCTCTTTCTCCATCACCGGTTGACTCTCTCTCTCTCCATCGCTGCCCCTCGCCTCGGTTCCGTCCACGCATAGGTATGCTCATCCCTCCCTCTCCCTTTTTCATTCATTATGTGAATGTGCCACAAACACCGTTGCTTCTAAGCTCCACCGTCCAACGACAGTTTCTCATTCCCTCTATAAGTCACACTCCAGCCTTGCTTCTAAGCTCCACCGTCCACATCCAAGAACTCTTAACAATGGTGAGCAGAGATTGAAGAGGGCATTTTGGTGCCCTAGGGTTTCAGAAATGATGCTTTTCCTCTAACATCTCTTTTTCTATCATAGAATTTTGTTAGGACGGAGGGAAGAACCGGTTGAGGTTGAAAGGGAGGGAGTAGAACTCTTCATTCCCTTTTGTTCTGATAGCTTATTAAGTAGTATAGATATAGCTAGTTTAACCAAAATTACTCGTAGATATAATCTCAGCTACTCAATACTAGACTTTGGTTTCAACGTTGCAAAAATTTCCCCCCTTTCATTTTGACCTTCAGATTCAGTACATGGTTTATAATTTTTAATCTTTTGCTGGTGTGCTTAAGCTTGCTAATTCTGTTACTTGCTATAACCTTTTTTTCTGATAGCTTCTTAACTTGTAAAGAATTAGAGAGAAAGAAAGAAACCTTGTGATTTGAATACACAAGTTAATTGGGTATATACTAGTTGTACTGTTTGTTAACATAGAGAGCGCACTTGTGGTACATCTAATAGTTTTGCAGTATACACATGATATTTTTATTATTCAATATTGTCAAGTTTAAATGAAAATATGAAACACGTCCATTTGAACATTACACCAAACTCCCTGCTCTTTCTAATTAAAGACCAATATGAATCTCTTCAAATATTTTCCATTAATTTACAGTGCCGTCGTTATCGAATATTAAAAATTGCTTCTTGAAACCTTGCTAAGCCAATCAAAGCTGCACTCTTGTTGCAATGATATGTTGCCTTATTTGAATCAAGAGCAATGGCTCGGTCATACAAAGCCAAAGCCTCTTCAAATCTTCCCTGCTTGTATGCTTCATTTCCCATGGACTTCAACACCTCAGGGTCCACTCTATTGTTTCTTGGACTTCTAAACTGTGCAAGCTCATCACTGTTCTTTCTCATGATATTCCCCATCGCGCCTTTGGTAGCGTTACTGTAAGAAATGGACAAAGAGTTCAACTCTTTATTACTCTTAGGAACAAATTCCACACTCTTTCTTCTTGGGGTGTTGTTTACAAGCAAATTCCCAGTGAGTTTCAAGGCACCAAAGTGTTTGGCATGGGACTTGTTGCTCTCATTGTCTCTCTGGTGACTAGTGCTTATCCTAGCAAGTTCCAGAGAGTTTCCATTGGGCTCTCTCTGTGGCTTTCTTTCATCATTCTTGGCATGGTTTTGTTGAACTTTTGTGTGGGTTGATGATGACGATGATGATGATGAGGTTCTTGCGGCATCTGAATGTTTCTGATTTTGGTTGTTTCGGTATGGAGAAGGTGCTTGATGAGTGGAGGTGCTCTTTCTGGCAGGTTTCAGGTCTGTAGTTGTGCTATGTTTGTGTGGCTCGGTGAGTGTAGCAGTGTCAGAAGAGCTTCTTCGTGGAACCTTTGATTCTTCATTTGGAGACCTCTTCTTGAGTTCATATTTGACATGATCTCTCTGCGGTGCATTGTTGCTAATGCTAGCATTCATGGGTAGTGAATGAACAGATGATTTTCTCAGCTTATAGCTTTTGAGTTGGAGAATTCTACCCATGAAACCACAACCCAATTCATTATTCCCAACCTTGTTGTTCTTGGCCATCCCTGCCATGGTGACACTTGTTGTAAGATGAGTGTAAGCAGGGAAAGTAGGTGAAGTCTCACAGAAAGAAGCAAAGAAGAAAGCACAGAAGCTGAAATAATTGTGAGAGATTATGAAAGGAAGTATGAAGGGATGGCTTGAATAGAAAGCAGTTTATGTAAGAGGCGTGCCCTGTAAAATATGTTTCAGTATAGAAATAGCCTTCTAGAGTGACTTCCAAGAAACAACTTTAGCTCTTTTTGGGGATGTTGAGAGAAGGTCGAAAATTCAAAAGAATATTATCACACTATATGGAAAATATATCCGGATAAGTTGTTTAAGATAAACTGGTCATATAAATTTAGATTATTTTGTAATTTATTTTAATTTATTCTTAGCTTGATTAAAATTTATCTTAAACCCGTATTAAAATAAAAAGTTTTTTTTGGGTGTGTAACCAAGGTTAAATTTGATATACTGAGATAGAAATAAAATATGAGAAAGGATAGTAAGAAGGACGAGAGAGTAAATAATGGATTAGAAAAAGTCAACTTTGAGTTAGTTTTCTTAAGAACCAATTTTATCTCAAATTTAACTCATTTATAAACCAGTTTTTTTTTTTGTTTAGAAACCACCATAATTAGGGCTTTTGGATCGGCTATGGGACTAATCCACGATTCGATAACGACGGACGTCCAATTTTTAATATCTTCAAATGTTGACATGCATTCAGTCCATTTCGTTGCCTTTGACTATTTTGAAGTCCCTCAGCCAACCATGCGGTTGCTGGCACGGGCACCACCCTTCATTCTACCTACCCATCCATAAGAAAGTGTATTTTGTCAAGAGAATTGTCAGCATCACATTTTTTAATATATTTTTTTTTAATACATCATCTATTATTGATTGAAATTCATGTATGTCCTATTAATTCATATGGATTTTACTAAGTTGTGCATCAACCTCCTCAAGTTTTCTTCCTTACACAAACTTCTTCTGTCATTTTGAAACTTTTGTTTAATTCATCCAACAAGTTTCTATACTGTAAATTGTCTTTCAGAGTTTAACTAATAATCTATCTGTCTATGACCAGAGATCATACGGTTTTGCCATTTGCTTTGCTGCTGGATTAACTTGTACACTATTGGTAAGTTTAACTGCATGATTTTTCTTACTAGGTTAGATAAATGAAGCTATATATTCTAGTTCTTCAGTTGAATGTGGAGGATTAATCTTAAGCTTGAAATTTTCCATAAATGTCGCCATACATGAGTACTTGCAAACTTTTGACTAATTGAATTGTTTGTAATTTTTTTTCTTAAGTTTTTTGATTGCTTGGTCTCACACTACATGTCATGCAAAATTTAATACAATTTCTTGCCTACATGAGCAATACTGAGTTACCAGCCAGCTACTGATCATTCTAGACCTTTTGAAAAGAAATATAGTTTTTTGTTCATTTTTAGGAAGACTGACTCAATGTTTTTTGCTTCTGCTGCTGCTGCTGTATATAAGAGAATTTAGAAACATAATTCCAAGTTCATTACTGTTTTATATCCAAGCAAGCTTCTAGAAGTAGGATCATCCCACACAAGGAGCAACACTCTCACACCTTCCTGTGATTTAGCTTTGAGATCTTGAAATCTCGATTGTTTAAAGTGAATGTTACTATTATATTTGCTAACTACCATGATATGTAATGTTTCATTGTCATGGTCTCCTTGCTCCTTGTTAAGTTGAACATATGAAATTTAATTTCAAGTACTAAGGATTAAAGTTTGAAATTATTTTATTAAAGTCTTAGTTTTCCGTTTGAGATTCCATATTATGAGCACGTGTATTTTAATATGGTGGAGAACTTGGACTAAGAATTCTTGTTCTAGTTAGCAGCGATGGAAGCACCTGAGCATCGGAGGTGGATGGATAGAAGGAAAGATTGTGGACATTTGACCCCCGAGTTTGTAGAGGGGGTGCTTGAGTTCGTTCAGTTTGCTAGCAATGAAGAGAGCTATCTAAATCAAGTGAATCCAAAAATGAGGTGTCCTTGTAAGAAATGTCAGTGTCGACGATACCATTATGGGGATGATGTGATGGTACATCTCTACAACAAGGGTTTCATGCCGAATTACTACTATTGGACCAGCCATGGTGAATCCGTGCCACAGATATCCTCGGTTATGGTGGACGATGCATATTACGGTCCTGGTGAACAGAGGGAACAATTTAATCCTTTCGAGCAGATGGTTATGGATCATGCTGGCCCTGAAGTTGGTCGGGTCATTCAACAGAATGTGGTACACATAGAGGAGGATCCAAATCCTGATGCACAAAGATTTTATGACATGCTGGCGGCTGCGCAAGCCCCGTTGTGGGATGGTTGTCAGGATTACTCGGAATTGTCGGCTTCTTTGGTTGCTCTTAGCCTCAAGTCTGACTATAATATGTCGGAGGGTTGTTTCGATCGTATGGTTCAGTTTATGGGCGAGGTTATGCCAAGTGAAAATCGAATGCCTCAAAATTTTTATCAAGCTAAGAAGTCGGTGGCAAATTTGGGTTTGGGTGTTGAGAAAATTGAATGTTGCCCGAATGGATGCATGTTATATCGTAACGAATATGCGGTTGAGACGGTTACTGTTTGTAAATTTTGTGGCACTGATCGGTATAAGATCAAAACCAATCGAAAGGGAATTGAAAAAAAAACCCCCTTAAAAAGAATGTGGTACTTCCCGATTACTCCTAGACTCCAAAGAATGTACTCTTCAATGGCTACCGCACCTCACATGCGATGGCATGATAACAAACAAAGAGATCAAAGTGTATTGTGTCATCCGTCAGATGGAGAAGCATGGAAGCATTTTGATAGGATGTACCCTGAGTTTTCTCAAGAGGCTCGAAACGTCAGATTGGGGTTATGTACGGATGGATTCAATCCTTTCGGCCAGTACGGTAAAGCTTACTCGTGTTGGCCGGTTATTATGACTCCATATAATCTTCCGCCTGGGATGTGCATGAAGAGGGAGGTTATGTTCCTGACAGTTCTAATTCCGGGTCCTTCGAATCCGAAAAGTAAGATTGATGTGTACATGCAGCCTTTGATAGAAGAGTTGACCAGTTTGTGGAGTCATGGTGCCGCAACATATGATGTATCATTGAGGCAGAATTTCATGATGAAGGCAGCTTTGATGTGGACGATCAATGACTTTCCGGCGTATGGGATGTTGTCGGGTTGGATGACCGCGGGGAGGCTTGGTTGCCCTTGTTGTATGGGGCAATCAAAGGCTTACACTCTTAACCACAGTCGCAAGACTTCTTATTTTGATTGTCACCGCCAATTCCTTCCACAAAACCATCCTTACAGAAAGAATAGAACTGCATTTAAGAAAGGGCGTGTTGAGACGGCTCGCCCTCCCACACGTTTTACTGGAGAAGAGATTTGGAAGATGATTGAGTCACTCCCGTTTATTCATGAGTCTGGAGGAGAACCGATACCTGGGTATGGCACTGAACATAAGTGGACAAAAAAAAGTATATTTTGGAGTTTACCGTATTGGAAAACGCACCTCCTCCCTCATAACATTGATGTCATGCACACTGAGCGAAATTTGTTTATGAATGTGTTTGACACGGTGATGGATATCAAGGGTAAGACGAAGGATACATATAAGGCTCGCTTAGATATAGCAGAAATATGTAAACGACAGGAGCTTGAGTTGATGGACATTGGAGGTGGCAAGTTTCGAAAACCAAAGGCAAAATATGTATTGAGTAAACCCCAAAGGGTAGCTATATGTGAATGGGTTAAAGAACTCAAGTTGCCAGATGGATATGCATCCAACTTATCAAGATGTGTCAACTCTAAGGAAGGAAAGTTGCATGGTATGAAAAGTCATGACTGTCACGTATTCATGCAACGGTTGCTTCCCATTGCATTTGCCTCTTTACCGAATGATATTTGGAAGCCGCTTGTTGAGCTCAGTTTATTTTTCAGAGTGTTGACTTCCACAACATTAAATGTTGAACAATTGCTGGTTATGGAACGTGAGATCCCTGTCTTGTTATGTAAGTTGGAACAAATATTTCCTCCGAGCTTCTTTGATGCAATGGAACATCTTCCCATCCACTTACCATATGAAGCAAGAGTTGGTGGTCCAGTTCAATATCGTTGGATGTATCCCTTTGAGAGGTATACATCCCTTTTAATCATAAAACGTGTTAGTCTTATATATATATATATATATATATATATATATATATATATATATATATATATATATATATATATATATATATATATATTCATTAATCACAATATCTTCAAACAACCAACCAATATTCCAGGTTCTTGCGTTCGTTGAAAGAAAAAGTGAAAAACAAGGCTAGAATAGAAGGATCTATTTGTGAAGCATATTTAGTGGAGGAGGCATCTACTTTTGCTTCTTTTTACTATCCGTCTGACATAGAGACCAGGAGGACTAGAATACCACGTAATGTTGACGCAGGTGAAGGTTGTTCATCTAGTCCTCAAATATCAATTTTTAATTATCCGGGCCGTGCGTGTGGTGCATCAAAAACAGCTTGGTTGGACGTACGTGATGAGAAAGTTGCTGAGTTGTATGTGCTTCAAAATTGTGACGAGGTGGAGCCATATTTAGGGTAGGTCTGTATTCATATAATTTCTTGTTGTTCCTACTATTATTTCCGATTCATTAATTTCTTCTTGGTTCTTCTTAGTAAATATGCCAATGAGCTAAAAGAGCTAGATGCCGACATTTCGGACTCCCAAATTCAACAAGAGATTGCCAACCATTTTCCTAATTGGTTCAAAAATTACGTAAGTTACTTTGTAATTCATTATGTACTATGTCCTCGTAACATGCTTTATATACTCCAACTTAATTTCATATTCATTATGTAGGTTCTAGATATTGAAAACCAAATTGAAGATCCGATCTTGAAAGCTTTGGCATGGGGCCCAAAAAGAAGGGTTGAAACATACGAAACTTATATTATAAATGGCTACAAGTTTCACACAAAGGGATGGGGTCAAGGCATGAAAACTTCTAATTCCGGTGTTTGTGTACGAGGGACCAATGGACAATTAGAGGATGACTTTTTTGGGATATTGACTGATATTATTGAATTAGAGTATTATGGTTATCCTAGTAAAAACTTAGTCCTATTCAGGTGCAAATGGTTTGATACTACTCCCAACAGGGGCACAAAAGTAGACAATAGGTATGGAACTGTTGAAGTTAAGCAGTCACGAAGATATCAAGTATATGACCCGTTCATATTTGCACAACAAGCTGAGCAAGTTTATTACACACCGTATCCCGAGGGACATCAAGACTGGTTGGGTGTTATCAAGATAAAGCCACGCAGTGCAATCACGGATAATGTAGTTAGTCAACCGGAGATAGAGGCTCCATACCAAGATGTTCATGAAATTGACGAAATCCAAGTAGTGTTGCATATTGATCCGGACGATTACAATGATATTCTTGCGGATGCTCGGCCTGGGGATGAGATAATTGACACTGTATTACTGGATCAATATGACATGGACGAATCTAGCGAAGATACATACATAACATCCGATGGTGAGGAGAGTGAGGGTGAATTTAGTGATAGAGATTCTACATAGGTAATTTATATATAAACACATATCAACTGCTTTTGTTATGTTTTGTTATTTGTTGTATATCCACTAGATTGATTTTATTGTGAATTGAACAAGAAACAATAAACATGAGTGAGAAGATGACTCTAATGTTTTGGTGTAGAAAACCAAAGGTTAGGTTCCAACAAATGTTTGTCACTTATGGATATATATACATAGATATATGTGGATTACATTGTAATACTTGGTTTTATTTTTTCTTCCAAACAGATGGCAGACGACGCTGGTCGTGGTCGTCGTGGCGGACGTTATAGTCGTGGTCGTCGTGGTGGGAGACAGGGTTCCACCCATCCACCCTCAACATCCGACCAGCTCAGAGTGAGCACAGGTGACTCTGTCGCAGCACCCACACCGACCACACCAGCCACCCCCGCCACACCGGTCACACCAGCATCGTCCGTGCAGAATAACGAGACGGTGTCAGCTGAGCAGCCAGGGAGGAGAGATCCCACGGATCGGAGGATCTGGCTTCGCCCATTTGGAACCAATGAGTAAGTTATTTATTAATTATGGTTGATTTTATGGTTTATAATTTTGGTTAATTATTACTAATGCTTAGTTGTGTATTATATATTATGTGTCAAAAGTTTTGATCCTCCAGAGGGGCCTAGTAAACAGATTTCTAGGTGTGTCAGGGGCCAATATAACGAGCCCTGGCCCACATGGAAGAAAATCCCGGATGCCGTTCGGAAAAACTGGTTCACTAACGATTTCGGTGTAAGTTTCATTTAAACTCCTAGACTTTATAATTAGTTTGATTATATTTAAGTTTCATCATTTATTTATTTTGATTTATTTCAATTTCTACATTTACTTAGTTTAATTTATTTCAATTTCTATATGTTCATTTTCTTTACTTGGTTTGATATTTTCTTGTCTTCCAGGCACATTTCAAGTGGTTGCCTGAACATGAACGAGAGATCCGCCAAGCATTTGAGACCAGAGGGTCTTCAATAGTCAAGAATGCTATGAACAAGATCAGAGAGAACAAAGGTAAGGGCGATTGGATCCGCCCCGATGTGCTCCAGCGCTTGAGGGATTACTGGGCCACCGATGAGGAGTTCGCCCATAGGAGCGCGGTCGGCAAGCAAAATAGGGCCGTGGACTCTGGAGCTCCTTTGTACACAGGTGGCTCTGTGTCTATTCCCGGCCATCATAAAAGATTGCTAAGTTAATTTAAATTTATGTTTATTTATATATTCATATATATTGTGCTCTTTATTATTAATTACAAATTTAATAGCTACTTTATATATGCAGACAAAAGCGAAGAAGAGACTCCCCACAGCATTTGAGGTCTTGGAGGAGACCAAGAAGACGAAGGATGAGGTTTGGGTCAGGAAGTCCAAGAAGATTGCTGTAAGTTATTGTTACAACATAATTATTGTCAATTAAATAAATAATTACTTACTTAACAACTTACGTGAATGGTTTTTATTCAAGTTTCCTTCTGAAATAGAGGATATATCTGTTATATTACTTGTGATTTGAGTGGTAAAGCTAACATTTTGTCCTCAAAGTGACACTTGTTGATTTGGGTGGTGATGATGCATAGTGAGGTTTGTAGAATGAGCAAAATGAGAATTTTATCCACATGGGTTTGTGGAAATTAATTATGATATGGGTGGTAGTGTAGGTGGTTTGGGGTCTCAATCTCATTGTATTTTGTTTTTAATGTTGCAACTTGCAAGTGTTTAGGATCCAGATTTTATTGTCTTTTTGTTATCTTAGTTGAACTTTTGTCTTGGATAGAACTTGATTTAGAAGACAATTGATTCTAAAATCACTCATTAAAGTGTAAAATTTGTATGTTGATGTTTGTATATTCTCAGGATGTTTTTGATATTTGACTGCTACTCTCTCTTAAGTATGAAACTTTTATTTTATTTTATTTTATTTGGTTTAATGGGTTTCTTTTTTTTCTATTAATGCTTAACAAGGTTGATGGTTGGTAATTTTACTTTGGTTTGAATGAGCTGGAGTTTCTATTAACGCTTATTATGGGTGAAATGCAAAACCAAACTTATTAAAAGGAGGTAAATGCTCCCATCTATGTATGGTTAAGCCAACCAACCCATCCATGACTTCTTTTTCCTTTTTTATGTTATACTAATAATTACTTAAAGAGAGGGACGATTCAGAGGATGACAAAAACCTTAAGTGTTTCAGTTGAGGTTGGATTTGGCTTCTTGCTCTTTAAGAATGCCATTTGAATAGTCTTCTTGAGTTTCCAGGTGTTTTCGTATATATACACTTTTCTGCACCCTTGTGAGAGTTGAAAAATGTTAGGATTCAGATACAGTGTCTTATACTTGTTTTGGATAGAGAGAATTGACAAGAAAAGTTATATGGCAGTTTTGATATGTATGCAATTCCGATTCTGCGGATAAAAGTCCTTAAGCTAAGTTTTTCTATGAAGAAAGAAAATATTAGACTACCACAGAAAGAGCCATTGAAACTTCTTGCTGGTCTTGGGAAGAATTTCCAGTACCTTTCATATCTCAATTTATCAGGTAAGTTACTTTGAAAAGACTGCATGGCAGTTCTACAGTAAAAATATGCTCCTTCCTTGTAACCAACTCATTCTATGTGAAAGGCAAACTTTAAAAAGTTCTCAGCCATTTATACCATAGAAAAATGCCAGAGCTGCAGTGCACATGAAGGAGATTTAATTGCTTCTTTTATATATAGCTAATATGTATATACATATTTGATTATGAATCATGGAAATTCCCCACCTCTCTCTTGGTTTGCTTGCATATACATTTCTAGTTCTGAAACCACCACTGCTTGTAGAACAAAATGCATTGAATTAAATTGGTAGCTAGGCAGAATACATATATATTCTCAAACAGCATTTCCAGGGTAGGTAAAGAAGTAACTGTTGTGGTCGAGAATTTGCGTTTGGTATATAGGCAGTTCTGGTTTTGAGTTATAACACTGGGAAACATTTTAGTCATGTTGAGTTTTGAGTTCTAGTCATGTTGGTTGGCATAATTGCACAATTGTTGTACTGGCACAAAGAATTTGCACAACTGATATGCAAAATTGTTAAACTGATGCAAAATGAATTTGCACAACTGATATGGCACATGTATTGGCAGAGTGAATTTGCACATTTTTTTTTTTGCAACAGATAGGCATAAAATCCTGCTGCACAAGTGTTCCAAAGATACCATCCTGCAGCAATAATAATGCTACCATGAGGCAAATTACTCATTGTCATTGAATTGTACAGAACAAGTGAATGCTCTAAACAATGCAAAATACCTAGACATCATGTCTCCCAAAAAATGAGTACAAAAATGAAAATCCAAAACTAAAAGATGTACACATCAAAATAAACATTGTAAGGCCCTGGTTTTATGCTTTGTCTAATACTTTTGATTGTTGGATATGTGGAAAACAAAGGGTAAAATCAGCATCAGTTATGGTGCCTACAATACAGTTTCGTTGACTCATTAATTATGTCTGGTATTGTGTGATTATATGTTTTATTATTTTTAATATTTAAAAATCCTAATGTGATTTATTATGCAGGAAAAGTTTTATGAAAGACGGGGTGATGCCACCAGTCAGGGACAAGAGCACTCTGCTGCATCTGACAACGCCATTTTCTTGGAGGTGGTGGGTGGTAAAAACAAGAAGGGTGTTGTGTATGGGTTGGGTCGGATGGGGGATGAGTATTTGACCTCATCGACGTCACATACTCAATCTGATCCTGGCCTTACCCCCGACGTACGAGAGGTTATCGCCAATCTCAATGCTGAGCTGGCAGCGAAAGACAACAGGATAAATCACTTGGAGAGGACGATGGATCAGACACAGAGAGAGATGCACGCATTGTTCCAGCACTTAGGATACAGGCCCGGTTCCTCTAGTGCCGTTCCACAAGATGACTCGCACGCTGATCCAGGTGCCGATGATGAGGACGATGGCGAGGACGATAATGGCTGGATCCCACCACCCCCCCAGCACATTGATATTATATTTGTTACATTTAGTTACTACCACTATTGTACTACATGTGTTGTTTCTATTTGGATATTGGATTAGATGTTTATATATATAGTGGATTTATATTGATGTTTGAGTTGAGTATAATTTTATGTAATTTATATCTGTTTTGTATGATTAAGCAGGATGGTAATTTTGGTAAAAGTTTGGTATTATTGCAAAAAAAAAAATGATATTTAGCTACCGAATCGGATTCGGTAGCTAAATACAATTTGCAAATTTAAAATTTAGCTACCGAATCCTATTCGCTAGCTAAATAAAATTTGCAAATTTAAAAGTTAGCTACCGAATAGGATTCGGTAGCTAAACCAAAATATATATATTTTGCTACCGAATAGGATTCGGTAGCTAAACCAAAAATATATATTTAGCGACCGAAATTTATTCATCGCCAATTCGGTCGCTAAATTGGTAACAGATATGGTATACGTGACCATTTCAGCGACCACAATATTTATATTTAGCTACCGAAATATTCCGTAGCTATTGGCGACCGGAGTGAAATTCGGTAGCTAAATCGATTAGCTACCAGCACTTTAGTTACCAACTCACGTCGGTCGCTAATTCGGTAGCTAAATTGTTTAGCTACCGAATTTTGGATATTTTTTTCGGTAGCTAAACAGCATTTTTCTTGTAGTGAATAATAACATAATAAAATGAAATGCTTGATACTATAAATACTTGTAAATCATAGTCATGATGCAAATATATATCTAATAAATAGATTGACCACTAGAGCTTACATCAACACCCGCCTAGATCAACATCGTTGGCTTGTGTTCTCCACACCACTATGTAGGGCCTCCTCGAAAACCACTGTGCGCCGCCCATATTCGCCTCGTACCACACCATCGTCAAGAACTGTCCAGCCAAGCCCAAACGCCGACCTTAGCTCCGCCACCAAACGACCATTCTGCCACTCAAAATCGAAGCACCCAAGCCACCATTACTGAGTCACTAGTCCCTGCGAAACCCAATTTCTGCATCCTAGATTCTGAAAAAATGCTAGCAAAAAGGAGAGAGAGAAAGGAAGTGAATGAAAGAGAGGAGAAAGAATGGGGGGAAACTTTGCGAACACCACACAAATTTTCAGAAAACCGGGTCAACTGGTTTTAGGTTTCACAACATTAAAAAGTCTTGCTGATCGACTGTCCTCCTTCAAGGAGCATCGCTGCACCTTGCTTTGGAGGTGCATGTCAGACGACACCATTAAAGAGATGCCCATATGTGTGTGTGTGTGTGTGTGTGTAAATAGATATATTTTACGTTGATTCAAACGAGTTTGATTAAAAAAATAGATGATATTTTGGTTGGACCATTATATTAGACTTGAACTTGATTGTTCACGGCTTGATAATGAACATAATGAATTCATAAAACTATCGAAGTATTAAACTAAAATTAAGTTAATTTTAAAATATATACTTAAAAAATATTATCAATATTAATATATTATCATATTGATTTAATGATGATGCGTTATTAGTGTAAAATATAATCACACACTATCACATCATTAAAAATATTTGAATCTTATGATAATTACTTTAAAAGTCACATTATATAGTGATATATAATTAGTTGATAGTGTAAAAATAATTTACACCTACAATGTATCAAAATTAAACTCTTACCATATTATACAAAAATTAATCATCTAAGTCATATATCTTATTACTTATAAATATATAAATTTTCAAATTATATGTATGAGATGGCTTAGAGTATAATCGAGATTCAATCCAAAAGCACATTGGATCTAATGTCGAAAATCTAAACCAGTCTCAATTGACTTTGAAATGAGACCAATTGTAGGAAAGGTCAGATATTGAAGGCCCCTAATAAATTCCACCCAACATAAAAAATGGACTCCAAAAACCATTCTTGATTTTCTTTTGGAGCGAAAAGAAATTTAGGAAACTTTCACTCAATAAAATATCATTTACATCCTGTTTTAAAAATTAATGAGAACAGCCAACTAAGGATAGTTCAATTGGTAAGTATACAGCTCATATCCTATAAGGATGTGAGTTCGAATCCTACTGATGATGTTAGGATCTCGTTGGTGGGTAAAGTGTAAATACTTCTGTAAGTGCTCTTTGAGCCGTGAAATCTGCACTGACCCTGGTGAGCCCCCAGACCCAACTCTCACCTAAACTTTTGTTTACCAAAAAAAAAAAAAGATTAATATGAACAAATAAGTGCCTTTTTTTAATATAAAAATAAGTATCTTTTTTATTGAGATTATTATCAATGCAAACATAAAAATAACACAATTGATGATTAAATATGTGAAAACAACAAATAAGTGCTTAAATATGCCTTAATGATTCTGCGCATTTTCTAGTTCCACAATCTCTTTCCCAACAAATACCTTTTTATTTTTTTTATGAATGAAAAGGGGTTACAGAACTAGAATCCTCTAGGAAACCATGTACAATTAGCATCTGCTCTTAAAGCAGTAGAAATAAAACTAAGGATAACATCATAGATTCTTCTTAGTTGGGTGTCCAAGGATAAACCCAACTTTGCAAATGCATCCGCAACCTGATTGGCTTCTCTCATCACATGCGTCCAAGCAATGACTCCATTGTTATCATGAATATTGTGAATGGCAGCAAGGAGAGCATATAGCATTCATGAGCTCTATTACACCCATCAATCAACAAACTAACAACACTCTTAGAAACAGATGAAACTCTAATTTTTCTGTGGCCTCTACTCCACGCTATTTGTAACCCATGAAATACTCCCCATAGTTCAGCTGCCATGATAGAGCAGGTCCCTAACTTAGCTACGAAATCGAAGAGAAAAGTCCCATTTTCATCCCTTCAAACTCCTCCACAGGCTGCAACTTGTCCTGCATTAACAACCTATCCATCACAATTCAAAGCAACTTCTGCATGATTGGGAAATGTCCATCGAAAGTGCAAAATGGAGGGAGCGCCACTGTCATGATTACCTACATCCATCCCTGTGATAATGAATTTTTTTTTTTTTTTTTTTTTGAGGCAATCTGAATAGCTTCAAGAGACCTCATTCCTTTGAAAAAGAGATCATTAGAAGACCAACAAACATCATTGAAAGCTTTATCATTTATCCTCCACCAAATTTTGTCTAGCATTACACCAAACATCATGCCCCACGTGCTACCAAAAACCAAATTCCTATTAATAAGGTTAGCATAAGGAATGTTGGGGTAGATTGCCTCATATGCGGAGGAAACAAAGAAGATGCTATCATTTGTGTACTTCCATGCAATATGGTCCCCATCATCAATGCTATAAGGAGGAACCATGGCTTTGATTCTATTTGTAATATGAGGAGGAAGAGAACGCTGAATCTACTGCATGTCCCAAGCACCATTCAAATCCACAAAGTCACTGATTGGCTTTGTTAAATCAAAATCCGTAACAGCACCTATCACATAATCCTGCAACCGACCTGCCTGAGGAACCCATAAATGCATAAACATGTCCCAAGTGCTGCAGAGACCACGCCAGAAATTGCCTCCTTGTTTGCTAATATTAATTTGAGGGATATCATTTAAACCACATCCATACTTGCTTCTGATAACTGAAGTCCATAAGGCATCCTTTTGGGTAGTCAACCTCCAATTAGCTCTCAACATAAAAGCTAAATTAGTTTCCTTTGCTTTCCTCAATCCAAGCCCACCATGTTGCTTAGGTCTACAAACTTTGTCCCAAGCAATGAGGTGAGGCTTCCTGCTATGCTCACTATCTCCCCAAATGAAGCCTCTACAAATCCTATCAACCTCCTCACATAAGGTTGCTGGTAACTTTACAGTTTGCATCACATATGAAGGTAAGGCTTGGAGCACCAATTTTGTGAGAGTGACCCTACCTGCAAATGAAAGATTTTGAGCCTTCCAAGAACTTAAATGCTGATTTACTTTATCCAGAATGTAGTGATAAGTGGCTTTATTCACCCTTTTGTGAAGATTCCAAGATCTTCCGTCCATTGAATTCCCATAGCATCACTTAATTGTTGCTTGACATGCCAACCCACATTATTTGAGAAATAAATCCTGGACTTCTCTTTACTGATTTTCTAACTAGAACTATTACAAAATAAATCCATGATGGACTGAATTATATGTAACTGATCAATATCAGCTTCTGCAAAAAGAAGCAAATCATCTGCAAAGGCTAGGTGAGATATTTTAAGGCCACTTCTATTCAACTGAATGGGCTTCCAAAGAGAATGATCAGTAGCCAAAGAAATCATATGAAATAATCTTTCAATGCACAACACAAAAAGATAAGCAGAAAGAGGATCACCTTGCCTAATGCCTCTAGAAGGGGAGAAGCTATCAAGGGCCTCCCCATTCCAAAGAACACTCATTGTGGAAGAAGAGATACAATGTCATACCAGATTTATAATTCTTTCCAGTAAACCAATATCTTTCAAGGTGTCCCTTATGAATTCCCACTTCAACCTGTCATATGCTTTTTCCAGATCAATTTTAATAGCCATCCATCCCTTTCTTCCAGTTTTCCTCCTCATAGAATGAAAAATTTACTGAGCCACGATAATATTATCTCCACTCTACCTGTTAAGAACAAAGCTACTTTGACAAGGCCCAATCAATTTCTCCATTAGACCACGAAGCCTCTGAGTAACAATCTTAGTAATGACTTTATAAGAGACATTACATAGGCTAATAGGACGAAAATCCTTCATACAAACCACTGTCTCTTTCTTTGGAATCAAAGTTATGAAAGTGTTGTCGATGTCCTTCACAAGGATTGGGCTATAAAAAATGTTGCACACTAACTCACTAAAATCACTCCCAATAACATGCCACTGATTCTGAAAGAAGATAGTTTGAAACCCATCAGGACCTGGAGCCTTGAAACTTCCCTTACGTTTAAGAGTTTGGTGAGACAACCCCTTCCTCGGAAGTCCCAGTAGTAACCCTAACTCGTATTCTTGGCATTATAGAATAGCGTAGAGGTATAAATAGCGGAAATATTAAAACATTTAATACATTGATACCATAATAATTTATACAGACATAATAGTACTGGCTCCATCAGTAGAGCGTACAACGGCTGATCCCAACTATAAAAGACTTCAGAGTATGCAACAAATAAAAACTGAAAGCATAGCAGCAGAAATAAAGATACATCAGACTTCCTCTCTTGGCCTCAAAAATACATTTCACTCAACCCATGTACTGGCCATAACAAAACTAAAAATGTCTACTTAACCACGACTCTAACGTATACGGTAGTCGGGCCCGTATACACTACTCTTCGCTGAGAGTAGTCAGTCCCCCAGAGACGGTCGTCCTCTACATAGAGCAGCTCAAGGTCCCCTAGCATTGGGATCTGAGGCACTCCCCCAAGCATCAGGTTCCACCGGTATGCCATCAATTTCCTCCGGCAGTTCCTCAACAGGATCTTCTTGTACAGTCGAGAATAATAAAATACGACATAGAAAATAGAGGGGATAAGAAACAGTAATTCATCATATATGGGAAAACAGCTATATAAAATAATTTATATAGATAGCAACACTCAACAACACAACAAAGTCAACCAATCAACTCCCAGATAATTCTCTCTTAACTACTGTCTCTCACACTCATGCAACTGACAACTATATAGACGCGATCACGACGTGACATCCCCAACAGATCAAGATGTCTAGTTCATCTCTGTGCCACCCCCGTAATGCAAGGTTCGGCCAACAGCCCGCAGGCTTAACTCGTTTCATGGGTACGACATATTCCCCCGCCCGCAAGCTAGGTCGGAATATTCGCCCGTCAACAACGCAACTTACGGTAACGACATATCCCCCAACCCGCAGGCCAGGTCGGGACATTCGTTTGTCCGTTAACAACTAATCTGTACGATCATCTCCCCGCAAGCAAGATCGGAATCCCCCGTATGCCAACACAGTGATGAACAACAACTATGCAACATGAATCTCATTGACTCATCTCAGGATCAACACTTATGGCCTCAACCGCGACTTATAAACAACCACCACCAACTTTCCTTCGGCTTAACCAGGTATCGACTTTACATCACAACATCAAAAGATCAACTGTATCTCTAGGTTGAGCACTACGACATATATATATATATATATATATATATATATGTCGTAGTGCTCAACCTAGAGATACAGTTGATCTTTTGATGTTGTGATGTAAAGTTCGAATTTCTCACTACACATCCATATCCCAACTCATCAGAATTTAATGTCTATCTCTACTCAGGCATCAGCAGTCACAACAACACATCAATAACAACCAGAAACAGCCTAATCCTTGGTATGGCGCATCACAGTACACGTCTAACTATCCGAAAGAATCCGATAACGTCTGTACTGGTGATGAAGTCAACCTTCTTTTCAGCTCCTGAAAACTTTTCTCACATTCATCCATCCATTCAAAGGATACTCCCTTCCGAGTTAGCTGCGTCATTGGCAACGCGATCTTCGGAATCCCTCGATGAACCTTTGGTAATATCCAACTAAGCCCAGAAAACTCCGTATTTCACTCGCTGACTTAGGGCTTTCCCATTGCACTATAGCTTCAACCTTTTCTCGATCTACTGTTATCCCATCATGATTAATCACATGAACTAAAAATTGAACTTCTTCTAACCAAAATTCACACTTGGACAACTTTCCATAAAGTTGTCGGTCCTTTAACACTTGAAGCACAATCCTAAGATGTTCCTGATGTTCTTCCCGATTAAGGGAATAAATAAGAATGTCGTCGATAAACACAACAACAAACTTATCTAAGATCGGTCGGAAAATCCGGTTCATGTAATCCGTGAACACTGCTGGAGCATTAGTTACACCAAAGGGCATAACCAGATACTTGTAGTGTCCATACTGGCTCCTAAACGCCATCTTCGGTATATCCTCCCTCTTGACTTGAATGTGGTGATAACCAGATCTTAAGTCAATCTTCGAAAATACTACTGCTCCTTTCAAGTGATCCATCAAATCGTCAATCCTAGGCAACGGATACTTATTCTTGATTGTCGCCTTGTCCAACTGTCGATAATCCACGCACAGCCTTGAACTTCCGTCCTTCTTCTTGACGAACAGCACCGGCACTCCCCAAGGTGAAGCACTTGTCTTATGAACTCCTTATCCAACATGTCGTCCGACTGCTTTTTCAGCTCTGCTAACTCCGCTGGAGCCATTCGATATGGTGCTATCGAAATCGGTCCAGTTCGCGGTATGAGATCTATAGCGAACTCTATCTCTCTTTCGGGTGGTAAACCCGGAACGTTATCAGGGAAAACTTCTGCAAACTCTCGCACTATAGGCAACGAATCCAAGTTAGGAGGTTCCTTAGCTTCCATGGAGAATAACAACACATGTTTCTGAGATTTACTACCTGGCTTACTATCATTGGCAGGCATCAATCTAGATTGCTCAGAGAATGATAAGGTGTTTTTAGAATAGTCTAACACAACATGGTTAGCCGAAAGCCAATCCATGCCCAAAATTATATCAAGTTGTTGCATAGGCAAACAAACAAGATCAACAGAAAAAGTTCGGTTCTCAACGACAACAGGACAATTTAAACAAACAATTGTGGTTGTCAAAGAATTACTGGTAGGAATAGAAACAGTTAAGTCATGGGGAAGTAAAGAAACAGGCAATTTTAAATGATCCACATACTCTTGGGATATGAAGGAATGAGTAGCTCCCGAGTCAAACAATACAGACAAGAGTTTACCTGAACTAGGCACAAACCTTGTATAAGATCAGGGGATTGAGAGGATTCAGCTCCTCATATGGTAAATACCCTTCCGGCAGCTTGTGGTCTCACTGCTTGTTGTCCGGTTCCTTGGGTCCTGGTCAATGGGCCCCGCTCGCCTGTGTTGTACCTCGCTCCTTGTATACATTCTGGCGCTATGTGACCCACTTGGCCACATCTGAAACACTGGCGAGTCTCCTTTATCAGACAATCCCGAATCGGATGTGATCCTCCACACCTGAAGCCACCACTTGGTTACAGTTGTCCCTCAGCTGGCCTTGTTTTTTGACGGTCATAAGGCCTCCGTCCCGTCTGATATCTTCCCTTTCCTCCTCGACCTCTCTGGTCAAATCTCCGAGTAGGTCCTCCAGTTCTGCCTTGCTACAACTCTCGTTTCTTGTCAATGTTCTCAATGGCTAAACATCTCTCCAACATCTCGGGCGGTCGGGTGATATTCAGCGGTGCGATCACCCTCTGCAAATCATACTTCAGGCCGTCCTCAAAACGCCTGCAAACCCATTCTTCGTCAAGGAACCTCTGGTAGAATTCAAAAAATTTGAGCAGCGTACTCCCCAACAGACATGGCCCCTTGCTTTAGACCCATAAACACTTTCTCTTTTTCCCTTCTCATCATCCTGGGGAAATACTTCTCTAGGAAGCATTCCCGAAACAGTCCCCAGTTGATAACTCGACCTTCTGCTTCAAGCATCCTCTGCTTGCCTTTCCACCACAGTTTTGCACCTCCCATCAGCATGAAGGGTGCATAAGTAACTTTTCTGTCCCCGCAAAGATTTTCTCCAGCTCTTGTATCCAGAGTTCAGCTCCCCCTAGTGCACGAAGCACTTTTAACGTCTGTTAAAATCGACTTTTAACATCGGTTTCCATCTAGACGTTAATATAGAAGACGTTAAAAGTGTGATATTTAACGTCGGTTAAGAACAAACGTTAAAAGTGATATTTAACGTCGGTTAATAAAAAAAACAGACGTTAAAAGTTAACTTTTAACGTTTGTTAACTATACACTAGACGTTCAAAGTATATATATTTGTAAAATTAAAAGTCTTTTAACGTCAGTTTTATAAATAACCGACGTTAAAATTGTGTTTTAAATTACCGACGTTAAAAGTTATATTAACGTCGGTTATATTATAAACCGACGTTAAAAGTTAAATTTTTTTTAATACTGGCCATATTTAGTTCCTAGCTCCCTGCAGAATTCTACAAACGACAAGAATACAGAATTTTGCATAATTACTCAATACTATTCCAGAATATATAGATTTTGCAACATTATTTACTCAACATCACTAGTCCAGACTACAATTCAGAATTCTATCTAAGCTACTAGTCAGTACAATTCTGAATTCTCTCTAAGCTAGTCAGTACAATTCAGAATTCTTTACATGCTCAATTCATACATATATAAACTAATCATCATGCTCTACTAAGTATGCAGGATCTATATTTTCTGCTACTTTCTCTGCAGCATACTTAAAAAAGAAGGTTGCAAAACGCACTCTCAAGTCTTTGATTTCTTGTTTAGTGACAAGAGACTGATCACTGAAAACCTGCACAAGTTCAAATAAACTCAACATTAAATTAAGTTATCAACAAAAACAAAATACCTAAGATATGAACCTGAAAATTAATTACCTGCGTCCATCCGTTAGTAATAGATGCTGAGACAATGTTCAACATATGAAACATCATATAGTAAGCACACTCCCAACTTTGTATTTGTCTACGAGACTACAAATGAATATGAAATTGGATGTCAAGTTAATGTATGGATAATAATGATGATGATAGTAATAATAGTAATAACAATTACTATTAATAAACTGCTTACCTTTATGATATACCGATCAGGATTTGATTTTGACTTGGAAGACCTACTTTCCAATTTGCACAAGAAATGCTACATGCCTTCATAGCTCTATGATAAACAAAATATTCTTGTCAATTATATGTTTAATAAAATAAAAGCAAATGTTATAAATTAGATTACATTAGATAAAAGTTTACGTATGTATTGATTGAGGCCACCACCTCCTTTGCCGGATCAAAGTGACGCGAGCAGAAGAAGACAACAATATGCTTGCTAGGAATAAGTAGGAGCATCTGCCAATGGCCATTCCTTACAAATGGTGTTATATATATTTGTTTCCGACTTCTTTCCATTAGGGTCTGCATGTATGCACTGACTTTAGCGTGATCAGTCACGAAATTACCAAGAGTGACGATGGGGTCTAAGAATCCATAAACATGATCGCTGCCCCTCTCAAGTAATTGGTGATGCAGATACCTAAGATATGTAATAAGTTGATATTAATTACGTAATATATTGAAATAAATTATAAAATTTAATACCTTATGCAATATAAATAAGGTCACAAAATGTACTTACGTGCACCAAATACTTAGAATTGTGTTGGCTATCCATTCACCATCAGTGCAAAATTGACCAATATCGTCACCAGCGATGCATAGATGAGGTTCTACCACAAAGCCATCGTGTTCCATCGGAATTACAAAAATATCATTACCATGATCCAAACCAAATGCAAACAGACGAGCTAACGGAGACTGAAGATGTGTTACCGGCTTCGACTTCGGCTTCAATTGTAAATAAAGAAAACATAAGTAATTGAGAATACCGTAAACATAAGTAATTAAGATTGAGAATAAAGAAAACATAAGTAACTGAGAATGATTATGAATACCAGGGACAACTGCAACTCCCACGGGGACAACTGCAACTCCCGCTTTTCCAACTCCAACTCCCGCTTCAACAACCCCACCTCCATATATGAAGGTTGGGCAACTTCTTGGGATTGCCTTGATGAAAACTCCTTCAAAAGCGTTTGCGTGAAGGTGGGGTCCTTTAAAAGTGAAAACATAAGCTCTTGTCTAAAAGTTGGGTCGGAGATAACATCCTGTTTAACCTCTTCTTTAAGCTCCTCCTTATTGATCTGCAGCTCGACCCGTCTACGTGACCCGCATGTTCCATGAAATTTCTTAATGTCCCTGGAACACCACGAACACAGCCAGGGTGATCTTCTTTCCCTAGAGCAACGACTAAGATATCTGATCGTCCCTGTGGAACGAAGGACCCTTGCGAGCTTTGTACCTTCAGCTCCTCCTACAAAGACACAATTTTTAACAAATGTGTAAGACAATGTGTTACAATTACAAGTAGAAATGTAGTATGTTTAATTTGTTACTTACAATATTTTCAGCAACAACATGTGTAGCTTCAACTTTAAAATTTCCAGATTTCGTCTTTCGTCCTTCCACCCATGTGTCCTCACGTGGCGGTGGAGACGGAGGATCAACAATTTCACATACTTCTTCTCCTACTTCTACCCTCTCTTTCAACTTCTCCTCCCTCTTTCTCAACTTCTCATCCATCAAATTCTTCTCCACCAATCTATACCCACCTTGAGACATGGTGTGGGGGTGGACATTCTTTGCCTGACTCGCCTTACCCTTTTCCCTTTTAACCAAAAACTCAGGACTGGCTCGGCTCAAAACAAATCTATCCCACGTATCCTTATCAAGGAACAAGTAAACATCAAGAGGAGATTTATCGATCTTCTCTCCAAATATGTACTTATTACCCAGAAAAGACTTAAACCACGTCCAAAGCTTAGCCGCAAGTTGAAGCCATTTTGTCTGATGTTCAGGAGTATTCGGCACGGTCCATGTGATCTACATTAATTATAGAACAAGAAGGAAGAATTAGTAATGCATGGATCATATATTATCTGCTTAAATAATGTAAATACAAACAAAGAGATCATTGAAAAATACCGCGATTGACTCCCAAATCTGATCCTTCACAGTCTGCGGTACGTGATCCCAATCATCAAACAAAATGCTAGTATGAGTTTTAGCTTCAAAAGCCACAAAACTAGTGAATTTCTTAGCATAGGGTCCCATGAGCTCCAGGCGACTATCAAACTCGATCTCAAGCCTCTGGTTATTAATCCTGGATTTGGACAAACTTTTCAAATTTGTGGCTTTCCTACCCCCTTCTTGGGTAGGCCGACTACCCACCGCTGCTGAAACAGCCCTGTGTGATGCCTGTTTAGACAAAAAAATAATAAATTAACCTTAGCTTAACATGGATAAATAAAAATATAATTGGCCTACTTAATTAACATTATATGTATAAATAAAACTTACACTATCAGTCAGTAGAGCCATGACCGACTCATCCTATGAATGAGGGATGTCTGCTGAATTAGTCATGTGTATGCTTGTTTAGACAAAAAAGTAATAAATTAGGTTAGTAAAACATGTATAAATAAATTAGGTTAATATAACATGTATAAATAAATTAGGTTAGTATAACATGTATAACATGTGAAGCAACTTGAGGGGGAGTGAAGGAACTCGCCTATGACCACCCGTCTATAATCACCCGTCTATCACCACCCGTTTATGAGCACCCGTCTATAACCACCCGTCTATGAATAACCACCCGTCTATGGCCACCTGTCTATGACACATATAGTAACTAAAATGGTAACTAAAATTGCATAAGGGACATTCCTTTCTTGTAAACATAACAATATATAACCCTAAAAAACAAAAACTCACATCATGGATAAAGAGTACTTACACTATAGTATCAGATTTTAGCTAGATCAATATCCCTTCATGATGATCATCACGAGTGGCATGTACATCGTCCACCTCATTTTCCTCAATGAAAGTAGGCATGTGTATTAAGAAAGAAGGAGTCTCAGGAATATCAAGAGTTGAATCTTGATTTTCATCATTACGATGCATGATTTTTCCTTGGAGAACCACTGACCACCTTTTGTTAGAAGGACCATTGATATAAAACACTTGTTTTACTTAGGAAGCCATGATGAAAGGCTCTTCCGTGTGACCTACCTTGCCAAGATCTACCAATGTAAATCCTAATTCATCGATTTGTACACCACTTTTATTGTCAACCCACTTACATGGCACTGTAAACTTAGTGTAATCGACCACCCAGATCTCTTCAATGACTCCAAAGTAAGAAATCAGTGCCATAATTGGATTTGTATCTTTTGAACTAAAGAAGTGCATGGCCTCAACCACTATCATAACCCCACTATTTTGCATGGTACTCTTGTTATCTTGTTCCTTTGTATAAAAGGAACACATATTGATGTTGTATCCGCTCCAACATATGACATTAAAGCTAGGCCCACGTGCTAGCCATTTTAATGTATCAGAAGCAGTACTATCATCCTTCAAAATTTCTTCCTTAAACCATTTTAAGAAAGTCTTATTATGCATGTTCAATAACCACTTTTCACTCATTCAAGGGTTTCTTACCTTGACGTCTCTTTTGTGATCACATAAGTAAGGTTGAACTTCATCAGTGTTATTCAATATATACAAATGTGCTTGAAGCACTTCCTCCCGACCCTTGCTCTTAACCATTACACCATGTGTACCCCTGCCTTCACATCTTGCCTCATCATGACGAGGCTTAGGAATCCATATAGGATCAATTTTAGAAAGGCAGTCTGAACAAAACTCAATAGCTTCTTCTGTAACATACCTTTGAACAATAGATGCTTCCGGATAGTGTGGATTCTTCACATACCCTTTCAATATCTTCATGTATCGCTCAACTGGGTACATCCACCTTAAATAAACAGGGCCACACAATCTAATCTCCCTCACCAGATGAACAATTAAGTGAACCATGATGTCAAAAAATGAAGGAGGAAAATACATCTCCAATTGGCACAAGATAATAGCAGCCTCATCTTCCAACTGCTCCAACTTCTGGGGGTCAATCACATTTTTACATATAGCATTAAAGAATGAGTACAACCTAGTTATGACATGTCTAACACTTTTAGCAGCAATACCATGAATAGCCAGTGGTAGTAGTTGTTGCATCAACACGTGGCAATCATGAGACTTTAAGCTAGCTAATTTGAGATCATTTGAGACAAGCCTCTTGACATTTGAAGACTAACCATGTGGCACTTTGACGCCCCGTAGACAATCACAAAAACTTGTTCTCTTTTTTTTTTTTTGACAAAGTATGACATGCTGGAGGCAAATATGTCCGCTTACCATCCTTTGGTTGTGGAGCTAACTGCTCTCGTATACCCATTGCAACCAGATCTAAACGAGCATTCACACCATCGTTTGTCTTGCCCTGAATGTTGAGAAGCGTTCCGATTACACTATCACACACATTTTTCTCAACATGCATCACATCAATACAGTGTCTAACATCAAGTTTGCACCAGTATGGAAGATCAAAGAAGATGGACCTCTTCCTCCATATGTTTTTATCAGTAGCCTTCTTTTGGGCCTTTCCGAAGATAACATTGATGTCCTTCACCCATTGATAAACTTGCTCTCCAGCTAAGGCAATCGGAGCAATTTCATTCTCCTGGCATCCGTTAAAAGCTTTCTTCAATCTACGATATGGGTGATCACGTATGAGAAATCTTCGATGCCCAAGGTAAATTGTCTTCCTTCCATGTTGCAATTGAGTGAAACATGTGCCTTCTTCACATATAGGGCATGTTTTATGCCCCTTAACACTGTAGCCGGACAAGTTTCTGTTTGCTGAAAAGTCATTGATGGTGCAAAATAACATGGCACGCACCTTAAAAGTCTCTTTGTAATGGACGTCAAACATATCAACGCCTTCCACCCACAAATTTGTCAAGTCATCAATCAAGGGGCTTAGATAAACATCTAAGTCATTTCCTGGCTGTTTTGGGCCCGAAATCATCATAGCCAACATCATATATTTGCGCTTCATACACAACCAAGGAGGTAGGTTGTAAATTACCAATAGAATGAGCCATGAAATATGAATACTACTTAAGGTACCATACGGATTCATTCCATCCGTTGCAAGTCCAAGCCTAAGGTTTCTTGACTCACTTCCGAAATCCGGAAACAAGCTATCAATTCTCTTCCATTGCAACGAATCAGCTAGATGGCAAAGCTGTCCATCACATTTTCTCTCATCTGCATGCCATCTAATGTTCTTTGGGTCATTTGCATTAGCGACCAATCGCTTAAACCTTGGAATTAGTGGAAGATACCACAATACCTTCGCAGGAGGACCCTTTTTGTTCACATCATAACTAGAATCATCATCACCATCCTTCACTTTGTACCGTGATACCCTGCACTTGGGGTAGTTGTGCAACTCTTCATAGTCACCCCTATACAATATGCAATCATTAGGGCATGCATGTATCTTCTTATACTCCATACCCATCAGACACAGTACCTTCTTCGCCTCATAGTTACTGTCCGGCAATGTGTTGCCTTCGGGAAACATTTCTTTCAACAACTCAAGCAATTCAGTGAAGCTTTTATCGCTCCAACCATTTCTCGCCTTCACAGTGACCAATTTTAACACCGCTGACAATCGTGTATACTTAGTGCACCCCGGATACAAAGGCTTATCCGAATCACTGCACAAAGTTTCATACACATGTGCTCGCTGAAAAGACTCTTGTCCAATATCACTGATCTTATCCTCTAGTTGATCATCCTCCATATCTACGTCAACTTCCTCACTTTGGGACACACTAGGCTTGTTATATAACAACACATCACCATGCCATATCCATCTTGTATAATTCATGCAAATCTCATTACAAATAAAATGAGTACGTAGATCCTTCATTTCACATTTCCTTAAATTCAAACATTTGACACAAGGACAACAAAACTTTCCATCACTATCAGGAAGATTTCTTTGAGAAAATTCTATAAACTCTTCCACTCCTTTCAAATACTCATCACTTGTGCGTTTACTAACCATCCAACTGCGATCCATAACTAGAGAGGTTCTGTAGATATATACACACAAATATCCAATATAAGGACAATAGGGGAGATTGAAAAAGCACTAGTATTTGAAAACCTAACAACCATATATATACCCTATAACCTAACATGCCCTATATGTGCATTAAATTTCAAATACTCTATACCATCTAATACCTTCAGCATCATATACTCTATATATATACCCTCTAATACTTTCAGCATCATATCCCCTCTAATACTTTCAACGTCTTAACCTAACAGCTATACAACTTGCTCTACTATAAGAGAGCATGCCAATGAGCCAGAAAAATAATCTAAACAAAGTATCATAAGCAGCAATAAAGACCCAAGCAGTGGGAAAATCTAATGAGAGGAACAGCAAGATAAAGAAAATGATAATAAGAGTTGAAAACCTAATGAGGGTTACCTGTTGCAGGAGCAACAGCAGCTTGAAGAAGAGAAAGGAGAAGAGAATGGAGAATACAAAGGAGAAGAGCAGCAGCAGCAGCAGTAGTGGGAAACCTAATACGAAGAGAAGCTCAATAAGAAATGTAGAAGAGAAAGGGAGAATAGAAAGGAAGAAGAGAAAGGGAAAAGAAGCATACCTAAGGCGCGATGGTGGTGCTGCGACGGTGGTGGTTCGACGGAGAAGAGACAGAATCAGACAAGAGTTTTTCAAACGAAGAAGAGAAACTGTAGTGAGTGCGCATAGAACTGATACCTAGAACGCACCATAACGTTAACAAAACACTACAAAAAATGGTAAAATCGCGACCGTAGAATTCGGTCGCTATACATCAAAATTCGGTCGCTAATTTAATTAGCGACCGAATTTGCGACTGAATAGTAGTCGTGGCGAAAGGCATAGCCGCTGAGGTTCCCACGACCGAATTAAAAAATTCGGTCGCTATTAGAGACCGAATTATCCGTAGCAATACTTAATATTTCGGTCGCTATGCTTTTGGTCGCATTATGTCAGATAACCGAAATTAGCAATTTAATATTTGGTTGCTAAATCGGTCGCTAACCTGCGACTATTTATATTACCAGCGATCGATATTTCGGTCGCTAAATTGGGAGATGATTTTTTAAAAAGGCGGCGACCGATATATCGGTGGCTAATTCGGTCGCTGTAATTTTTCTTTTTTTTTAAATTTTTTTAATAAATTATTTTTAATTCATTATTATGATAATACATAAGAATCAATTGGATTCTTTTCAAATTATTGTTATTGATTAGAATTAAAAAAACATTTAAATATTAAATATATTAAGTAACGCTATAAATGTATTAAACAAAACTTTAATATAGAGAAGGGGGCGAGAAGTCATCTATAAAGTCAAACCTAATGTAAACAAAACTCGTCCATAATTTAAATAAAACAAAAATGTAGCAAACAAAAATGTATCAAAAATCAAAATGGAGGCAGGAAACTAAGGCTTTTGTAAATATTGGTACTCAAACGGGAAACTAAGGCTTTTTTAAACAATTAACTATAAGAAAGTAGAATCATTATCTTATATATCAAGCAAAAAAATTGAATCACATCCTATTGAGTTCAGCTCTCCACTAACAAACAACACATAATTGGCAAACACATGCATAAATTCTAAATTATCAGCACACAACCAGCATCCTGCCTTTCGGAAAAGATCACATCCTATTGAGCTCTGCTCTCCACTAACAAACAACACATAATATGCACACACATAAATTATCAGCACACAACCAGCATCCTACCTTTCGGAAAGGATCACATCCTATTGAGCTCTGCTCTCCACTAACGAACAACACATAATTTGCACACACATGCATAAATTCTAAATTATCAGCACACAACCAGCATCCTGCCTTTCGGAAAGGATCACATCCTATTGAGCTCAACTCTCAACTAACAAACAACACATAATTGCAATCACATGTATAATTTCTAAATTATTATCACACAAACAGCATCCTGCCTTTCGAACAAGATCACATCCTATGGAGCTCCGCTCTCCACTAACAAACAACACAAAACTTCACATAAAGCATTACATATACCATACAAATCAAGGCATAAAAAGAGAGAGTATCTAACTTACTTCGATTCCAAGCAAAGAATGATAAAGGGTGCCAAGCTCAAGGAGTGCTAGAAGAAAAGAGAAATATCATAGTCAAATTTCATTAAGTTCAATCATCCTCAAACAATCAAGATATTTTTCCATGTTGTAAATATTATTTGCTTCATCAAACAATTAATTTACAACCATAACAATTAGCAAAAAATAGCAATTGAATGCAATTTGTAACTATGAAAAGCTACAATAGAAGTTATCCACTGCTTGTTTCTTTTCTTCATTAGCACAATAGGAGAGAGTGAAGAAAATGGGCTAACAGAACCTACTTTTTGCTTGCCTGATGCTCTAAGCTGAAACAGAGAACACAAGAAGATAGACCAACAGGGAGCTGCAACATCAGCAGGACACCAAGAATACACAGACACAGAAACATATAGAAAAAGTACATTGGCTTCTAAATATTGTAAAGTTGCTCAAGAATCAAAGCATGGTACACTTTCCACCAGTGGTGAGTTCATGCTTATTGTATAAAATCTCTTTCTTGTCTCTTCACCCGTCATGCTTCTTTTGTTGTTCACTGATTTGTTTTTCAATTGAAAACATGTTAGTTTTGGATGGAAATTCAAAGCCAATTTACAGCAGTATGAAGAACTGTTATAAACACCTAAGATCTCAAACGAATATTCCTTTCAAAAAGAGGAAGATTTTTAATTGTAGTTCTGTTTCAAATTCCAATGGATTTGTTAGAAGTGTTAGGGCTTATTTTTCACCTGGGAATGCCAAGAATCAACGGGTTTCTTGTTCATCTCCTACGATGCGCAAAGTTTTTACCCTAGATGGCTTCTCCCTATTCAAATTCAAAGGAGTTCTTACATAAAGACTTCTTTCTTTTAATCAGTGAAGTTTACGATCAAATCATTTAGAGTGCCAGAGCTTTTTATTGAGATTCCAGAAACTGCCAACATTGGGTCCTTGAAGGTATAATATATTCTGCCATATACATTTTTATGCTACCTTGTATTTAGATGTTAATAATTGACAGCATATGTTTCTGTGTCTGTGTATTCTTGGTGTGCTTTTTCTATCATGTGCTTTTTCAGCAGTGTATATGGGTCGGTTTGTTTTATATTTTGATAGAATTGATTTTAAAACAATTGATGTTAAATGAAATTTGACTACGATTTTTCTCAGTCAGTTTGGTAGGGAGTAAAAAAGTTCAGCTCTTCATTACCTTTTCTCTAAAGCAATACCCTAACCCTATATATGAATCTCAACCCAATTCAGTCCTCAGACACTGCAAACACATTCACACACATTCACACACTGCAAACATACATTCACACACTGCAAACACACATTCACATATATATAGGCATAGGGAAAAATCACAGTGAAACAAAACTCAATTTGTTGAAACCTTAAACATTAAGCATATATATAAATATATATAGGGAATCCAGTGAAACTCAAAACTCAACTACCCCACAACAACTAGAAGGAGGAAGATTAAATGGTTACCTGGGAAATGGATGAACGCAGCGGAGGAAGGGATGGTGGCCAGTGGCCAGAGGAAGGGGAGAGAAAGACGGTGGCCGGAGGAAGGCAGAGAGGGACGGAGGAGAGGCAGGTGGCCGGAGGAAGGCAGAGAGGGACAGAGGAGAGGCAGAGAGGCAGAGATGCAGAAGTGAAGAAGGAGAAGGAGTCAGATGCGATTTAGGGATTAAAATCTAGCGACCAATTAAAATCGGTCGCTAAATCAGTCACTAAACATAATCCTACAGGAGCCATTTAGCACGTCTTAGCGACCGATATTTATTTCGGTCTCTAAGTATGTTCGATGATAATTTACGGTCGCTATTCGGTCGCAAATATGCCCCTCTAAAAAATCCATTCAGCACGTCTTAGTGACCGATATAAAATTCGATCGCTAAATAAGGTCAACAGATTTGACTCTGACAAAATTTACTTTAGCAACCGATTTGGCGACCGATTTACGCGACCATTTTTTTCGGTCACAAATTCGGTCACCAAATAAATACATTATGTGATGCATAAAGATATTGATATCGGTCGCTAAGGGCAACGAAAATATTCGGTCGCAATATTCAGTCGCTATTTGACCTTTTTTTTGTAATGAAATTTGAGTAAAAATATTAACGTCGGTTAAAATATAAACAGACATTAAAATAATTTTTTTAACGTCGGTTATTCAAATAACCAACGTTAATAGTCTTACTCAAATTTGATTAAAACTTTTAACGTCTGCGTTTTAAAAAACCGCCGTTAAAACCTTAATTTTAACGTCTGTTTATTTGACAAGAGACGTTAATTAAGTTTTAACGTCTGTTATAGGGATGGCAATGGGTATTTTACCCAGTGGTTACCCGCAAAAATTACCCATGATGGGTAGGGTAATTACCCGCACAATGGGTACGGGGGCGGGGACGGGTAATTACCCGCAATATTTAATGGGTATGGGTGCGGGTACGGGTACCTTAGTACCCACCCTGCCCCATACCCGCATATCTACATATTATTATTTTTTAATTATTATTATTATAATATATATATATATATATATTAATATGTTAAACTTGGGTTACCTTTTTGGTGATCCTGACATTAATTCCTCAGTGTGATTTTCATTCGAACCTTCCATATGTTAAATAAATACTATTGCCTTGTTATTAGACCGGTGAACATGTTTCTTGTGTAATTTGTTGGACCAATTGCCTAGACAATATTGGAGTTACTGATGGCCGAAAACTATGCTAATTTATAGGTTTGTTGTGCTTTGAAATTATGTGGGTTTCAATTACTGAAATTTACTGCGCGGATGAAATATATATATGTGTGTGTGTGTGTGTGTGTGTGTGTGTAGATATATTTTAAATTAAAACAATTGATTAAATTGAAATTAAAGTTAGCTTATTACTTTTCTAGCGTTGTTCAGTTGTTCATCATTTGAGTTCCTATCCTTCCTGAGTTTCTAGCGTCATTCAGTTGTTTTTCACTTGAGTTCTTATCCTTCCTGAGTGCATATTCTTCCTAGTCCTATAGATCCTAGCGTAAGACTTTAACAATGTTCTTTTTTGTTATATACTGTTAGGATATTTGTTTGAGAACATGCTAGAATACTATGTCTTGTTATATACTATCATGATATTTTAGACTTTAATAATGTTTTTATTTATTTATTAATTTTTTAGTTAATTAAAGTGCGGATAATGGGTGAGGGTATGGGTACTTAGGTACCCAGCGGGTAAGGGTACGGGTACTTCAGTTGCTACCCATGCGGGTAGGGGTCCGGGTCCGGGTATTTTTTTTAAAACGCAGGTATGGGGACGGGTACTATAGTACCCTACGCATTGCCATCCCTAGTCTGTTATAAAATAAACCGACGTTATATATGATTTAAATGAGTTAATTATTTACAATTCTGCCACCGCGTATTTGTTAACGTCTACTTTTTTTTAACCGACGTTAAATTTGGTCGTAAAATCCATATTTTCTACTAGTGTCCTTTTGGATTGAAGTCGCCATTGAACTGCGGCGGCTTCCCTTTCAGAAAAGTATTCAATCCGGTGTCTTCCCTTGCGACTTCACCTTGCTAATTTTGTCTCTGTTGTTGCTGCATGGTCAACTGTAGGAGTTGAGTGTTCTGCTGCGTCTGATGCAGCATTGCCGTTGCCAGTTCCCTAACTGTCCTCAGGGCTTTGCTTGATTCTATCCTATCACCAACGTGGGAATTTCCTTTGTAACCATTCCAGAGTTCAACGGTACTCGTTGTGACCCTCCTGCCACGTCCTCTAGGTCATCCGCGAGCAATTTAATTCCTTGTGGAAGAAATTATTAGCTCACATTTGTAAGACATACAAGACCATATTATCATATGCATGCATCATATGCCTCACAAATGTTCAAACAATTACCTCTTACGATAACTCGCGTATCGGATACTCCACCTAACTTCTAAGCATAGTCAATACCCAATGTGGGTTTAACTAGACACGGCCAAAAATTACAACCTAACCCAAGCAGTCCTTGATTAAGAATCAAACTGCTCTGATACCACAAAATGAGACAACCCCTTCCTCGGAGGTCCCATTAGTAACCATAACTCTTATTCTTAGCGTTACAGCGTAGCGTAGAGGTATAAATAGAGAAAATTTTAAAACATTTAATACAATGATTCCATAATAATTTATACAGACATAATAGTACTGGCTCCATCAGTAGAGCCTACAATGACTGATCCCAAATATAAAAGACTTCAGAGTACGCAACAAATAAAAATTGAAAGCATAGCAGCAGAAATAAAGATACATCAGACTTCCTCTCCTGGCCCTAAAAATACATTTCACTCAACCCATGTACTGGCCATAACAAAACTAAGACTGTCTACCCAACCACGACTCTAACGTATACGGTAGTCGGGCTTGTATATACTACTCTTCGCTGAGAGTAGGCAGTCTACCAGAGACAGTCGTCCTCTGCATAGAGCAGCTCATGGTCCCCCGGCATTGGGATCTGAGGCACTTCCACCAGCATCAGGTTCAACCAGTATGCCATCAATTTCCTCCGGCAGTTCCTCAACAGGATCTTCTCATACAGTCGAGAATAATAAAATACGACATAGAAAATAGAGGGGATAAGAAACTGCAATTCATCATATATGGGAAAACAACTATATAAAATTATTTATATAGATAGCAAAACTCAACAGCACAACAGAGTCAACCAATCAACTCCCAGATAATTCTCTCTTAACTACTGTCTCTCACACTCATGCAACTGACAACTATATGGACGCGATCACGACGCGACATCCCCAACAGATCAATATGTCTAGTTCATCTCTGTGCCACCCCCGTAATGCAAGGTTCGGCCAACAGCCCGCAGGCTCAACTCGTCTCATGGGTACGACATATTCCCCCACCCGCAAGCCAGGTCGGAATATTCGCCCGTCAACAACGCAACTTACGGTAACGACATATCTCCTCGCCCGCAGGCTAGGTCGGGACATTCGCCCGTCCGTTAACAACTAATCGGTACGACCATCTCCCCGCAGGCAAGATTGGAATCGCTCGTATGCCAACACAATGATGAACAACAACTATGCAACATGAATCTCACAGACTCATCTCAGGATCAGCACTCAGGGCCTCAACCACGACTTATAAACAACCACGACCAACTTTCCTTCGGCTTAACCGGATATCGACTTTATATCACAGCATGAAAAGATCAACTGTATCTCTAGGTTGAGCACTATGACATATATATATATATATATATATATATGTGTGTGTGTGTGTGTGTGTGTGTGTGTGTGTGTGTGTGTATATATATATATATATATCCTCAAATTTCTCACCACACATCCATCTCCCAACTCATCAAAATTTACTGCCTATCTTTACTCAGGCATCAGCAGTCACAACAACACATCAATAACAACCAGAAACAAATTCAATAATAATAATATCAACTCATAGATAAATAATATTTAATTAATCATAAGCATATAATAGGCATAACATAAATATCATACATATCATTTTAAATATCCAATCATAGATCATACAACCTCGATATGCAGTAAAATCAACCTATCGGCCAAACGACCTCTAGTAGGTTTGGGTCGCCTTACGCATTTCAATATATTTTATTTTAAAGCTTGCCTCCCCGACGATATTGTGGTTCTTTCCCCCACCTTAGTGATGTTCCCATGAGATTCCGACTACGGCTCCGCAACTGTCAATCAGGTGGGCGGTCGAATGTTCGAATCCTATCCGATCCTTTACAACAAAGCACAACCAGAAATTAATACAGTTTAATCACAAAACCCCTAATCCTTAGGATTAGGCTGCTGCCCCTATTTAATTAAATAGGCTAGGGATATTGAAATTCTACCAACTCTTGGATCAATGATCCTTAAGCATAACTAAGACATAATCCATGATCAATTGTCAAAGATTTGAAGCAAAACCCCTTCAATAAAAAACTTAGGGTTTCGGCCATCACCTCTAAAACTAGATGAGAGTTTGATTTGGCTTCCTAATCACTTGGATTGCAGGATTAAGGAATGAAATAGGTGAAATCAAGAATCATTTCACATAAATTGAACAAAACCCATTTTCCCCCCAATTTGGCATTGGTTCGTTTCCTTCAAATATATTAGGGTAGGAATCTTATTTGATTTCATGCTCTTAGATGGTGATAGAGGGGGATGAAACTAGATTATAGAAATTGGTTTGGCATTAAAAGGATTTTTCTACAATTTTCTAGAGATTTTTGAAGTTTGGATCTTAAACTTGAAGCCATAGATTTTCAATAGAGAAAAATGAAGATTGAGAGCTCAAGAGTGAATTCTATACCACTTAGATGATAGAGGAGGATGAGATGATCAACTTTGCTTCTCAAAATTTCTTGAAAATCCTTAAGGAAGCTTGAGAAAAATGGAGGTAAAGTGAGGAAGAAAATGGAGAAATGGAGGAAGAAGAGAAAAGAAAGGAATAAGAAGAAGAAAGTGAAGGGGAGAGAGAGAAAGAAAGGGCCGAAATTGAAGAGAGAGAGAGAGAGGGGTGAGGTCATCATGTTTTTAGATATTTTAGGGACAAAAGGGTAATTTTGCTTAGGGACAAAATTGTCATTTCAACAAAAGACTAAGGGCAAAATAGTCATTTCACCCTTAAACTAACCAAAATATCTAGATATTTTGGAAAGGTAATGATGATGGTGATGAGTCACATGGCACGAACGTAATTTCATCAGTTCTTAAGGGCAAAACGGTCTTTTCTCACCCTAAATATCTCTGATATTTTGTAGAAACGCAATGATGACGCGGTGAGTCATGGTGGTGACTCACCCTACTCAGGTGACTCGTGTCCCTCCTCTGGTGTCCGATTTTGTCCCTGCGCGTCCGTTCTTGATTCTGTCGATTTTCCGATTTAGGGTTTTCGCCCAAGAAAGTCGTGAGAACTTAGTTATTTTGAAATTTTTGAAAACCGCCGATTTTGTTCACAACTTTATTAAAAACCTAACTATTTCGTTCATGAGTCAAAATTAGGTCGTCTGAGCAGTAAAATCATACTGTCAGTGTAAAATGCAGACCGGGCTCCGTCTGAGTTTTCGACCAAAATTTAACCATAGCTTCCTACGATAGCGTAGAGCTTGACTATGATATCGATTTATTTTATTTCACTCTCTAAACCCTCCAATAAAATGCAAATACATAAATACTTTTTAATTATAAAAACTTAAAAATCGAGGTGTTACATTTGGAAAATCTCTTCCCTGGTGACACTTTTGTTTAAACAAAAAAATGTCCTCCTCATCCAAATCGGGAAAAGCACCTGATAGACCCAAGGGTGTGAAAGGCTCATCATCATGAAAAACGAATTGACAATAATTGTTTACTAGCTCTTCCAATTAGGTTACATCATTGATCCACACTCCATTATCATCCTGAAGCATATCATAATTATTTCTGCGTCTTCTAACTACTGTCACACCATGGAAATATCTTGTGTTTCTACCTCCAAACTGTAATCAACGAGCTCTAGATATTTGAAACCAAAAAATCTCTTCCTGGGCCAAAACAGTTTCATACTCTCTCCATGCATAATTGTATTCCTCGGCCAAATCATGAATGTTGCGCTGCTGGTCAAGCCAAGAAAGATAGTGCATAAGCTATTTCTTCTTGGTTAAAATACACCCAAAAACATCTCTTTTCCATGAACGAAGATCAATTTGCAGCTTATAAATTTTTTGGTTCCAAAAATTATTATCAGAGCTCTAGTGATCCTTAATAAAAGATGGAAAATTTTCATGAGTTATCCAAGTAGCCTCAAACCGGAAAGGCCTTCTTCCCAAATTCTTCCTAGGCTCTTTTTGTAAACATAACAACAAAGGGATATGATCTGATTTGAAGTGAGGCAAATGTTGCATAAAAGCATCTTTAAATCTTATATTAGAGACATAGTTAATTCCCTTAGTTAGTGGTTTGTATAAAAGCCACATTAGTTGCCTCATTAGACTCACTTTACTCATTTGTAACTTTTACACATTTTATCAATACATTTTTACATTCTCTCTGAAATTCCTCTTCTTCTTCCCTGGGATACCATGATTCTTAACATGATATCAAAGCCATAGCATCCACCTTGAACAATTCTTCTGCTGCCTTCTCTTTTGCTTATTCTTTTCTTAGTTTATTTTCTTAATTTTCTCTCTCTTTCCGTTTCTATCTGTTTCTCATATTTGCTTCATATTTTCTTGAGAAAATCCAAAAACAATTGCGATCTACATCACGGTTTTGTTACTTTTCTCACTGGATCATTTTCGTTGGAATTTCTTTGAGATTGCGATCTTGTTTTGGATCACCTGTTCAGTTATTGTTGCTGCGTTTCGATCTGGTTTATTTGTGGCCGAAAATGGCGTTTTTCGGCGGCAATCTGTTTCTCGATCCTGTCTCACCGGCATCGATCTTGAGACGGTGGCTCTCGATGCTGGATTTGATTTCACCGCGTCTTTTCCAGCGAGTATGAAGGATATGAAGTTCTTCTCCGATTAAGAGCTTTGTTATGCTGATACCATGGCTTTGTTCCCGATCTGAGTTCTCGACAGTGATTCATCCCCGTTTCTTGCTCGATTTTTGGCTCTGCGATTTTGTCAAGATTTCACAAGATTTATTTTGTGTTGAAGATTGTTTGGTGAGTTCTTTGTTGGTATGTGAATTCCTGTTGGTGATAAATCAAGTCTTGCTGGTTCAGTTGCTTCCTCCTGTTCATATCCATTTGTTACATCCAGTGCACACCAAGTATTTGTTATTTTGCTTCCTCATTCAATTTGTTCTTCAGTCACTGTTTTTGATTAATTGATTTGGTGCATGTTCCTGATGGACTTCGGTTTAGTGAGTTACTAATATTGTGCTCACAAGGCGTTTGTTTTTAGTCTCATTTGAAGATTGTGATGATAATATGGTTCTGATACGGTGCTGTCATCATTTGAAAAGAAAATAAAACTGTTGTTGTTGCTGGATTTGAGTTTGCAATTGGAGTTTATGCTCACAAGTTGTTAGTGAAGTTCAGTTTTGATGCTCACAAAGTGTTTGTGGTAAATCCTCTATGAAGATTGATTTGAAGCCAGATTCAAGTTTCCGCCTATTGGTGATTTTTGATTTGGTTCCTTGATTAGCCTTATTGGCTTTGTTGTTAGCTTCCTCCCATGGTAGTTAAGCATTCATATGGGCTTCTGCCATGGATGGTTAAGCATTCTTGTTGTTGCTTCTGTCAAGTGGTTAAACCTTGAGTTGTGGCTTCTGCTTGATGGTTAAGCCTTGCTTGCTTATTAGGCATTTGATGATTGTTCCCATTTTGGGTTTCTTGATATTGTGGAGTGAGTGATGTGGAGACGTTGGTAGAAGTTCGAAGGGACCCTGAAGTAGGTCAAGACTTCTAAGAGCTATGCACTTCAGCCGCTACCACTTTCTTTGTACGCTTTGTTTTGATTAGTTGATGTGATTACAGCTTGTTTCTTTGTACTTTTCATTAGTGTTTTTTTTCTTGTTTTTCACTTGCATTGTGTTGTACATCCCAAGCTGGATTTGCCATTACGCACTTCTAGCTTGCGGGAGGCTATTAGAGATATAGTTAATTCCCTTAGTTAGTGGTTTGTATAAAAGCCACATTAGTTGCCTCATTAGACTCACTTTACTCATTTGTAACTTTTACACATTTTATCAATACATTTTTACATTCTCTCTGAAATTCCGTTTCTTCTTCCCTGGGATACCATGATTCTTAACAACCTCCAAGTCATGCTGATGAGGCAACGATCTAACCGGACGTCCTTGCTGGAATGCTTCCAAGTGAAAGGATCCCCTTGAAACCCTGCATCAATAGGCTCACAATCCTGAACCATATTTCTAAAGGCTGGCATGTCACGATGAGCATGAAGAATGGACCCTACTTTACGCTCATGAGTGGAGAGAGTGCAATTAAAGTCCCCTATCACTGCCCAACCTCCATGATTAGATCATCCCACAAACACTGCCTTCGAGTAAGCTAAGGAGCCCCATAAACCATCATGAGAAACCAAGAATTTTGGTTCTTCCATTTAACTTTCATATGCACCAAGTGATCATTATGTCTTAAAACATCCACCTTCCACGTAGCTTGATCCCAATGGCACCAAATACCACCTGACTGACCATTAGCTTCCTGAATAAGACTGCCAGTCAACCCAAATTTCCTGATAATGTCGTTGGCTCTATCTCCACTAGTATGAGTTTCCATGAGAATGACAAAGGAAGAACTTCTTATTTGAGAACATCATAATATTCCTTTCTAATATTATTGGCTTTTTTTAAATCTCTAATGAGAGACCCAAAACCTTTACTAGCTGTACCTCTGCAATTCCAACTTAAAATATTCATTGGGAAACAGTTTGAAGAGATGGCACCTCACTGCCCCCATTACCCTTTGTTTTAACGTGTTCTGGCTCCCTATTGGCAAGGGAATTTGCTTGAGAACTTTGTGCTGCACTATTAGATGGACCCCTTTGTTCGTGTAATTTGTGATAGAAGTGAACATCTTCTGAATCCACATGCATGTTAACAGCGGGGATTAAAGCTTGGAGAGTATCTTGTTGTTGAATCTGAATTTGTTTCATGTAATCCAGGATTAAAGCTTCTTCTTCTTCTTTAGATTTTACAGGGACCTCCTTAACCTCTTTAGCGATAACAGCCTCCAACTTGCCCTGGGGTTTGGAGAAAGTCATGATATTTCTTTTGAATGGTTTTTTAGTGGGGACATAAATGTCTTTAGCCTTCCCACCCTGAGTATTCTTTCCTGCACGAAGATTTCTAACTTTTTCCTTTAACGGAATTAGCTGACTATTTTTTCTTGTCATATCTTGATTAGATTTCATTCCTTGTAGGTCCACTTGGGTTTCAGGAACAATCTCAATCACTTCCTCATCTGTTTCAGCCATGATGTCCTTCCTTTTGTCTTGCGTACTAGCCGCATCATCATTCTTTTTTTCCTCATTCTCACTAACCAAATCTAACTGATTGGATTTTTCATTAATGAGAATAGCATATCGAGAGCCATGCCTTTTTTAGGTTGACCGTTAGGAGTTACCCTTTCCTCTTTACTACTATTAACTGCATGCTGAATTTGAGGAGTGGGTTTCCTATTTTTTCTTCCTGTAAATCTCTTAGCAATCATCCACAGTCCATATGATAGGTCATCACCATTAAAATTCGAATCAGCATTTAAAGCATGCGTAGGATCAGGCCCCTTCGCATTAAAGTTGCTGACGTCAGCCCTGCCCTCGCTCAACTTCTCTGTTATAATAGCTATGGTCGTCGTCGGGACTGCACCCAACCCCTCCGTCTTCTCCTGCTCAAGGACTTCTCCTTCCATGGCTTCCCTACACTCATCTTTTTGGTGCCCATATTTTCCACATTTAAAGCAAATTGCATGTAGCCCCTCATATTCCAGATGTAGAGAAAAGCCTCGAACAGAAACATGGGTGGCTAGCGGTTTCTCAAGATCCAACTCCACGCAAATTCTTGAAAACTTCCTCCTGGAATGTATGGATGTAAGGTGATCAATCTTAAGAAAGGTACCCAGCTTTGTGTCTATTCTCCGAAGGAAGGTTTCATTCATTACATAGCTCAATGGGAAGTTTCTGTATTCTGATCCAAGTAGTTATCTTCTTTGTCTTCTCTGGTGACATCAGAAAAAAGGGACGCCATCGTTGCACAATGAGACAGTGATCAGCTACCATCCAAGGTCCCTCAAATAGAGCATGCTTGTAATCCTCTTCACACTTGAAAACTACCCGAAAGAAACCATCATGCATATCAATGATTTGGATAGAACCATGCTTGGTCCATCTGCGTTTGGAGATAGTTTTACAGCCTACGAAAATTGATTCTCTTTCCCAACACCTTTACTACCAAGGTGTTCCTCAAAGGTTTAGACCATGTTTCCAGCTCTTCATCAGAAAGATGGATCACAGGTCCTCTATCATTCAAAACTTCTTCATCAAAATCAGTTTGGACATCATTATCCTCGACCATTTTTTCATCATTTTATCCCATCCTTAATTATTGAACCGAACCCCAGTTGCTCACCAATGGGAGTCATCAAACTTTCCTTATAGGAAGGAAAGCTAAACTGCTCCTTGACTTTCTTGGTGCTTCTCGATCGTAGATCCTCTTCCTGGCTGGAAAATGTTTTGTTGTCTCCAGGAAACCCCAAAACCCTAGCAGAGCTTGTTTTAGTCATTTCTTTATTCCCCCAACAAATACCTAGTGTTTACGATCTAATGCATTTTTATGCTGGTAATAGTATTTTTTAATTTTGCTCCACACGATTCAGATTTTCGTACAAAAATTAAGTACTAAAATACCTTGATAGATTTAGCTGAAATTAATGTTCCTTAATTTTTAAGTGTTTTTACGTTTGAAAACTTGCGGTTGCACATGTTATAAATAAAATTTAAAAAGGAAACTTATATAGTTGCACATAATATGTGCATTATAATTGCAATTTTTTTTTTTGACTAATAATTGCAATTTTTATAGATTACTAAAAAAATTGCAAAGCACAATAATTGTGTAAATACTATCTACCAAAAAAAAAAAATTGTATAAATACTCTATTCAAGAGCGCTTGGATGAAATAACATAGGTCTCTTTCAGGCTCCAACTTAACCAGTGGTCTCGAGTTCGAATCCGAATTCTGGGAATGCAGCAACGTTAAAACTCTTGAGGGAGAGCTTTGCCGCCTTTGTGGTCCTATTCGGTTCGAGGGTTTAGACTCCACAGTTGCGCGTGGGATACTGAGAAATAGGAAAAAAAATGTGTTATTTCTTACTCTGGATATGAAATAGGAGCAAATCCGGGAGAATTGTTTAATTTCCTACTGTACTTTCCCTCAAAGAATGATATATTATTTTTAAATTTTTGAAAAAATATTTAATTTTAAATTTAACTTAATTTTGCGATCTCTTTTATAAGTTTCAACATTTCATTGTTTTAATTTAATTTTTTAAAATTTCACCTGAACTTAGACAATAGAAAATACAATGGCAGATACTTGTTAATTAGCGGATTATAAAAAGATAGGCTTAATTGCACTTTTGAGACATCAGGTATCACGGTTGTGTAATTTTAGTCCCTCTGGTTCTAATTGCGCCAATTGGATCCCCCCAAGTATCACAATTGTGCAATTTTGGTCTCTCACGTTTCAATTGCGCCAATTGGGTCCCTCATGGATCACGGTTGTGCAATTTTGGTCCCCCAAGTATCACGATTGTGCAATTTTTAACGTCAATAGCCTACAAAACACATGTGTGACTAATTTGGTACTTAATGAGGCCAGCTTGACAGCCTAGGTGTCATTCCTATGTGACACTTAGAGATGTACATTTGACCATTAAAGTGTGTGAGATATCAATGATGCCACATAAGAATGCCCTGTAAGCTGCCAAGTTGAACTCATTAAGTGTCAAATCAGTCGCACGTGGCCCGCGTAGGCTACAGGTGTTAAAAATTGTAATATCGTGATACTTGAGGGACCAAAATTGCAATCGTGATACCTGAGGATCTAATTGACGCAATTGAAATACGAGGGACCAAAATTGCGCAATCTTGATACTTGGAGGACCCAATTGACGCAATTAAAACCTGGGAGACTAAAATTGCACAATCGTAATACCTGGGGGACCAAAAGTACAATTAAGCCAAAAAGATATATAAGTAATAAGAAAATATATAATTGGTATATACTGTCAGTACAAATATTTTTCACAATGTCAACCAATCATAACTTGTCACATCAGCTAAAATGTTTGATTCTTATCTTAAGTACCTTAAAAGTCATTCATACTAGGATTTCTAATTGGTTGACAGTGTAAAAAACTTTACACTGACAGTGTATAACAATTCAATTTATATATCTTTATATATAAAAGAAGAGTAGTGACTGGGACAATTTTGTAAAATCACTTGCAAGTGTTCAACATCTATTAGGGGCAATTCGGTCAATTCACATTTTTTTTAAAAAAAAATTAAATTTGTTGAATAGTTGAAGTTCAGAAAAATGCATTATTTATATTTTTCTATTAGGAACCTGAGGAGTCTTGTAACACCTTGAAATTCATTCTACGTTAATATGTGCTAGTCTCGGCTTATATATGTTTATATATGCTTGTAATGTTTGTTCTTGATGTCTGGGTTCATGTTTGGGGTAGTTTAGCCTTTTACAAAAGGTCAATCCATTCGAGTTCAAGAAACATGTTTTACGATTTTGGCCGTATCTTGAATTCTAGAAGTCCGATTGAGGTGATCTTGGATGCGTTGAAAAGCTTAGAGAATTATTTATAAGTCTTATTTTAGGTGTCAGGGCCAAATTCGGCTCCTATAGGTTCGCCTCGCGAACATAAATTTGCCTCGTGAATCCGGCAGACAGCTTCTTGGAGCTTTCTAGTTCGCATCGCGAAAATTAATTCGCCTAGCGAATCGACGCGCAGCATAAACATGTTTTTGGGCTTCTAATCAGCACATAATCTCCCTAACTCATATTTAAACCCCTAAGACGCGATCTAAACCCTAAATCATCAATTGTTAACCTCTGAAAATTGTCTCTCTTCACTTTAAGAGGTTTCTCTTGATCTCTTCCAAGAATCCTTGACTGAGATTGCTCCCGTTTGCCGTTCTTTGTCACCTTTTGCCTGAAGAACGTTGCTGGTGCCATGCGTTCTGTAGTCGTGTACCCTTGTTCCCCTTTGTTTCTCTCTTGAGATTCTTGATTTATTGGTTGAATCAAGATGTCTTTGTGTCGTTTCTTGATATAATGATCGAACGTTCGTGAGACGTGACCCAAGTGAATCCTTTTCTTTTCCTTTTCTCCTTGTAATCGTCATACCAAGTATGAGAGGAGGAATAGATCATGAGTATGTGGATTTGGGGATAGGTTAAGATGAAGGGGTTAACCCATGGCCCCTATATGTATATGTCTATATGCATTATAAATGTCTATGTATATATGCCTATGGCTCTATGATCATGATTGTTGGTGTTTGTTCCAATGATATGATGTATAAAATGATATGATTGAATATTATGATATGTGATGAATGGTATGTACATACATACGATATGCGTAGATGAGATTGTATGATGTGCATTGATAATGATGACTTGATGATGATGTGTGTTACGATGACAAAACTAGGACTAGTGAAAGAACATAGTTTTAGGACGTCTGGCACCCCATAATGAATGAGTTGTTATGAGAGGTGAGATTGATAATATTGGATTAGTTTTGGAAACACATAGGTATGATCCTTGAGAGATAGGATGATTGGCATAGGGATAACTTAGAGAAATTTTTAAGATTCCCACATCTATCACAATTTGCCTAGCGAATAGGAATTCGCGAGGCGAGACAGAGAGACCATTCATGGTCTGACGCGATTCGCCTATTGGATTATAATCTGCGAGGCGAATGAGAGAACCAGATATTGGGGCTCTCTTCCTCTCCTCGTGAGCCAGGATTCGCCTAGCGAATCTAAGAACCTGTTTAGGAGCTCTCGTGGCTCGCGAGCATGATTCGCCTAGAAAATCTGGGTTTCTCACCCAAATTCTGTTTTGAAGAAGTAACTAAATAGGGTAATGAGAACATGACTGTGAGATCATAATTCAAGTTGATAATCTAGAGAAAAGCGGTAATAATAATAATAATGACAATGTGTTATTATTAACGATGTTGATAAAGGCAATGACGATGGTTAGCGCATAGCTGTTTGACGATCATCGTTGATGGTCATTGTTGATAATCAATGTGATTGATTATGATGGTGGATGGTTGGACATGTGTTTGCATAATGTGAAGCATAGCATGCAGCATACATTGACGTTGATATGTTGGGTGCAAAGCAAATGATGAATCGCGACTGTGGAGGCCACGATGGGTGTTATCCTGGCCTTGAGGGTAGAGTCAGGTGTGGAAGTTCTATGTGGCATGGGTTAGCTACCTATTGCCGGAGTGACCACTCAACCAAGCCTGAGTACTCTGACTATCCACGATACGTTATCAGGACTGGTGAGAGTATTCGGTGGAGGCCATCTGGTATGGTGTCGAAATTGGTAACCGGATATGTACTCCCTGTTGTCTTTCCAAAATTAGTGTTGTTGGCCACATATGCATGGAGTAGTGGAGTTACACTTGCATTGACATACATAACATGATACATATATTATTGTGATCTGTTGATTGATGTATATTGTATGTCATCTTAATAACAATTCCTTATCGTTTACATGTATTCATGATTTTGTTTCTTACCCCCCTCTTTTGCTGTTTCTTGTGCTTTTGCTTTTGTATATGTTGTGAAGGGTGAGCATGCTGATGAGGAGTGATCTCGTGAAGATCTCTCTTTAGTAGTTAGGATTTATGTTTTCAGTTATTCGGTTGTTACTTCGATGTATGTAGGGATACCATCTCTAATCATGTGACATCAGGATTTGGGTTATGTTTTATGTTTTATGTTTTCCGCACTTGGTTAGGATGTTGAGATTTCGAATATTTCAAATTTCTTAGTTATGTTTGTGATTATGTGATACACTTTACCTTTGAGATTTATGTTATATTGATATTATTTTAAAAGCATGTATGATTTCTTATGTATTATCATACGCGGGGTAAAGGGTGTCACATTTAGTGGTATCAAAGTCGGTCTGTCCTGCAGGCTGCAGTGGTCACATTCATGACGATAATATAGAGTATTAAGCGTTTAGTTTTGTTTTGCTTGACTTTCTATATTAAGCAGTTTGCTTGAACGATACAGGAAGTTATGGCAGGTTGAAAAGATCATGTGATTGCTGATGCCCTAGAAGCATTGGCTAATGCCATAGGGCAGAATTTCAGGGTTTGGATAAGTTCCAGAGGAACAATCCGCCATCCTTGAAGGGAGCTTATGACCTTAAAGGTGCTCAGACATGGATCCGAGAGCTTGAGAAGATCTTTCGAGCCATGGAATGCACCGATGCTCAGAAGGTTATACCTTTGCTACCTTCATGTTAGTAGAAGAAGCTGAACATTGGTGGGAGAATTTCAGCCAACGTTTGGAAGCTGAGGGTGCCACTGTTACTTGGGATGCCTTCAAGTAGAGGTTCTTGGGGAAGTATTTCCTTGCTGATATACACGACAAGAAGGAGATGGAGTTTCTGGCTTTGACTCAGGGAAGTCCATTGGAGAGTATGCCGCTAAGTTCGAGGAGTTGTCACGTTACTATCCGCTCTATCAATATTGTAATGATGATCGCTCCAAGTGTGTGAAGTTTGAAAATGGTTTGCACCCAAAGATTAAGCAAGCCATCAACTACCAGGAGATTCGTGTTTTCCCTACCTTGGTGAACAAGTGCAGAATCTTTCAGGAGGATTACAAGTCCGGAGTTGCTCATTTCAAGAATTATGGTCTTCAAGGTAGCAAGAGGATGACCCAGCAGGATAAAGGAAGGCAACAGTTGACACTAATTGGCCGTGGGTTCATGTACGCTGGCAAGAAACCGCAGTATACTTCGGGACCAGCTAGTGGCGGAGGATTTTCCGCCTCTAGACCAATCTAGTGTGGCAAGTGTGGTAAGGAGCACTTTACTCGTGACTGCAAGGAGATGGACATCATCTGCTTCAAGTGTGGGAAGCCTAGTCATATCAGCAAAGATCATGGTGGAGCGAAGACTGAGCCGCAGATCACCACCAAGAGTTCTCAAGCCAATTGTAACACACTTCTCGGGAATTACATTTTAAGTAACATTTTTAGGAAACTATAAGGCCGAAAAACGGGTTAATTGAAATGTCTTATTAAAACAGAGGATGAGTTTTTCTTTTTCCCAAGACATAAATAGAAAGACTTATAATTAATTACTCATGTAAGATAAATGATAGACATTTCGCAATGTAGGGTTCATAAGTTTAAAAAGACTTACATAAAGCCCAACCCGACTACAAAGAAATATAGAAGGTACAGACTCAAAATAAAGAACTGGAGACGTAGGTCCTAAACATAAACTGCATGGAGATGCAGCTCCGCAAAGATAAATAAAAACAGACGTTATGAGCTAGCCAAAAGACACTAAACGGAAGATCTGCTTACCATCACAACCCATAGATCCTCATTCTAGTCCCTCCTCCAATAAGGGTGGAATGAACCCGATAGGGGCAGCCCGATAACAAATCTACCCTTACGCCTTCCCATCCAACATGAGGAAAAGGCTGGAATGGTTCGGGGTATCAGGCCAACCAATAACCCACGAAACATCGACAGACACTCACGACTCAAAAGAAAATAAACGCAACCTAAAAGCATACATGCCACGACCTCAGGCTATCTAGAACGTGAGAACAACATCTCCAAGAAGCTCTATCGATCCGCCCTCGAGTCTAAGCATTCATCCCTCCGAATGATTAGTTAGGGTAGCGAGGACATGCCCGAAGCGTCGAATGAAAACCCGACATAGCAATCTTCTCAGAATAGCGAGGATACTTAGCAAGACGATATATGTAATGGGTGAGATTCCTAATCATCAACACAACATATGGAAAATGAAGATAGTATGACGCACAAGGAATCACAACTTTAAGTCATATCATCATAAATCATCAAATAGGCAGCAATACAATTATGCCAAAAACAGTATCATCAAACCATGTCGTGCTATGCAATGTACATGATGTATTCACTATGCAAATGGGTATGACTCAGACCCCTACTCCATGGGGCTAGACAATTGTAGGAGAGAGTGATTGGGAGTACATGCTTTGCATATGCCAGCCATTCAGCAATAAGTGCTACAACATTCGTGACCACGCTTGAATACTGGCTTTTTGAAAAGACACTCTAAACCAATCTTGAATAAGGCAGTGGCTAGTAAAGAGATTGAAGCAGGATCTTGATTTACCACGATACAGAAGAGCTACCAACTGATCACATGTGTAATGACACACCCAACCTCCCCTAGGCCAAACCGACCGGCACCACTATATTCGCACCCGCACTAGATGTAAGCTCAACTCCTAGGCTCAAAGGCCTTAACTGACTTATGCAAACGATGCCAATGCTTACACATAAAAGCAGATGCGATAAATGATCTACCGGATAAACCTCGTGATTCCATATGAATTCTCTCATTAAGAGTTTCTTACACGATTTCAAGTGTATTAATTATCTTTTGTCCATCAGATAAATCTCGTGATCCCTTCGAGATCAAGTCAACACAAGACCAATACAGATAGGCGATGTTCTCGGGTCCGATCCTCCGGCCTGTCATCGAACTAGTGTCTTAAAACAAAACGTTTTATGTTTGTGTTCATGTCTTATGATATTGTTACTCGAGTCCTACTTTCATTATGAAATAGGATTGATAGATCCCATTGTTAATTTCCTAGATCTTTGAAAGTTACAAGGTTACTTGTTTTTCAAGTAACTAAACAATTCTTGATTCATTTAAGTCTTATGAATCCATTGATGAATGAATCATCAATAATATAGTTTATGGTCTTGTTCCACCATAGTCTATACTTTATTGTCTTGTTATTTCACTCTAAGCCAATTACTTGACTTAGGGTTATTACTTAGGAAAAACCTTTAATTTCGAGTTGGTAACTCCTTTGTGTCTTTTATTAGAAACTCATACACTTTAAGGTTGAGACACTTTTAACTTTAAAAAAACCTCACCATGGGTATATTAAACACTCATGATGATTTGAAGAGATTTTACTTTCAAAATCTCATTTCATTCAAGTGTTACTCTAATGTATAACTTTTGGTTGAAAGATAGATAAGTACATAAACTCGTTTGTTTTATACTTTAGCAAGTGCCTTAGCATTTTTACCCAAGGTCTTAACCTTTGGAGACATAGTTTCAAAATACTTTAATTATACTTGCGTCTATAAGTTGGACATTTTCAAAACTCGTTTGCCTTAACTTTAGAAATTGAAGTCCTCTCAAGTAAAGTATTGTTAGCTTAAATCGTTTATACCTAACTTAAGGTCAAATACTTAGAATGGTTTGAAAAGGGTTTTTCTTTCACAATTATCCTTTGAATAAAGAGTACCATCACTTAGGTACATTGATCTCAAAACCATAAATAATTCTTTGAAAGCTCATAGAGGACGTTTTGTAACATGACTCCTCTACTTTTCACAACCTTGGTTCGAAATCCCTATTAGTTCGAAGTATGATTCCCTTGGACCAAAACTTATCTTCGACTAAGTTTCGAAAACTCGTTTAAGCTTGTAAAATACTAAGTTAAGATCGAATGTTCATCACTTGTTAAAATTCAAACTTTGGTCAAAAGCCTCTAAGTTTTGAAATAAGGTTCCTTTCTATAATTCATTTTTGACTCAAATAGTTTACAACTCATTCAGAAATATGGAAGAGTTCTAAAGGTACATAATCCTTTATCATGACTCAAAACCTCAAAGTAATTGAGTGATAGTGAACACAAGTCAACCAATGAATGGATAATATGGAGCAAATACAAGCAAGCTCCTTCGGTTCCATCCAAGCCTAAACCGTGTTTGCACATCTCAATTCACTTTGGTTTGAAAACAGTTTGAAGTTGTAAGTCACCAAGTTAAGGCTTAAAACCATTTTCCTTTCAAGATGTAAGTTCAACACAAGAAGTCAAGAAGAGAGGCAAAAAAGTGTATAAAACACTCAATTGCCTGTCACGGTCGTGTCCACCATCATGGTAAGGCTATGATAGGTTCTGTCCCTAGCTCCGAGGAAGATCACGGCTGTCAGCCACATCACGACTAGACCGTGATAATTTCTTTTTCTCATTTATAGGAGATCACGGTCATGAGCCACTTCATGGCTAGGCCGTGATAGTCACTGTTTCTGACCTTATGGGGCATCACGACCATGACACCCATCAGGGGTAGGTCGTGATTTTCAAAAACGTCCTTGTTTCATTCTAAGGTATTTCATGAAGATCAAAACATGTTTTCAGCTCTAAAAACTCATAAAACTTACCATCCATTAACATCATAAGTTCAAAAACATGATCTTTGGATCATTCATAAGTTAATTAAGTTCAAAGGTGTGATTTTCTCCCTTTCACACACTCAAAAAAATCTTGGCATCACAAGGCTAAGAGTGAAGTTCCACTTCACTAACACATTTTCATAATAAGCATGATAAGCATATGAATATGATGAACAACTCATAAACATCATAGATTTAAACATGCTATCAAAATCTCCTACCTTGACCAAGGTCAAGGTTAGGGTTTTCATCATTTTCAAAAGCATGTCATCATATTAAACATCAAACAAATATATAAGGCATATAGCTAAGATTATTAGAAACCAAGTAACCGAATACACAACCAAACAAGATAGGAAAACCTATCTAAACAAACATAGGGTTTTCACCCAACTAGAAACCATTTTCATCGACTCATGAGATAAGATGAAGGTTCACTCCCCATTGCCTTAATGAAGCCTCCAATAAGAAGATGTAAGGGTAGTCCTCCAAGAAAAGGGTGGGACGAACCTACATAGATCGAAGACTCAAGATTTTGAAACAAGATCGAAGACTCAAGATTTGGTTACAGATGCTGATTAGGCAGGTTCTCCCTCGATTAGACGTTCAGTACATAATAAATATTTGAAACGTACTTGTGTAAAACAATGAACAACTAGGCAAGATACATACAAGGCCCAAAAATTGATAGGCCAATAATAAGGGAGAAGTCATCACCATAGATGTAAAAAAGAGAATCACTCTACATTTGCATCTATGGTGAAAAGATAATTATTGTGGAGCCGGTGGAGGATCCCAAATGGAATCACTTTTGTGTTTCAAGAAGCTAACTAACCGTGAGAAATTGGTATTAGTTGTCATTCTTTAAAGAGCACCATGCATTTTATTTGTGTAACACCCCGATTTTTTACTATTTTAATATTGATAATATGTGTAAATAAGTTTATGTTTTAATAAAGGTTTTAGAAAATGAAATAAACTAAACCAAGACCATATTCACAAAACTACGGTTAAATTTTGGGTTGAAAACTCAGATGAAGCCCGGTCTGCGTTTTTTCATTGACAGTACGATTTTACTGCTCAGGAGACCTAAGTTTGACCCGTGAACGAAAAAGTTAGGCTTAGAATCGAATTTACTACATTTTCGATAAATTTGAAAAAAATAAGTTCCTACACTTTATTCGGGCGAATTCTCAAACTGGGTGGCGAACGGAGCTGAATACGGATTTACTGGGACCCGCTAACGGATAACCTTGAAGTCACATCACATGGGAAAGCGTGCCAGTGTCATGATGACGTTTGAAAATATCTGGACACGAAAAGACCAAAATGCCCCTAACCTTTTTCATAATTATCATTTAACCTTATGTGAAAAGACCAAATTGCCCTTAAGTGATCAACTTTAGGACATCCTTGCCCTTCATCCCACACGCCTACATGGCTTCATGAAGGCCATTCCACCATTTTCTTTCCTTCACTTCATCTTCTTCCTTTCTTTCTCTCATTTTTCTTAATAGAAAACTTGAGTTTTTGTGAAGGAAAAGTGTTGATTCTTGTTCAATCTTCATCAATCAAGAGGTAAGATCACTACCTAGATCCTTAAACCTCATGAATCACTTCCTATTTCATGTTTGAAAACCTTGATTCCATGAGTTTCAACTTCATGAACCAGACTTCAAAAATTTCTAGAAAATTGTAGAAAAATCCTTTTAATGTGAAACCAATTACTTTGAGCTAGTTTCATCACCCTTTATCATTATCCAAGAGCATGAAATCAAATAACATGCCTAGCCTATTTTATTAGAGATGGCCGAACCCTAGGCATTTTGGGGCAAAGTGAGTTTTCTTCAATTTTTGTTAAATGACACTTGATTCCACCTTTTTCATTCTTATGATCCTTGAATCCAAGGGATTGAAAAACCAAATCAAATTCTAGCCATTTTTCTCTTTGATGGCCAAAACCTAGAACATGGAGAACCTTGAGTTTTGTTTCAAATGTTTGAGTTATAAGACTTGATTTAGTGTTGTTTACACTTAAGAATCCTTCATCCAAAAGATTGAAACCAAATGAAACCCCTACCCTATTTTCCACCATATGGCCGAGACCTAGACTAAGTAGACGGAGGAAGTTTATGTTGTTAATGTTGAAACTTTGATTTGATGGTTGTGAGGTGTTAAATTGTGATTGTTTGTTCTAGGAGGTACGAAGGAAACCGAAGTCGGAACGGAAAATTCTTTGAGGACTAACTTGGGATTTTCAAGAGGTAAAGGGAGATTTTCTCATAATGAGTTTGGTAGTCTCATAAGCTTGATTAGTAAATGTGTTGTTGTTTTGATTGTGATCATAAAGTGATTGGTGTTTTGTGAAATTGCTATGTATAGTATATGTACTTGATAAGTGTGTGATTGGATGTTGAAATTGAATTGTGGCATTGATGCCTTGAATGAGATATACCTATGATGTTTATGATATACTTATGATGTTGTATATATATATATATATATATATATATATATATATATATATATATATATATATATATATATATATATATATATATATATATATATATATATATCCTGGATTGGTTGAGAGCATAACATCGGCTATGGCTTGATAAAGAATGATAAAATGCTTAAAAGTCTTGATCAAAGTTTTAAAACGCATTTTGGAACCAAAGAAATATCTTGAGAACAGTTTTGCCTTTTCAGGGGAATGAAACTTCTTTTAAAAAGGGTTAGATCCTTTCAAAAGAAAAAGTCTTTTAAGGAAAGTTCTTTCAAATGCAACTTCTTTCAGGAAAATGTTTTAAGATGACGAAACCTTTTGAAAATAGATTTACAAAGAAAAAGAGTTTTCTTGAAAATAACTTCTTTTAGAAAAACGTTTTAGTTCATGACAATGAAATTGAGTTTTGCCTTCCAAAGCTGTTTTTATGAAAATAAGACTCGAAAGAAAAATTGTGATTTCCTTTTTCTCTTTGTGAAGTCTGCAAACCTAGTGACCAAGACATCGGGCTAGTGTTTTGTGAGTTGAGTATCCGGACTTCGTGTCCTATATGCGAGTCTAGTGTCCGCGACGTCACCCTAGTACTTCATGGATTAAGAACTTGGGCTATGTGTCCTGTATTTGAACGGGCTAAATGTTCTTTAAAACGAGTCGTGAGCTATATGCCTCGATAAGAAAGAATGAACAAAAAAGAAAACAGAAAACATTCTGCATACATACATGAGTTGGCCGACGTGCCATTGGAAACGAGCTACAATCCAAGTGGTTGAGAATATGAGCCAGTTAAGACCACTAGGTCTATAGGGGCATCCTGTGTTCGAGACTCCACAAGAGGCCGGAGGCATTGCAACCCCGTGCCGTGGTAATCGGCTGCCAAACACGGATGAACTCGATCAGAGACTGGACTATTCATGATATGGTTGTGACATGGTACCCCTGAACAATTGGAGTTCGGACCTAAATTGAGAGGCTGGCTCATGAGGACAATTATATTATGGGAGTATTCGTGGCCTATCGCTCGATGAAGGGAAGTTAGGAATCTCCGGAGAACATGAATTAGAAAGATGATATTGAAATCTCATGCATTATGTTATAACTCATGATGATGTTTGAGATATTATGCTTTAGGAATATCTATTAATGCAACTGTATTTTATATGTGGATGTATGTTTTATTTGTCGCTTGTGTGCCTATTGTGATTAACTTGTGGAATGAGTATCTCACCTTTGCCTGTACATATTGGACACCCTGTTGTGTTTTTGGATACATGTACAGATGCTGTTCAGAGGTCCCCGCGAGCAAGGGAGGACTCGGATGATAGAGTCTTTTGAAGATAAAAAGAAGGAGGATCCCTCCGAATTCCTCCAAAAATTGGAGCTGACTTTGGAGTTTTCCCCCAATTGCTACTTTTAGCCCAACCAGCATTAGTGTCTTACCTTTTGAAGCAGTCATATTTTATCTGCTGTAGTTATGTTGATTTATTGTTTTGAGGTCTGTAATCTGTGATAATAGGCCAGAACTTCTACTACTAGTTAAACTCTGTTCTAGAAAACTTATATGCTTCGGCACTGATGACCTTATGCTTATTTTGTTATGGATGTTTAGTATCAATATATGTTATGTGGTTTATCCCACCTATCCTATGTTTGAATTATTATATGTGCGAAGAAAAGTTTTAAATCCTCGTTTTCGAACATAGTTATTACTTAAAGTATTTTCCGAAAACAATCAGCGTTTTTATTTATTTATGTTTTCCGCATCGAGTTGAGATGTAGCATCGAGTTGAGATGTAGCACCGAGGGGGTGCTACAATTTGGATAAGCCATAAATTAAGGGTATGCTTGGATTTACATTTGAAAGTACGTTCAACCAAAAAATACTTTCCAAAATACAAAACGTTGTTGCTTTCACTCAAACATACGTAAATCCAAACATATAGTAAGCGTTAAGCCAATACCTAGTTGAAAAAAAAGTCGAACTCAACCTGAATCAAATCCATGAAATAGACTGCAACCCATATTAATAGCTCCAACTTTGTAGAAGCTTTTTCAAAAAGCACCCGTCATCTTAACAAGGGAAGCCAGTTTGGGAATGAAAAGGATGGTGGAATTGTAGAGAAAATTGCGGACAAAGATGATGTGGTTGTGGCACAACGTGAATGATATGCCGGAGTCTGAAGTGGTCGTAGTCGTACAAAGTGGGTTTTTTTTTTTTTTTTTTTTTATAAGTAGCATGCAAAAACATTATTATGAAAAATGCCATTCCAACTAGATTGACACCACATTTTTCATTAATCATTTAGAGTATACTATTCTATCATCGATGAATCAAAAGAATACAAAATCCAAAGAAACATGGAAGATATAAAACCAAAACCCATGAAAAAAAAAAACAAAATTAAGAAAACCTACAACCAGACAAGCCTAGTTTATTATAACTAAAATCATCTCTAGTGAAAGAAGGGATTGTATCCCACTAAAATCATCTCTAATGAAAAAAAATTTATCAAGCGACATCGTTTTTGCATAACGTGCCACGTGAATAACTTCATTAAGTTTAATTGACACCTTGAAACAAAGTCAGAAACATATCTGTCAATTTTTTAAAATCACGGACTACAGTTAATTAATTTCAACAACTAAAATGAAGTCTTACTTTACTTTTTATCAATTGGATCAGCAAATAAAATAGAAATATGTAATCCGCAAGAATTTCTCCCATAAATCTTTAAAGCGTTGATCACAGAACAAGATGGAAGTCTAGCATACACAGCAAATTTCTTGAATAGAAAAAAAAAAAAGATACACTTACATCACACCTACATTTTCACATAAAAAATAATCCAAAATTGATGTTGCCATATTACAAAGCAACAACTAATAAACCACAATGGCAAAAGAATTAAAAAAAAAAAAAAAATTAAATTGAATCACAATATTCGCCACGTGCAATTCTTGAATGACAGAAAGCAGCTGATGCCCATCTTGTCCTATCTCAATTCAGAGTCTCCACAACTCTTTTTATAAGACCAAATTTAACACAGCCAAGCTCCGAGAGAGATCTTCATTAAAGGATTGATGAAGTGAACATGAATACCAAAATTCTGGTTTATACAGCCACCGGTGGTTCCTGAATGAGCGGATGAAATCATGTTACCACACAAGATTGCAAATAATAAGAACTGACAATTCAGATTAAGATTTAAATTAGGAGCACAAACTGCTACGTCCTCTTTCAACTCTATACATGTTTTCCTCATGCAGGAAAGGTACACCCATACAACGAGTTCCAAAAGAAAAAGAAACTCAAACACAATGCATTTTCTTCTCTCTTTTTGGTTAAACTAATTATTTCGTCCTTATACGTGACACCGATCTTGAATTTGGTCTCTATACGCGAATTTTTTTTTAAATCAGGCCTATGTATACAGTTAATTTTAATTTGGCTCTCGCTGTTTATTAATGTTATAATGCCGTTTAATAGAGTTAAAGTATAGGGAACAAATTGAAAATGATTGTCACATGTAGAGACCGAATTCAACTTTTTTTTTTTTTTGAATTCGATCCTTACATGTAACAAACATTTTGAATTTGTTCTCTACATGTGACAACTATTTTGAATTTGGTCCCGATCATGTGACGACATTATAACACCAATAAAACGGTAATGACCAAGTCAAAAAATAATTGTACATATAGGGATCGATTTCAAATTTTTTTACGTATAAAGACCAAATTCAAAATCAGTATAACGTATAGGGACCAAATTATTAGTTTAACCTTGCTTCTTTTTTTTAATAAATCTTCAAAGTGAGATAGCATAGGCATAACCCACCTTCGCTGTCAAGTTTGATACAGCCAAATGAAACTTCTCTCTAGTTTTAGAACCAGCAGTTTGTCCCGCCTTTGCGACCTTATTGAAAGCACCATTTAACCATGATGTTCCAGCAGTCACATATCTGCAGAGAATTGAGGGAAAGCCATTAACTAGCAAATAATATACAACCTAGGTCAAATTAAGCCAGATCAATCAAACCTATTTTGCTTCTCTCTATACTACAATTCATCCGGGCAGGAACTATATAAACATTTAAATTTCTTTCATTGCATTGTGTTTCCCTACATGCAGGACCCAACTAGAAAATCATTGGAATTACATATAGAAACCCAAATGCAGAGGAAACAATGGAGATCAATGATCATGTATCAGATACAACCAGTATTTCTTTAAGGAACAGCACCCATGGAAAAAAAAAAAGAACTAACAAGATGCCACTCAATCAAAGTAAATCACGAAAAGCTTTCAGTTTAGTTTCTCAAGCATCAGCTATTCTTCGAAAAGATCCCACCAATAGTTAGGCCCTGGGTCACAAAAGGTTGTCATAAAGAAAATTTAAGCTAGCATATCCTTCCACAGTCATTGTGAGAAATACAATGCTCTCAGAAAAAAAACCAAGACGTTCAAATCAAGGAATGCCCTACAAACTATGATCAGTAAACTATTTCAAATTTCATTATAAGTATCTAAAAGAATTTCTTATTTTATACCATACAAATAGGCTCTGTTTGACAAGGCTAAACTGCTAGCGTAGAGCAGATAGCTTATAACAGACAAGTTTGTAGATCTGTTTGGTAAACATTTTTTCTCACTAACTTATAGCGTTTTTTCACTAACTCATAGCTTTTTCCATACGCTATTTGAAGTAGATTTTGAGCTTATAGCTTATTATTTTTTTTCTGATTTTTATCCTTACTATTTTAATTAAATTCCTCTTTATCGTCTCTTAAAAAAAAAAAAATCCTAATCCTAATTTCACTAATTAGATATATATTCAGGATAAAAAATAATAGAAAATATATATATCAACATGTCATTTATTTATATTATTTAATAAAAATAATTAAAATTAAAAAATTTATATTTTAATTTTTGAAATGATATATAATTTAAAATAAATTAAAAGTATTAAAAGTGATAATTATTTTAAAAAAAATAACATATACATATAATTTATATAAAAAAACATATAAACATGTCATTTTATGTCATTTTATATTTATAAGCTAGTTCAACTGTTAATTTTACCAAACACTTCAAATCCAATCAGCTAGCCTAATCACTTTCAGCTATTAGTTAGCTTATCTGCTATCAGTTATAAGTTCATCCGCTATCATTTAGGTTATCCGATATTCCCTAGTTTTTATCAAACAGAGCATAATATAGTGAATGTCAAAGCACCTCTTCAGTAAGCGCACGATAAACAGTAGCTGCATAGGTTCAGTGCTACCTTAACTGACAATTTTATTTTATAATTCTGCTCTGCAATGCATCTTGCATTATATTTGAGAAACCAGATGCAAAAGTTTCTCCTAGGGAAATCAAATATGTTCCTTAATATCTGGTAACACTATCCACTATCTACTATCTACTACCTTTTCCCTTCCTTAATCCTAAATACCATGCAGGGAAGGGAATTACTGAGTAAGACAAACATTATAGACACTTTCGCTTCATAAGAGTCTAATTTATATATTAGAATATGTTTTTATTTGGGCTTTAAGCAATATAATAAGGGACAAAGCACCTTTCATAGCAATATATGACAGGGATCCACTTGCTCCAAGGGCAAGGACATGTTTGGTAACACTTAAATTTTGGGAAGTAATCGCTTTTTTCTCTCTCTCAAAAGCTCTCACAAGGAGCTTTCGATTATAAGCTGTTTTGAACACAAAATAAGCTAATTCAAACACACAGTAAGTCTTGTTCACTTACAACATTGAATAACTTTTCATAGATTTCTTATTTTACTAATCCACCCGTTGAACAAGTGATATTATCATGAAGATAATGCATAACAAATTTAAGATAAACTGGGAATTCATGGGTATTTAATGTTAGGTTGGCAATTACTTATATTTTACTAAGCATGTTATACATAAAGGACAAGTAGTTTGATGAAGTATCAATTAATTCTAAATTTTGTAAAGTTTTTGAGCTTGATCTGCTTCATGAAAGCTTTCAATCCAATGGCTGGATTGATGGATTTCAACTTTTATGAGAAGTTATTAAGTGGAGCATGTCAAGACTTACTCTTGCAGTAAGTAGACATCCACCCAAATATAAATATGGTGATATTGCATATTATAGGAAGACATGACCCCAAACCTGCTTGTTTTGACAGCTGACCCAGTATTATTCAACTTCCTCTCAGCTGCAATCACTGCTGCCATAGTTTTATCTGAAACATGAAGCCTCTGATCAACAGATTTCACTTTCTCATTCACCACAGAAATTCCAACTGTTAATTTCTCTGTCAGTCCAACTCTCTTGTCAAAAGAAATGACCTTTGCAGATGCATTTGCAGTAAACTGATGCTTTTCATCAAATGCTTTAGCCTTGTTCAAGGCATCTTGTCTTATTGCTGAACTTTTCGCCAGCACACTTGTAACTACATCTTGTGCTCTACTAATGTAGATGCTTCCATTGGTGGGGCTAGCTTTTTCTACCTGAAAGAGATGTAGTACAGCAAACCATAAGCTCAATCTGAAAAATACAATGTGAACAGTACTGGTAGTATTTGCCTGGCTTCAAACTAAACTGAATGTGCTGCTGAAGAATATAAGCAAATGATACAAGTTACAAGACTGACACAATTTGAGAAGCCCTGAAAAATAGTTAGATTGTTACTGTATAAATTGCTTAAAAAATCAACATTGGGACTTCCTCCTCAAACAGTTGTATTGATTGCAATGTCAAAATTAAATACATGCAAATGCACAGAGAAATCTCTCAGTATACTAATTATTTTTTCCACACCTTTTCAACCAACCTTAAATGCCCATGGAGAAGAGCTTGTCAGGAAAAAATGATCATGCAAAATCTTACAAATGGATTTGGTTTGTACCTCAGTATTTGGTGAAATATTTTCAGAATGTGCAACATTTATAGCATTTTCCACCATCCTTACTTCCTGCATAAATTGCAATTGATCAGTTCAAAATTTCGCATCAATGTATGGATACATGATACAGGAATTCTTGATATAATTACCTGCATCTCATGTTTTATTACATAGTTCTCAGCTGGAGTTATACTTACAATCTGGTCTACTAATGTTGCTCCCTAACAAAAAGACAACACAAATTTCACTCTTACAAGCCACAAAGTGCAAAAGTATAGGTTGAATAAGTTACCAACTCGATATCATAACCAAAATGTGAACACCTCAAAAAACAATAGGTCAAGGTCCTCAAGGAGGACAGGCATTAAAATCTAAATCTTAAGAAAGACAATCAAATAGGCACCTCCGTTAAAGAAATATAGCCCTGCTAATGTGAAAATGTCCAGCTTTGTAAATTGTAGATCTAAATCTAATGGCAAGAAATTTGTCATTTCAATTTTCACATGATAATGCTAGCATGAAGCTTACTATACTAAAAATACCATAAAAAGTTTATTTTTCTCATAGTACCCTCGGGTCCAACTCTGGTATGGAACAGGAATTGGGTCAGGTGCTAGACCTGAATCCAAAGAAGCCCATAATATGAAGAGTATATTCTAGAAGAATGAAAGTGACATGGCATGTGGTTACTGCAGGAGGGGGGATTCTGTTAGCATCAGGTTTTAATAGGACTGTATGGGAAAGGAGGGGATTCATTCATGCATATTGTACGTGACATAGGCAGAGTCTATTCGTTGAAGGAGCATTTTGCTCTGGGATTACTAGGGGGCTTTCCTCTTTGTAATAGTTCTTCTCTTTATTTTCAATCTATAATACCATTTCCATTTTTTATTGAATCGGGTTCCTATCACATTTTTTTCTACAAAACGCAAGCAAAATCTGTACTTGCATTCTACTTAAAGGAAGCCACAAAATGACATCTAGAGGATTTCAATCACATCATTTCCTTTGGGAGTCCAAGTTCATCTAGCTTGCACCTGAATCCAGTACTCATTATTCACTGGGAATCACTTTCTTTCATTTTCTTTGAGAAGAGCTGTATCAAATGAAATAGATCTCTTTCAGAAACCCAGTTAGCCCAAACAAGTTATATTTACTTAATCATCTATAGCAAGATGTGCAATCCCATCAGAACGTCCCAGCGTTTACAATGGAAACAAGATGTAATTCATTTGATAACAAAACTTAATTCAGGTCCATGATGTTCACCATTCAAAAACCATGACATTAATACTTTCTATCAACTTTAACATAAACCAGATATGACACACCTCTATACTGCTGCAAACATGTTCACTTAACACAAACAAACACCATTTTCTAATTTTTGAAGTTCAAAATTAGAAGCATTCAGTTCTGTCTGTAATCAACCTTTTCAAAATTGTAATGAACCCCTTTCAAAATGTGAAACATACGAACTAAACACCGAGTGAAAACCAATTTCCGTTTCTAGACTCAGTCAAGATGAAAATGATTGCAAGTCAAACTTGGCCCACCAACAAATATATATTACAAAAGCCACATACCGATAATAACAATGCAATTTCAAGCGCTTTTGGATCTTTAAAGGTCACAAATGCTGTCTTTGATTTCCCAGATTCTCTGAAACAAACACACACAAGCATCCAACCATAAACTTGATTGCTTACAGCAAGCATGAAGAAGTAAAGTTAAATAGCTGCAACATCTGAAACCAACATACAGCTTTTTTTCAACCCACAACGCAAATTCTAATCCAAAACTAAGAATAGTAAGCTATAATAATATAAAGAGGAAAGTAGATGAATGCACTGCAACACAGGACTTAGAAAAATAGTTAAACCCTGCACTTTTCTGCTTTTTTCTCTCTATTTTTTAACTTAATGCAATTTTATATATCATAAAAATCAAAAGTAAGAGCACCCCATAATTTGTTGTTTGTCTTTATCTACTTCTTCCCTTCCTTTCTCTCAGCATCCAATAAAAAATTACATTAGAACTAGCAAAAATTGAGTTACAATAACCAAATAAAGGCAGAAAATTACAAATTAAGAATTTGGGTATGTAAATAAACCACCTTTGGATCTCAATGTGCTCGATTTCACCAGAAAAAGAGAAGAACTCGTGAATCTCTCTCTCACCAGCTAGATCTGAAACTTGCTTCACTTGAACTGTTCTTGTCTGGAATCATAAAAAATAAAAGAGACCCAGAAAAGGGAAACCGAATAAGGATGAGTTTTTAAGGAGAAAACAGAAGAAAAAAGAAAGCTTGAAGGAATTGAGGTCGGAATTCAGTGAAATGTAACCTGCATTGCAGTAGCAGTAGTAGTAGTTGTTGTAAGAGCGATTATGTGTAGCAGATGAATAAGTGTTCGTATATTTCTGAAAGCTTGGTGGCAGAGAGAGAGAAAGAGAGAGGTTGTTGTAGAAGAAGACAGGTTGGAGTGACAGTGTCACCGAATAGAACGGTGTTGCATTGAATTATTGTATGGATTTAATTGATATATATTGTTAATGTAAAAATTTTTTATACAGATAATCAATCAGAATTTATTACATAAGATAAAGCATTTAACTTTTATCCTAATTATCTTAAAAGTCATATATACTATGATTTCTAATTATAATTATCTTAAAAGTCATATATAATATGATTTTTGATTAAGTACGAGTATAAAAAACTTTCCAATAACAAATTGTATTGTGTTGTTGTGGCACAAAGAAGACAGAAGAAAGAATAATCAGATTAGGCAAATAAGGATCGATACACATTATATTCCACCTCACTTCTTTCTCACTTTAGAGGAATTATCTGTATCAATAGTGTGGTAAGTCCACAAATGTCCTGGGTCTTATATAGATCAAATTGGTCCACCATAAAAAATGACAGTAATATTTTAATATCTAAAAAATAAAAAATATCAATTTGGTATTTAATAATATAAAACGCAGATCAAAATGATTTCTGACAGAAAATAAAATATCCTTAAAAATTATCCTAAAAGAATCAATTTGATCTTCATTTTATATTATTGAGGACTAAATTGATATTTTTATTTCTCAGGGACCAAAATGTTATCGTAGTTTTTTATCAAGTTGGGCCTTTACACTATATTTTGTATACTAAATTCAAAATTAGTAAATTATAACACAGTCTTTCTTTTAGCAACATGAGTTGACACATCTAATCAAACCTTCCATCCAAACTTATTGTAGTTTTGACTCGATTCTCAGGTTGTCCATATTGGTAGGCAATATATAAATTAAATTATAAATACTCGCTAGGTTTAATGGTCTTCTCTGACGTACCTTTCAAGGTGACGTGTATCCCGTTGATCTAAGCTTTAATATGTACCAAAAAGAAGTCTCTCATTTTAAAAAAAAAAAAATTGAGTTACATAATCATATTCTCAGCTTGTATAGTATATAGTATATTTAATACATTTAACGTGCGTTTGGGTAAATAATTTAATTAAATACTTATTTAATAAGTTGTTTTGAAATAAGTTTAGAATAACTTATTTTTATAAGTTTTTTTTTAACAAATTTATTGAAATAAGCTAAAAAGAAGTTATAAAAAGATTATAGACTATTTTCATAAGTTATTTTTATAAATTTATTATCGTAAGTTATTATTATAAACTTAAATAAGCTCTCTGTAAACTCTTTTAAATATCCCCTTGACATGTTTATATTATAGTTTGTAAATGATGGTTTGATTTTATTTGATAGGCAAATGAAGGTTTTATTTAATAAAGAAATATTTCATTTTCACTTAAATCATATATTGAAACTCAAAATTATGTTTAAATACCATTTAGTTGTAGTTTTGCTAAATATTGTACACCCAAAATGAGACACCTATAATAGACATCCCATTTTGAGTGTAATTTTTTATTTTTAACTTCAATTACAAATTTAAAATATATTCAAATTATATTCATTCAAATTGAAATATCTACTATAGATGTTCTATTTTGAATGTATAAATAACATTCTTGTATTGATAAAACTTAGTTTACACACCTAATGTTGCAGCTTGTATTCAAATTATAATAGAGGCATCCTATTAATAATTGAATGGGATGCCATGGTTTAAGCCACAAGTCATGTTCATTCTTTTCTTGGTCAATATATACTTAGAACTTCACGCGCCGACTGACCATACTTTTCTCCATTCGCTGCCATATTACCAAATGTATGTAACATGCTCTAAAAAATGATATCTCGCATTGTTTTATTTTTTTTCTTAATCATAAGCGTCAGAATCATTGTTTATTGTATAGTTACGAATATTGTATAGTTACGAATACGAATTATGATTTGTCAAAAGGTCAAGGGAAGGATGGGTGCAAGCTGTTTGTTTCACGTTTTATTATCCTACGCAAAGGTGCATAGGAGATAAGATGTCGTTTCTTTTTTGTTTTTCTCCTTGCAAACCGGGTAGGAATCATTTAAAAAGAAAAAAAATATTGTATATTCTTATAATATAATAAATATTTTAGGGAAAAAATATTTATTAATAGTTTTATTGATAATTTAAAATTTATGTAAATTTATTTATAGTTTATAGTAAATATTTTTCTTGAAACATGTATTTTTTGGATAACCATGTTATTGGTACGAAGTATCCACCGTCATAAACAGTGACTAATCTCGATCGGAAGACCTGGATGACATTTAAGGGTTGTCCCCTCCCAATCAGGTTTTCTCCATATGCAACAGTCAGGTATCGAACCCCTGATCCTTTGTTTAAGGGATCTGAGCTCGTTACCACTCGGATCAACCACATGTTGGTTCTTGAAACATGTATTTATTGTATTTTAGAACCATCTTAAAATTTCTAAATAAAAAGTATTGATTAGGATTATTGTAAAACAAATAAATTAAGGATGGAACAACATCAATAAAAAAAATTGAATTCAATTTCTATTAGTAAATATTTATACAAAATAGGTTGATTGGTCTTATACGTTTATTTAATTTTTCACATCCGTCCCATAAGTTTTTTTTTAAAATTGGTCCTACACGTTTCCTTCCGTTACCGCATTAGTCTTTTCCGTCTCTCACCCCTTAACGCCGTTACTTTAGAGCGTTTGTGGCAATTACATGGCCGTCTATGTCCAGGGTGGCACCCGATGTAACCGTTGGAACACTTCCTCCCTCCTACCCAATTTAAGGGTTAGGGTTTCTGAAACCCATAGCATTTATGAAATCCTTTCCAATGGAGAAGAAGAGCGAAGACACCAAGTGCAAATCTTGCTCGCACAAAAACAAGGAATGAATTTCTGATGGTGATTCCACGTCGATGAGTTATTGTTCTAGCAGCAAAGGTGTTTGCGTTGCCCCAATTTGTTACTGTCCTGACACGGCCATCCTTCTCACTTCATGGACAAATAGAAACTACGGCAAGAAATTTTGGGGGTGCAGACATTATGAGGTAAGTAGCTTTGGTGGTTTGGTTTGGTTGATGAACATTTTTGTGATGCACTTTTTTCTTCTGATGCACAAAGGGAAAAAGGATGGTTGGTGTACGTTTTTTGAGTGGTATTATGATGAAGTGGTGGATGAAAAGGACATGCTCATCAATAGACAGAGGAGAAGGATTGTAATACCCCGATTTTCAAGTTTTATCATTATTCAGTATTTAAGCGTTTGTATTTTTTTTAGAGGGTCTAGAGAGTGAAATAAAATAATCCGAGACCATATTCATGCTCTACGTTATTGTAGGAAGCTATGGTTAAATTTTGGGTCAAAAACTCAGACGGAGCCCGGTCTGCGTTTTATACTGACAGTATGATTTTACTGTCTAGAGGATCTAATTTTGACTAGTAAACGAAACAGTTAGGTTTTATATTTTATTTCCCGTGATATTGGTTATTTTGAAAATTTTCAAAATAAATAAGTCGTTATACAGAATTCGGTTGAAAACGGAGCTGAATATGGATTTATCGGGACTGTTAAAGGATAAACCTCATGTCCTTTTCAAGGACACCTCATCTAAGTGAGTCACTAGGTGACTCACCAAAGCCATCATTACTTAGTAGAGAAAATGACCTTTATGCCCTTAAAACTTAACAAAATTACCATTTTGCCCCTCTAGTAAATTACCTTTCTATCCTTCCATATTTACTAAGATTAAAAACCTCAATTTTCACCCATTTTCCCCCCTCCTTCACACAGCCCCCTCCCCCACTTCCTCCTTCTCTTTTCATTTTTCTCTCCATAAAACTCTGCAAGCTTTCTACTTCAAGAAGGAAATTCAATCAAGGTGACTTAGAGAAGCTTCAAGCTTTATTACTCTCCACTAACCAAGAGGTGAGCTTCACTATTCTTCTCTAGAGATCATGGATTTGAGATCATGGATTTTTATGATGTAGGTGAAGGCTAGGGTTTTAGCTTCACAAATCCATAACTAATGGTAGAAAAATCCTATGCTCATGAAATTAATTTCTATGAACTCATTAAAGACCTCTAGATTCATCATTCAAGAGCATAGAACAAACTCACATGGCTGCCCTGTTTTTGTACTATAGGGCCGAAACCCTAGGAGTATGAAAAGATGGGATTTTGTTTCAATTCTTAGCAAAGAACCATGGATTTCATCTTTCTATACCTTATATGTATTGAATCCAAGAGTTTGAAGCAAAATAAAATCCCTAGCCTATGGTCCTAGAGAGAACCGAATTCATGCCCTAGAGGAGGAAGATGATGTTGTTTCAATTTTCCATTTATGACAAGTTTCCTTAACACTAGACTACTCTATGATCATAAATCTAAGAGTATGTGAAAATTGAGAATCCTAGCCAAATGGACTAGTCATGGCCGAACCTATACATAGGTGATTACTAGGTTAATTCAAAAAGCTAAACTTATTTTATGTCTTGTGATGACGGATCAAAAGGAAAATCGTAGCTTGACGCGTCGAGAAGGACAAGTGGATCGTGGAACGAGAAACTTGAAAACGTAGAGACCAGAAAGTCTAAACTTGACTACGAGAGGTAAGGGGTGATAACCTGAGGAATTCATTTCCGACGATTGTATACTGTCAATGATATGTGTTTGGTGGAAATTTGTGTAGTGGTGTGTAATTTTAATTGTTTCGTGGAGTGGTATGTATTGCTTAATGTGCTTATGCTTGTTTTTGCGTAAATATATGTGATTGCATTTGATTATGCTCAGGCATGTTGAATTATGCCTATGTATGTTTAACATGGTATGGTGATTGAATAGTGATTGGTATCACGCTAAGGAACCTAACATCGGTTCGAGTTCATAATGATGTAAAGCTGAAAACTTCAATAAGCTTGGAAAGTTGGATAAGAAAATGAAAAGATTGAAGTTTGAGGGTTTTGGAAATAAAAAGGGTTTTATGAACCGTATTTCAAGGTTTTGTGTTTTACCGAAATCCTTCGATAAGGAAAAAGGTGATTTTTAATCATGTGACGTTTTGTTTTGGAAAACCGATCCTGGAGGCTTTGTGTATAAGCTTCGGAGATTTGGGTTTTGGTCTTGAGTTTTCAAAGAGAAATTATGTAACATTGTACCCTGAGTTGGACAATGTAGTCATTGTGGCATGTTGGTGCTAGTGATGGCACGTTGGTGCTAGTTGTTATGGCACGCTGGTGCTAGACATTGCTGCTTGATGGTCATTGTATCCCGAGCTTGATCAACTCATTCTTTAGTAATGGGATTTCCGGAAATTAAGAATCAAATGATAGATGGTATATTTGAAGTGTCATGTATATTGTTTTTCACAAATGACGATGATTGTTGGGTGTGAGACTCTGCATTTAATTGTGTTGTCATGATATTTTGTGCTATGTCTATCATGTTTACTCACTGTGTTTGATATACTTATAGGCATGTGCTGTTTGTGCTTTAAGTATTCAGTTGTTGTATTTTGCGTTCATTTATTGGTGTCTCACCCTTGCCTGTACGTGTTGGACACCCTGTTGTGTTTTTGGATACACGTACAGATGGTTGTTAACAGTCCTCTGGATCGTTCTGGGACCCTATAACTCAAGTACTGGAGATTGACGACGAAAAGGTGTGGATTGGACGACAAGACCCTGTCCTTTTGGAACGACTGGTGTGGGGGTAGTACACTTTGTCATGTGTAGGTTTCTTTTGTCCGACCAACTTAGGTTTATTTTGCAGTAATTACTTTTGGATTAATCTGTATCGGATCCTGATGGCTGTGGGGCAGACTGATGGATTTAATGAATGATGTTTACCCATATATATATATATATATATATATATATATATATATATATATATATATATATATATATATATATATATATATATATTTGTGAGTTATGCTAATGTTATCGTGAGTATGTGTTCTTTAATGTTACAAGAAGGAAAAAGTCTATTACGATTTTCATAGTAAGTAAGACCTAAATAAAGGAATCTTTTCCAAAATGAAGCAACAAATTTTACGTTATGTGTTTGGGGTTACAAAAGTGACACCCGATTAGGAGGGGTGTTACAAGTGGTATCAGAGTTGGTCGAGTCTTTCAGGAACCTTTGGGGAATAGGTCTATTGTGTTGCTGTTGTGTGTTCTCTAATTGAGAATTGTTTGAATTACTTCTTAGAAGTAATGTGTGTTAATGGGTGATCACACGTTCCATGTTTCTGGTTGCCATTTAACTGAGTTTGTCTTGTAAGTCAGTTATGGAACCAGAAGGTGAACATGGACGCGGACGTGGCCGTGGACGTGGTTGTGGTAGGGGTCGTCAAGGTGGTCCTGTCGATGGCCCTGATCATGCTGATGAGTACTATGAGGGTGCAGTGGATTATACCGCACGAGCAATGGAAAATGTTACGGCTGCTATTGCTTTACAGACAGCTACTATAGCTGCCCAAAATCAGTAAGCGGCGGAAGGTAGAAGTTTGTCTGCATTTCGAAGTCAAAATCCTCCACACTTTCATGGGGATGCTGATCCGAAGAAAGCTGATTTATGGATACAAGAATTAGAGAAAATTTTTTAGCTCATTCGGAGTCCATAATAAGTCAAAGTCCCATATGCTACCTTCTTACTGTTAGGGGATGCAAAGTACTGGTGGAAAGGTACTCGACAACTTTTAGAAGCTGCTCATCGTGAGATTTCTTGGGATGTGTTCCGTAACGCATTTCTAGATAAATATTTTCCCCAAAGTGCCAGAATCGAGAAGAAACAAGAATTTCTATGTCTATTGCAAAGAGATCTTACTGTTGGGGAGTATGCAGAGAAGTTTGAATCGCTCGCTAAGCACTTTCGCTTCTTTCAAGCCCAACCAAAGGAAAGCTGGAAATGTGAAAGGTTTGAAGCAGGTTTACGATTCGAGATCAAAGAATCTGTATTACCTTTGAAAATTCGAAACTTTCAAGCCCTAGTCGAATTGTGCCGTAAGGTGGAGCAGATGAAGAAAGGAAGAGATAATAGAGGGAACGTTGGAGGACCTCTCCATTTCAGGGATCAGTACCATGACCAGAGGGAAGAACAGAGTCAGAGGAAACCTTATTTCCGACCAGGGAATAACCAGAACCAACAGCAATATCATGCTATTGCTTATGTATCAGGTAGTGGAGGCCAGAGGGATCAAAACCAAGGCCAAGATAGAAGGTGTTTCAAGTGTGGAGATCCATCACACCTGGCCAACAACTGCCCTGTACGGAATCCAAGATGTAATACTTGCGGAAAAAGGGGGCACCACGAGTGGAAGAGTTTACACCATGAGTGGTGCTGAGGTTCCAAATTCCTATACTCTCATATAAGGTGGTTACGTGGTTACGATAATGACGATAATCCTTTGAGTGCAACTTATTCTGTGATTACGATAGATGGTTATTTCTTCTTTGCCGCAAGAGTTTTTATACTTATATTTCTATGTGATCCTCTATTTATTAGACATTTGAAGGATTGGGTTAATAATATCCATTAGTCTGGATATTTTCGCAGTACTTCATTGAAGAGTTTGTTGTGACTATTTCTTCAGTCGTAACACAGGAAAATTCTTGATGCTGGAAGTTCTTAATGAAACCTAATCTAATCACTTTTACGCTTGGTAAATGTGACCCAATCTGATTTCGAACAGACTGTTGACTTTTGGATTCCCTCACCGGTTGGGAGATTCTTGTGGAAGAGGAGACTTTATTAGAGTCGCGGTCGTAAACCTGTATTAGCTATGCATTTTTACACTCGCGAACCTATTGAAGAATCTTTTGACATACTGAATATTCCTCCATTTCGTTTCAGAGCGGTGCAATTTTTTCCATAGCATTCTTGTAAATATTGAGAAATCCTGTTTAGTTATAAGTCCCGAAATTTCGAGGGCGAAATTTTTTTTTAGTGGGATAGTAATGTAATGCCCCGATTTTCAAGTTTTATCATTATTCAGTATTTAAGCGTTTGTATTTTTTTGGAGGGTCTAGAGAGTGAAATAAAATAATCCGAGACCATAGTCATGCTCTATTATCGTAGGAAGCTATGGTTAAATTTTGGGTCAAAAACTCAGAAGGAGCCCGATCTGCGTTTTATACTGACAGTATGATTTTACTGCTCAGACGACCTAATTTTGAGTCGTGAACGAAACAGTTAGGTTTTATATTTTATTTCCCATGATATTGATTATTTTGAAAATTTTCAAAACAAATAAGTCGTTATACCGAATTCGGTTGAAAACAGAGCTGAATATGGATTTATTGGGACTGCTAAAGGATAAATCTCATGTCCCTTTCAAGGACATCTCATCTAGGTGAGTCACTAGGTGCCTCACCAAAGCCATCATTACTTAGTAGAGCAAATGACCTTTATGCCCTTAAAACTTAACAAAATTACCATTTTGCCCCTCTAGTAAATTACCTTTCTATCCTTCCATATTTACTAACCACTTGTAACACCCCTCCTACTCGGGTGTTACTTTCGTAACCCCAAACACATAACGTAAAATTTTCTGCTTCATTTTGGAAAAGATTCCTTTATTTAGGTCTTACTTATAATGAAAATCGTAATAGACTTTTTCCTTCTTGTAACATTAAAGAACACATACTCACGATAACATTAGCATAACTCACAAATATGCACATATATATCGGTAAACATCATTCATTAAATCCATCAGTCTGCCCCACGGCCATCAAGAGCCAATACAGATTAATCCAAAAGTAATTACTACAAAGTAAACCTAAGCTGGTCGGGCAAAAGAAACCTACAGATGACAAAGTGTACTACCCCCACACCAGTCGTTCTAAAAGGACAGGGTCTCGTCGTCCAATCCACACCTTTTCGTCGTCAATCTCCAGTACTTGAGCTATAGGGTCCCAGAATTATCCAGAGGACTGTTAACAACCATCTGTACGTGTATCCAAAAAAACAACAGGGTGTCCAACACGTACAGGCAAGGGTGAGACACCAATAAATGAACTCAAAATACAACAACTGAATACTTAAAGCACAAACAGCAAATGCTTATAGATATATCAAACACAATGATTAAATATGATAGACATAGCACAGAATATCTGACAACACAATTAAATCTAAAGTCTCATACCCAACAATCATCGTCATTTTTGAAAAACAATATACATGACACTTCCAATACACCATCTAGCATTCGATTCTTAATTTCCGGAAATCTTATTACCAAATGCTTATAGATATATCAAATACAATGTCCATCAAGCAGCAATGTCTAGTACTAGCGTGCTATAACAACTAGCACCAACGTGCCATCACTAGCACCAACATGCCATAATAACTAGCACCAACGTGCCATCACTAGCACCAACGTGCCATCACATCATTGTCCAACATTTGAAAACTCATAACTAACACTCAAATCTCCGAATCTTATACACAAAACCTTTGGGATCGGTTTTCCAAAACAAAACGTCACATGGTTAAAAACCACCTTTTTCACATGAAAATCATTCAAATCCAATTTTTTTGACGTTTTCCTCTTATCATAATTTCATTATAAATATTTCCCAACATTTTCCCAAATCAATCTATGATTTTTCTACAAGGCTTTTAAAAGCTTTTATCTTTATTCATCGACTTTCAATGCAGCAACCAACAACCTTACAATCATCAGATCACAATACTATAACTTTACACATATTCCATACTACACATTTTCACATCAACATAGCCAATCATATCCATGGCACTATAGCAATTCATATCAACATATTCAACCACATCAACGTTAACATCACAACAACGTTAACATCACAACAACATAACAACATCAATACACCATCAAAACATTTCATTCAAGAAATTCATCAACAACACTACATGCAATTATCAAGATACCCTCAGGTGAACTCCCCTTACCTCTCAGAGTCAAGTTTAGACTTTCCGGTCTCTAAGTTTTCAAGTTTCCCGTTCCACGATCCACTTGTCCTTCCGACGCGTCAAGCTACGATTATCCTTTTGATGCTTCATCACAAGACATAAAATAAGTTTAGCTTTTTGAATTAGCCTAGGAATCACCTATGTATAGGTTCGGCCATGACTAGTCCATTTGGCTAGGATTCTCAATTTTCACATACTCTTAGATTTATGATCATAGAGTAGTCTAGTGTTAAGGAAACTTGTCATAAGTTGAAAATTGAAACAAAATCATCCAACTTCTCTAAAGCATAAATTCAGCCCCCTCTAGGGATTTTATTTTGCCTCAAGCTCTTGGATTCAAGACATATAGGCAATAAAAGAATTAAATCCATGGTTGTGAACATCCAATTTTGTCCGGATCAATTTTCTTTTTCCTTTAATAAAAAAAAACAGCAAAAAAATTTGATTAGATCTTAGCTCAATTCTTAGAAGTTACGCTCATCATGTTTTAATAAATAGAAAAATATATATAAAAAAAATGAAAATAAAAATAAAATAAAAATGTGAAGAAGATTAAGTTGTTTTAGTAGATAAGGAAAGATAGTGATAGTTATCACATATTCATCGTTTCAAACTCTCAAAACAGATTCTGCTTCATATAATTATCATAATCTATTTGAGATAGATAATGATTCTTTTTTATAGCTCATCTAATTTGATAAGGGGAGTTTGTTACTTCTTTCCTATATATTGGACTCTATTCCATCATGAAAAGGGGACCGAAAAATTCATCTACTGTTCATCATCCTCTCCTCTGTCTTCTGATTTTTTTATTCTTCTTCTTCCAAGCCACGCTACAGTCACCTCCATTCTACTAAGCCTTTCCTCATACTTTCCTCAACCCATCCAAGCAAAGATTTTTCATCATCCAGCTATACTTTCATCTCCTCCAACAGGTCCAGGGTCTTCTCTCCTTCACCAGCCATATTTTTCTCCCTCTTACTCTCATTCCATATTTTTCTTTCTTCCTGGCCTTCCTCTACCCATATTCCTCCCACATTCATCTTCTTCCTCTAGCCCTTCACTCCTCTTCCCTCTTCTTCTTCTCCACGTTCTCACAGTGCACAACACAAGTCAGCTGCAGCTATCACCCAAGCCTCACGTCTAGCTTTCCTCGCGCACCACCCCATGATGGTATTCTATCCGCCATTCACCTCACTGCGCCGGAGCTACCTTCAGTCCAAGCAATCAGCCACTGACGATCACCAAGTCACCACCGGTCGAACCAATGTGCATTGCCTACCACCACTGTTTCCAAGAGTTTCCGATCTCAGGCAGAAAGAGAACCGTCCATCATAGCCCGTAGTAGCACCGCGTGAAGTATCCCGGACTTGACCTCCCGTGCTCGTCGCTGGTGAGCCACCATTCCGAAGCCAAATACTGCTCACCCGTCATTACCAGTTTGCACGCTGTCACTGCATAGCACTCTGCCAGGTTTCTCTTCAGGGGCACATCAGGCTAGTGCATCTCTGGTCCCTGTTCTATGTACAATACTTCCAGGTTCAAAGAAGAAGGCTTTTTGTGTTTATTACCATTTTATTGTTTATTTTATTTTTGGTTTGTTTTGTTTATTGTTTATTCTTTGTTTGAGTCCACTAGTTTGGGTTTAGATTAGGCCTAGTGAGTTAGCTGGGTCAATTTTTTTGTGTTGCGTCATATCCAAAAAATTAAAAATAATAATAAATAAAAGATAAAATAAAATTCTAAAAAAAAAAGAGGAAACTTTGAACTTAGCTTTGAGAGTAAATTTGCTGTGAAAAATTAAAATCTTGTCTTTTTAATTCACTCGACAATTTATGACGTTGATGTATGATTTTTTCATCCTCAAATGTCATATAATATTGTAAGGGTTTATCGTATAACATTGTTATCTTGAACCTTGTGCGAAATTGAATTAATTTTGAAATAAAATCTCTTTTCAAATAATCTCCAAAGTAAAAATCTTTTAAATAAAAAAAATCCAACCAACCAATCATTTTCTAGAAGAACTACGTGGCTTTGAGTTTCCCATCGCACCAGGGAATACGTAGGAGCGAAATTAATCATTTTGTCAAGCTAAAAATTAAATTTTCCTATTTTTGTGTTGTTTATCTTCTCTTTATTCTTTTTTGGGTAAAACAAATATTTTTGAAGTTATTAAAATATGCACAATTAACTTGAGGTACCGTTCTTAGAACGGACGATGTAGGGTGCTAATACCTTCTCTACTCGGAACCGGCTCCCGAGCTCGATCTCAATCCTTTTAAAAAAGACCAGTTTCTTTAAGTTTATAGTTTTTCCAATTTTTTCCAAAAATAAAATTGGTGGTGACTCCTCTTTCTTTTTATTCGCGGCTCCCGGATGTAACGGCCCGGACTGCTTTAAGGATTGCCGACTGTCCCCACAAACCAACACGGGTCTCTTCAGCGTGCTTTGTCCTCACTCACACGCTTCCTAGGAAAACTTCCCAGGAGGTCACCCATCCCAGAATTACTCCAAGTCAAGCACGCTTAACTTTGGAGTTCTTAAGTGATGGGCTACCGAAAAGAAGATGCATCTTATTGGTATAGGTAGTACCAATCAATTCTTATAAGCCTTCCTTCAACTGTACAGTCCCATACCTCCACAGCCTCAGGATCCCTCTCATTCCGATGTGAATTCGGTTCATTCATGTATCCCTCCGCCTAGAAGCCTGCCAGGAGCCGCTCCTTATCCGTGCCTCATGCACCGGCGATCACTCCCCGCCCTCGTCGGCCCCGGGTGTTACATGCCCGCCAGCTTCTGCTTGGTTCGTCCCCGAACGACACCGTACTGGGAGAGGTCCGCTCTGATACCACTTGTAACGGCCCGGACTGCTTTAAGGATTGCCGACTGTCCCCACAAACCAACACGGGTCTCTTCAACATGCATTGTCCTCACTCACACGCTTCCTAGGAAAACTTCCCAGGAGGTCACCCATCCCAGAATTACTCCAAGTCAAGCACGCTTAACTTTGGAGTTCTTAAGTGATGGGCTACCGAAAAGAAGATGCATCTTATTGGTATAGGTAGTACCAATCAATTCTTATAAGCCTTCCTTCAACTGTACAGTCCCATACCTGTACAGCCTCAGGATCCCTCTCATTCCGATATGAATTCGGTTCATTCATGTATCCCTCCGCCTAGAAGCCTGCCAGGAGCCGCTCCTTGTCCGTGCCTCATGCACCGGCGATCACTCCCCGCCCTCGTCAGCCCCGGGTGTTACACCGGACGGGACGGTCGCGACAGCTGGCGACTCCACTGGGGACACTTTAGAGAGTCAGGCCTATTATAGTTTGTTGTGCTAAATTTAATAACTTTTATTTATTTATTTTACCCTTTTTTTTAATAGTTTCTTCTTGTAAATATTTTGTATATATTCTTGAAACAAGGTAGAGGACATTTGACATATTAATCTTGGAGTAGGTGACATCTCTTTTGTATGTGTGACTTTGTTTTGCAAGGTAGCTCATAGTTTTTAGGGTTGTACGTATTTGTATGCTCCCAGCACACACTGCACTATCACTTCACACACTGTTGGGCTTTATACCCGAGTCTTGGAACGTCATAGGATTCGAAGGGGCTTTGGTGGTGTTATTGTGACGCTTTTGCGTCCCTGACAGTCACTAATTCTCTCGCTCAGTTTGCTACCGGTACCATGGACTGCCATATTGTGACTTATTTGTCCCTGTGGTGAGGTTCATGGATCTGGGTCCTTATCTTCTAGATGAGGGTAATCTGGGGACCACATTTATTAGAGGTCTAGATCTATCTCCAGAGTCGTGCACATAAAATGCCAATAGAGGCTACCTGGATTAGGGTTTGACCTCAGATACCCAACCTTAGGCTCTACCATTCTAGGACACAAGAGGGCATGTTTCTTTTGTACCCATTTGTTTCATAATAAAAAAAAAAAAATCATTAAAAAAAATTTTTATTCCTCTTCTTTTTGTTGAAAAAAAAATCATTTTTTCATGCATATCACATATTGATTTATTTTCAGGATAAATTTTTTTTATGCATATCATGCATTCATATTTTTGGAAAAAAAGAGAATAAAAAAGTTCATTCATATCATGCATATAATACAAAAACTCATTTTTCATGCATTAATAATTTTTGTGCCAAAAATAAAAAATAAAAAAAATTCATTTTTCATGCATATCATGCACAAATAACTTTTTTATGTTATTTCATTAACCTCATACATAAAAATAAAAAAAAATAATTCATTCCATGCATTTTATGCATTGTGCTCCTATGTTCCCTTTTTGGAGAAAATTAAAACATTGTGCTTCTAATGAAAATAAATGTCCATCAAACCTTGGATCATAAGGTGGAACTTGAAACAAGACTCGCGGGTCACAAAGTTTTGCCCAATCATGGAGGTTCATCTGTCAATACGATAAAAGGGCTTTCAGAGTCATTTCTCAGAAGTTAGGTAGCCCGTGTCAAACTTTTGCGGAGCGATTTTTGAAGAACTATGAACATTTGGATGGACATAAGCCCCAATTGAAGAAGGTGATCATGATCAGGGATTGCGAATGGAGCAAACAAAATTGAAGTGCCTATGCACCCTAAGGAGAATCCATTTCAAGTATGATATGATTATAATGGTTTCAAGATCGCCGTGAGAAAATTTTTATCTGATGGACTATTCAGAGTTCAAGATTGAAGATATCCTATCATCACAAGAGATTCACCTTTGAAAAAGGGGCAATCCCTTGAAACTTTCCTATTTGAAAGTTTCTAAGTAATCAATTCCAGATTTGTTTATCAGTAATTTACCATGGAAGATGGTTACATTGTATTGACCCCTTAGTTTATCCAACCATTTGATTCATGAACTATGCTTACTCTCTTGAAGCATCAATGTAATGGATTTGCATGCATACCTTTCTCATCTCTTCTTTACACTTTCATCCACATCATGTTGCCACATCTTGGTATTTCTCTCATCATTCTCATCTCTTATCTTCTTCTTTTTTTCTCCAAGTACCTTCCTTGGTTTGTGGGACTCACATTCTTGGAAATCTTTTGTGAGACATTAATGAAGCCCGCATATGCAAGTGTGCCCTTTGCCAAAAAGAAAAAAAAATATAAAAAATGAAAATTAAAAAGGAGCAATTAAACAATTACTTGGTGTGTATCATCTTTTTTGTCTCATTTTTTTTAAAAAAAAATAAAATAAGCAATCATGATTTGAAATGAAGATTGATCATCTTTCTATACCCTTCATCATCATCCCTTGGTACCCATTTTGAGTCTAAAATTATTTTCAAAGAACCCCGAACAAGGATCACCCCTAAACTAGGGGCAAGCATGAAAGAAAAATAAAGTAGGAAGGTGGAAATCTAAAAAAAGAAAACGAAAAAAGAAAGAAAGAATGAGGATGATAAAAACGAAAATGCAAGTGTTCATCGAAATGAACAGATGATATCACCAGAGTCCACTTTCCTAAGAAAAAAAAAACATGGATCCTCGGTCCTATTCATCCCTAAAACACTTGTTTGAGCCTTATATCTTTCCTTTCATGACCCTCAACCTTAGCCACGTTACAAGCCTCAAAAAGTCCATTCTGATCAATGAATGATTGCTGCTTTCTTCAACCTTAATTTTGAGACCAAAAGGTTTGTGCTCTTTTGAGTTTTTAGTTAAATTGCTCAAAAAAAAATAAAAGGAAAAAAGAAAAGAAAAGAAAGAAAGCCCGTTAGGCTGAAAACCTGTAAGGGCAGTCTAAGCAAAAGTCAGGGCAAGATCAGCATGGCATTCACTGGGAAAACTTTGTTTAAAGGGCCCTATGCTAGGGCATTTTCATTCTCATGCCTCATTCTCAGACGCCCTACACTGGGCGAACTCCATTATCAAGTTTTCCTTATTAAGTGCCTTACACAGGGGCAACTCCATTCTCAAGTGTCATACACTGGGGCAATTTCATTCTCAAATGCCCTACACTGGAGCAATTCCATTGTCAAGTTTCATTATCAAGTGTCCGACACTGGGGCAAGTCCCTTCTCAAAAGCCCTACACTAGGAAAGCTTCATTCTCAAGTGTCATACACTGGGGCAATTTCATTCTCAAATGCCCTACACTGGAGCAATTCCATTGTCAAGTTTCATTATCAAGTGTCCGACACTGGGGCAAGTCCATTCTCAAAAGCCCTACACTAGGAAAGCTTCATTCTCAAGTTTCATTATCAGGTGCCCAACCTGGGGCAAGTCCATTCTCAACAGCCCTACACTAGGGAAGCTTCATTCTCAAGTTTCATTATCAAGTACCCGACACTGGGGCAAGACAATTCACAAAGGTCTTCCACTGGGGCAAGCCAATTCTCAAATGTCTTTCTCTAGGGAAATGTCGTTCTCAAGTGACACATGTCAGACCAAATTCATTTTCACAGGCTTCACACTAAGGCAAATTTTGGTAAACAATCTCGATGATATCCAAGATCAAATCAATCCAAACTGGTGCAACACCCCTGTGACTTCTATATCACTTCCCTTGAGTCTTATTTTGTTCATGTCCACTATAAATATCATTTGGGACTATTGACATTAATCAGGAAGTTCTTCAGTCAATAATGTCATTTCTTGTCATACTTTTGAATCCATGCATGTTTGTTAAATGATGCTTTAGGGAAGGTAAACATGAGTTCAAAATACAATTTAACCATCTAATGGTAATACTTTGATGAATAACTCTGGTCACGGTCAGCAGAATTCTGCATACAAGGAGGAAAATGACCTCCTTAATTAGCAATTCAAGCAAGAGCATTGATCCTCGCAAATAAGGGCAGCAAAATCGTCCACTTCCAAAAATAAAAAAAAAAGAAGGAAAAAAGAAAAAGCAAAAAAGAAGGAAAGCAAACAAAATGGCTCGCTAGGTTGAAAACCTGAAAAGGCAGCCTAGGCAAAAGTTGAAGCGGCCCTGTAGGTTGAAAACTCGAAAGAGCGATCTACGCAAAAGTTAGGGTCAAACAGAGTTCAAGGAAGTCTCCTGAAGCTGACAAACTGGGGCATTTTAAGAGCAAGTCATGAAAGGCTCCCAATACATGAAGACTGGGGCAAGCCCTTTCCTTGAAGCTGATTAAGGCGAGTTTGAAATCATAGGCATGAGAGACTAACAAAGATAATCCTAAAGGGTCTCTCTTAAAGAAGTGTGCACTTCATCTCATCATCTTTTTTTTGTGAATCCCTTTCAAAAAATCAGAGGAGCATAGTGGTCTCTTTATCAAGGGAAATCTCCACCATTAGGATAATCATTATGAAACAAGCATATCCTTGGTAAGAAGCAAGGCATCAGTTGAACAAGCAAGTGACAAATCAGATCAACGAGCTTCGTTCTAATTCATCCTAAATCTGGCTGTGATCAAAACTTTAAGGGGCCGATGATCAAAGAATGGTTTGTGAAAAAGGATAGGATCACAATTTTCATCAATCACTGAAAGCACATCTTGCATCATACATATAGAAAATAAAAGAAAATAAAAAAAATAATAATAGAGTTTTCATCAATTATAAAAAGCATTGCATGCATCATGCATTGAAAAAAAAATCACACTCTTCAGCAAGCATCTTTTGCATCATACACATCATCTCATGCACCATTTATTGAAAATTATCACTTGCATCATATATTTAAAAAAAAAAATTATCTGAGTTCTCATCAATCACAAAGAACATATCTTACATCATGCACCATCTCATCATTTCATGCATTGACAAGATCAATATATACCATTACTTTTGATGGCTTTAGCAAGCACAAGGCTTTATAAGCTTCTTTTCTTTTTAAGCTCCGGCAGATAGTGTCTCTGGAAGCTTCTTTCCTTTTAAGCTCCGGCAGATAGTGTCTCCGGAAGCTTCCTCTCTTTTCAAGCTCCGGGATAGTGTCTCCGGAAGCTTCCTCTCTTTTCAAGCTCCGGCAGATAGTGTCTCCGGAAGCTTCTTTCCTTTTAAGCTTCGGCAAATAGTGTCTCCGGAGGCCTTCTTTCCCTTTCCAGCTTCGGCAGATAGTGTTTCCGGAAGCTTCTTTTCCTTTCAAGCTTCGACAGATAGTGTCGTCGGAAGCTTCTTTCCCTTTCCAGCTCCGATAGATAGTATCTCCGACAGTTTATTTTCCTTTCGAGCTCTGGCAGATAGTGTCTCCAGAAGCTTCTTTCCTTTCAAACTCCGATAGATAGTATCTTCGGAAGCTTCTTTTCTTTTTAAGCTCCGGCAGATAGTGTCTCCGGAAGCTTCTTTCTTTTTAAGCTCTGGCAGATAGTGTCTCCGGAAGCTTCCTCTCTCTTCAAGCTCCGGCAGATAGTGTCTCCGTGAGTTTCTTTCCTTTTAAGCTCCGGCAGATAGTGTTTCCGAAAGCTTCTTTTCTTTTTAAGCTCCGGCAGATAGTGTCTCCGGAAGCTTCTTTCCTTTTAAGCTCCGGCAGATAGTGTCTCCGGAAGCTTCTTTTCTTTTCAAGCTCCGGCAGATAGTGTCTCCGAAAGCTTCTTTTCCTTTCAAGTTCCGGCATATAGTGTCTCCGGAAGCTTCTTTTGCTTTCAAGCTCCGGCAGACAATGTCTCTGGAAGCTTATTTTCTTCTCAAGCTCCGATAGATAGTGTCTCCGGAAGCTTATTTTCATTAAGATCCGATAGATAGTGTCTCCGGCAGTTTCTTTTCTTTTTTTGTTCAAACTTCTGACGGGCAATCCAGTCCGTAAGCTCTTTTTCAAGTCTTAGTGGGAAGTTAACCCCGCAAGTCTTTTTTGTATCAGCTTCAATGGGCAATCCAACCCGTAAGCTATTTATCATTTTCAAGTCTTTGCGGACAATCCACCCTGCAAGCCTTTCAAAGTTGAGTTTCAATGGGCAATCCAACCCGTAAGAAACTCACATTCCCGAACAAAATGGAAGTTCGTGTCTTTACTCGCATCTTATAACAATAAAAGGTTAACTACGATTACACCTCTTATTTAATAAGAAACAAGTAAAGAGGGGCAGCTGTGAACACCCAATTTTGTCCGGGTCAATTTTCTTTTTCCTTTAATAAAAAAAAACAGCAAAAAAATTTAATTAGATCTTAGCTCAATTCTTAGAAGTTAGGCTCATCATGTTTTAATAAATAAAAAAATATATATAAAAAAAACAAAAATAAAAATAAAATAAAAATGCGAAAAAGATTAAGTTGTTTTAGTAGATAAGGAAAGATAGTGATAGTTATCACATATTTCATCGTTTCAAACTCTCAAAACAGATTCTGCTTCATATAATTATCATAATCTATTTGAGATAGATAATGATTCTTTTTCATAGCTCATCTAATTTGATAAGGGGAGTTTGTTTCCTATATATTGGACTCTATTCCATCATGAAAAGGGGACCGAAAAATTCATCTACTGTTCATCATCCTCTCCTCTGTCTTCTGATTTTTTTATTCTTCTTCTTCCAAGCCACGCTACAGTCACCTCCATTCTACTAAGCCTTTCCTCATACTTTCCTCAACCCATCCAAGCAAAGATTTTTCATCATCCAGCTATACTTTCATCTCCTCCAACAGGTCCAGGGTCTTCTCTCCTTCACCAGCCATATTTTTCTCCCTCTTACTCTCATTCCATATTTTTCTTTCTTCCTGGCCTTCCTCTACCCATATTCCTCCCACATTCATCTTCTTCCTCTAGCCCTTCACTCCTCTTCCCTCTTCTTCTTCTCCACGTCCTCACAGTGCACAACACAAGTCAGCTGCAGCCATCACCCAAGCCTCACCTCTAGCCTTCCTCGCGCACCACCCCACGGCACCACCCCGTGACGGTATTCTATCCGCCATTCACCTCACTGCGCCGGAGCTACCTTCAGTCCAAGCAATCAGCCACTGATGATCACCAAGTCACCACCGGTCGAACCAACGTGCGTTGCCTACCACCACTGTTTCCAAGAGTTTCCGATCTCAGGCAGAAAGAGAACCGTCCATCATAGCTCGTAGCAGCACCGCGTGAAGTATCCCTGACTTGACCTCCCGTGCTCGCCGCCGGTGAGCCACCATTCCGAAGCCAAATACTGCTCACCCGCCATTACCAGTTTGCACGCTGTCACTGCATAGCACTCTGCCAGGTTTCTCTTCAGGGGCACATCAGGCTAGTGCATCTCTGGTCCCTGTTCTATGTACAATACTTCCAGGTTCAAAGAAGAAGGCTTTTTGTGTTTATTACCATTTTATTGTTTATTTTATTTCTGGTTTGTTTTGTTTATTGTTTATTCTTTGTTTGAGTCCACTAGTTTGGGTTTAGATTAGGCCTAGTGAGTTAGTTGGGTCAGTTTTTTTGTGTTGCGTCATATCCAAAAAATTAAAAATAATAATAAATAAAAGATAAAATAAAATTCTAAAAAAAAAAAAAAAAGAGGAAACTTTGAACTTAGCTTTGAGAGTAAATTTGCTGTGAAAAATTAAAATCTTGTCTTTTTAATTCACACGACAATTTATGACGTTGATGTATGATTTTTTTCATCCTCAAATGTCGTATAATATTGTAAGGATTTATCGTATAACATTGTTATCTTGAACCCTGTGCGAAATTGAATTAATTTTGAAATAAAATCTCTTTTCAAATAATCTTCAAAATAAAAATCTTTTAAATAAAAAAAATCCAACCAACCAATCTTTTTCTAGAAGAACTACGTGGCTTTGAGTTTCCCATCGCACCAGGGAATACGTAGGAGCGAAATTAATCATTTTGTCAAGCTAAAAATTAAATTTTCCTATTTTTGTGTTGTTTATCTTCTCTTTATTCTTTTTTGGGTAAAACCAATATTTTTGAAGTTATTAAAATATGCACAATTAACTTGAGGTACCATTCTTAGAACGGACGATGTAGGGTGCTATTACCTTCTCTACTCGTAACCGGCTCCCGAGCTCGATCTCAATCCTTTTAAAAAAGACCAGTTTCTTTGAGTTTATAGTTTTTCCAATTTTTTCCAAAAATAAAATTGGTGGCGACTCCTCTTTCTTTTTATTCGCGGCTCCCGGACGGGACGGTCGCGACAATGGTCATTTGCTAACACTTGAAACAAAAATTCCATCTACTCACACTATTAGGGTTTCGGCACTATGAAGCAAAACAGGACAGCCAGGTTCTCTTACTCTATTCTCTTGAATGATGAATATAGAGATCTTGATGAGTTCATAGAAATTGATTTCATGAGCATAAGATTTTTCTACAATTAATTATGGAATTTTGAAACTAAAACCCCATATCATGAAAAGCCATGGAGAATCCAAAGTCTCTAGATGGGGATGAGGGAAGCTTACCTCTTGAGTGATGAAGATTGACAAAGGTTTAAGCTTCTTCTTCCAACTTGATTCAAGTTCTAACTTGATTTAGAGAAAAAGTGAAGAAGTTTGTGAAGAGAAAGTGAAAGAAATGGAGAGTGAGGATGAAGAGGGAGGGCTGCGTGAAGGAAGGGAAAAAATGGATGAAAAATGAGGTTTTTAATCTTAGTAAATATGGAAGGATAGAAAGGTAATTTACTAGAGGGGTAAAATGGCAATTTTGTTAAGTTTTAAAGGCATAAAGGTCATTTGCTCTACTATGTAATGATGGCTTTGGTGAGTCACCTAGTGACTCACCTAGACGAGGTGTCCTTGAAAGGGACATGGGGTTTATCCTTTAGCAGTCCCGATAAATCCGTATTCAGCTCTGTTTTCAACCGCTTTCGGTATAACGACTTATTTATTTTGAAAATTTTCAAAAGAACCAATATCATTGGAAATAAAATAATCTTAGACCATAGTCATGCTTGTTGACGAACCGGCAAGTGTACTGGATCGTTGCAAGTAATAAACAAGGTAGAGAATACCGAGATCGAACACAGGGATTGGAGTATCAATTTGCCCAATTTATCAAGCAATTCAAGACGTTGACTAAGTAAAAGGGGAGAGTTGTGAGGAGAGAGAAACAAGAATCAAGCACTAAATCAATAACAATTAAAAGAAAAATAATAAAGAATAATAATGAGATTTGATGATGATTAAGGCTCTAAGGTCACGAATCCACCTATCCTATCAAGCAAGCTACCCAAGTGTTTATCTTCTTATCCCTATGTCAATTCTTTGTCAACCAGGAACCCTCAATTATCCTAATGTCACTACCGCTTTTCAAAAGGAAATATCTCAAATTGTAAGTTGTCAATCTGCCAATATATTCAACCTACAATTAGATTCATTAAGTTCTTGGTTCCCTATAGCGATTGCACTGCTTTCCTACTCTCTGCCTAGAGGTATTCAAACAGTGTTCTTAATTTGGGTCCTAAGTATGAATAACCTGCCAGTATCATCGCACTAGACTAGTTAACCATTGCGCATTTGATTAACACAACCAATTCAGAATTTAGAAACAAAAATAGAGACAAAGGAATAAGAAAATATTACTTGAATAACTATGCCATCAAAGGAGGCTTCATTCGTTCCTTTAGAAAAGGGGATTAGTTCCTCATGCTTGTAGTAACAATACACAAAAAAAAAAAAAAGAATTCATCCTAGACTAGAAAGAAAGAGGGAGACGCAACTCCAAGAGACTAGGATTTGCAAAAATCGCAATCAAAGACCAAAGAAAAACCTCCCCTAACTGGCTTAAAACATAGCATTTCTAGGTTACTGGTTTTTCACGCGCTCACGAGGCGAGAGTGACCTCGTGAGGCAAATTTCAAAGCTGAAACGTTTCTGGAAAATAAGTTATCGCGAGGTGAACATACACTCGCGAGGCGAGACAGAGCAGTTACTGCAGCCTTCTCAAATAGTCCTTCTGGATCGCGGGGCGAGCATTTCTTTCGCGACGTCAGACAAAAAGGTTGTTTTTTCCTTGTTGAGACAACCTTCTGGATCGCGTGGTGAGCATTTGTTTCGCGACGCGAGACAGAAAGGTTATTTTTCCCTGTTCAGACAGCCTTCTGGCTCGCGAGGTGAGGACCCTGTTTCTGCCTTTTCCCTTGTTTTCTTCACTTTCCTAACATCTTTAAGCTTCACTTTTGACTTGAAAAAGAAAATAAGCAATAAGAAGAGTAATTCTACGCAAAAACTCCTTAAATTCTTAAAAACCAAATAAAAGACTCAAACAACACTTAGGAACAAAACAAGCCAAAATAGGGGTTTTAGCGAGGTTAAATCACTCAATTGGTATTGAAACGTTAGCCTTTTCTAGCTGAAAAACTAGTTAAGAGGTAGGCTTATCAAACACCCCAAACTTAAGCATTGCTTGTCCCCAAGCAACTAAAAACAAAAGACTCAAAACAAGGTAAGTTCAGTGGATTCAACTGAGTTAACCAAGCTTTATGCAGTTGTATACACTTTTTTTTTTTTTCAAGTTGATGTCCCCCCCCCCCGCCATTATTCATTATGGTAATCCCGAATCATTAATTTTGAACAAATAGAGGTTAATCATGAATGCAATCACTTACTGCAAAGTCAGGGATCCAGTAATACAAACAAAAGAAGATCACCAAATTCAAACACTCGCCTTCCTCACAAGAGGTATTTAGTAAATCACTCTTCCACACAATTTGTTTAGGTTCAAGAATTCACTCATTTCACAATTAAGTACATTTTCCACAGATTTGATTTTCATCTCAGCAAAGTTCCCACAAAAACATGCAAGCATCATCAAAAGGTCTTTCCAAGGTTGTAATGGTGCCAGGCTTAAGGTAGGATATGGAAAGGATAGAGGCTTAGCCACTAGGATTTATGAGAGCATGAAATGGGAAATTATATACAAATGATTTCACTCTCATATTTTTCATCATTCGTATATATGTTTTTTTTCCTCTTCATTTTGCCCTTTTTGGCCTATTTTTAATTCTTTCTTTTCTTTCCCAAGCCTTTGGCTCCAATCTTTTTGCTTTCTTTTTCTCGATTATGACTTATGAACTTTGTAGCCACCCCAAACTTAGTTCTAAAGCAACACTCATAAGCCAACGATTCCATGCTCTCCTAAATCCTAGGATAGGGAAATCATGGTTTTTCTAAGTTACTGGTTATAATGTAAGGTCATCAAGAATAATAGGCTTCAAGGCTCGATGTGGCTAACTAGGGATCATTCATCAAGGTCGATTCAATTTAAGGCCAAGTAGTTAATTCAAAGAGAAATATGCCTTGATCATATGATGCAAACACATAAATATGCAAACTAAGCAGAGATTCAAGCAAATCCAAGAAAACTACAACATAATGTGATTCACTCAATTAAGAACAATGATGGAGGCTCAAATCCTCATCCGGACAAATTTTTGCAAAATGTTTGACTGAGATACAATTCTTAAGCATGCACCCTTTCAACCCCAAACTTATTGTAAAACATGCAATCATAACAACCAAACTAAGTTCAATCTTTCAACTTTTAACTAGGGGATTTTTTTAACGTTAAAAACGTAGAGAGGGGTTCATCGAATTTTTTTCCAAAATCATGCATTCAACTAAGGTTTTGCTCAATTAAATCCACAACTCACCACAAGACTCAAAAGACATTTTTTTTTACCATGCATTCACAAGTGAGAAAAAAAATGAAAAGAGAGGAAAAGAAACAGAAAGAGAGGAAGGTTAAGAAGTTTTTATCTAAAGGGATCCGAGCAGACCCCACGCTCTCAATTGATTTCCTTGCTTCTTCCATCTCTCTGCTAGCCTGCTTCATAGCATGGCTAGATTTGGCCTCATCCGCATCCAAGCCCAAACAAATTCTGGGCTCTCAATGGTGACACGTTCACAAGCAAAAGTAATGGTCAAAACAATAGTAAAAATAAAATAACTAAAAAAAAAAAAAAGAGAAAAGAGATACAATGCCAAGTGCACCAATAAGTACTGTTATCCCTATGTGCATTGGGATCAAAGATATGGCAATAAGATGAGTTTCTAGGTAGCCATCAGTGTACAACCATATCAAATAAATCATAACTAGCTAGAACTTAGGAAAAGAAAACTCTCAAAAAGATAGCGAGGACTGGTGATGGAGGGGCCCGGATCACTGATCAAAGTCAATCTCAGCCATCGGGTCACCCTACTGCTGGGCTGCTTCTGCATCCTCTGGTACCTCGGGCACCCCCTTATGGCATGGCATCCTGGTCCCCATGACAGTCCTGCCACCCTAGCCAAGGTGCTAAGTCCTCCTCGGAGGGGAAGATGGGTACCCGGCTCTCCTACTGGGCCAAAGATAACTCCCGAAAAAAATCCCGCAGTACCACCTGGTCCCTCCTCATAGCCTGTTGGTTCTGCAGGAGCAGAGCATATTAGCTGAACGCGGCCTCTAAGGGGTCTGTGCTCTCCTGGAAGGGGCAGGCTGAACAAAGCAGAAGCGGCTGATATAGTCTCTATCAACTGGCTGCCGAGGGACCTTCTCCATCAGGTCACACACCGGAATACCCGCTCTACGAATCAGCTCGGTGATCAGTTGCCCGTGCCCTAAATTCTCCTTGAGAACCTTGGAGTTAGCTTTTGTCTATATGTCAGAAGCAATGATGGCACCGACATTGATGCTCTTCTCTGTCAAAATGCCATATATAAGGTGGGCTCAGGCGGCAGTAATAGTGGACTCATGGCTACTCACCTTAAGATTGGCGTGTACAAACACTAACCAAACCCGGGCAATCGGGGTCAGATCCTGCCTCCTCAACCTCAGCAGGTTCCCCGAAGTGCCAACCTCCCACGCGGCCCCTGGCACGCAGCAAGTAGCAATTATTTCTGGGGCTAAGCTCTCTACAGATGCCAGCTGCTCATACTTACTCCGTTCAGTCCATGCAGGGATCCCGATACATGCATTAATGTCCTCTGTAGAGAAGGTGATGGGGATGCCCTGAACCTGTGATACACATCTAGGCTCAGTGATCTCTAGTAGGAGAGCGTTGGCATAAAATTCCTGCACCAGTTTGACATCATATCGGCGAGGAAGATCTGCCAACACTCCCCACCCGCGAGTCTGAATCTGACCCGAGATGGAGGCATAGTTGTAGCCAACCAGGGACACGCGCCGCTCTAGAACCATCTCCTTCTTGACCACCAAATCCCAATGTTCACCATGACTAGGGGATCGAAAAGTGGGGGCATAGGAGTTAGCCCTAGAGTTCGAGCTCGGTTCCGAGGGCAACACAGTGTCACCATCATGGGCAGATGCGCGTTTCTTGCGCTTGACGGGTTGCCTTCCGGTGGGATTCTTAGGTGGGGCCATAACCTGAAAATCAGAAAAGTCCTAATACAGTTCATGATAATACATAAAATGAATAATTCAGAGTTCCATTCCTAGTTCCTAACAGCGGGCATCAGTCTATTCGAGTTAACAGCAAAGAACACAGGATTTCGTTCTTGAAAAAGGTCAGAAAAATTAGCACCCGTGCCCCCAAAGCATGCACATTCAAAAAAAATCACCCAGATAAAACGCCAACTTAGGTTCCTAACAGAGATAGTGCAATGTATCCCAGTTCCAACTATAGAGCTATCATAAATATTGTTCAAGTTCACAGAATATCAGTAGTCTCACATTCCTCACATTCAAAAATAGCACATTCATCATTGTAAGTTCACAGAATTTAAGCACGTTCTTGTTTAGATAGTCACAAACAACAACAACAAAGGCTTAACCCACTTTTGAAATTTGAGAGAAAGTGTTAAGAGGCATTGAACCCAAATTCAAAGAACTAGAGGGTAGGAGAGTTAGATGATACCTTGTAGTTGTTGTTCGAGAGTGTGAGTGTGAGAGAAGATTAAGAATAGGGAGTCCCGGCTCAGCCCGCACCAGAGAGGGACGAGAGAAAAGTGAAGAGTTGTGGTAAAAAGGGCTGTTCTTTGCTCATGGGGCTAATAAACTTCCCACGTTCGCGAGGCGATCCAATTCTCGCGACACGAATTTTAAAATTTCCCCAAATTGGGAAAACCTAATTGCAGATTCGTGAGGCGTGACACTACTCGCGAGGCGAATCTGGAAATCACGCTTCATCCAAATTTCCAGAATCGCAAGGCGAGTAGATACTCGCGAGGCTAATCTGGAGTTCCTTCATTAGTGCCCAGATTCGCGAGGCGAGACGTAGTATCGCGTCGCGAGGCCGAAAAAGTTACAAACCTCTGAGTTTAGTTGCTATGCTCGCGGGGCGAAGTTTTGTTTCGTGGGGCGAGCCAGAAACAGGGATATTCACGTCCCTCTATCTCGCGGAGCGAAGAACCTCTCCCGGGGTGAGACAGAACAGAATTTTGCTCCCCTGTTATTTAAAATGCACTTGAAAGTAAATGCTTTCTAAATGCAAAAACTAACTAAGGACGCTATATGACGACTTTTTTTTATTTATTTTATGACTCTTTAAATGAAATAAAAGGATATCTAGCTTGGGTTGCTTCCCAAGTAGCGCTTGTTTAATGTCCCGAGCCTGACGGTCATTGCCCCTTTGGGGCTAAGTTAATTTCAACACTTGCCGGCTAGTGTGGATTGGCTCCCCATGATAGTGTTTGAGCCTTTGACCATTCACCTTAAAATTCTCTCTTTCACCTGCTAGTTCCACCGCTCCATGTGGAAAAAATTGACTATTGTGAACGGTCCGGACCACCTTGATTTAAGTTTTCCCGGAAAAAGTCTCAACCTTGAGTTGTAGAGTAGTACCCTTTGTCCCGGTTCAAATTTCCTTGGCAAAATGTGCTTTTCATGCCACGCCTTGGTCCGCTCTTTGTAAATTCTTTCATTCTCATTGCATGCGGATTTCAGACAATTCATTCAAATCTAAAAGCCTCTTTTCACCAGCTTTCTTTAAATCATAATTGAGCTCTTTGATTGCCCAATACGACTTTTGTTCCAATTCCACCGGTAAGTGACATGCCTTTCCAAACACCAAATTGTAAGGAGACCTTCCAATTGGAGTTTTGAAAGCAGTCCTATAGACCCACAAAGCATCATCTAACTTCTTTGACCAATCCTTCCGTGAGGAGTTAACAGTTTTTTCAAGAATACGCTTCAACTCACGGTTGGATATCTCGGCTTGCCCGTTTGTTTGTGGATGATAAGGAGTGGAGACCCTATGCTTGACCCCATACTTTTCAAGTAGTTTGTGCATTTGGTTGTTGCAAAAGTGGGATCCCCCATCACTAATCAAAACTCTAGGAACCCCAAACCTTGAGAAGATGTTGCGCCTCAAGAACTCCATGACTACTCGTGCATCATCCGTTGTTGTTGGAATTGCTTCCACCCACTTTGAAACATAATCAACCGCCACCAAAATATATTGATAGCAGAAGGAAGGTGGGAATGGTCCCATGAAATCAATCCCCCAAACATCAAAGAGCTCTACTTCAAGCATGTAAGTAAGAGGAAGCTCATGCCGCCTAAAGATGTTTCCAAACCTTTGGCAACGATCACAATTTTCAACAAAAATGTGGGCATCCTTGAAGAGTGTTGGCCAATAAAACCCGCTTTGGAGGACTTTTTCTGCGGTCTTCTTTCCCCCAAAATGCCCACCGTAATCCGAGCTATGGCAATGCCACAACACGTTTCCAATTTGATCATGAGGAATGCACCTTCTTAAGATTCCATCCGAACATTGCTTGAACAAGTAGAGGTCCTCCCAGACATAGTACTTTGCATCCGAGAAGAACTTCTTTCTTTGTTGATTAGTCCAACCTTGCAGAACCACATTTAAAGATTTGAAATTGGCCATATTCGCGAACCAAGGAGGAAAATTTTCAATTAATGCGGATAGCTTCTCATCAGGAAATTCTTCCTTGATGTCTAGTAATTTCTCCTCGGTGTCGAGATTGACCAACCTTGATAAGTGGTCTGCCACCCCATTCTTCGACCCTTTCCGGTCCCTAATCTCAATATCAAACTCCTGTAAAAGAAGAATCCACCGAATTAATCTAGGTTTGGCCTCTTGTTTTGTCATCAAATGTCTTATGGCCGCATGATCGGTGAAAATGACAATTTTAGACCCCATAACGTAGGATCTAAATTTATCTAAAGCAAAAACTACAGCTAGGAGTTCTTTTTCAGTGGTGGAATAGTTGGCTTGTGCTTCATTTAAAACCTTACTAGCATAGTATATAACATGAGCTAACTTTTCCACCCTTTGACCCAAAACTGCCCCCACTGTATAATCACTAGCATCACACATGATTTCAAAAGGTAGATTCCAATTAGGTGCAATGATTATGGGTGCAGTGACTGAGACGACCCCACTTACGTAGGATAATCCCATTAAGACCTGATTATCTAATCCTAAAAACATGCGAACATTTTGAAACTTAAGATTCATAACAATATAAACAACCTATAGCTAGCAACATATCCATATGTATATCATTATCCTTACTTACATATGTCAGAGTACGCTCCTTTACCACAACGACTTTTAACTTACAATAAGAAAGATACATAATTAGTCATACTAAAAACCACTAATGTCCTCTCATAAAGTACATCAAAAGTCAAACTCTCAAAACACTCATATATACTGTACTGGCCAGGCTCTCATATCAGTAAGGATGATATGGAGTCCATGAACTATCCTCTATTCCAAGACTTCTGTCAGCATCAAGGTCATAAGTAACACCATTTTCCTCAGGGATAGGATCCTTAACTGCAGTGTCTTCTCCACGAGCCATAAGAGAAAACATACATAGAAAAATAAAAGGGAGATAAGGATCTAACATAAACATCATAGATGGGAAAAAAAACCATAGAATAACATATATCAACATCACATATATGAACATCACAGAAACATATACATAATCGTCTCCCAATCATATCATGAACATCACAGAAACATATACACAATCGTCTCCCAATCATATCACTCATGATCAACATTTATGCTACATGTATCTCATTTCTACATGCATGTCGGCCGATATCTCAAATCTCATTCTCAATCTTGAGAACCATAGTTAGTTGTCCAGGGGCCCTTTCCGCTCACCATGACCAATAAGAGTGCATCCCGCTCCAACTGATGGGAAAGGTATCTTGGTCTCCTCGGAAAGTTCACCTGCGACGTGGAAGATTAAGGGTCCAGTCGGGATAACCAGGTTCCAGCAGGCAACACGACACGATAGGAGCAACCCTATCCGTCTCTTGTGATAAGTCCCGAACCTGATTACATCCCCAAGATCACCAAGATCGTCCCTTCCCTCTTCCGTACCCGCACTCAGGTACACTAACCTTGTGTGTCCCATACCACACGGCTCGCCACTTGGCATATGATTATGCTATGCATGTCAACCATTACTTATGCCACCAATATCTCAATAAACATCTCAATCCTCAAATCACTTTATTTATGATACCATTGTATCCTTCACTTTCAATATCCATTACTTCTCCTCACATATGCATTGTGGCACTTTGATTCACTATCCACATTATCATCATTAATGTCAATCATAAGACATGCATACATGATATTCAATATCTCAATATATCAATTCAAATATACAATTCATATTATCAAGTATATCATTCTAAGCTTATATCAAACATATCATTCTAAGCTCATAAACACATATTCACAATACACATAGAGCACATAGTCACAATCACATCAAACATATCAATCATCCATCAAGTAGTAGTCATCTAGCCTAGGGTGTATTCTTAGTGGTGATAGCCCAAAGATACCTATACCTAGGGTCTAGGCACTTTGTTAGGGCTCAACCTCTGGTAGGGTTTAGGGTTCCCCTACACATTTCAATATATATTATTCTACTCTTGCCTTCCCGATGGATGTGAGATTCTTTCTCCCCACCTTAGAGCAATGTGGTAACTTTCACGAATCCATGAGCACTTGCTCATGGCCGCAGCCCCGTTCTTCCACCGGTACCCGTATACGCTTTTGAACAATGAAACACGGTCTAATCCTTCATCACAAATCATAATCATAATTAGTAAAATCAAACAAAACACACCTAGGTCTCATGAGTTAGGTTTCGGCCCCCATATAGACAAAATTGCTAGAAGTGTTAAAATTGTACAAACTCTTGGATCTATGATCCTTAAGCATAGATAACACTCCTGTAAGTCATGGAATTCAAGAATTTGAAACACAACTCAAGATTCTTCACATCATAGATTTCGGCCCTCTTTAGATACATAAGGCTAGGAAAGGTTTTTGATTCAATTCTTTGAGGATTCAAAGGCATATAAGTGTAATAGGATCAAATCAACACTATTTTAGCAAATATTGAAACAAAACTTCATGATTCCACAACATAGGGAATTCGGCCACTCCATAACCCTAGGGTTTAGAGAGTTTTAATGAGTACAAAATCTTAGGATTATGATAGAAAACAATGAATTTAGATCAACAAAATTGGTTTGACATCAAAATGATTTTTCTACAAATTTTCATGAATTTTTGAAGTTCAAGAACAACTATGAACATATAGAGTTTCAATGAATGGAAGTAGAGATTAAGAGCTCAAAGAAGAGATTTCTACCGCTTAGATGATAGAGAAGATCAAGATGAACAACTTTTCTTCTCGAAGCTTGTGGAAAATCCTTGAAGAATGGAGAGAAAATGGAGGTGAAAGCTTGGAGGTGCTTTGAGTAGGAAATAAGATGAAGGAGACTGAAAGTGAAAAAAGTAAAGAAGAATGAGGGTGGCGTGAAGATCATATAAATAGAGGATAAGAATGATAAGGTTGTGATAAAAAATCAACTAAGGTTAGAAAGATAAGAAGGAAAGAAAAGATAAGGATAAGATAGGCTTAAGGTTAGAAAGGATAATTTTTCCTTAAGAACAAAAGTAGGATTCTATCAAAAATTAACTTGAATACTTAAAGGTTAAGAATGAAATGTGAGAAGGAGAATGGAGTAGTAAATTTCGTGGCCCATATAAAAAGAAAGGATAAGGACATGATAATTATCACTTAAGGGTATAAAAGTAACTTCACCTAGGAACAATTTTTACTAGAAACTTCAAGAATGAACTGAAGGAGAAAGAAATATGAGATAGAATATATATCTATGAATGGCGTGGTGTTATGTGAAGGAAGGGTAAGGATTGTATAAAAATTACTTAAGGGTAAAAAGTTCATTTTCTTTAGGGGAAAAATTGTCATTTTCTACACCATCATCATTACTATGGTGAGTCACGTATGTGACTCACCCTTTGCCGTCATTACTATGGTGACTCACCTAGGTGAGTCACTCATGTAATGATTACTTAGTGGATAGACATGTTGAGGTGTCCCCCTTGAAAGCGACGTGAAGCTTATCCGTTACCGGTTCCGACAATCTCGTACGCAGACCGGGTTTCGTCTGAGTCTTCAATCCAAACCTTAACCAAAATTCTCTACTAGTAATGTAGAGTAGCATAATATCTGTATTGTATCCAAAAAGTGGATACGTAGAGATAAAATTAAGCATCGGTTGAGAAACGTGGTTCCTGAATGTGATGAGTCAGTGGGTGAGTCATCACCATGACTTATCACTATCATGATTACTCCACCATGACTCACCACCACGAGTCATCCACGTCATGATTACTTTTCTAGAGTAGTCATGATTACTTCTCCAAAATATCTTGATATTTCATTAAGGAACGTCCCTAGAATTACAATTTTGCCATTGAAATTCAGAAAGCGGTAAAAATTGGGGTGTTACAGTGACAAGCATATTTTTCAAAGTATTGAAAGAATTTAAACAAAAAACATTAAAATCAAAGGATAAATCCTTCACAAGAAGGTCACAAAGTGGCCTTGCAATCTTTGAGAAGTCCTTAATGAATCTCCGGTAGAAACCGGCATGGCCCAAGAAACTCCTTACCCCCTTCACATTGGTTGGTGGGGGTAGCTTCTCAATCAACTCAATCTTGGCTTTATCCACCTCAATCCCCTTTTGAGATATTTTGTGTCCCAAGACTATACCTTCCTTGACCATGAAATGACATTTCTCCCAATTAAGTACTAGGTTGGTTTCTTGGCATCTCTCAAGCACCAAGGCCAAATTCTTCAAGCAATTATCAAAAGAGGTCTCAAAGACCTAGAAGTCGTCCATGGATACTTCAATGAATTTCTCCACCATGTCCGAGAAAATAGAGAGCATACACCTTTGGAAAGTAGCGTGAGCATTGCAAAAATCCAAAGGGCATCTTTCTATAAGCAAAGACGCCATAGGGACAAGTGAAGGCCGTCTTCTCTTGGGCTTGAGGATCCACCACAATTTGGTTGTACCCGGAGAAACCATCCAAGAAACAATAGTACTCATATCCGGCCAACCTTTCAAGTATTTGATCAATGAATGGAAGAGGGAAGTGATTTTTTCTTGTTGCATCATTTAGCTTTCTATAGTCAATACAAACCCTCCATCCCGTGATGGTCCTTGTTGGAATCAATTCATTATTCTCATTGACCATCACGGTTGTGCCACCTTTCTTTGGGACCACATGAATCGGGCTAACCCAATTACTATCCGAGATTGGATAGATGATTCCGGCATCCAAAAGCTTAATCACTTCCTTACGCACTGCTTCAATGGGATTTAACCGCCTTTGTGGTTGAACCACCGGTTTATAGTCATCCTCCATCAAGATTTTGTGCATGCATAGGGAAGGAATTATATCTTTTAAATCCGAAATCTTCCACCCAATGGCAGATTTGTGTTCCCTAAGAACTCTTAATAGCTTGTCTTCTTCATCCTTTTTCAAGGCATTGCTAATGATGACTGGATGTTGTCCCCCCTTCACTCAAAAATGCATACCTTAGGTGAGTTGGGGGTTGCTTCAATTCCGATGTATTTTTGTCTTCCTCCATTCCTTCTTTGTTAAGCTTCTCTTTTTTACATTCATCCCTTGGGAGACTTGGCAAGGCTTCCATGCTCTTCAAGCACTCAAGATAATCCTCATCCCCCAAAAGGTCTTCTTCTTCGTTCTCATCATGGGATTTTACCAACACCTGTGCAAGTGAAGAACCATGGGCTTCTCTTGTGGCTATAGCTTTTACAATTGGGTCCACCACGTCAACCCTATACACATCCGATCTCTCAACGGGGTGTTTCATTGCTTCAAAGACATTGAAGACTACATTCTCATCTTGCATCCTTAGTGTGAGTTGCCCTTGTTGCACATCTATCAACGCACGCCCGGTGGCCAAGAAAGGCCTACCCAATATGAGTGGGATCTCGGCATCTTCATCCATATCATGCACTACAAAGTCTGCCGGAAATATGAACTTATCTACCTTTACCAACACATCTTCCACCACCCCATAAGGGTATTTGATAGAACGATCTGCTAGTTGGAGTGACATCCTTGTATCCTTGGCTTCCTTGATGCCTAACTTCTTCATCATAGAAAGGGGCATTAAATTGATGCTTGCCCCTAGATCACACAATGCCTTCCCAAGAGTCACTTCCTCAATGGTGCAAGGTATATTAAAAGAACCCGGGTCCTTCAACTTTGGAGGTAGTTTCCTTTGAAGAATTGCGCTACACTCCTCGGTCAAAGCAACTGTTTCCTCATCCACTATCTTTCGCTTCTTGGAGAGAAGCTCCTTCATAAACCGGGCATAAGATGGCATTTGTTCCAAGGCTTTCGCAAATGGAATATTAATTTGAAGCTTGCGAAAAACATCAAGGAACTTGTTGAATTTTTTGTCTTGCAAGGGCTTCTTCAATCTTTCTGGATACGGTACCTTCATGAAGGGAGGGAGGTCTTGGGGTTTAACCTACTTCTTCTTTCGGAATTCTGCATCTACTAGTTTCAGCCTTCTCCCTTGCTCGGGCACCTTTTCACTAGCCACTTCATCTTCCTTGGCTTGCTCTTCCTCAACATGTGGTTGCTCTGAAATCTCAACTTCTTGAGAACTGCTTGCACCCTCATTAGATCCCAACACTTTACTGCTTCGAGTTGCTATGGCATTGCATTGGTTCTTGGGGTTGTTCTCTGTATTACCTGGGAGACGCTCATTCAGTTGCTTTGCAAGCTGGGCCATTTGAGTCTTAAGATTCTGAATTGCTGCCCCTGTATGAGTTGCTAACTTGTCTATGGCTGTGTTTGTATTTATTAACAACTTCTCAATGGCCGCACTAGTCTTCTCAATATCCAACTCCCAAGGTTGCCTTCCACCATCTGTTATCTGTAACTGATTATTCCCTGGGAGGGCCTGCTGAGTATTGCGCTGTTGGATTCCATAATTTGGCTTCTGATTCTATTGTTGTTGCCCGGCTAGACCACCACTAGTATTGCTCCAAGTGAAACCCGGATGGTCTCTTCTAAGGTACCCCCGATTCTGATTCGTATTGTAGTCATTTTGTCTGTTCCTCTGATAGTTGCTCTGGGGCACTGTGTCATAGAAATTGTGGCATGAGACCACATGCTCTTGAGAGAAATTAAATGGGCAATTCTGACTGTCATGATCACCATTACAGTTTCCACACCCTGGGGGCAGTCCTTCTTGCACTGTATTAACCTTCTTGTTGCTAGATAGGGCTTCACATTGCATCTTCAAAAGTTTGTTTTGCTCAAGAATAGCTTCTAATGATGTGACACTGATTCGAGAAGCATTAGAAGCGCCCATACTGCGGTTGTAATCATTATTAGACATTTTCTCTAGCAAAGCCCATGCATCCTCAGCTGATAAATAAGAGAATGACCCGCCAGCTGCGGCATCACAATTCATCTGGTATCGCCCCTTCAACCCATTAAAGAAGTGTTGCACCTTTGTTACTAAGTCGAAGTAGGAGGAAGGGCATCTCCTCAAAAGCACATTATACCTCTCCCAAGCTTCATTATAGGATTCATCATCTTGTTGCTTGAAAGAAGTGACGGCTATCTTCAACTGTGCCGCTTTCTGAGGAGGGAAGAATTTTGTGAGGAACTTTTGAGCCACTTGTTCCCAAGTGGTGATGCTAGCATGATCCAAGTGCAAATCTAGCCAATCGCATGCTCTATCCCGAAGAGAAAGAGGGAACAGTCGCAAATGAAGGGCATCTTGTGAAACTCCCCGATATTTGCACATGTCACAAGCTTCCAAGAAATGAGTAATGTGCCTGTGAGGATCTTGTTGTGCACCACCATCAAATTGATTCATTTGAATTTGACACACAACGCTTTCCCGAATCTCAAAAGAATCGGCTGTGATAACAGGCCTAACAACAGTAGAAGCACAATCATCCAAGTTAGGTTGATTGTACTCATAAAGGGGCTTGTAGGCCGGAGGAGGATTTTCTTCCTCCATTGCTTCAAGATCCTTGGATTGAGTTGCTTCAAGCCTCTTTTTCTCTCTAAATTCTTTCCTCAACCTCTTTTCGGTCTTTGTGATCTCTGGATCGAATAACAAGTTTTCCTGTGAAAGAGTACCTCGCATACACAAAAACCAGGCAAGACCAAGTGGGATCAAAGAAATAAAAGGAGATAAAGTTGCAAAAAAAAAAAATAAATAAATAATTATAATAAAAATAAAAATAGCCTAATCAATAAGAATTAAATTCCTTAAGAGATTAGGAAAATTGGTTGTGCCAATCCCCGGCAACGACGCCAAAAACTTGTTGACGAACCGGCAAGTGTACCGGATCGTTGCAAGTAATAAACAATGTAGAGATTACCGAGATCGAACACAGGGATTGGAGTACCAATTTGCCCAATTTATCAAGAAATTCAAGAGGTTGACTAAGTAAAAGGCGAGAGTTGTGAGGAGAGAGAAACAAGAATCAAGCACTAAATCAATAACAATTAAAAGAAAAATAATAAAGAATAATAATGAGATTTGATGATGATTAAGGCTCTAAGGTCACGAATCCACCTATCCTATCAAGCAAGCTACCCAAGTGTTTATCTTCTTATCCCTATGTCAATTCTTTGTCAACTAGGAACCCTCAATTATCCTAATGTCACTGCCGCTTTTCAAAAGGAAATATCTCAAATTGTAAGTTGTCAATCTGCCAATATATTCAATCTACAATTAGATTCATTAAGTTCTTGGTTCCCCATAGCGATTGCACTGCTTTCCTACTCTATGCCTAGAGGTATTCAAACAGTGTTCTTCATTCGGGTCCTAAGTATGAATCACCTGCCAGTATCATCGCACTAGACTAGTTAACGATTGCGCATTTGATTAACACAACCAATTCAGAATTTAGAAACAAAAATAGAGACAAAGGAATAAGAAAATATTACTTGAATAACTATGCCATCAAAGGAGGCTTCATTCGTTCCCTTAGAAAAGGGGATTAGTTCCTCATGCTTGTAGTAACAATACACAAACAAAAAGAATTCATCCTAGACTAGAAAGAAAGAGGGAGACGCAGCTCCAAGAGACTAGGACTTGCAAAAATCGCAATAAAAAACCAGAGAAAAATCTCCCCTGAATGACCTAAAACACAGCATTTATAGGTTACTGGTTTTTCGTGCCCTCGCGAGGCTAATTTCAAAGCTGAAACGTTTCTGGAAAATAAGTTATCGCGAGGCGAACATACACTCGCGAGGCGAGACAGAGCAGTTACTGCAACCTTCTCAAATAGTCCTTCTGGATCGCGGGGCAAGCATTTGTTTCGCGACGCAAGACAGAAAGATTGTTTTTTTCCCTGTTGAGACAGCCTTCTCGATCGCGTGGCGAGCATTTGTTTCGCGACGCGAGACAAAAAGGTTGTTTTTTTCCTGTTGAGACAGCCTTCTGGATCGCGTGGCGAGCATTTGTTTCGCAACGCGAGACAGAAAGGTTATTTTTCCCTATTCAGACAGCCTTCTGGCTCGCGAGGCGAGAATAGGCTCGCGAGGCGAGGACCCTGTTTCTGCCTTTCCCCTTGTTTTCTTCATTTTCCTAGCATCTTTTAGCTTCACTTTTGACCTGAAAAAGAAAATAAGCAATAAGAAGAGTAATTCTACTCAAAAACTCCTAAAATTCTTAAAAACCAAATAATAGACTTAAACAACACTTAGGAACAAAACAAGCCAAAATAGGGGTTTTACCGAGGTTAAATCGCTCAATGGGTACTGAAACGTTAGCATTTTCTAGCTGAAAAACTAGTTAAGATGCAAGCTTATCAATGCTCTACGCTATCGTAGGAAGCTATGGTTAAATTTTGGGTCAAAAACTCAAACGAAGCCTGGTCTGCGTTTTCCACTGACAGTATGATTTTACTGATCAGACGACCTAATTTTGACTCGTCAACGAAATTTCTATGAACTCATTAAAGACCTCTAGATTAATCATTCAAGAGCGTAGAACAAGCTAACATGGCTGCCTTGTTTTTGTTCTATAGGGCCGAAACCCTAGGAGTATGAGAAGATGGGATTTTGTTTCAATTCTTAGCAAAGAACCATGGATTTCATCTTTCTATACCTTATATGTATTGAATCCAAGAGTTTGAATCAAAATAAAATCCCTAGCCTATGGTCCTAGAGAGAACCGAATTCATGCCCTAGAGGAGGAGGATAATGTTGTTTCAATTTTCCATTTATGACAAGTTTCCTTAACACTAGATTACTCTATGAGCATAAATCTAAGAGTATGTGAAAATTGAGAATCCTAGCCAAATGGACTAGTCATGGCCGAACCTATACATAGGTGATTACTAGGTTAATTCAAAAAGCTAAACTTATTTTATGTCATGTGATGAAGGATCAAAAGGAAAATCGTAGCTTGATGCGTCGGGAAGGACAAGTGGATCGTGGAACAGGAAACTTGAAAACTTAGAGACCGGAAAGTCTAAACTTGACTACGAGAGGTTAGGGATGATAACTTGAGGAATTCATTTCCGACGATTGTATACTGTCTATGATGTGTGTTTGGTGGAAATTTCTGTAGTGGTGCGTAATTTTAATTGTTTCGTGGAGTAGTATGTATTGCTTAATGTGCTTATGCTTGTTTTTGCGTAAATATATGTGATTGCATTTGATTATGCTCAAGCATGTTGAATTATGCCTATGTATGTTTAACATGGTATGGTGATTGAATAGTGAATGGTATCACGCTAAGGAACCTAACATGGGTTAGAGTTCATAATGGTGTAAAGCTGAAAACTTCAATAAGCTTGGAAAGTTGGATAAGAAAATGAAAAGATTGAAGTTTGAGGGTTTTGAAAATAAAAAGGGTTTTATGAATCGTATTTCAAGGTTTTGCGTTTTACCGAAATCCTTCGATAAGGAAAAAGGTGATTTTTAATCATGTGACGTTTTGTTTTGGAAAACCGATCCCGGAGGCTTTGTATATAAGCTTCGGAGATTTGGGTTTTGGTCTTGAGTTTTCAAAAGAGAAATTATGTAACATTGTACCCTGAGTCTGATAATGTAGTTATTATGGCACGTTGGTGCTAGTGATGGCACGTTGGTGCTAGTTGTTATGGCACGCTGGTGCTAGACTTTGCTGCTTAATGGCCATTGTATCCTGAGCTTGATCAACTCGTTCTTTGGTAATGAGATTTCCGGAAATTAAGAATCGAATGCTAGATGGTATATTGGAAGTGTCATGTATATTGTTTTTCACAAATGACGATGATTGTTGAGTGTGAGACTCTGCATTTAATGGTGTTGTCATGATATTCTGTGCTACGTCTATCATATTTACTCACTGTGTTTGATATACCTATATGCATCTGCTGTTTGTGCTTTAAGTATTCAGTTGTTGTATTTTGCGTTCATTTATTGGTGTCTCACCCTTGCTTGTACGTGTTGGACACCCTATTGTGTTTTTAGATACACGTACAAATGGTTGTTAACAGTCCTCTGGATCGTTCTGGGACCCTATAGCTCAAGTACTGGAGATTGACGACGAGACCCTGTCCTTTTGGAACGACTGGTGTGGGGGTAGTAGACTTTGTCATCTATAGGTTTCTTTTGTCCGACCAGCTTAGGTTTATTTTGCAGTAATTACTTTTGGATTAATCTGTATCGACTCCTGATGGTCGTGGGGCAGACTGATGGATTTAATGAATGATGGTTACCAATATATATATGTATATTTGTGAGTTATGCTAATGTTATCGTGAGTATGTGTTCTTTAATGTTACAAGAAGGAAAAAGTCTATTACGATTTTCAGAGTAAGTAAGACCTAAATAAAGGAATCTTTTCCAAAATGAAGCAACAAATTTTACGTTGTGTTTGGGGTTACGAAAGTGACACCCGAGTAGGAGGGGTGTTACAAGGATCATAACTCTTGAGAGCTCATTGAAGTCATTCTGCTATTCCATAAGTTAGTGCAGTTTGAGGGGTTTGTTTTTATTTAAAGTGAATTGGTCTGTAAGCAAAGTTCACAAGTCCGATGTTGCACAACCCTTTATGTTTTTGATTTTGCTGTATTTTTCATTTTGAGGTGTCTGTAATGTTGTGAAACTAAATATTTAGCCTTTAATGATCAAAGTGCAGGTTGATATGTTAAATTTTTATTGCTTTTTAGTACAATATTTCAATTGTTTGAAAACTTCAACAAAACAATAAAAAGCACAATAATGAACTTGCTAATTAACTAGTAACACAATGAGTACTGAACTTGGTAAATATAAAAGGAGTAGCTACTAACACAAAATAAGCAAATTACGACACTGGGTACTGAACTTTATAGGTTGAGTATATATATCAACCAAAAGCACCAAAAAACACAAAAAGCATCAAAAGTACCCAATACATACCGTTCTGACATAAATCCTAAAACCCATATTACTACCCCTGTGGACTTTCTATCTCCATGCCCTTCTTGCTGGTAACTTCACCCTTCTGGGTTGTGATGGGAATTTAGCAAGTGCACTAAATCGCTTCAAGTAGTATAGAACTTGGAAGTTCTGAAATCTAACACAAGGATTGAGATGACTAATTACCAACTCTCAATATTGCTAAGTATTCAAATGCCAAGTGGTTCACAAATCAAATTGAAATAAAAAGAATTAATTGAAGAAGAAAATATCAAAGAATCAAATTAATGAATAAATTGCAAGAGTAAGTTAAGAGTTTACTTCAAATTGACAAAAGCTCTAGGACTCTAATTTCACCAATCTATGGATCTAGAATTTTATAGACGAAATTCTAATTCTATATAAGAATTCCAGTCTGGTGCAGTTATGGCAATCCATCCTAATTCCTAACATTAACAATTACCAACCAAGATTCCTAATTTATTTTGATGCTTGGGTTAGAGCACACTAAAATTTACCCTTTGATTCCTAACCAACTATATTTCTATGATGATTATGAACCAAATAGCTTATTAAGTTCTATGATTCTCTATAGAAGTTGCACAGGGTTCTTATCTCCTCTCGGTCTCAAATTATCCTATGGCTTTTCCCCAATGCTCTAGGCACATAAATCTCCTTCCGGTCTCATTATGATTGGCCTATCATTCTATTCTTTCTCGAGCTAACAATTGAAAGAATTAAGATCATGAGAAAAACATAAAAGCAATGATAAGAAACTAGGATTTAGCCATAACATTACTAAACCTTCATAAGTGTCTACATCATCACCCTCGAAAAGGGGATTTAGCTCCTCATCATTGAAACAAAAACCAAATTCATTGAATAAACTCCAAGATCCATAACAAAAGTTGATAAAACTCAAAATTTGTAATAATCCTGAACTAATCGCAGCTGATGGTATAAAAGATGATGACGTAATCAAGTTTACAACTGAATTTATACATCCTGAATGCGCACATTCGCTAGGCGAGAAGCCTTTCGAGAGGCGAAAATTAATAAATGGAATCCTAATCTATCAGTGTCCAGTTGCGAGGCAAGAAGCCTGTCGTGAGGCGAATGGCTCAATCTAACATGCTTTAGTCTCTCATTCTTCTAACATCTCCTTCACATCGTTGCTTTCAAAGCTTCACTTTTGAACCTAGTTGAGTACCTGAAAGCATGAGCACCCAATTACACATAACTGACTCACAAATATAGAAATTTTTTGAGTAAATACCCAATTTGGTCCCTCAAATTATAGGGTCGTATCAACATAATCCCCCACATTATCAATATTCCAAAATGATCCTTGGAATTTCAACATGTAGCAAATACATCCCTGACATTATTCACTTAGTTTCAAATCCATCCCTGACATTACCAACTTAATGTCATTATAGTCCATGCAAATATTAGCGGAGGGACGAATCTGATTAACTTTCTGCAATTCCAGGGATCATTTTGGAATATTGATAATGTGGGGGACTAAGTTGATACGACCCTACAATTTCAGGGACCAAATTGGGTATTTACTCGAAATTTTTTTAAAACAAATAAAAGGACTCAAAACACGACTTAAGAATAAACAAAGACAATTATGGGTAAAGTTGAGAATAAACTCAAGAATTCTTACTAAATCCACTGATTAATCATAGTAAAAACTAGATAAACCATCGGGTTATCAAAATACCCCAAACTTGAACTTTGCTTGTCCTCAAGCAAACTAAAATTTCAAAAAGACTCAAAAAAAAAAAAAAAGACTTAATTCAACAATCTATTAAGACCCAATTGCAATGCATACCCCAATCAGTTTAATCCACTCTTTCTCAATCAACGTACAATTTCCTCAAGTATCAAAATAGGACAAGCAACAAAATCAAGAAATAGCCGAGGAAATCAACATTTTAAGCACAAACCATCATCCATCAAATACAACTTGGGTCAATCAACAAAATCACAAGTTATTAGGTCCCTTTCCTCACATGGGTTTATTTCTCTCAATCACTCAAGTATCTAGGCTTGTGTTTGCCAATTCATTTTCATAAGTTAAGCACACTACTCCATGAGTTTGCTTTTCATCTCATCATAAATCCCATCAAACAAGTGAATGCACAATCAAGAGGTATTTTCTGGGTTGTAATATGGTCAAGGTAAAAGGTAGGAAGAAAAGATACTATTTAAGAGAAAAAAGGCAAGATACACATTTTCAACTTTTTTTTTTAAAAAAAGTTCTAAGCTCGAACCCTTACTTTTGCCCCTCTTTTTTTTTTTTCCTTTTTTTTCCCTTCACTTTCTTGATTTTTGAATCATTCAAGCATTTTCACTTTGCTTTCTTTTTTTCTAAAAACAACTTTTCTGTTGTTTTGTTTTCTTCTTTTTATAATTTTTTTTTAATGACTCAACCTTTAAATTCTTCCTTGCCACCCCAAACTTAGTACTTGATACTTCCTGACACATACCAATGCTTCTCTCATCCATAAGGTTGGGTAACATGTTTTTTCAATATTTGGCTTAATGATAAGGTTATCAAGAATAAGCTCAGGCTCAATCATGGCTAGCAATGGATAAATCATGTAATTAAGGTAGGCTTTTTGGCCACTAGCTCTTCCAACAAAATGCCTCAATCATGTTATGCAACACAAGTGCATGTAAATAATAAGAGATTCGAGCAAACATAAGAGGGTGAACTTAAAAGTTACGCTCTCATCAACAAAATTTACATACAGGCTCAAAACTCTCACTAGGACACACTAGAGACCCTTTTCCTTGGATATTCTTATTAAAGAACCCATTGTCATAATTTTCAGGATTTTGGTGTTTAAAAATTATCTTAAATCTCTCACATGGCATATCTCCCAATTTCCTCACAAGTCCTAGAAATTCACCCACAAGATAAATGTTTCAAACAAAAATATGTCGCATCATGAATAGGGTTGCAAAATTTGATCAAAATAAACTGCTAAGACTCGATCGTTAAACAACAAATGACTCAATCTAGCAAAACAAAAGCAAAAACAAATAAATGGATAGGGTTCAAGAAATAATCTCAAGGGTTCCGTGAGGAACCCTCTCCTTGTCTCCGCTCCTCAATCCCCTGGATTCTTTTGCTCTCTTCTGCCTTCACATATTCTCTTTGAGGTGCTTCCTCCACAGGCATCACTTCCCTCCTCAAAGGCTCAGTCTGATCCAGAGATACCTCCTCTACTTGAGGTGGAGGAGTGTCTGAGTCTTCGACTGCCCCAAAATTTTCTTCAATCTCTTCTCAGGCCAAATTATTCAACCCGCAGAGGAATGCCAAGTATTCAATAGCCGTGCCCTTATCCTCCTTAATTCTCAGCTCCAAATTAGGTAAGGGAACACGCCCTCTCCTAGCAATTTCCAGGATCTCATTCTGAAGATCAGATTCCGGATCTCTTAGGATCCGGATGTTTGGCACTGCTTGACCTCGCCTATGAGGATTACGGCATCTGTCATTATCAAAACACTTGTTAAACCTTGCAATATTAAACAATTTGATTTTCAAGATCAAGCAACTTAACAATACAAGCAGATAAATCAATCAATCAACCAATTCAACTAACAAAAACACCACATTCCATTTAGCAGATAAAATATTTGAACCAATACATCACTAGTTTCTATGACATCAACCAAATAAATACATCAAATGAATACATATCAAAGAACTCAAATAAATAAAACTAAGTGACTGCTAGAACATGCCAGCAAGTCTCTCCTCATGCTCCAAATCAGCATCGCTATCCAGGCCATCTCCATCAAACTCTCTCTCCAACTCAGCTCTTTGAGCTACCCACTAAGCTGTCTCTCCAACTCAGCTCTTTGAGCTACCCACTAAGCTGCCTCGTTAGAAGACCCACCCCCTACTGCGTCGTGTGTCTAATCCTGAGAACAATTGTAACACCCCAATTTTCACCCTTAGATTATAATGTATTAATCCATGATTATATATGTTTATATATACTTGTTATGCTTGTTCTTGATGTCTAGGTCCATGTTTGGCATAGTTTAACCTTTAGAAAGGTTCAATCCATTCGAGTCCAAAAAATCAATTTTACGGTTTTGTCCATATCTTGAGTTCTAGAGGTCCGATTGAGGCGATCTTGGATGCGTTGGAAAGCTTAGAGAATTATCTACAAGTCTTATTTCTGTGTCAGGCCCAAATTCGGCTTCTATTAGTTTGCATCGGGAAGGAAATGTCGACTCGCGAATCTGGCAGACAGCTTTTGGAGCTCTCTGGTTCGCCTCGCGAAAAGTGATTCGCCTCGCGAATCGGCGCGCAGAAGAAACGTGTTTTTGGGCTTCTAATCAGCCCATAATGACCCTAACTCATATCTATACCATAAGACTCGACCTAAACCTATTTTCTAACTCGAAATACTCTTAGAAACCTCCTTTCTCTCTCCAAACAAGGATTCCTCAACCCTTTCCACGGATTCTTGAAGGAGATTTCACCTTTGTTCACCGTTCTTCTTCACCTTCGCTTGAAGAGCATCGTTGCCATCACAAACCCTCTTCCTCGCTGCTGCTCTTGAACCTTTTGGGGCTGTGATCGTGAAATCAAGCGTTGTGGGATCGAGCATTCGTGAGACGCAACCTTTCCGGACCCTTTTCTCTTCCTTTGTTCATTGTGATTGTCATACCAGGTATGGGGGGAAAAGATGATCATATCATATGGGAATTTGAGAATGCGAATGAGGTGATTGGGGATTCCCATAATCCCCTTGTGTCTGGAGTGATTTGTTGATACCATTGTTGGAGCAATGGCTTAGATGATTGTGTGCTATAATTATTGTATTGAATATATTATAAGATTGTGATATCATGAAAACATATATGTATTGTTATAGTGATGTTATAAATATGTATGTGTGCTTATAAGTGGTATAGTGTTGTTATTGTTATTATGATAATGTTTTGGTCATGAATTATATGACTATTGGTTTGGGATTATAATATGTGAATATTGAGTTATAATTAAGGATGATGTTTGTGAACTATGATTGTGATTATATTGAAATGTGATGTATTGTTTATGTATGAGACCCAGCTCTAAGGAGCCCGTGATGGGTACTCATTTGTGGATGTTGTGTGTAAGACCTAGCTCTGAGGAGCCCGTGATAGGTACTCATTTGTGATTGCTTGTGTGACGCCCAGCTCTGCAAGGCCCGAGATGGGACTCAGCTTTGAATGGCCCATTTATGGACCCAGCCATGAAATGGCCCAAGATGGGATCCAGTCTCTAAGAGCCCGTGGATGAGACCTAGCCCCTAGAGAGCCTGTTTGTGGGTACTCAAAAATGTGTGTTGTATGAGTCCGAGGGGACATTGTTGCTTGTGATTGTAATGTGACATGTTTACAAAATATAATGAAATGATATGTTAAAATGTTATGAGATGATTTGACTTGATTTACGAAGATGATTATGTCATGTTTATGGGTGTGTAGTACTTATATGTATGTATACGTATATATGTATATTTGTGTGTATGCACTCCCTTTAATTTCCATTTTACTTCCATAGCACATGTATATGAGTATGTCTTCTCACCCCTTTGTATTTGTGTCTCTTCTTGCATAATGTATGATTTGTACAGTGATTCTCAAGGGATTGAGGAGTAGCGCATTGGAGCTTACGTGGAGTTGTGAATGCTCTATTAGGAGTTTATTTGACTTTGATGTTATTCTTTAGGCTTTGGATCGTGTTATTCATTTCTTTATGGGTTTGTTTAGCTCTGATCCATGTGACATTGGGCTAGGGGATTATCTTGTTTAAACTATTTATTATTTATACGAAACTTGTATACGTTTAATGGCACTATGTTTAATTAAATTGGATTTGAGGGTTGAGTTTATGAATAGTGATACTCTTAACTATTGCGAAAATGTTTATTAATGGTAGAACTCGTATCTTCTTCCGCAAAGAATCTTTTCGCAAATTAATATTTATATAATAAACGTATGTTGGGGTTAAGGGTGTCACATTAAGTGGTATCAGAGCAGTTCAGTCCTAACCGGACTGTAAGGTTGAGTTGTTAGAGCTCAGTATAACCTTTAGGTCGTGCATTGTGTGTGTGTTATGTTTCTCTGCATGAACTCTGTTAATTGGTGTGAATTGTCTGACATTGTTGTGGTGCATTGTTTGATTTGAAACTTGTTTGTTACATTACTTGCTGTATCCAGTATTGAATTCTGGCTTATGCAGGTAGCAATGGCTGCTAGTAGAAATGACCGGGCGTTAGCTGATGCTCTCATTGCCATGGCACTGACTTTGGATAGGGCTCAGAATAGAAACGTTGGAGCCGTTGAGTTCCAAGGGTTAGATAACTTTCAACAAAAGAACCCGCCAACTTTCAAGGGGGCTTACGACCCCGATGGTGCACAAAACTGGATTCGGGAGCTCCAGAAGATATTTCGGGCGATGGCGTGCACTGACGCTCAAAAGGTAACCTTCGGTACCTTTATGCTTGCTGAGGAGGCCGAGTATTGGTGGGAGAACACCCGTCAACGTTTGGAGGCTGATGCAATAGCGATTACTTGGGAAAACTTCAAGGAGAGATTCTTGGAGAAGTATTTTCCTAAGGATGTTTGCAATAAGAAGGAAATAGAGTTTCTGGAACTCAAACAAGACAACATGATTGTGGCCGATTACATCACTAAGTTTGAGGAGCTGTCTAGGTACTATCCTCACTATCATGGCGATGCGGGGCAGCGTTCCAAATATGTGAAGTTTGTGAATGGTCTGCGGCCAAAGATCAAGCAAGCCATCAACTATCAAGAGATTCATCAATTCCCAAAATTGGTGAATAAGTGTCGTATCTATGACGAAGACCATCGGGCTAGGGCCGCGTACTACAAAAGTGTGAGTTCTCAAAAGGACAAGAAACTGAGTAATCAGGGTCATGGAAATCCATATGCTGACAATAACAATAGTTCGAAGTCTGAAGTTGGCAAGACTGACGGAAATGGCGGTGGTACAAGAGGTCCCTCGAATGTTGTGAGATGTATGAAGTGTGGCCAGCGCGGGCACTTTACTCGTGAATGCATGGATACTACTGTGACATGTTTTAGCTGTGGGAAACAAGGTCACATTAGGAGAGACTGTCCTAATCCTAAAAAGGAGCAAAGCAGCGGTGGTCAAAACTTGCAAGCGAATCGACTACAGACCGGTGGGAGAGTCTTCACTCTTACTGGTACTGAAGCTTGGAAGCCCGGCAATGGGATCCAAGGTACATGTCTCGCCTAGCGAACTCCTTTAGTTATGTGTTTGATTCTGATGCTATATGTTCTTGACGTTCCGTTCCTAGTGTTGTGTTGGGTAGAAGTGTAAGTTACCTCTTAGAAAACTTTGAGAAGCTTGTTAGAACACCAGTTACTACCTTACGGATGATTAATTTACTACTTGATGTCTAGCGAGAACCAATAAGAAAGTGAATCTTAAGGTAAAACCATAGAAGTGACTAGTGGTCAAGAAGGGATGGGAAGATAGATAACCCTTACAAATTTCGAGGACGAAATTTTTATAAGGAGGGTGGAATTGTAACACCCCAATTTTCACCCTTTGATTATAATGTGTTAATCCTTGATTATATATGTTTATATATGCTTGTTCTTGATGTCTAGATTCATGTTTGGCATAGTTTAACCTTTAGAAAGGGTCAATCCATTCAAGTCCAAAAAATATATTTTACGATTTTGTCCATATCTTGAGTTCTAGAGGTCCGATTGAGGCGATCTTGGATGCATTGGAAAGCTAAGAGAATTATCTACAAGTCTTATTTCATGTGTCAGGGCCAAATTCGGCTTCTATCAGTTTGCCTCTAGAAAGGAATCGTCGCCTCGCGAATCTGGCAGACAACTTTTGGAGCTCTCTGGTTCGCCTCGCGAATCGGCGCGCAGCAGAAACGTGTTTTTGGGCTTCTAATCAGCCCATAATGACCCTAACTCATATTTATACCATAAGACTCGACCCAAAACCTATTTTCTAACTCGAAATACTCTTAGAAACCGCCTTTCTCTCTCCAAACAAGGATTCCTCAACCCTTTCCAAGGATTCTTGAAGGAGATTTCACCTTTGTTCATCGTTCTTCGTCACCTTCGCTTGAAGAGCATCGTTCCATCACAAACCCTCTTCCTCGCTGCTGCTCTTGAACCTTTTGGGGCTGTGATCGTGAAATCAAGCGTTATCAGATCGAGCATTCGTCAGATGCAACCTTTTCGGACCCTTTTCTCTTCCTTTGTTCATTGTGATCGTCATACCAGGTATGGGGGGAAAAGATGATCATATCATATGGGAATTTGAGAATGGGAATGAGGTGATTGGGGATTCCCATGATCCCCTTGTGTCTTGAGTGATTTGTTGATACAATTGTTGGAGCAATGGCTTAGATTATTGTGTGCTATAATTATTGTATAGAATCTATTATATGATTGTGATATCATGAAAACATATATGTATTGTTATAGTGATGTTATAAATATGTATGTGCTACTATAAGTGGTATAGTGTTGTTATTGTTATTATGATAATGTTTTGATCATGAATTATATGACTATTGGTTTGGGATTATAATATGTGAATATTGAGTTATAATTAAGGATGATGTATGTGAACTATGATTGTGATTATATTGAAATGTGATGTATTGTTTATGTATGAGACCCAGCTCTAAGGAGCCCGTGATGGGTACTCATTTGTGGATGTTGTGTGTGAGACCCAGCTCTGAGAAGCTCGTGATAGGTACTCATTTGTGATTGCTTGTGTGACGCCCAGCTCTGCAAGGCCCGAGATGGGACTCAACTCTGAATGGCCCGTTTATGGACCCAGCCATGGAATGGCCCGAGATGGAATCCAGCCGCTAAGAGCCCGTGGATGAGACCTAGCCCCTAGAGAGCCTGTTTGTGGGTACTCAAAAATGTGTGTTGTATGAGTCTGAGGGGACATTGTTGCTTGTGATTGTAATGCGACATGTTTACAAAATATAATGAAATGATATGTTAAAATGTTATGAGATGATTTGACTTGATTTACGAAGATGATTATGTCATGTTTGTGGGTGTGTAGTACTTATATGTATGTATACGTATATATGTATATTTGTGTGTATGCACTCCCTTTAATTTCCATTTTACTTCCATAACACATGTATATGAGTATGTCTTCTCACCCCTTTGTATTTATGTCTCTTCTTGTATAATGTACGGTTTGTACAGATGATTCTCAAGGGATTGAGGAGTAGCGCATTGGAGCTTACATGGAGTTGTGAATGCTCTATTAGGAGTTTATTTGACTTTGATGTTATTCTTTTGGCTTTGGATTGTGTTATTCATTTCTTTATGGGTTTGTTTAGCTCTGATCCATGTGACATCGGGCTAGGGGATTGTCTTGTTTAAACTATTTATTATTTATGCGAAACCTATAAACGTTTTATGGCACTATGTTTAATTTAATTAGATTTGAGGTTTGAGTTTATGAATGGTGATACTCTTAACTATTGCGAAAATGTTTATTAATGGTAAAACTCGTATCTTTTTCTGCAAAGAATCTTTTCACAAATTAATATTTATATAATAAACGTATGTTGGGGTTAAGGGTGTCATAACAATCACGCCAGCCATGTATCGACTGCAGCTCAGCCTTAGAAGGGTAAACCAACGCCCTGTGTTCCAGCTGAGCAAGATACTTCTCACGAGTTAACTCGCGAGATGCACCTAGTGAACTCATAGTCTCCATGTGATGGAGAGTCATCTTCTGGGCTTGCTCCTCTAATGTCACCTGCTGATGGGGTCTAGCTCTTGGCTGCCTAGAAATCTGACCTACTACCCTAGGCTCTGTTGCTTCCATGGTGAAGCTGTGACTCTCAATATATGCTTTATCAATAGGGTTCCTTTGCTTCACATCAATTTTGAGATGACCCTCCTTTCTCAGAAGGATAATCCTATTAGTCCCAAGCTTATAATATTAACTATGCATTACCGTATTATAACGATAGCGTGGTATTCAAACAACGTAGCGGAAACATGCTCAATGAAAGCATGCAAACATACAGAAAGCATAGATCACATCAGAGTAAGGCGCAACATAAAGCAGTATATATATAAACATGCATAATTGTAGCCCCATTAGCAGGGCACTGTAGATATTTATACAACCTGTACAAAACAAAACCAAAAGAAATAGAAGTACATCCAAAAGCTGAAGATAGAAACCCTCGCAGCTCACTAGCACTACCCGTCCCCACTCAAAAATACATGAAAAGCTCTCATCTCACCACCTAGGACGCACTGGCAGGCTCCCACCATCATTGGAGAGGATGCCCTAAACAACCCTAGCCCTGGCCTTGAGTACGCATGTATCTCACCAACGGCTCATACTCCGACGATGAGCTGGACATAACAATCCTACGCCGACGGTATGTCCTCAAATACTGCTCTGTCCTTCGGCACTAGCCTCGGTATACGTAGCCTCTCCTGCTGGTCGCCTGTGAAGATGCTGGCTCGAACTAGGTGTAGTCCCGCTCATGACGCCTCGGCGGCAACCACATACGTGGGAAAGGTAGGAACCGCATGACTCTGAAGGGTCCCATGATGTCCTCCCTGTACGATGCCCCTCCTCGAAACAATATGCTCACTGATCCAGTGTAGACCGTCAGAAATGTCGAGCGGTCCACGTGCCACCCCCAATCATCGTGATAGATGGTCTCGATCAGGCCCAACACTAGCATCCTCGGCGCCGATGTGATGTAAGGGTGCGCCCTCGGATCCATCAGCTAGCTTCTCGTCTTCACTGGAATCGAGAACCAAACAGATATGCAAAAAGCAGTAGGGAGATAAGAAATACAGTGCATAGCAATGTCGGAAATAACAGCAGCAGTGCAGTAAACAAGTATCATATAGCAAGTAACAGGTACAACAAGTATGACAAATACTGTACTCAAACATACATCTCCCAAGACAACACATGCAACAAGCATCCATCTCCATGAGTCTCACAATCAGATCAATCCTCTAGGCTGGGATACTAATCCCATGCAGCATGTCGACCGAAAGCTCACGAAAACTGGTTCCACACCCGAACAAGTCCACACCAGAACAGGTTCTGTGTCATAACGGAATTAGTTTGTCCAAGAAACCAAACCGCTCGGAACGTTAGCCTGGAACAATGGAAAGCTCTGGGATTAGTCAGGCAAACCGGACTGGATCGAGCGTCAAGACAGGATAGGAGCTACCTCATCCGTCACTGTAAACTATTCTCGAGACCGGCAACATCCCCAAGGTCACTTACTTGACCGCCCCATCTACTTTCCATACCCGCATTCAGGTACAACTAACATCGTATGACGCTGGCAGCCCATACTACCTGTCATACGGCCTCGTCACTTGGTAGTTGATGATATGCAGCAAACAAGCTCAACGGGTTTGATACCGGATCTCAAGCCTAAACACTCAATCAGAAACAACACGATGCCACTGCATCCACATGACCACAGCCTCAACGCCATGCGTCCACGAGCCATAGCTCAAATATCACAGCCACCGCCTCAAGAAAAACCAGCATAACAGCAACGGCACCATCCACGGTATCAACCCGATAACAACATGGCACACAGCCAAACTTAACTCTACAGCAGTTCGCCACCACACAACAATTACCACAAACGGCATAACAGCAGCAGTAATAACATAAACAACAATGATATCCACAGACAGCACATAGCAGCATATCACATACCAAGTAGCATATAGGCACTTAGATAGATAGCAACAACATAATTCAACATCACAACAGTCATACGAAGCATCCTCAATCAACAGTTCGCTAACCTAGGGTTTCCAAACTTAACGGCGATAGCCCAAAGTAAGTTAAACCTAGGGTTTAGGTAATTTATCGGGGCTCAACCATTTGTAGGGTTAGGGCTTCCCTACACACAGCAGAAAACACACTACACTACTCTTGCCTTTTCGGCGACAGCAGTACTCTTTCTCCGCACCCGAACAGATGTAGCACGTACAACAAGACAAGCTCCTCCCTCGCAGCCGCAAGCTCAGCCACGTTCAGCTCCAAAAACAGCCTCCCTAGCCACGACCTGTAGCTCCAACCTGCAAGCAATCATGAGCGCGAACTTAGCCTTAATCACGAGCACGACACATATGCAATAGAGTTAGCCCTACGGCAAGCTCAAAGATCTAAAGAAAAGGTAGAAACTTGAAGAACCATGAAGAACACGATGAACACATGGTAGGGATTCGAGTTTACTTTTGGCGAATCGAGAAAGTAATCCGTCGAAGTTGTAGAAAACTTCGTCGCCATCACAACCGTGTAGCCGGAATCTCGATCGGAAGCTCCGAAGTCTCGAAACCTTCAACTTCTCTCTCTAAAGTCTCAGAGCCTCTCTCTCTAGCTTCTGGAATTCAAGGAAAATTAGTGCAAAGTGAGAGGGAGGAAGAAACTCTTCCAACTTGACCCACTGAGCACGCTTGAGCGTGGAGCCTTGTCCACTCCGCCTTCACCCTGGCCTGACACGTGTAGCACACGAGTCAAAAATCACACCAGATGGTAAATGCACTCAGCAAGCTTGAGCATGCATCATGCCAACGCTTGAGCGTTGACATGCTAGGGCGTTCTCTATTCCTATGCTTGAGCATGCCGCTCAGCTGGGAAGAGCCTTCCAAACTTCTGACTTACACAGTTTCTCGTTTAACACCTTAGGCACCTCCAACCTTGTTCAAGCCTATTCCTAAGCTTCTAACTAGGCCTTAAACTAGCACAAAACAATTCACACAAGCATCCAAAGCCCTAATCGAGGTTAACCAACTCGATTATTGTTATAGAAAATCAGGATGTTACATTACCACCCCCTTACGGAAAATTTCGTCCTCGAAATTTCCGTCGCATACCTGAGAACAGATAAGGATGACTCTGACGCATCTCAGCTTCACGTTCCCACATTGAGTCTCCCGTCACTAGGTTCCACTCCACTCTGACTAACGGAATGTGCTTGCCGCGCAGTTCCTTGATCCTTCTATCCACAATCCGAACAGGTGAAGCCTCGTACTCAAGGTTCTCTTTTAGTTGGATTGATTCGGGCTCAAGAACGTGTGATGGATCAGGGTGGTAATTTTTGAGTTGAGAGACGTGAAAGATATCATGGAGATTTGACAAATTTGGTGGCAAAGCTATTTGATAGGCTACAGGGCCGATTTATCGAAGAATCTGAAACGGTCCTCGTACGGTGCCATGCCAATACTTGAATGGAAACTGATGTTATAAGTAAACTCGATCAATGGAAGGAACTCGTGCCAACTCCCCGTGTTCTCCAACACGTACGCTCTCAAGAGGTCCTCCAATGACTAAATTGTTCGTTCAGACTGACCATCCGTTTGAGGATGAGAAGCAGAACTGATACTTAACTTAGTTCTCATTACAGTGTGTAAGCTCCTCCAAAACCTTGAGGTAAACCTTGGATCACGATCCGAAACAATGCTTGAAGGTACCCCATGCAGCCTCCCAACCTCCTTGATGTAGATTTGAGTCAATCGCTCCAGAGAGTGACTCTGGTTGATAGGTAAGAAGTGAGCACACTTCGTCAACCTGTCAATGATCACCCAAACTGCATCACACCTTTTCTGAGTTCTCAGCAACCCAGAAACAAAGTCCATGGCAATGCTATCCCACTTCCATTCTGGGACATCCAGCGATTGCAACAACCCTGCTGGCTTCTGGTGTTCAATCTTCGTTTTCTGACACACCAAGCAGGTCAGGACATACGTCGCCACCTCTTTCTTCATCCCCGGCCACCAGAACAACTTCTTCAAGTCTTGATACATCTTGATACCCCCTGGATGGAAACTCATCTTGCTCTTGTGTGCTTCCTCTAAGATCATATTATTAACTTCGCTATCTGCTGGCACACAAACCCGATCACCATACCTAAGCAGACCATCAGTACCTCTTCTGAATTCCGAAGTCTTACCTTCCTCTATCAACCGATTCATGCCCTCAAGGTACTTATCCTCAGTTTGTTTCTTCTATAAAAGATTCAGGAAATTGCTAGTTACTCTAACCATCGCTAGATTCAACTTATCCTCGATGATTTTCGCTTCCATATTCAGATCTCTAAATGCCTCTAACAGCTCTAGCTCCTTTACCATCACGGCATATACGTGTAGGGATTTCCTATGAAGCGCATCCGCTACTATGTTCGCCTTACCTGGATGGTTTTGTAGGTCGAATTCATAGTCCTTTATGAATTCCATCCACCTTCGCTGCCTCATGTTCAACTCTCTCTGGTCGAACATATACTTCAAACTCTTATGGTCGCTAAACACACTGAATTTAGCATCATAAAGATAGTGTCTCTATATCTTCAATGCAAACACTATCGCAGCCAATTCCAGATCATGTGTTGGGTAGTTCCGCTCATGTACTCTCAACTGCCTGGAGGCATACGCCACAACTTTTCTTTCTTGCATGAGCACACATCCCAAGCCTTGATAAGATGCATCACAATATACATCAAATCGTCTTAAAGGATCTAGTAGCACTAACACAGGTGATGTGGTCATTCTTCTCTTCAGCTCCTGGAAACCTTGCTCGCAAGTCTTTGACCACTCGAATGTCTTCCCCTTTCTCGTTAACTGCGTCATAGGTAACACAATCTTAGAGAATCCCTCGATAAACCGTCGATAGTAGCCCTCTAAACCAAGAAAGCTTCTCACCTCTCTTACAAACTTAGGGTTTTCCCAACTCACTGTGGCCTCAACTTTCGCAGGATCCACTACGATTCCATCCTTATTAATCACATGACCTAAAAACTGAACTTCCTCTAACCAAAACTCGCATTTCAATAGTTTATCATACAATTGCCGATCCTTTAGCACTTGCAACACCGCCCGTAGATGCTCTTGGTGTTCCTCTCTACTCGAAGAGTATACAAGGATGTCATCGATAAACACAGCAGCAAACTTGTCAAGGAACGATCGGAAGATCCTGTTCATATAGTCCATGAACACAACTGGAGCATTAGTCACACCAAACGGCATAACCAAGTATTCGTAGTGACCATACCGACTTCGAAAAGCAGTCTTTGGCACATCCTCCTTCTTAACCTGGATCTGATGGTATCCAGATCCTAGATCGATCTTAGAAAACATAACTGCTCCCATCAACTGATCCATCAAATCATCTCTTTATGGTAATGGATACTTGTTCTTTATCGTCACTTTGTTCAACTAATGATAATCTATGCACATCCTCGAGCTTCCGTCCTTCTTCTTCACAAACAGCACCGGCGCTCCCCACAGAGATGCACTAGGTCTGATGAACTCTTTGCCTAGAATCTCATCCAACTGTTTCTTCAGCTCCGCCAGTTAACCTAGAGACATTCGATACAACACTATTGATATAGGCCTAGTCCCCAGTACAAGATCTATGGCAAACTCCATCTCCCTCTCCGGTGGCAGTTCAGGAACATCATCGGGAAACACTTCCGGAAACTCTCGCACGATAGGTAAAGCTTCGACACTAGGAGTCTCCTTTGCTTCCAAAGAAAACAACACCACGCATCCGTCTGATCGTCCATCCGTCGGATCACTCGCGTCGGCAGGCATCAATCCAAATCGCTCTGAGAAAAGAAGGGTTTATTTGAACAGTCTAACATTACATGGTTGGCTAAAAGCCAGTCCATGCCTAGGATTACATCTATCTGTTGCATAGGTAAACAAATAAGGTCAACAAGAAAATGACGGTTCTCTATCATGATAGCACATTTAAGGCATACAGATAGGGTAGTCAGAGAATCGCCAGTAGGCGTTGAGACAGTCAGATCGTAGGGTAATACAGAAACAGGTAACCCTAATTGATTCATGCACTTTGGGATTAGTCGGGCAAACCGGACTGGATCGGGCATCATGATAGGATAAGAGTTACCTCATCCGTCACTGTAAACTATTCTCGAGACTAGCAACATCCCCAAGGTCACCACTCACTTGATCGCTCCATCTACTTTCCATACTCGCACTCAAGTACAACTAACCTCGTATGACGCTGGCAGTCCATACTACCTGTCATACGGCCTCGCCACTTGATAGCTGATGATATGCAACAAACATCCTCAACGGGCTTGATACTGGATTTCACGCCTAAACACTCAATCAGAAACAACATGATGCTACTGCATCCACATGGCCACAGCCTCGACGTCACGCGTCCACAAGCCACAGCTTAAACATCATGGCCACCGCCTCAGGAAAAACCAGCATAACAGTAACGACACCATCCACGGTATCAACCTTATCACAACATGGCACCCAGCCAAACTTAAATCTATGGTATTCCGCCACCACACAACGATTACCACAAATGGCAAAACAGCAACAATAATAACATCAACAGCAGTGATATCCACAGATAGCACATAGCATCATATCACATACCAAGTGGCATGTAGGCACTTAGACAGATAGAAACAACAGAATTCAACATCACAACTGCCATACAAAACAGATAATCCTCAATCAACAGTTCGCAAACATAGGGTTTCCAAACTTAATGGCGATAGCCCAAAGTAAGCTGAACCTAGGGTTTAGGTACTTTATCGGGGCTCAACCACTAGTAGGGTTAGGGCTTCCCTACACACAATAGAAAACACACTACACTACTCTTGCCTTCCCGACCACAGCAGTACTCTTTCTCCCCACCTGAACAGTCGTAGCACGTACTCAGAGACAAGCTCCTCCCTCGCAGCCACAAGCTCAGCCACGTACAGCTTCGAAAACAGCCTCCCTTGCCGTGGCCTCTAGCTCCAATCCGCAAGCAATCACGAGCGCGAACTTAGCCCTAATCACAAGCACAACACATATGCAATAGTGTTAGCCCTAGGGCAAGCCCAAAGATCAAAAGAAAAGGTAGAAAATCAAAGAACCATGAAGAACACGTGGTAGGGATTCGAGTTTACCTTTTGCGAGTCGAGAAAGTAATCCGTCAAAGTTGTAGAAAACTTCGTCGCGATCACAACTGTGTAGCCGGAATCTCGATTTGAAGCTCCGAAGTCCCAAAACCTTCAACTTCTCTCTCTAAAGTCTTAGAGCCTCTCTCTCTAGCTTCTGGAATGCAAGAAAAATTTGTGCAAAGTGAGAAGGAGGAAGAAACTAATCCAACTTAACCCACCGAGCCCGCTTTAGCGTGGACATCCAGCACGCTTGAGCGTGCCCACGCTTGAGCGTGGGGTTCCCTCCATGCTTGAACGTGGGGTTCCTTACAGGCTTGAGCATGGAGGCTTGTCCACTCCGCCTTCACCCTGGCCTGACAAGTGTAGCACACGCGTCAAAAAGTACACCAACTGGCAAACGGACTCAGCACGCTTGAGCGTGTATCATGCCATCGCTTGGCATGCTAGGGCGTGCTCCCTTCCCTTCCCACGCTTGAGCGTGCCACTCAGCTGGGAAGAGCCTTCCAAACTTCTGACTTCCACAGTTTCTCGTTTAACACCTCAGGCACCTCCAACCTTGTTCAAACCTATTCACACGCTTCTAACTTGGCCTTAAACTAGCACAAAACAATTCACACAATCATCCAAAGCCCTAATCGAGGTTAACCAACTCGATTAGAGTTATAGAAAATCAGGATGTTACAAATTTCATCCTTTAACACCAGTCCAGCTTGAGCACAAAGCTCAGTAATAGGGTAAGGATGACCCAGGGCTCCACCTGATCGGGAGTTTGCAGCTGACTGAATATCCAGGGCGATGATAGCCCCCACATCAATGCTTTTACCACTCATAATGGCATATAACAGGTTCGCACGAACAACAGGCAAAGTAGACTCATGTGAGCATGTAGTCAAGTTGTCATGCATGAAGGCTGACCAAACTCTAGCCAGTTGAGTCAAGCTCTTCCTGAATAGTCTTAGAATGTTACCAGAAATGCCCCTCTCCCAATCGCTCCCTGGTTTGCAGCATGTAGTCAACACAGGGTCAACTATGTCCTAGACATTCTGAAGAGCTGAGTACTCACAGAGATCTCCCCAAGTGTTTTATGGATATGTAAGATAGCATTGATGGACTCAGCATCAAACACAATGCTTTGCCTTCTGACCTCAGCATTGAATTTCTGATCCTCTGGGTTTGGGTTCAAGGCATTAGCATAGAACTCTCAGACCATGTGGATTTCAGCCCTCTTAGGGAAGGTGGCCAATGTCTGCCACCCCCTATCATTCAGCACCTCCTAGATTGCATGAAACTGACTCCTCTGTAGCACTACCTTTCTGTCAGCAGCAATTGGCCGCCCTTGCACATTTTTATACTGTTCAACTCGGTCAACCGTGTTGTACCAGATGTTATCTACAATGACCCCAGAACCATGGCCAAAAGATGTGCCAACTGGCTCTGCAGTGCGCTTGCTGCGCTTAGCACTCAACTTCTCTCTCGGTGGTGCTCTTGGAGGAGCCATACCTGAAACTCAGAAAAATTCCCAGCGTAATGGTACATACAATCAACAAGAAAGACAAGCATGTATTCACATGAAACCCATACCCTTATGCTTCATAAAAAATTTCACCACCAAACTTCAGAAAAATTCAGTTGCACATGCACCTTGTTCATATAGAGATAATCTTATCATGGCAACACTCAATAAGCACATAGAAATCCATATTCAAACATTCAAGAAGAAGAAACATACAAGAACCCTCATCAAGCAAATTTTTAACCAAATTCAGAATTTTAAACGATTAAAAGTTCTTAGAAACTGACCTTTGATGCTTAGGAATGTAAAGAAACAAAGGGAGAAGATGAATTGGATGAATAGTGTGCTCAAAAATCGCCCCAAAGGAGAGTTCATATGAGAGAATTTGAAATTTGGGTGAGAATGAGCGTTCTCTCACGCTGGAACTCTATATACTTGCGAGGCGATAGGCTGCTCGCGAGGCGAGACTTAAATTTAGCTCCAAATTAAAAACCCTAATTGTGTAATAGCGAGGTAAGGGGCTTCTCGCGAGGCGAATCTGGAAAGTATGGAATTTGGAATTTCCCATATTCGTGAGGCGAGAAAGCACTCACGATTCGGCATATAGACATGTATTTTCTGAAGGGTGCCTTCGCGAGGAGAGCAGCAACTCGCGAGGCAAATGGTTAAGTCCAAATTGTTAGCTCTCTGTCTTACAGGGCGAGGCTATGCTCGCGAGGCGAGACAGAGACTAGCTTTTTCTGGGATGCTTCCTCGCTAAGCGAGGGGCTGCTCGCGAGGCTTCACAAAGCCAAGCATTTTGAAGGAAGTTCTTCGCGAGGCGAGGTGCTCCTCGCGAGGCGAGAGTATGCGAAAGCCCCTTTTTAACAATTTTAAGCAGAAAATCCTAACTAAATGCAACTACGTTCTAAATGATTCTACATGCATATTTGCCTATCTTATAATTCCTATATGCAGCTATCCTAGATTAAATGCGATAAAAGGATACCACTTGGGTTGCCTGCCAATAAGAGCTTGTTTAACATCCCGAGCCTGACGTAAACGCCCCCAGAAGGGCTAATTCAGCTGCATCACTATTTTTCTTCCGTCAAACTATCCGCCCATGTAGTGTTTCAGCCTTTGGCCATTTACCTTGAAACTAGTTTCAGGGTCTTTTCCTTCCAACTCCACCGCTCTATGTGGAAACACATATTTGACCTTAAAAGGTCCAAACCACCTGGATTTCAGCTTACCTGGAAACAACTTAAGCCTAGAGTTATACAACAAAACACTCTGGCCAGGTTCAAACACTCAGGGCACAATATGCTTATCATGCCAAACCTTGGTCTTTTCCTTGTAGATTCGTGCATTATCATATGCCTGTAGTTTAATCTCATTGAGCTCATTCAGATTAAGTAGTCTTTTGTCACTGGCTTCTTTATAATCATAATTCAAGGCCTTAATAGCCCAATAAGACCGATGTTCTAACTCAACGGGCAAATGACATGCCTTACCATACACCAGCTGACATGGAGAACGATCAATCAGAATTTTGACCGATGTGCGATATGCCCAAAAAGCATCATCCAACTTTTTGGACCAATCCTTCCTTGATGAGTTGACCGTCTTCTCAAAAATTCTTTTCTGTTCCCGGTTAGACACCTCAACTTGACCACTAGTTTGAGGATGGTACGGAGTAGCAACCTTGTAAGTTACCCCATACTTCGCAAGAACAGTGTCAAATTTCTGGTTGCAAAAATGTGATCCTCCATCACTGATTATGACTCGCGGTACACCAAATCGTGCAAAGATATCCTTTCGCACAAACTCAATGACAACTTTGGAATCATTTGTTGTTGTTGCAACTGCTTCCACCCATTTAGACACATAGTCCACCCCACTAAGATATACTTGTAAGAAAAAGAGGGTGGAAACGGTCCCGTGAAGTCTATTCCCCAAACATCGAAGATCTATACCTCTAGAATACCATTGAGTGGTAACTTGTGTCAGTTAGAGATGTTTCCAACTCTTTGAAACTTGTCACACCTTTCCACATTATTCCTGGCATCCTTAAAGATAGTGGGCCAATAGAAGCCACTTTGAAGGACTTTTTCTGTTGTCTTTTCTCCTCCAAAATGTCCTCCATAATCTGAACCATGACAATGCCAAAGAATATCTTCCACTTGACACTGTGGGACACATCTTCTTTGGAGGCCATCCTCACACAACTTGAACAAATACGGATCCTCCCACATATAGTACTTGGCATCATTGAATAACTTTTTCCACTGCTTCCAGGTAAGGCTTTCAGGTAAGAGTTTGCTGGCCTTGAAATTTACCATGTCGGCAAACAAAGGGAGAGTCACTTCTGTAAGGGCGTACAGTCTTTCTTCTGGGAATTCCTCCCGAATGAGTAAATGTTGCTCTTTTTCATTCAAATTTAGCAACCTGGATAGATGGTCCGCCACTCCGTTTTCTGTGCCCTTCCTGTCTTTTATTTCTAAATTAAATTCCTGAAGCAACAAGACCCAACGAATTAGTCTAGGCTTAGCATCCTGTTTTGCCATCAGGTGCCTTATTGTAGCAAGATTAGTAAAAACAATGACAGTAGACCCTATGATATATTGTCTAAACTTATCCAAAGCATACATATCTGCAAGCATTTCTTTTTTGGTAGTAGAATAATTAATTTGTGCATCATTAAGGACCTTGCTAGCATAATATATCACATGAACTAGTTTATCAATTCTTTGACCCAACACAGCCCCTATTGCATAGTCACTAGCATCACACATTATTTCAAAAGGATATTCCCAATTTGGAGCAGTGATTATAGGAGCTGTAACAAGTTTATGCTTAAGAGTATTAAAAGCATGCAAACATGAAGCAGTCAACTCAAAGGATACATCCTTGACCAAGAGGTCACATAATGGTTTTGCAATCTTGGAGAAATCACGAATGAATCTCCTATAGAACCCAGCATGACCAAGGAAACTCCGAATTCCCTTCACATCTTTTGGAGGTGGCAATTTCTCAATCACCTCCACTTTGGCTTTGTCAACTTCAATCCTGTTGGAAGAGATCTTATGTCCTAACACAACACCTTACTTCACCATGAACTAGCATTTCTCCCAATTAAGAACAAGGTTGGTATCTTGGCATTGTTGAAGAACACATGCCAAATTCTTCAAGCAATTGTCATAGGAAGATCCAAATACGGAGAAGTCGTCCATGAAAATTTCAATGAACTTCTCCACCATATCTTAGAAGATAGCAAGCATGCATCTTTGAAATGTTGCTGGAGCATTGCATAACCCAAAGGGCATTCTTCTATAAGCAAACACTCCAAAAGAACATGTAAAAGCAGTCTTTTATTGGTCTTCTGGATCCATCAAAATTTGATTGTAGTCGGAATATCCATCAAGAAAATAGTAGTAGGCATGACCGGCTAATCTTTCTAGCGTTTGATCAATGAAAGGAAAAGGAATTCCCCTTAGGTTCCAACACTTTGCCACTTCGTGTTGTTATGGCATTGCATTGTCCCTTTGGGTTATTCTCCATGTTACCCTGAAAAGTACCTGGCAACCTTTCTTCAAACTGCTTTGAAAGTTGAGAAATTTATACCCGCAAACCTTGGATTGATGCCTGAGTATGAGTTGCCAACTTCTCAATGGATGCATTTGTAGAAGCATTAAGTGCAACAATGGAAGCATTTGTCTTTTCTAATGCTATTTCCCAGTCTGGCTTCCTGTCTTGTCCTTGTGGCATGAATCTTGGTAAAGCTTGAATACCATAGGGTTGTTTCTGCTATCCCTGATTCCCATAATTACTCCAAATGAAATTTGATTGATTTCTCATCCTAGAATTATAATTGTTGGAGTAAGAATTGTTCCCCTGCCTCAGATAATCATTCCTCCCTTTTTGGTTTGTATCATAGAAGTTATGACAAGAAACTACTTGCTCATGAGAGAATTGATCACCTGGACACAATGCACTATCATGGTTTCCATTGCAAAAAGCACAATTCACCTAACATTCATTGGCAGCATTCACTAAGCGCTTAGAAACAGCAAGATTCTGTTGGAGGAGTTTATTCTGAGCTAAGATTGCTTCATAAGTCTTTGCATCGACTTCATTGCCACCTCCTCTTTGTGGATACACACTCCTCTCACTACCCCTGCTCTGATAATCATTGTGAGCCATCTTCTCAAGCAAAACCCAAGCATCTTCTGCTGAATTCGCATTCACTGAACCACCAGCTGTAGCATCACAATGCTGTTTGATCTCAGGTAGAAGACCAATATACAAATTGTTCACTTTCCTCCACATAGCAAAGAATGAGCTTGGACATCTTCTCAAAAGAATATGATATCGTTCCCAGGCTTCATTTAGATATTCCCCTTCCTGTTGTCTGAAAGACTGAATGGCATTCTATAGAGATGCTGCTTCCTGGGGAGAAACGAATCTCATTAGAAATTTCTGAGCCATATCATCCCAGGTGGTGATGCTTCCTGGGTTCATATAATCGCACCAGTCACGAGCTCTATCCCGTAAAGAGAAAAGGAAGACTCGCAGCCGGTATGCTGATGCGTGAAATCCGCAAGTGTACGGTTTCGTCGTCAAGTAATAAAAAGATCGAATCCACAGCGACTATGTTTATGAATATCAATTAATTAATTAATCCAATCAAATTAAACAAAGGGAATATATTTGAGGAGTGTTAAGAACGTAGTAGCCAAGCAATTAAATAAATTAATATTGAAAATCAAGAAAGCAAGAACACAAATAGCAAGCTTTATGGAAGGGGGTTTCAAATGTCAAGAAAACTTCCAGGATTGGGGGTGACCACAATGATACTAGATAAATCCTAATTGACAGCCCTTTTATTAATTTTAAAATTCAATGAAGGTGAATTACCCTAAACTAGTTAATGTTCTTTCTCAAGAGACAAGAACTGTGCCCAATTAAACCAATTCCTACTCTCGTGGTAATTGAATTTAAATTGAACCCTTTAAGCTTTATGGCAATTCATTAAGTCCTCGAAAGGCTGAACCTACTCTCATGATTTAGACCTTAAGTTCAATTCTTATGGTTCCAATACCCAGGTTCAGCTCTCGGTACGTCCCTAGATATCTATGAGATGCAAATATATGGCCAGCAAATTCACATGAATAAGCACAATAAGGATTGAATCAAATAACATTCAAAAATTAATAAAAGGATAAGCAAATTCAATTAATCATCATCAATGTACCAAAGGGCATTGCCCAATTCTAGAAATAAGAAAACTACTCAAGCATTGTCATTGTAACAACCTTGATCAAAGAAAACATGGGAAAATACCCAAATAGAAAAAGGGAAAAGATAAGAAAGAATCCTAAAACCTTAATGCCTCCACTCTACCCAACAATAGCCAAGTTCTGCCCCTAATTTCGAGCCTCATGGTTCCTTATATACCTTAGGTCAAAAAGATTACAAAGCCCAACATAAAAAATAACCCAAATCAGGATTTAGACATGCCACGGTCGTGTCACGAGTCACACCCAGGCCGTGGCTTTTTCTGAACCTCCAACTTCCTTCGTTTCATCTAGGTCACGGCCGTGTCCGGTGACACACCCAGGCTGTGGCCCTTTCTGATCCTTAAAGAATGATTTCCTTAAGCTTTTTTGGTCTTGGCCGTGGCATGTGTCATGGCTAGGCCATGTCACACCAAGTTTTGCTCCTGTTTTATTTCTTTCAAGCTCCAAACTTCATGCCAGCTCCAATAAGAGTTAATCCAAGCTTTTAATCAATAATCCTGCACCAAAACACCAAGACCAACGCAATAATTCATTCTAAATAGAAAACTCACAAAGTATTAATTAAAATGCCTAAACTAACATGAAAATGCATGCAAAATGACTGTGAAATGTGATGTGAAATCACACACATCATATGCATCATTAGATACACCCTGTTCCTTGGAGATATCTAGGATCTCCAAAAATATTGTGATGTGCCTATTAGGATCTTCATTATCTCGCCCTTCAAACTGATTTTGTAGAACCAAGTTGATAATAGTGGGCTTGATTTCAAAATTATTGGCATCAATAGGCGGCCTCACAATTATGGAACTGCAGTCCTCCACGCGTGAAAGATAATAATCTCCCAGAGGTCTGTATGGCGGTGGTGGTGGGTCTGCCATTTCTTCTAATTCACAAGGCTCAAGTAGAAAACCCCTTTTTCTTGCTTTTGTTTGTTTCCTCAAAGCACGACGGGTTCTTTCAACTTCAGGAATATATAGCAAGTTCTCAGGATCTATTGTACCTCGCATACACAAAGCAAGCCACCAACAGAAGGAACTCCACACAAGGTTAAAAGTTCAATAAAATCAAAATAAAATAAAAATAATTGTTCAAAGTAGTTATCGCCACCAATACTTATGATATTGGTGAGTGCCAATCTCTGGCAACGGCGCCAAAAACTTGATGGAAATTTAGCATGTGCACTAAATCGCTTCAAGTAGTATAGAACATGGAGGTTCCAAAATCGAACATGAGGATTGAGATGACCAATTACCACTTCTCAATATTGATAACTATTGAAATGCCAAATGGTTCACAAATCAAATTGAAATAAAGAGAATTAACTGAAGAAGAAAAATATAAAGAATCAAATTAATGAATAAATTGCAAGAGTAAGTTAAGAGTGTACTTCAAATTGAGAAAGTTCTAGGGCTCTGATTTCACCAATTTAGGGATCTAGGATTTTATAGACAAAATTCTAATTCCATATACGAATTCCAGTCTGGTGCAGTTATGGCAATCCATCCTAATTCCTAACATTAACAATTACCAACCAAGATTCCTAATTTATTTTAATGCCTAGGTTAGAGCACACTAAAATTTACCCTTTAATTCCTAACCAACTGTATTTCTATGATGATTATGAACCAAGCAGTTTATTAAGTTCTATTATTCTCTATAAAAGTTGCATAGGGTTCTTATCTCCTCTCGGTCTCAAATTACCCTATGGTTTTTCCCTAATGCTCTAGACATATAAATCTTCTCCTGGTCTCATTATGATTTGCCTATCATTCAATTATTTCTCGAGCTAAAAATTGAAAGCATTAAGATCATGAGAAAAACATAAAAGCAATGATAAGAAACTAGGATTTAGCCATAACATTGCCGAACCTTCATAAGTGGCTACATCATCACCCTAGGAAAGGGAATTTAGCTCCTCATCATTGAAACAAAAACCAAATTCATTCAATAAACTCCAAGATACATAACAAAAGTTGATAAAACTCAAAATTCGTAATAATCATGAACTAATCGCAGCTTATGGTGTAAAAGAAGATTACCTTGTCATGTTTACAACTAAAATTATACATCCTGAATGCGCACATTCGCAAGGCGAGAAGCCTTTCGCGAGGCAATTGGCTCAATCCAGTATGCTTCAGTCTCTCATTCTTTTAACATCTCTTTCATACAATTGCTTCCAAATCTTCACTTTTGAACCTAATTGAGTACTTGAAAGCATTAGCACCAAATTACACATAACTGACTCAAAAATATAGAAAAATTACTTACAACAAATAAAAGGACTCAAAACATGACTTAAGAATAAATAAAGACAATTATGGGTAAAGTTGAGAATAAACTCAATAATTCTTACTAAATCCACTAATTAATCATAGTAAAACTAGATAAACCAGCGAGTTATCAGGTTCGGTAGCACCTTTTGCTTGTGCAGCATTTGGAGTGAATCCTCTTGGAGTTGCTCTTACTGGTGTAGTAGCTGGTGCTGGAAATGGTGCACTAGGTGGTGCAGTATTTCTAGCTGGTGCAGACGGTGGTGCGGTATTTTTAGTTGGTGCATGAGCTGGTGCAACACCTTGCCTTGCAGGATTTGGAGTTGGTGCAACACCTTGGCTTGATGATGGTGGACCCTTGCATGATGCCTTGTTGTGTCCATCCCCTTGCACTTGCTACACTTCTTTAGTATTCCCTTCTTGTTCATCGAGGTGTCATCCTTCTTTTTCTCCTAAGCTTCCTTATTTCTTGACCTCTTTGCCTTGCTTGGAGGCCTTTTCAGTGGTGGAGGGTTTAGGTTATGGTATGCTTTTATTTCCCATAGGTTGGATCCATTTACTGGATATATGAGTGGTCTATATCATGCAACATATGTCTCTTTTCTATAGCAGACTAGAATGTAATCCTCAACATTCTTATTCATAAACTTCATGCAAGAGATTGCTTGACAACATGGAATCCCTGTTAGCCTCCAATTGCTGCATGAACTCTCCTTCGATTGCAAATAGACAATAAACTTATCACCTAGTAAGTTGTTGTGTCTCACCTCAAACACTTCTTCATTGGCCTTCCTCTTTTCCTTTTCCCACTTTCTTGTTGTGAACCTTGTGTTTATTATCCCCTTAGTCTCTGACTTCTTCTTGTACCAGCTAAGGTCTGCTCACACAGGTCTTGAGTAGGCACTACATTCACATCTTCATTATCAAAGTGGTCACTGTCACAGATTTCCTCTTCAAAATCATCAAACCTCACACCCATGGCACTGTCATCAGAATCAGCACCCCCACCCTCAGCAGCAATGTCTTCACCACCTTCTCCCTCACTCATGGCACTATCATCACAATCAGTATCCCCACCCTCAGCAATAATGTCTTCACCCCCTTCTCCCCCGCCCAAGCCTACATCAGTTTCACTTACATTTGGTTGGGTGACCGGATGCAAGACAAACAACTTGACTTGGCTAAACCATCTAGCATTCTCAAGCATCTGCATAGCACCAGCATCATCCCTTAATTCCTTCAACAAACCCATATCCTTAACAATCCCTAACTTATACCATAGACTGTCAACATTAATTACTGTATCCCATATCCTTAAGAATCCCTAACACCTCAAAATGACTCCATTTATCTGGATTACAATCCCAATATGTGATGTGACCCAGATATTGATATGTTCTCCTACAAAAGAAATGCCCCCCATGGTGCACTTCAATAGAAAAATTATTGGCCATCCCTGTTGTACAAAAATACAAATGAAAATAAATTAGTTAGCAAATTGGTAGGACCACTTCCAATAAACTAACAACCAAATTTTAACAATGGTGGACCACTTGATATAAACAAAAAATCGCCATACCATGTAACCCCTTTTTTTATTGACGATGTCAGAATCTTAACCCCATGGTAGGATCACTTTCTATAAAATACTAAGAACTGAAACCCTAAACCTATGAAACCCCACATGATTTCGAAAGTAGCAGCAAACATGCAATCCCCTACCAAAAATGTAACACCCCGATTTTTACTGCTTTCTAAGAACGGTAATCTATATAAATAAGTTTATATTTTATCCGGGATTTAGAAAATGATTTTGAATAAACCAAGATCATATTTATACTCTACATTATCGTAGAGAGCTACGGTTAAATTTTGGGTTGAAAATTCAGACGGAACCCGGTTTGCGTTTTCACTGACAGTAAGATTTTACTGATCAGAAAACCTAATTTTGACTCGAGAACGAAATGGTTAGATTTTATATCTCGTTTCCAACAATGTTGGCAATTTTGAAAATTTTTAAAATCAATAAGTTCTTACACTTTTTTCGGGCATAAAACCTAAATTGGGAAATCGATGGAGTCAAGAACGGACGTACAGGGACAAAATCGGACACCAAATGAGGGACACGAGTCACTTGAGCATGGTGAGTTAGAGGGTGAGTCACCACCATGAGTCACAACGTCATCATTAGGATCCTACAAATATCTGAGATATTTAGGGCGAGAAAAGACCATTTTGCCCCTAGGAACTGATGAAATTACACTTTTGCCTCATGACTCATCACCATCATCATGACATCCACCAAAATATCTAGATATTTTGTAACTTTGGAGGTGGTGGGACAATTATGTCCCGAGTCTTTTCTTTTAATTCCATTTTTGTCCCTAGGTGAAATGACTCTTTTGCCCCTTAAGTAAACAATTTTGGACCCTTTGGTCCCTCCCATTCTCCACGCCAAAACCACCATTCATGAGGCCATTACCCATTTTTTTCCTCACAAACTTCATATTCTCTCAAATTTCATCATTTCTTCAAAGTGAAACTTAGCAAATTTTGTGAAGAAAAGTGTTGGATTCTTGCCCATTTTCATCATCCAAGAGGTATGACTTACTCTCTTTGATCCATGAGCTTCATATTCTACATTCATTTCTTGTTTTCAAGCCATGATGAACATGTTTAAAGTTTCAAAGTTCTAGGTTCGAAAATCTCTAGAAAATCATAGAAAAATCTTTTTAATATGAAATCAATTTCTATGATCTAGTTTCAACTTCATCTATCACTATCCAAAAGCATGTAATCAAATGACATGTTTACTCATTTATTCCAATGAGGGGCCAAAACTTAACCCTTGAAAATTAAGAGTTTTGCTTCAAAATTTTTGTATAATGAGACTTGATTTAGTGTTGTGTATGCTTAAGGATCATTCATCCAAGAGTTAGAAATTTTTAGACATCTCTAACCAATTTATGTCCTCTTGGCCGAACCTATATCTTGTGATGCAAGGAAGTGTAGTTTGTTAATGTTAGACTTTGATTTGTTGTAAAGGATCATACTGTGTTCGATTGTGCTAAGCGTGCTAAAGTGCCGGTTGCGGAGCTATGTTTAGAAGCTTGTACGGGAAGGCGTGCGTGTAGCAGTTTCAGGTGGGGAGAAAGAACTGTTATTGTTAGGAAGGCAAGCATAGTATAGAATGTATACATGTGTAGGGGAACCTTAAACCCTACTAGAGGTTGAGCCCTGGACAAAGTACCTGGACCCCAGGTGTAGGTACCTTTGGGCTATCACCGCTAAGATGATACCCTAGGCTAGATGACGTGATTGTTGAGGTTAATATGTTGAACTGTCTACGTGATTATCTGTTTATCTGATATGTTGAACTACCTATGTGATTATCTGTTTATCTATTATATTGAACTAGCTAATTGATTATCTGTTTATTTATCGACGTGATGATATCTATATTGGCATACTTATTGTTGTGATATTTTATTATTATGATTGGCTGAATGATTGTTGATGAGAGTGTGGTGAGATTGTGATGTTGTTTGGGCTGATACCGTCGTGGTCCTGACCATGAAGCTGTGACTCGTGGATGCAAAGGGTCATGATGTTGATGTTGATGCTGATGTTGATGTCGATGTGGATGCAATGCATCGTGGCTATGGTCGAGTGCTCAGGTGTGAGGTTTAGGTATCAACCTGTGATGGATGTTTGTTGCATATCATAGCATTGCATATCATAGCATATTTGATCCCAATGAGGAATGCCCAAATAGGGGCGAGATGTGTACCACCGATCCCGAGGCGGGATATCCAATTAGGGACGTGATGTTATTGATCCTTAAGAGAATGTCCAATTGGGGACATGATGTTATTAATCCTGACGGGGATGTCCAACTGGGGACGTGATGAAATCGGCCGACATGCATATAGGGATGTCGACATGCATATAGGGATTAGTATCCCTCGTAGATGTTTGATCTGAGAGAATGACTTTTGAGATGGTTGTGTTGTATGACTCGAGAGATGGTTGTTGGTGTGTTGTATGTTTTCTATGTGTTGTGTGCTACATGTATATATATGATGTACTATTGCCCGTCTCCCATGTTTGATGATGCATGTTTCTTATCTCACTGTCTTTTTCTTTGTGCGTTCTTTTATTTTATGGGAAGACCCTGTGGAGGAACCAGTTGCTGAAGAGTTGGATGACACTCCTTATGAGCCTGATACCGGTGGACGAGCCACGAACCCTAGCCTCGAGAGGTTGGGTGGTGAGCATTGTTAGCCTGAGAGTTTTCTCTGGGTCTTTTGATGTATTTTGCTTATAGTTTGTACCGATGTAATCTGTATGTGTACACTACTACTGTAACCCTACTGATGGGGCAACCGATGCATGTATGTATCCTTTACGTCTGAATTGCGTTACTCTGATGTATGCGTGCTTCAGCATGGTCTGGTTTACGTTTTTAATCTTTCCGCTCCGCTTCGTCTTAATAAAGCGTGCTAACGTTTATAATACGGTTTAAGGTTTAGTTAATATCTTAGGTTATTTAATGGGACGGTCGGTCGTCTCAAAAAACATACTCATACACTATGCGTTAAAGACATGCAAACACTGTGAACACCTAATTTTGTCCGGTTAAAATACATAAAAAAATTATAAAAAGAATGATACGAATTTGGATCAGTGAGCAACATAGACAGGTCCACAGGGCCTTGAGCTAAAATGCATGAGAATTTTTTTTTAACAATAATAAAAAATATTAATAAATAATATTAGTAGCCCAAATTTGATAAGATTTCAAAAAATGATCCTCTTTAATTTGTTAGGATAAGTTGATTTGTTTCCCTTTTATTTTAAAATCGATAATTAATTCTATAAATCCATTAATGGTAAGATTTCAAATGAAAAAGGGTTGATTGATTTGTCTTTAAAATAAGAATATTTTGATCTAATTAAGGTGATTTGGATGATTAAAATTAAATTATTTTCCTTAATGAAAAAAACCCTAAACAATGATTATAAATAGAAAAATGTTTTTTCCAAAGGGGGGACACGTTTTTGAGCTCCATGAACCTTTCTACCGTGTCTTCTTCTCACTACAGCACCACCACCATCTCACACAGAAGCCCGGCCACCGTCTTCACCTCCTATTCTCCGTGCCCAAACAACCACCAGCTCCACCATATCAGCGTCAACCCTCTGTCATAGTCTCTCTCCATCACCACCATAGCAGCTTCCATAGCCACCATGCCGCCGCCATAAAGCACCGCACCAGCTCCAACAGCCGCATCTCACACATACAGGCCCAGACCAGTGAGACGCCACCACTACAGTACCACGCCTCCGCCAACTCCTCCACCGCAGACCGCCGCGAGCTTAACCGTCCTGTCGTCTGCTCGTAGTACAACCGCGTCCAAGCACCGCAGATCCTCCTTGTCATCCCGCGGGACCTCGCCCGCAGAAACCACTCCAACCAGAGCCACCGCGTTGTACAGCCAGACGCACCACCGGACACAGCCTAGCCCGCCGCCGTCCTCGTCTTCCCTCTAGTCCGGCATGATTGTTGCGTGATGCACATAGTAGAAGTCTCGCTTTTGCTTTTGTTTCTTTTAGGCTTTAGGTTCTTTCTCTTTTTTATTTAATTTAATTTAATTTAGTTTTAGGTTAAAGTAATATTTTGGTCCCTATACGTGACACCGATTCTTCATTTAGTCCCTATACGTAAAAAGTTATTAAAAAAGTCCTCATACGTGCAAATATTATCCATTTGGTCCCTCCCGTTATGTTGTCGTCTTTAATGATCCGTGATCTACTACGTATAGGGACTAAATGAAGAATTTGTGTCACGTATAGGGACTAAATGAAGAATTTGTGCCACGTATAGGGACCCAATAATTTAGGTTAAAGTAATAATCTGGTCCCTATACATGGCACAAATTCTTCATTTAGTCCCTATACGTGACACAAATTCTTCATTTAGTCCCTATACGTAGTAGTTCACGGATCATTAAAGACGACAACATAACGGGAAGGACCAAATGGATAATATTTGCACGTATGAGGACCTTTTTAATAACTTTTTACGTATAGGGAGTAAATGAAGAATCGGTGTCACGTATAGGGACCAAAATATTACTTTAACCTTAGTTTTATTTGCTGCGATGGGTTAAATGTTGGACCTTGTTTGTGTGTGGATTTGATCATGTTTTTTTACTGAATCACCTTCTCTCAAAAATATGTTTTTTTTTAAATATATAAATTTGGGTTTAGACTTTTAACTCTTAATGGGCTAAGTTATTTGATCTAAGTTTGTAATAAAAATAAAATATTTATTTCAATAAAAAAAATTTAGGGATTAACTAGCTGTGACAGCTAGATTATTTTCATTATCTAGGATGCATGAGTTGAGACAACTTCAGAAATCCTGGAGCCCCTTTTTTAAAATATAATAAACCAAATTAAATAACCTCAGTTTCTGAAAATAATAACATCAAATTATTTCAAGGGATTAAGTTAGCTGTGACAGCTAGGTTAATTCCATATTATAGGATGCATTAGTTGTGACAGCTCAAAAATCCTAAAGCCCATCATTCAATAAATAAATAAATAAAATCAACCAAACCACAATCATTTTCTTAAGAATTACGTGACTTTGAATTTTCCATCGGACTGGGGAATATGTAGGAGCAGAATCAATCATTCTATCAAGCCAAAATTAAATTTTCATAAGTCTTGTCTTTATTTTGCTTTCTATTTTCAAAAGGGATAAAATTAATATTTTCAAAGCCATTAAAATATTTGCACAATTAACTTGAGTTATCATTCTTAGAACGGGCGATGTAGGTTGCTAATACCTTCCCTACTCGTAACCGACTCCCGAACTCAATCTCTCTCTTTTTGAAAGACCAGGTTTCCTATAATTAATGGGTTTTCCAATATTTTTCCAAAATAAAATTAGTGGCGACTCCTCTGAATCTTGTAATCTTTTTCGCGGCGCCCGGACGGGATGGTCGCGACAGCTGACAACTCCACTAGAGACATTAGAGAGTCAGGCCTATCATAGTTAGTTGTGCATTTTTTTATAACTTTTTATTTATTTTACCCTTTTGTTTGTTGTTTTGTAATTTTTTTTTTTAAATTTATTTTTGTATGTATTTTGGTAACCATAATGTAGACAACTTCCTTGTTTATCTTTCCATGTGAACTTTAGTTGTTTTGGACTTCAGTTTGTAAGCTCCATTCACACACTTCACTTACATATTCTCGCACACTTATGAGTGGGACCCTATTCCCGGGCCTGAGTGCAACTTAAGATTAGAAAGAGGTTGAGTAGTGGTAACCTTCTGGATGTACATCCTGTTTGGTTATCATGAAGGCCTCACCTAGAGTTTGATTCCTTTCGAGGGTATTGTCACTTCTAATAGTTTACCTATAGTTGTGGGCAATACTTCAAAATGGGGTTCTTGGCTCTAGGGACCAAATTTAGAACTATAAGAACCACCTATTGGGAAAGTCCACATATTAGAAAATCCGTAAACCCTTCGGGTAAAATCGAATAAGGTAACCTAATTTAGGACACAAAGGGAGCACGTTTCTTCTTTACCTATCTCATTCATGTTTTGACATTCATTTTGTAAAAAAAGACCCACTTTTTTAAAAGGAAGGGTTTAGCCATTTCTGTGAAAACCTCATTGATAACATGCATTGACATTTATGGTTTGAAAAAAATTTCATGCATCTCACGCATTAACACCATTTTTGTCAATATTTAAAAAAAAAAAAAAATCATTCCATTCAACTCATATATTGATTTTTATAAGGAAAAAACTCATATTTCCATATATGTCATGCATTAATATTCCTGGTAAAAAATTTCATGCATCTCATGCATTTATATTTTACAAAAAAGTCATTTCATATATATCACGCATTGCGCTTCAATCCCTGAATCATGAGGTGGCACCATAAATAAGTCTTGTTCAAGCGGCCAAAAGAAATGTGAGTCACAACCTGATGCCATGGAGATATAATGTGCAAGTACATGATTCTCACTGATCAACTCGAAGCAGTCATGTTCATACTCTAGGTGAGCTTGAAAAGGGTAACACTTTGCAGTCCTCCTGTTTTGAAAATTTCAGAGTAACAAATCCATATTGGGTCATCAGTGGTTTACCATGAAAGATGGTTATGTTGTATTGACCCCACAATCTTTCAATGATATGAATAACTTGATTGTGAACCATACTCACTTTCTTGAAGCATCAATGTAATGGATTTGTGTGCATATCTAGTCTTATATATTCTTGACATCCCCATCCACATCATAGTGTTTCTCTCATCATTCGCATCTCCTATTCTTCTCCAAATAACTTCCTTGGTTTGGGTTCATGGCTCTCACGTTTTCAGATATTATTTGTGGGACATTGATGAAGCTCGCATGTGTAAGTGCCCTTTGCAAAAAAAAAAAAAAAAATTGAAAAAATGAAAGAAAAAATAGAAGAAGCAAAAAAAAAAAAAAAAATAAAATAAAATAAAAGAGGAGCAAATAAATAATTACTTGGAGTGCACCATTTTCTTGTCTCTAAATTAATTTCTTTTAAAGATAAGCAATCATGATTTGAGATGAAGATTGACCATCTTTCTCTATCTTTCGCAAAATATAATCATTATCCCTTGCTATCCCACTTGAGGTTGAAAATTCTCTTCAATGAACCTTAGACAAGGATCAACCCTAAACAAGGGGCAATCCTGAAAGAAATGGTGATTAGAAAGAATAAAGCAAAAAGGTGAAAAAATAAGAGATCAAAAAGAAAGAATGAGGATGAAGAAGTTCATGACAAAATCAAATCGGAAAAGAAGGAAAAGGTGAGCAAAATGCAAATATTCTTCAAATACAAGGAAATTTGATCAAGTTTATTTTCATGAGAAAAAGGCATGGATCCTTGTCCCATTCAACCTAAAATACTTTTTGAGCTTTATATCCTTCCTTTCATCACCCTTAACCTTGGCCACGTTACAAGCCCTAAAAAGTCCACTCTGATCATTGAATAATTATTTCTTTATCAACCTTAATTTTGAGACGAAAAAAAAGGTTTGTGTTCTTATAAGTTTTGACTTAATTGCTCCTTAAAAAGAAAGAAAAAGAAGAAAAGGCAGAAAAAGAAAAGAAAAGAAAAAGCCTGTTAGGCTGAAAACCCGTAGGGGCAGTCTAAGCAAAAATAAGGGCAAGAGCAGCAAAAGTCCTACACTGGGCAAAAGTTTCCTTTCAAAGGCTGCCAAGCATTTTGATTCTCAGATTTCATTCTCGGGTGCCCTACACTGAGGCAGCTTTATTCTTAAGTTTCATTATCAGGTGCCCTATGTTGGGGCAACTTCATGCTCCAAGGTCCTTTACTGGGGCAACTCCATTCACAAGGGGCCTGCTCTGAGGCAATTTTGTTCTCAAGCCACATATATGAGACCAATTTCATTTCCAAATTTTTGGTGAACAATTCCCATGATATCCAAGATTAAATCAGTCCAAACCGGGGCAACCTCTCCTTGATCTGTATATCGTTTCTTGTGAATCTTACTTTGTTTGTCATCTGTTAAACGCCAGTTGAGTCGTCAAACTTCCAACACTAATGAGGAAGTTGTTCAACCAGTAATATCCTTTCTTATCATACTTTTGCATACATGCATGTTTATTACATGATGTTTCAGGCAAGGTGAACATGAGCTCAACTGTATAATTTAACCATCTAATGGTGATCCCTTGATGAATAGCTCTGGTCAGAAGAACTTTGAATTTTGCATACCAGGAGGAAATGACATACTCAAGTGGTAATTCAAATAAGGATTCAAAGGAGAAAGAAATGTCTCAGAAAAAGATCACAAGCTTTCATAAGAGGCATATCCATCAAAAAGTATTTGATATAAGATTGCCTTGGACCATGAGTTTGGTCAAGTATTTTCTGAAGAAGTCGTATGAGTCCAAGTTCGGTTTGACCTACCAAAACTCAATGAAGGGAAGAGATTAGCTACACTTTGTGATGGCCCACTTTACTTGGAATGATCAATAAAAGCATATAAGAAAAGAGTGCGCCCTTGACAATTTCAAGAAGGAAATTTGGTGCTAAAAATGGTCCTACCAATTCAAAAGCATCATCGTGGAAAGCCAGCCTCACATTATGAGTGGCCTTATACTGTAAAAACAATCTTCTCTGGGGCAGCTTTGATTCTCGCAAATATGAATGGCGAAGATTGGCAAGTCTCTGAATCAAAATGCGATAAAAGATACTATGCTTGAGAGCACTAAAAAAAAAAAGCAAAAAAATGAGAAAATGAGAAAAAGCAAAGAGGCACACAAAAATTGGCTCGCTAGTCTAAAAGCCTGAAAAGGCAGCCTAGGCAAAAGTTAGAGCGGCCCGATAGGTTGTAAACTCGAAAAGAGCGACCTATGCAAAAATTAGGGTCAAACAAGGTTCAAGGAAGTCTCCTGAAGCTAACAAACTAGGGCACTTTAGGTTATAAGGGCATGTCATGAAATGCCCCCAATATGTGAAGACTGGGGCAAGCCATTTCCTTAAAGCTGATTAAGACGGTGCCCGGAATCATAGGCATGAGAGACTAAGAAAGATCACCCTAAAGAGTATCACTTGAAGAAGTGTGAACTCTACCCCATCTTGTTTTGAGAACATCTCAAAGTGAATTCCTCTAAAAGATCACGAGAGCATAGTAGTCTCTTGATCAAAGGCAATCTCACCCATTGGGACAATCATTTTGAAAGCAGCGTATCTTTAACAAAAAGCAAGTCATCAAGTGCAAATGATAAATCAAGTCAACAAGTCTTGTTTTGGAAGTCAAAGACCAAAGAAGGGTTAAAATTTCTTAGATTTCATTAAAAGCATATTGCATTACGCACTGAATAAAAATCATAAAAAATCAAAGTTTTCATCAAGCATCTCTTGCATCATACACATGCATAAAAAATCAACATCTTTGCAAGGTCTTTGTTAGCTTTAGCAAGCACAGGACCTCATAAGCTTCATTTTGTTTCTGTTCATCTTAGCGAGTAATCGACCCCGCAATCCTTTTGTTTTCGAGCTTCAATGGGCAATCCAACTCGTAAGCTCTTTATTCTCTTATCCAAATCTTAGCGGGTAATCCACCCTGTAAGCCTTTTGTTTTCGAGCTTCACGGGCAATCCAACCCATAAGCTCTTTTTTCTCTTATATAGGTTTTAGCGGGCAATCCACCACGCACCCATCATCATCTCTGGGTCCCCTTACCCATTTAAGTTTCCGGGTCCCCGTACCCATTGTTTTTAAGTCTGGGTCCCTGTACCCATTGTTTTTAAGTTCGGGTCCCCAAACCCATTATCTTTTCGGGTCCCCGTACCCATTGTCTTCTCGGGTCCCTGTACCCATTATCTTTTCAGGTCCCTGTACCTATTGTCTTCTCGGGTCACCGTACCCATTATCCTTCGGGTCCCCGTACCCATTATCTTTCCGTGTCCCCGTAACCATTACCTTTAAATTTCGGGTCCTCGTACCCATTATTTTTTCGGGTCCCCGTACCCATTGTCTTTTCAGGTCCCCGTACCCAACGTCATTCCGGGTCCCTGTACCAATTGCCTTTAAATTTCAGGTCCCCATACCCTTTCCCTTTAAATTTTCTGGTCCCCATACCCGTTGCCTTTAAATTTTGGGTTCCCATACCCATTACCTTTAAGTTTTCGGGTCCCCGTACCCATTGTCTTTAAGTTTCGGGTCCTCGTACCCATCGCATCTCCAAGTTCTTGCACCCAATGTCCTCAGACAAAATTGGAGTTCTTGTCTTTACTTGTCACTTACAAAGATAAAATGCAAACTATGGTTATGCCTATTATCTAGTAAGAAACAAGTAAAGAGGGAGTAAATATCCTCTCCATTTCTCAAAAGAAATGGATGGCTCCATTACTATAGTTTAGGGTGTATAAAGACATTTATTTTTAAAGTGGGTGATATTTATTAGGCTTTTATGTGTTTTATACACCCAAAACTATAGTAATGGAACCCTCCATTTCTTTTGAGAAATGGAGAGGATCTTTACTCGTAAAGAGGGGCAGCTGTGAACACCTAATTTTGTCTGCATAAAATACATAAAAATATTATAAAAAGACTGATACGAATTTGGATCAGAGAGCAACATAGATAGGTGCACTGGGCCTTGGCTAAAATGGATGAGTCAATAATTTTTACCAGTAGTAAAAATATTAATAAATAATATTAGTTGCCCAAATTTGGTAAGATTTCAAAAAATGATCCTCTTTAATTTGTTAGGATAAGTTGATTTTGTCCCTTTTATTTTAAAATCTGAAATTAAATCTATGGATCCATTAATGGTAAGAATTCAAATGAAAAAGGGTGGATTGATTTGTCTTTAAAATAAGAATATTTTGGTCTAATTAAGGTGATTTGGATGATTAAAATTAAATTATTTTCCTTAATTAAAAAACCCTAAACAATGATTATAAATAGAAAAATGTTTTTTCAAAGGGGGGACACGTTTTTCAGCTCCCTGAACCTTTCTACAGTGTCGTCTTCTCACTATAGAACCACCACCATCTCACATAGTAGCCCGGCCACCGTTTTCACCTCCTCTTCTCTGTGCACAAACCAGCAACAGCTCCACCATATCAGCGTCAACCCCTCTGTCACAGCCTCTCTCCATCACCACCATAGCAGCTTCCACAGCCACCACGCCGCCGCCGTAAAGCACTACACCAGCTCCAACAGCCGCATCTCACACATACAGACCCAAACCAGTGAGACGCCACCACTGCAGTACCACGCCTCCGCCAACTCCTCCACCGCAGACCGCCGCTGTAACATCGTTTTTTTTAAAAAAAAAAAAAAAACTTTCTAAAAGCTTTCTAATATTAATTAAACAGTATTTGTGTGTTTGTATTTCATTAGAGGGTCTAGAGAGTGAAATAAAATAAACTGAGGGCGTAGTCAAGCTCTACGCTATCGTAGGAAGTTACGGTTAAATTTTGGGTTGAAAACTCAGATGGAGCCTGGTTTGCGTTTTTCACTGACAGTAGTGTTTTACTACTATTAAGACCTAATTTAAACTCGTGAACGAGCCAGTTAGTCTTAGAATCATGTTTCCTGTATGTTTGCAAAAATCAGTTCTTGATGTTAAAAATTGAAATAATAATAAACTATTCGGGCGTAATTCAAACCGGGAGACAAACGAAGCTGCATAGGGGTTTACCGGGACCCGCTAACAGATAAACTTGATGTCACATCAAGTTACATCACATTGGGATGTGTGCTAGTGTCATGATGACGTTAGAAAATATTTGAACGCGTTCACACTGCAAAAAGACCAAAATGACCTTGATCTTTTTCCTAAAGGACATTTGTGTCCCTAAAATATCTAAAAAATTAGACAACATGGCCCTCACCCCACCCATTTCACTCGGCAGCCTCTTCTTTCTCTCCTCCCCCATCTTCTTCTTCTTCCTTTCTTTTCTTCTTCTTCTCCATTTTCTCTATTTTTCTTCATCACATTTCCTCCATTTTTCTCAAGCTTCCACAAGAATTTTCAAGAAAGTTTGTGAAGGAAAGTTGATCACCTCATCCTTCTGTATCATCGTATAGGTATAAACTTCACTCTTTAGCTCTCAATCTTCATTTTTCTCCATTGAAAGTTCATGATTTCAAGATTGTTCTTCAAACTTCAAAAATCTCTAGAAAATTGTAGAAAAATCCTTTTAATGCCAAATCAATTTCTATGATCTATTCTCATCCTCTACTTTCATAATCCAAGAGCATGAAATCAAATAATCTTCCTAGACTAATTAACCTAGAGGAACCGAACCTATGCTTATTCGGGGGAAATGGGTTTTGTTTCAATTTTTGTGAAATGATTCTTGATTTCACCCATTGCATTCCCTAATCATGTAATCCAATTGATTAGAGATGATGGCCGAAACCCTATGTTTTTGGTTGAAGGGGTTTTGGTTCAATTCTTTGACAATTGATCATAGATTATGTCTTAGTCATGCTTAAGGATCATTGATCCAAGTGTTGGTAGAATTTCAACCTCTCTAGCCTATTTAATTAAATAGGGGCAGTAGCATTAGTCATAAGGATTAGGGAATTTTTTATTTAACTGTATTAATTTCTGGTTGTGTTTTGTTGTATAAAATCGGACAGGACTCGAACGTTCGACAGCGCACCCGATTGACAGTTGCGGAGCCGTAGCCAGAGTCTCATGGGAACATCACTAAGGTGGGGAGAAAGAACTGATATCGTCGGGAAGGCAAGCTTAGTATAGAATATATATGTGTGTGCAGGGGAACCCTTAAACCCTACTAGAGGTTGAGCCCTAGATAAAGTGCCTAGACCCTAGGTGTAGGTACTTTTGGGCTATCACCACTAAGTTGCTAATATGGATGATGTGATTGATTGAGGTTGATGTGTTGAACTGTTTACTTGATTATCTGTTGGTTTATTTTGTTGAACTGCCCGTTTGATGAACTGTTGTTTGGCATTGTGATGATATCTGTACTGGAATAAATTTCTGTTGCGATATTTTACTGTGATTGGCTGGTTGAGTGTTGATGTGAGGATGGTGAGTGTTGATGTTATTCGGGTTGATACCGTTGTGGTCCCGACCATGGAACCGTGGCTCGAAGACGCAAGGCGTCGTGATGCTGATGTTGATGTTGATGTTGATGTTGATGTGGATGCGGTGCATCATGGTCGTGGCTGAGTGCTTAGGTGTGAGGTCCCGGTATCAACCTGCGATGGACGTTTGTTGCATATCATAGCATTTCATACCACAACATATTTGTCCTAAAGGGGGATGTCCAATTGGGGACGTGATGTTTTTAATCCCGAGGCGGGATGTGTGATGTTATCCCGACGGGGATGTCCAACTGGGGACGTGATGTATCGGCCGACATGCATATAGGGAAGTCAGCATAGACATAGGGACCAGTATCCCTCTTATAGGTTTGAGAGAATGACTTTTGAGATGGTTGTACTGTATGACTTAAGAGATGGGTGATGTTGTGTTGCATGTTTTATCTGTGTTGTGTGATGCATGTATATATATGCTGTACTGATGCCCCTCTCCCATATTTGATGATGCATGTTTCTTATCTCTCATTATTTTCTATATGTGTTATTTTATTTTATGGGAAGACCCCATGGAGGAACCACTTGCTGAAGAACTGGATGGCATTCTGTATAAGCCATATGTCGGTGGACGAGCCCAAGATCCCAACCTCGAGGGGTTGGGAAGTGATCGTGGTTAGCTAGAGAATTGTCTCCAGGCCTACTTTCATATTTTTATTTTGGTCTGTATTAATATACTCTGTATGTATTAAGTTAATGCTGTAGCCCTACTGATGGAGCAAATGATGTATGTACATATTTATTTATATTTTAAAAGCTGTGTACTCTGAAACGTTGGGTGCCTTAAATTTGTTTCGCTTCCGCGCTTAATTTTCTGCTTCGCTTCCTAGTAATAAGGCGCGCTAGGATTATTATACGATTAAGGTTAGTTAATATCTTAAGTTCTCCAATGGGACGGCGAATCGTCTCATTTATTGGTATCAGAGCAGTTCGATTCTAATATCGGACTGCGAGGTTTAGGGAGTATAGTAGCATTGACAGTTGTATCCACATTGGGTACTAATTGTGTTAGAAAAAGGGTAGTGTGTTCGATGCGCAAGTTATTGAATGTGATAACTGTTTTATTCTTAAGGCATATGATATGTATATCTGTTGATTGATATTGTATGTCTTATGGATTGAAACTAATGCTACCTTTACCAGGAAAGAATGGCCAAAGGACGTGGTAGAGGAAGGGTAGCACTAGTTGGAACCGGGGACCCCGACCGTAATGGGGACACCTAGGGAACTGGAAGTAGCGGAGATCAGAACGAAGCGATGAGGGCCATGAGGGATTTAGCCGCTGCAATGCTGTAACAAACACAACAGAATGCTCAGTTCATGTAGCGATAGGAAGAGAGGGACGCTAGACAACAACAGAATCAGGTTAGAGGAGGTGAAGTGGTTAATACTGGCCTAAATGCCTTCATGAAGGGGAATCCTTCCTAATTCCATGGGGAGTACAATCCAGAAGCTGCTGAGCTATGGCTGCAAGAAATCGAGAAAGTCTTTGTCGCTATCCAATGCAGAGAGGATAGAAAAGTCACTTATGCTGCCTTCATGCTAGTCGGGGCAGCTGAAGCATGGTGGAAGAACAAACAAAGACTGCTAGAGGCTGAAGGAAGATTGTTGACCAGGGAGGTATTCCGTGAGAGCTTCTTGGAAAAATATTTCCCAAGGAGTGTTCGTCAAGAAAAAGAGAAAGAATTCCTGAACCTGAAGCAGGACCAAAGGTCGGTGGGAGAATACGCCATGAGGTTCGAGGTGCTGCTGAAATTCTCCCAGTTCTATCAAGTATACCCGGATGAAGACTAGGTGTGCAAAAGGTTCGAAGATGGACTAAGGACCGAACTAAAGTGGGCTATGCTGCCATTGAGCGTCCGATCATTCCCCAAGCTAGTGAAAAAATGCACTGTATTGGAAGGACACGATCAAAAGAGAGTTACACAAACTCCAGCAACAAGCGGTGGACCAACCAGGAGCTTTGGTCAGAAAGGCCGAGGAGGGAAGTTTCAACCGAGGGCGAAACCTTCAGTCGCCCGAATCAACAACCAGCAAGTCTCGCTTCTGCTTCTGTCTCTTTTAGGCTTTAGGTTCTTTTTCTTTTTTATTTAATTTAATTTAATTTAATTTAATTTAGTTTTATTTGCTGTGATGGGTTAAATGTTGGACCTTGTGTGTGTGTGGTTTTGATCATGTTTTTTTTTGCTGAATCACCTTCTCTCAAAAATATGTTTTTTTAAATAAATAAATTTGGGTTTAGACTTTTAACTCTTAATGGGCTAAGTCATTTGATCTAAGTTTGTAGTAAAAATAAAATAGGTATTTCAATAAAAAAAAAAAAATTAGGGATTAACTAGCTGTGGTAGCTTGATTAATTTCATTATTTAGGATGCATGAGTTGAGACAACTCAGAAATCCTGGAGACCCTTTTTTAAAATATAATAAACCAAATTAAATATCTCATTTTCTATAAATAATAACATCAAATTATTTCAAGGGATTAAGTTAGCTATGACAACTAGGTTAATTCCATGTTATAGGATGCATGAGTTGTGACAGCTCAGAAATCCTAAAACTCATCATTCAATAAATAAATAAATAAAATCAACCCAATTTCTATCAAAATAAATAAATAAAATCGACCAAACCACAATCATTTTCTTACGAATTACGTGGCTTTGAATTTCCCATCGCACCGGGGAATTCGTAGGTGCAGAATCAATCATTCTGTCAAGCCAAAATTAAATTTTCATAAGTCTTGTCTTTATTTTGTTTTCTATTTTCAAAAGGGGTAAAATTAATATTTTCAAAGCCATTAAAATTTTTGCAAAATTAACCTGAGGTACCGTTCTTAGAACGTGCGATGTAGGGTGCTAATACCTTCCCTACTCGTAACCGACTCTCGAACTCAATCTCTCTCTTTTTTAAAGACCAGTTTTCCTATAATTAATGGGTTTTCCAATATTTTCCCAAAATAAAATTGGTGGCGACTCCTCTGAATCTTGTAATCTTTTTCGCGGCGCCCGGATGGGACGGTCGCGACAAACACCAAGATAAAAATATCAACTCTTTGCGCGATTGAAGAAGAGAAAATCTGTTTGTGTGATTCAAGAAACAAGAACTTACCTATTTGCGTGATTGAAGAAGAGAAAACCTTCACTTTAACGTAACCTAGCGTATCTCCAAAGAAAGCAACTATTCCCTCTTCGTATGCTTTGTTTCCCTCTAAAAAGTCACTTTGATAGTTGTAGGGAATATGAAAGACTGCGTCACCCAACACGACGTCGTTTTGTAATGTTTGGGTTCAAATTCAAACCCTAAACGACGTCGTATTACGGACCATCACTTTTTTTTTTTTTTTTTGGTAAAAAGTATGACATAAACTTTAGTAATAGCCGTTAATGACAACAAGGCACCATGTAAGCATTGGCCGTTAGTGTCATGGACGGAAAGAAATCCAATTTAGGACTACGTGGTAACGGAAGGAAACGTGCAGGACCAATTTAAAAAAAAAACTTATAGGACCGATGTGAAAAATTAAATAAACGTATAGGACCAAGCAACCTATTTTGCCAAATATTTATTAATAAATCAATAATAATTATAGTTTTAATCTTCCAATGATATTTATAACATGTTGTTGGTGAGTTTTTGTAACAATTAGCTAAATGGCTTAGCTAACTAACCAACTCTGAATTTCCAACAATTAGGGATGTCAATGGGTAGGGTATGGGTAGGGTACTATAGTATCTGTCCTCATACTCTCGTTTTACAAAAGTACCCGTACCCGTCCCCGTCCCCATACTTGCGTGGGTAGCAACCTTGATACCCGTACTCTCACCCACAAGGTACTTAAGTACCCGTACCCGCACCCATTACCCGCACTTTAGTATAAGAAATTTGTGAATTTTGAAAGTAAGATAAATAAATATGATATACCCAAAGATTTTTCGATTGATATAGTTTTCATATTATTTACTTTACACAGTAAAATGACTTAATTTTGTACTTACATAAAGTTACATTCCACATAGTAAATACCTTGCATACCAAATTAAAAATGCAATCCATAGATTTAATAATCAATTTGTGAACATGAAATGTATGAAATGCAAAGGTTCAAATACAAAACGTCCAATAATCAATTTCCAAAACATGAATTAAATATTACAATATACTACTAAGAACAATTAATTCATAAACTTGGAAGTCCTGAACTGCTATCATTTTCCAAAATCTGCCAACGCTTGATGATTATCATTATTGTCAGATTTGTTCACAAGACAGAGGAAAGCACATAAGCAACTGTTAGCTCAATTCTATATATGGAAGTAGTACGAAAACAATACAAACAGGGAAGAGCTTGAGTCAGAGAGCGGCGGACTGCAAAGGAGGATTTTGTACAAAAGGAAAGTGAATCCGGGACTAAACTTAGGTTTTTTATTTAATATATTATAATTATAAATATGTACGTATAATATATACCCGTACCCACACCCATATCCATACCCTTCCAGGACTTTGTAACCTAAGCTCTAATACCAACTTTGTCATTACTCGAATTTTAGTAGCCATGACCGGCCGAAAGGAAAGTCTCTTCTTTCCCCTTTGCAGTCTCATAAGCATACATGAATTCGTTTCATCCAAAGTAAAAGATTACATTCATTAATTACATCAATCTAATGAATATAATGCATCAGTGTAACTAAAACAAAACATAGATTACAAAGTCCTGCTAAAAACTAGATACACTTAAACTATGGGTATTAACCCATTAAAAGTTGTCCACTTGGCATCCAAAACTTCCGTTGACTTCGCAAATACCTGCATCCGAAATATTAAACGTCGGGTGAGTTCACTAACTCAGTGAGGGATTTAATCCCCTAAACACATGCAGTAATGCAAAAGTAGGTTTGAAACTATAACACACAATCATGTGAGCAATTTATAATCTCACACACAATCACTTTGTGAACCATTATTACAACCATCAATATACAAATATGTTTATATAACAAACCAACTTACACGGGGACATCTTATCTCTCGATGGAGTACTTGTGGAATGACTTACACTAACTTTCCTTTTCTCATAAATCATGTTTCGCTCATAAGGGAAAACATAACAAACATAACCTTGTTCTTTGATGTTTGAGAATTAGAAACATGTTAATAGGCATAAATAATTAAATCTAACAATTGGTATCAGAGTCACCCATGATCAATTCATGTATGATTTAAGGAATGTTGAGGATTACAGTTTGATTAATGGATTTTTCAAAGTTTTTTTTTTTTTTTTTATCCTTCAGTTCGTGATCTTCCATGATAAAGAAAAAGAAAATATTTCTTTCAAGATTGGTATTTTAATGGATGGCAATGGGTTCATGAGCAGAATTTGAGTGCGCAAAGAATTGTATGAGTCATTTGGGCCTTTAAGAAAATAGATGATGTGCTCTTTATCCTTATAGGATTTAACAGCTTTGCTAAGGCTACATGAGCAAGAAACGGCACATGTGCAAGAAGGGGTGGGACGAAGCAATTCTAGTTCATCCTAAAGGATTTTCATATCATTAAAAAAAATATAGAAAGAGGTCGTTCACCTTGTCGCATAGAATGAAGATCTTGTAAGGGGTCAGACATGCGGAAGTGGTTCCCTTTGGTGAAGCGATCTTGCTAATCTACCCAGAGTTCACGTGCATTATCAAAACAAATGGTACTCTGTGAGATGTGTGGAGACAGCGTGCGGGTAATCCTAGAAACCACCATGTGGTTGCAACGTTACCAGGAATCATGTAATGGATCGGTTGCAGCACGATGAGGAAGACTGCCATCAATAATTTGATCTTGTTTTTTTGAGGATAATGCCCTTTTGATTGCCCTGCTCCAGTTGTAATAATTTTCACTGTTGACAGGTGGAGATACAAGAACAAACCCTGGGTTTTCTCCAGGGTGGCGATAATAGGGGCTATTCTGGTTTTGAGATGGGTCAGCTGATGGTGGTGGTTGTGTTGGGGGATCACCTTTACTGACCTGATTGTTGTGGGTTGAGGTTGATGAATCATTAAAGCGAAAGCTAGGTATGCAGAAAAAAAAATCTGATACCATATTACAGCAAGAAAGAAGGAGATTTGAATAATACTTTCATTGATTGAATCAAGAAGAATACATCACTCACTTAGTTTTATATATGGCTAGCTACTGATATAACATAAACTAGCTGCCACTAACAGAATAGGCTTCACTAACAAACTAAGAAACAAAATAAACTGACTATAACAAACTAATAGCCAAAAATAACTAATAGCCTGTGAACTACGTATCTAATATTAAGCATGTGTCCCTGCGTCATAATTGCATGTTAAACGTTGTTTACATAAAGGTCATCCATTTTACGTAAATGCACAAGCGTGAAAGAAGTAACTGGGCAAATTTTATTTTATGAAACGTTTTGTTTCATATTTAAATTGAAAACTTTACTGCTTCAGCTAGCGTTCTTTTCGGCCTAGTGGTTGCAGCAGTGCGTCGTTTGGTAAGTGGGAGGGTTCGATTTTCATTGATGCATATTCAGGGCGTCATGTGTTTTTATTTATAAAATCTTCTTTTCTGGAAAATTAAGAAAACGGTTAAATCGGATGCAGTGGAAATCGAACCCGACTCCCATTGTTTGAGCGCATAGATCCGACCGCCAAGCTACAGTTTCAGGAATCTTGTTTTACGTTCAAACAACTATCTCAAAGACAATCAGAATGAATTAGAATATTCGATTATAAGGTCCATTTTGGACAGTTTATGAGATACCCAATTTAGTCCCTGAGGAAAAAATTCTCTCGTTAGTACTCGACAATTACAAGCAGGGACAGGTTAGTCACTCCATTGATGGTCGTTAGGACGGCTCCGTTAGTTTGCTGATGTGGACTATTAACTGGTCTAGCTGTCCGTTAACTTGTCACACATGAGAAAGGTCATTTTGTTAACAAGAGTAAATACCCAAACTAGTCTCCGACAAAAAACACGAGACCCAATTTAGTCCCTCGGAAAAATAATGCCATGAAAATAATTTTGGGATAACCCAAGACTAAATTATAACCTAAGTGCATGACCTTGGATGCTTTACTAAAAATCACAATACGATACATTCATAATTTTAAAAGTTGTGATTTTCAATAACACATTTTAATTTTAATTCTTTAATCAATACCTCAAAGAAAGTTAGCATTTACCTTAGGCTTTGTTTGGCAAAAATGGTTTATAAGCTAGCTTATGGCTGATAAGTTAATTTTTAGATAAAAGCTTATAGCTTGTAGCTGATAGCTGAAAAGCTAGCTGATTGAATTTGAAGTGTTTGGTAAAATTAGCTGTTAAACTAGCTTATACATGTAAAATGACATAAAATGACATATTTATGACAAGTATAGTAAAGTGAGAAGTTCATTAAATGAATGAGGGTAAAAATGAGAGAAAAACCAATAAGCTATACGCCATAAGCTAAATAAAATAGCTTATGAAGAAAATCTATAAGCTAATGAGATTGACTTGTTTACCAAACATCTATATTTCAGTCAAACAAGCTTATCTTAAAATAATTTTTAGGACATTTTTTTTCAAGCGACTAAATAGGGTCTCACGTTTTTTGTCAGGGACTAGTTGGGTATTTACTCTTGTGGACAAAATGGCCATATCTACGTGGGACAAGTTAACGGACAACTAAGCTACTTAACGGTCCACATCAACAAACTAACAGAGTCTTCATAACAGTCATCAACGGAGGGACTAACGTGTCCCTGTTTTGTAATTGTCGAGGACTAACGGGTGAGTTTTTTTGCTTAGGGACTAAATTGGGTACCTGGCAAATTATCAGGGATCAAAATGGGCCTTTACTCAACATTAAGTGACTTAGTTACAACAAGAAGTCGTCAAAGTGACCTCTCTTATGTAAATTGCTCATGAAAAATGTTGAATGTTAGTGCACATGTATATCCATGTGAATATTAATCGGCCCAAAGGAAGATTAATATTTGGCTGGATTACATACACACTTGTGATGGTAAAAATGTGATAATTATAAGGTTGTACATGTGAATGATAAATCAATCCAAAGATGAGTTTGTTATTTGAAATGCATTATTGTCAATATTTGATCATTACAATAAGAGTACCACTAGCAATTAATATGATTGTCCAAAGACTTGATATTAATAGTGCACCAGGTAGGTATCTTTTGATATATTATGTCATTATTTGAATTTGTTGATGATTGATTGTTGATTATGATGTGAGTATATTAATGTTGTTTATTTTGTTATCTCTTCAGCTACTATAGTTACTGTATCTGCTAACCTGAATTCAGTCTCGATCCTTAATGGTACAAACTTTAAGGATTGGAAAAAAAAACATCTTGATTGTTGTTGGCTACATGGATCTTGCACTAAGGATGGAACAACCCTCTTCTCCTATGGATTCCCGTACCTCTGATGAGAGGAAAAAATATGAGAAGTGGGACCGTTCCAATCGCATGACCCTAATGATCATTAAGTGCGGCATTCGTTTTAGGGGTGCGGTGTCCGAAGGGATAACCAGTGCCAAAGAATTCCTTGCCGAAATTGAGAAAAGTTTTGCCAAATATGTTAAGGCAGAAACAAGCATACTCCTTCAAAGCTTGATTTCAATGAAGTATAAAGGCAAAGGAAACATAAGGGAGTACATTATGAAAATGTCTAATATTGCTTCTAAACTTAAGGCCCTAAAGCTCGAGTTATCGAAAGACTTACTCGTGCATTTAGTATTGATTTTTCTTTCTGCACAATTCAGTCAATTTAAGATCAGTTGCAACTGTCAAAAGGAGAAATGATGTCTTAACGGGCTCATTTCATACTGTGTGCAAGAAGAGAGGATGAAGCAAGAAAGGATAGAACGTGCTCACTTGGCAAGCACCTCTAAAGATAAGGGCAAAAAGAGGAAGAACGAAGCTGCTAAGGGTCCAGCACAAAAGAAGCAAAACAAAAGTGACAACAGTTGCCTCTTTTGTGGCATGATTGGACATGTCAAGAAGGAATGTACCAAGTACCATGCATGGCGTGCAAAGAAAGGTAAGTTCCTTACTTTGATCTGTTCTGAGGTTAATTTAACTTCAGTACTAATAAGGCATTTTAGGTTGTTGTTAAGTACTGGTTATTATTTGGATTTAACGGTTACTTTTGTTGTACCGTCATTTAGACGCAATTTGGTTTCTATTGCTTGGTTGGACAAGTTTGGTTATAATTGTTCATTTGGAAACAATCAATTTAGTTTATCTATTAATTCAAATGTTGTTGGAACTAGCACTCTTATGGTGTATGAGAATCTATATTTGCTTGATATTGTTGCTTCTTATGGTGAAACCTTGAATGTGGAATCACGTGATACTAAGCGTAAAGTTGACAATACAAATTCAGGAGCGTTGTGGCACAAGCGTCTAGGTCACATATCTAGAAATAGATTTCAGCGGCTTGTGTAAGATGGGATCCTAGATTCCATAGACTTTACAGACTTTAATGTCTGTGTTGAGTGCATTAAGGACAAACAGACTGAACAAAAGAAATTAGGTGCATAAAGAGCTACAGATGTCTTAGAATTGATACATACGGTCATTTGTGGGCCATTTCCAACACCATCTTGGAATGGTCAACAATCTTTTATATCATTCATAGATGATTATTTTAGATATGCATACCTATTTCTTATAAATGAAAAGTCCCAATCATTGGATGTGTTCAAATAATTTAAAGCTGATGTTGAGAACACACTCAACAAAAGAATTAAGAGTGTTAAATCTGACTGCGGTGGTGAATATTACGGTAGATATGACGGTTCGGGTGCACAACGTCCTCGACCATTTGCCAAGTACCTAGAGGAATGTGGGATTGTCCCACAGTACACCATGCCGGGGTCACCTATCATGAATGGTGTAGCTGAAAGACGAAACCAGACTCTTAAGGATATGATAAGGAATATGATATGTCATTCTACTTTACCAGAGTCACTCTGGGGAGAGGCATTAAAGACTGCAAATTACATTTTGAACAGAGTGCCAACTAAAGCAGCTGCCAAAAAACCTTATGAACTTTGGACAAGCAGAAAGCCTAGTCTAAATCACTTTCACGTATGGGAATGTCCAGCTGAGACAAGGCCTTATAGGCCAAATGCAAAGAAATTGGACCCCCGAAGAGTGAGCAGCTACTTTATTGGCTATCCTGAACGATCGACTCCAATTTTCGCTTGCTTGTTATAAAGTGTTGTTATATATATGTTATCCTTATTATTATATATATGTTATGTGTTCTATGCTGGTGTTAGATGTTTATGACGTGTTTTAGGGTAGTTAAACCTTAGAAACGAGCCTATAAGTGATCCTGTCCGTGAAGCACGACCGTGCTCTCGTGCAGCAAGCCCGTGCTAGTTGTTCAGCACGCCCGTGCTAAAAGTTAGCACGCCCGTGCTCTTCGCGCACACCAAAAATGCGTTTTGGGCTCTTTTGGACAGCCTGTTTCGTCCCAATCCTTTTTATACCTCTTTTGATAGACCTAAAACTCATAGCTATCTTTCCTAGAGTTAGAAACAACTGTCTTTAACCTACTCTTGGGATCCCATTGAATCCTTGTGTAACACCCCTCTTCTTCGGGTGTCACTTTCGTAACCCAAAATAACCCTTTTTCCTTGTTAACAAAAGATTTTTTTTGAAAATAACTCTATAGTGTTTGCGGAAATCTGATACCAAAAGAAAAGCTTTAACAATCAAAGGAAGCAAAATGAAACTCATCATATATGACAATAATTCAAGTTCTGCCATTAGGCATACATACTTCGACTCTCTTAATACATAACACTCATAGTCCCAGTCGGAAGACTGGACTTACACATTTATAAATCTTAAGAGCTGGTCTGACAAAAGAATTCTATGGACAATAAAACTTACTGCCCAACATAAGTCGTACCACTAAGACCGGGTCTCGTCGTCAACAAACCACACCTTTTCGTCGTCAACCTCAAGCACTCAAGCTATAGGGTCCCGGAGTGACTTAGAGGACTGTTGATAAACATCTGTACATGTATCCAAAAACACAACAGGGTGTCCAACATGTACAGGCAAGGGTGAGAAACCAATATTTGAATCCAAAAACGACAACCATATACTCAAACATATACAGCAGATTCATATAAGCATATCTCACAAGTATCATCATGCATAGTCTAGTACAATATATCAAAGTACTAACAGTAAAACACAAGGGTCTCATACCCCACAATCAACGTTATTTTCTAAATATATGCATGAACACTTCCATATATCTCAACTAATATTCAATTCTAGATTTCCGGAAATCCCATCAACATTCGCAATGAGCTGATCAGGCTCCTAAATCATAGGCCCGTAGGCTCTAATGATTATCACCAATAGTTGGCCCAAAAACGAGTACTTTGAATCCCATGACACTACGCGATTCTCACATGGGGGCGCAATCAGAACTACTCAACAAATACGGTCATACTATATTGTCCAACTCAAGGCACAATACGTTCCCAGAACACGTATGACACCATTGTCCATCAAGGCACAATGTCATGACAAATAAGTCATCTCAAGTTCTCCTTGCCTATCAAGGTCCCCCGTTTTCACGGCACGTCTGCCCCACGTAAAATGCATTAGAAAACTATTTAGTTTTCGATAATTGATCTTTGTCGCATCAATATTTCCTCGTTGTAGCATCAACGCTAACAACCATCATAATGTCTTAGACTCTTTAAGCCTCAAAAACATTTTTCTCAAAACAGGACATCTAGTCCAAAACAGCTCGAACCCAAACATCCTTAACCGATGCACCAGTTTAGAATTTTGGATTCCAGAGCATAAAAAAACATCCCCAAGCTTACAGGACCACAAAGATCTTCCCTAAGCCGACAGGACCACAACTAACACGGATCCTTGATCCACGTCTTTCTGCAGAAACCGAGAACCCCGACGTCTCGGTTTCTAGTTTCTAAGTTAAAAACCACTTTTCCTCAAAACTCAAAAACCAAAAACCCAAATCTCCGATACTTGCATTCAGGATCGATTTTCCATTAAACAAAACGTAGTCTAAAAACTATTTCTTTTTCTTTCGGTAAAACACAAACCTTAAAACAAAGCTTGTAAAATCCTTTTTCTTAGATAAAACCAATAAATTTTGTAAATCACGTTTATTAAAACGCTTTTGCTTAAACGGTTAACTTTATTAATTTAAAAACTAATAAAGGTTTCTAACATCCTATTTAATTTAAAAACATCGTTTTTCGTTATTAAAACCCACGTTTTCACAACTTTGCTCTTTTAAGTTGATTTTCCTTAAAAGCAGCTGTTCGTTATATTTTATTTCAAAAGAGATAAATCATTTTTTTTTCTCTTAAGTTATTTATTTCCTCAATTTAACATTTCAGACTTTTAAAGTTTTTAAGTTACATGATGTCGGGTCCTAATCAAAATTAGGTCTTCTAACGCCTTAAATCCCACAGCAGGGCACCCCATTCATCCATATAATTATTCAACAATTATAGCATGTACTCAAATATGTCAGCAGTTATATCATGCATACTCAAATCAACAATAGTAAACCAAACAATCAACCAACAATCAGATACAGAATATTTAATTACAATACAAACACCGATGCAGTACATAGCTGTCGAAAATGGAGTTCCTCAGGTTTATCCCCTTATGTTAAATGAAGTCTCTTTGATGAGCAACTCCAAGCATCAAATCCAAGAGGTGGCATTGACGTCCCAACTCCATAACAACTCCAAGAATGCATATCCAGCGCCCCCAAGTAAGCACAGCCACAACCAAAAATCAAGAGATAACATCCAAGCACATACAGCATCCAAACAACATATCAATTAACAAATCATCACTTAAAAACATAATCTAATGGATTTAAATATTTTACTTAGTCCAACACAATTACTTTTCCAATAAAATCAATTTGGAAAAAACCAATTTGGTCACGGAAATATTAAATTAGCTTAGGGAATCATTAATTAACTACCCTAATTGCACTAAAACAGAATTAATTTCATGATTAGAGTAAAATAAGGATTTAGGGATTTAGTGAAATTGGGGAAATTTGAATTCAAAGGGGGATTTGAACAATTGACATAGGGAACTTGAAATTGATATACCCAATTGCATAAAAACATAATCAATGTCACATTTAAATCATGAAATTAAAATGCTAGGGTTCCAAATTGGGGATTTAGGGTTAGGGTTCCTCATGAAATCAAAAGCCAAGAGATAGGAATGAAAGATTTTTTACCAAGGAGGAAGAAAGAGCGGTCCGGCGGTCCCGGCGGTGGCAGTGGCGGTGGCGGTGCTTGGTCCACAACGTGGAGGAAGATGCCGCCTTCCACGTGGTTGGTTCATTTCTGGAAAGGGAGGCCAAATGGTGGCCGGCAAACCCGAAAAACAGTGGCGGTTCAATGGTGGATCCGTCGTCAACATTGTTCGTTTGCAAAAATATTGAGCTAGAAATGTAGAGGACGGTGAGGAGAGCAAAGTTACAAGGTTGGTTTGGTGGAAAGTGGCCGGACGGTGGCCGGAAAACGCCCAAACAGTGGCGGTGGCCCCGTCCTCAACTTTCTCCGTTTGGAAAAATCTTCAGTTAGAATTTTAGAGGAGAAGGTGGGGAGTATTCCTATGATTTCGGTTTTGCGAGAAGTGGCCGGAGTTGGCCGGAAATCAAGAGAGAAGGAGAAGGAGGTTAGAGAGAGAGAGAATGCGAGAGGGACATCGGGAAGAAGAAGAAAGAAAGAAAAAGAAAAGAGAAGAAAGAGAAAAAAGAGAAGGGTGGGTGTGTTTCTAGTGTGCGAGGGAATTTGGAGAGTTTTCCCCCCTTTTTTTCTTTTGTTCAATTAATTGCGGTAGGTGGGAAAAATCTAAAATTTCTTTCGTTGTCTTTCGGTAAAACACAAACCTTAAAACAAAGTTTGTAAAATCTTTTTTCTTAGATAAAACCAATAAATTTTGTAAATCATGTTTATTAAAACGCTTTTGCTTAAACGGTTAACTTTATTAATTTAAAAACTAATAATGGTTTCTAACATCCTATTTAATTTAAAAACATCGTTTTTTGTTATTAAAACCCACATTTTCACAACTTTCCTCTTTTAAGTTGATTTTCCTTAAAAGCAGTTGTTCGTTATATTTTATTTCAAAAGAGATAATTCACTTCCTCAATTTAACATTTCAGACTTTTAAAGTTTTTAAGTTACATGATGTCGGATCCTAATCAAAATTAGGTCCTCTAACGCCTTAAATCTCATAGCAGGGCACACGATACATCCATATAATTATTCAACAATTATAGCATGTATTCAAATATGTCAGCAGTTATATCATGCATACTCAAATCAACAGCAGTAAACCAAACCATCAACCAACAATCAGATACAGAATATTTAATTACAATACAAACACCGATGCAGCACATAGCTGTCGGAAATGGAGTTCCTCAGGTTTATCCCCTTACCTTAAATGAAGTCTCTTTGATGAGCAACTCCAAGCATCAAATCCAAGAGGTGGCATTGACGTCCCAACTCCACAACAACTCCAAGAATGCATATCCAGCTCCCCCAAGTAAGCATAGCCACAACCAAAAACCAAGAGATAACATCCAAGCACATTCAGCATCCAAACAATATATCAATTAACAAATCATCATTTAAAAACATAATCTAATGGATTTAAATATTTTACTTAGTCCAACACAATTACTTTTCCAATAAAATCAATTTGGGAAAAACCAATTTGGTCACGGAAATATGAAATTAGCTTAGGGAATCATTAATTAACTACCCTAATTGCACTAAAACAGAATTAATTTCATGATTAGAGTAAGATAAAGATTTAGGGATTTAGTGAAATTGGGGAAATTCGAATTCAAAGGAGGATTTGAACAATTGACATAGGGAACTTGAAATTGATATACCGAATTGCATTAAAACATAATCAATTTCACATTTAAAACATGAAATTAAAATGCTAGGGTTTCAAATTGGGGATTTAGGGTTAGGGTTCCTCATGAAATCAAAAGCCAAGAGAAAGGAATGAAGAATTTTTTACCAAGGAGGAAGAAAGAGCGTTCTGACGGTCCCGGCGGTGGCGCACGGTGGCGGCGCATGGCGGCTCCGGCGGTGGCAGTGGCGGTGCTTGGTCCACAACGTGGAGGAAGATGCCACCTTCCACGTGGTTTGTTCATTTCTGGAAAGGGAGGCCAAATAGTGGCAGGAAAACCCCAAAACAGTGGCGGTTCCATGGTGGCTCCGCCGTCAACGTTGTTCTTTTGCAAAAATATTGAGCTAGAAATGTAGAGGAAGGTGAGGAGAGCAAAGTTACAAGGTTGGTTTGGTGGAAAGTGGCCGAACAGTGGCCGGAAAACGCCCAAACAGTGGCGGTGGTCCCGTCGTCAACTTTCTCCGTTTGGAAAAATGTTCGGTTAGAATTGTAGAGGAGAAGGTGGGGAGTATTCATATGATTTCGGTTTTGCGAGAAGTGGCCGGAGTTGGCCGGAAATCAAGAGAGAAGGAGGAGGAAGTTAGAGAGAGAGAGAACGCGAGAGGGACGTCGGGAAGAAGAAGAAAGAAAGAAAAAGAAAAGAGAAGAAAGAGAAAGAAAAAGAAAAAAGAGAAGGGTTGGTGTGTTGTTGGTGTGCGAGGGAATTTGGGGAGTTTTCCCCCTTTTTTCTTTTCTTCAGTTGATTGCGGTAGGTGGGAAAAATCTAAAATTTCAAAATTTGAAATAGGATAGAGATTGATGGTTGAATTTATCAACCTAGGGAATCAATAATCCAAAATAAATTTTTGATTAAATCCAAACCATTTTATTTTCAAATCTAAAATCAACTAGATTAAATTTGGAAAATAATTTCTTTCAATTATTTTATTTGAATAACTTAAATAATATTTTTCTAAACAAATAATAATAATAACAATAGACGAATATTTTTGTCTTGTAAGAATATGTAAACTATGATAACGCATCCAATAAAATAAATAAAATAATTTAAGCAAATAAAATTAATTATTAACACATATAGGATTTTCGGGGTGTTACAATACTACCCCACTAAAAAAAAATTTCGTCCTCGAAATTTTGTGACTTAACTAGACAAGATCTCTTCATCCTCAGGTTTCCCCAAGTACTTCCCATACGTACTTCTTCCTTAGTTAACACTTGTAACTTAATAACAAACTTCATACCTATTATCCATTCGATTTATTGTTAAAAAAAATCAAATCACTTCTCCTTAATCGATACTCCATCTCCTCAATATCTTACCTTAATCTCTCACACGTGAGAGGCATAATTAAATTTAACAACTTCTCTTCCACTTTTAATTCATTTAGGAAGTCTTTCTTCCACGTTCTTAACTATTGTTATTTACATCTCAATTTAAATTACGGTACACCTTCCTATCACAACACATCCATCCGTTCCTATCCAAGATATCCAATCATAGTCTTAGTTTTTTTGAACGTAGTCCACCTCTTCAATTTACATCACGATCATGCATCTCAACCTTACAAAACATGATTGCACCTATTAATGCAACTACAACCAAAAGAATTCACATAAGGTACATAAATTTTAAACTTCTCTAACAACTTAGTTTCACTCAAGAATTCCTCTTTTCTATAAATCTTCAGCTTAGGTAAAACTACCAAGGACACTTTCCTACAATTCTCTAAACTCATAAAATCAATCTTAACTTACAGACATCGATAATTACCCTTGATCTCCTAACTATTATTATGTCCCGATCAATACCAGACTTATGATAATTGTCTCACTTACTGAGATTGATCTTAAAGGTTCACATCTTATCAATCATAACTATACTCCAACCAAACTCTCATCACTTCTTATCTATCCTGTTAAAGGAATTATCGCAGTAGATACTACACTTTCTCCTAACCAACCTTCCAAAGATCAAATCGTTTTCCTTGCTCGTCCACTCGAGTTGAAAGTGATCCGTTGAACTCGGTCTCTACTCGATCCATGAGGATTAAGGAAAGAAATTTTCAACAAGGAAATTTTCTTGATCTCACTCTCATAAGAAAGTATATAGAAGAACTTTACTACTCTGAAAAGAATGTAGGAATATCCAATATGTAAAAAGATTCTTCAGTAGGTTCATGAGTGTAAAATTGCATAGCTAATACATATTTACAACCATGACTCTAATAAAGTTCCTTCTTTCACAAGAATCTCCCAACGGATTAGGGAATCAATAAATGAATAGTCTGGCCAAGAATCAGACTAGATCACATTTACTAAAAGTAAAGGTGATTAGACATCAAGAAACTTCCAATATCAAGAAGTCATTCGTGTTACAACCCAAGGAATAGTCATAACAAAGCTTTCAATGAAATGATATGAAAATATCCAGACCAATGGATACTATCAAACCAACTCACTCGAATGTCTAATACACTGAGGATTATGTAGGAGTGTGAGTACAAATACTCGTTTGGGAGCGCATGCCCTAAGAATTTTCACTACCATCGAGTTAAAACTCGCGCTTAAGCAACTTCACGACAGCTTTTCTCACGTAGGGTCCGCAATACGTGCCACAGGGTTTCCTCATGTTCATCGTGGCTCCTAGAGTAAACAAGAACTTCTCCGACGATGACGATTTTATTAAGAAATGGACGAATACTCCATATCATGTAGTCTAACCCAGTTAGATTTGTAGGCGATATTCTACACAAAACGATGGAGGTCTGACTGAATCTAGAAACTAGATCAATCGAAAACTCCACATCCTTCGCAACATAAACGTGGAACATTTTCAGAAAATTCTCCCGAAAGTCTTACACGATAGGCACCTCATTCAAATGTCCGACACAATCTCAAAAGGATAAACAATGTGTTACATGTATACAATTACCATTTACTGATCATGAGTTCTTACAAGGCCTCAACCCGATTAGAACCCAACAAAACACGCATACACGTGTGTCACATATTGTTTCGACAAGGAAACAATTCAACAAGGTCATACTCTCCAAGAGAAATAAAACTAACTTTAGAAACTTATCATCAGCTTTTTCACATGTTACTCAATTACTCTCTACTACTAATCCGTCACTAAAGACTTGCTTCCATTCTTTCTTCCACTCAGTCTCTGATCAATCGTAACCTCCGAAAAAGTATACTTAGGTATCATACATACCCCTTACCATCATCAGCATGGAATCACAAGTCTACCCACAATGCATAACCCTCAATCAGTCCTAATGGAGACAAAAAGTCTTATCCATCAAATCCACAAATAGTGGAGGCTCCAATCATTTCTTAAAATATTAACAGAAGAAACTTCACGCGATACCACACTTCGAGGGGCATCATCGCTGAAATATTATCGGGCTCCTAAGTTTCTCTCTTTCAACATTATAGGGTCATCTATCCTTTAACACAAGGACTCTCATCAGGGGTCTCGACTAACTTAAAATAATATGATTAATTCTACATCGAATCATCATAACACAGCTATACAAATTTTCATTTTGTTCAAATCATCAAGCCTTAGTCCTTACTACACTTCCATTGCTCCACCTGGATTCCTTTCTAGTCTCTCAACTACAAGGCCCAAAGTCAGTCAAACGCAACCAGAAAATAAAGCAAATAAGCAGTTATAACCATGCATTATTCCCAAGAAGGAAATAAAGAGAAAAACAAGAAACCAGTTACTTGCCAGGCAACCGTACCCTCGCGACGCGAGACAGAGGGTCAGCCCGAGTAGAAACATCCCAACTCTCGGCATCGTGACACGAGACAGATTCTCGCCACGCGACTCAGAGAGTCTGCCTGAGGAGCAAAGAACAGCTCCTCGGGCTCACGACACGAAAATCATTTCGCCTCGCGATCCAGGAAGCCTGTCATTAGTAAACATGCCGTTATCTTGCCGTCCCTTTGGTCGCTTAGTAGCCACCTATGCATCTACTTCAGAAACTTTTGGTATTCGTCTACTTGTCTAAGGTACACTCGTTTTCCTTGGCAACTTTCCCAACGATCGAACTTCCTTCACATATAAGGGAGTCTTCCCTTACTTGCTAGCTAAGAGTCTACCATCCTTGACTCATAACGTAAGGTCATATTCAAGCCTATTTGCTATAACTGACTAAGGAACTGTCTCAAAGCCAACCTTACTTAGTAACTCAGATAACTCTTCTATAAGAGTCTTAACACATCTGGATCATCGGATCCAATCAATCCAATTGGTCGGATTTCAAAAGGAACAAGTCATCATAGACTGTTCTTACACCTATTGACCTCAATCCAATCAAAACACAGAGTAAACATAGCAAAAACACAATGAATCCATAACCTAGATCCCAAAAGACATCGACCAGCTCTGATACCACTTCTAACACCCCTCTTCTTCGGGTGTCACTTTCGTAACCCAAAATAACCCTTTTTCCTTCTTAACAAAAGATTTTTTTTGAAAATAACTCTATAGTGTTTGCGGAAATCTGATACCAAAAGAAAAGCTTTAACAATCAAAGGAAGCAAAATGAAACTCATCATATATGACAATAATTCAAGTTTTGCCATTAGGCATATATACTTCGACTCTCTCAATACACAACACTCATAGTCCCAGTAGGAAGACTGGACTTACACATTTATAAATCTTAAGAGCTGGTCTGACAAAAGAATTCTATGGACAATAAAACTTACTGCCCAACATAAGTCGTACCACTGAGACCGAGTCTTGTCGTCAACAAACCACACCTCTTCGTCGTCAACCTCAAGCACTCAAGCTATAGGGTCCTGAAGTGACTTAGAGGACTGTTGATAAACATCTGTACATGTATCCAAAAACACAACAGGGTGTCCAACATGTACAGGCAAGGGTGAGAAACCAATATTTGAATCCAAAAACGACAACCATATACTCAAACACATATAGCAGATTCATATAAGCATGTCTCACAAGTATCATCATGCATAGTCTAGTACAATAGATCAAAGTACTAACAGTAAAACATAAGGGTCTCGTACCCCCCAATCAACGTTATTTTCTAAAGGTATGCATGAACACTTCCATATATCTCAACTAATATTCAATTCTAGATTTCCGGAAATCCCATCAACATTCGCAATGATCTGATCAGGCTCCTAAATCATAGGCCCACAGGCTCTAATGATTATCACCAATAGTTGGCCCAAAAACGAGTACTTTGAATCCCATGACACTACACGATTCTCACATGGGGGCGCAATCAGAAGTACTCAACAAAATACGGTCATACTATATTGTCTAACTCAAGGCACAATACATTCCCAGAACACGTATGACACCATTGTCCATCAAGGCACAATATCATGACAAATAAGTCATCTCAAGTTCTCCTTGCCTATCAAGGTCCCCCGTTTTCACGGAACGTCTGCCCCACATAAAATGCATGAGAAAACTATTTAGTTTTCGATAATTGATCTTTGTCACATCAATATTTCCTCGTTGTAGCATCAACACTAACAACCACCATAATGTCTTAGACTCTTTAAGCCTCAAAAACATTTTTCTCAAAACAGAACATCTAGTCCAAAACAGCTCGAACCCAAACATCCTCAACCGATGCACCAGTTTAGAATTTTGGATTCAAGAGCATAAAAAAACATCCCCAAGCTTACAGGACCAAAAATATCATCCCTAAGCCGACAGGATCACAACTAACACGGATCCTTGATCCACGTGTTTCTGCAGAAACCTAGAACCCCGACGTCTCAGTTTCTAGTTTCTAAGTTAAAAACAACTTTTCCTCGAAAACTCAAAAACCAAAAATCCAAATCTCCGATACTTACATAGAGTCCTCGGGATCGATTTTCCATAAAACAAAACGTAGTCTAAAGACTATTTCTTTTTCTTTCGGTAAAACACAAACCTTAAAACAAAGCTTGTAAAATCCTTTTTCTTAGATAAAACCAATAAATTTAGTAAATCACGTTTATTAAAACGCTTTTACTTAAACAGTTAACTTTATTAATTTAAAAACTAATAAAGGTTTCTAACATCCTATTTAATTTAAAAATATCATTTTTCATTATTAAAACCCACATTTTCACAACTTTGCTCTTTTAAGTTGATTTTCCTTAAAAGCAGCTGTTCGTCATATTTTATTTCAAAAGAGTTTATTCATTTTTTTTTTCTCTTAAGTTATTTATTTCCTCAATTTAACATTTCAGACTTTTAAAGTTTTTAAGTTACACGATGTCGGATCCTAATCAAAATTAGGTCCTCTAACGCCTTAAATCCCACAGCAGGGCACACGATACATCCATATAATTATTCAACAATTATAGCATGTATTCAAATATGTCAGCAGTTATATCATGCATACTCAAATCAACAGCAGTAAACCAAACAATCAACCAACAATCAGATACAGAATATTTAATTACAATACAAACACCGATGCAGCACATAGTTGTCGGAAATGGAGTTCCTCAGGTTTATCCCCTTACCTTAAATGAAGTCTCTTTGATGAGCAACTCCAAGCATCAAATCCAAGAGGTGGCATTGACGTCCCAACTCCACAACAACTCCAAGAATACATATCCAGCTCCCCCAAGTAAGCATAGCCACAACCAAAAACCGAGAGATAACATCCAAGGACATTCAGCATCCAAACAACATATCAATTAACAAATCATCATTTAAAAACATAATCTAATGGATTTAAATATTTTACTTAGTCCAACACAATTACTTTTCCAATAAAATCAATTTGGGAAAAACCAATTTGGTCACGGAAATATGAAATTAGCTTAGGGAATCATTAATTAACTACCCTAATTGCACTAAAACAGAATTAATTTCATGATTAGAGTAAGATAAAGATTTAGGGATTTAGTGAAATTAGGGAAATTCGAATTCAAAGGGGGATTTGAACAATTGACATAGGGAACTTGAAATTGATATACCCAATTGCATAAAAACATAATCAATTTCACATTTAAAGCATGAAATTAAAATGCTAGGGTTTCAAATTGGGGATTTAGGGTTAGGGTTCCTCATGAAATCAAAAGCCAAAAGAAAGGAATGAAGGATTTTTCACCAAGGAGGAAGAAAGCGCGGTTCCGGCGGTCCCGGCGGTGGCGCATGGTGGCGGCGCACGGCGGCTCTTGCGGTGGCAGTGGCGTTGCTTGGTCTACAACATGGTGGAAGATGCCGCCTTCCACGTGGTTGGTTCATTTCTGGAAAGGGAGGCCCAATGGTGGCCGAAAAACCCCAAAAACAGTGGTGGTTCTATGGTGGCTCCGCCGTCAACGTTGTTCGTTTGCCAAAATGTTGAGCTAGAAATATAGAGGAAGGTGAGGAGAGCAAAGTTACAAGGTTGGTTTGGTGGAAAGTGGCCGGACGGTGGCCGGAAAACACCCAAACAGTGGCGGTGGCCCCGTCTTCAACTTTCTCTGTTTGGAAAAATGTTCGGTTAGAATTGTAGAGGAGAAGGTGGGGAGTATTCCTTTGATTTCGGTTTTGCGAGAAGTGGCCGGAGTTGGCCGGAAATCCAGAGAGAAGGAGGAGGAAGTTAGAGGGAGAGAACGCGAGAGGGACGTCGGGAAGAAGAAGAAAGAAAGAAAAAGAAAAGAGAAGAAAGAGAAAGAAAAAGAAAAAAGAGAAGGGTGGGTGTGTTGCAGGTGTGCGAGGGAATTTGGGGAGTTTTCCCCCCTTTTTTTCTTTTGTTCAGTTGATTGCGGTAGGTGGGAAAAATCTAAAATTTCAAATTTTGAAATAGGATAGAGATTGATGGTTGAATTTATCAACCTAGGGAATCAATAATCCAAAATAAATTTTTGATTAAATCCAAACCATTTTATTTTCAAATCTAAAATCAACTAGATTAAATTTGGAAAATAATTTCTTTCAATCATATTATTTGAATAACTTAAATAAATACTTTTCTAAACAAATAATAATAATAACAATAGACGAATATTTTTGTCTTGTAAGAGTGTGTAAACTATGATAACGCACCCAATAAAATAAATAAAATAATTTAAGCAAATAAAAGTAATTATTAACATATATAGGATTTTCGGGGTGTTACACCTTGAGCGTTCTTCAATCCTTGTTGGGTGTTCTTCGTCAAGAACACATCCATGTGGTGTTTGCTGTTGCGTTTGGGGTTAAGCTACTAGCTTAGTGTTACTCTGAGGTAAGGTAACCAACCCTGTTCATCCTTTTTCTTTGAATCCCTTGAGTTAGTGTTGAACCGTTTTGTCCCTGTCAAACCAGACTTCGTTGTTCGTGTGGCAGTGCTGTGAACGACAACTAGCAGATTAGTTCCCCAAGGATGTAATCGAGGTATGTGCATAACCCTTGCGTTGATTCTCTTTTCTTTTCCTTGTTTGGGGAATTAACTTATCCTTTTGCCTTGGTGGTCGTAGTCAAAGCACGCTGAACCTATTGAACCCGTTTGGAGGTGTCACGCTTGGACTTCGTTTTTGTTGGCTCGTAGGCTGGAATAGTCATGCCAGGTATGGGAAGAAGGGATTAGTATAACATATAGGTTCTAGAGAAGCTTAACATGAGGGTTAACCCATGACCCTATTTGCGTGCTATATGCCTTGGTTGATGTATGAATTGGTTATAGTTGTTTGTACATGTTACTAATTATTTAAATGGTTTGTATGATTTTGGCATGACACTTATGATGTAGTTTATGATGTTGCTTATGATGTTGTTGATATGTCATGGTTGTATGGACTGATATGTTGAAACTGCGGTAAGCCTAAAACTAGGATTAGTCTAATTGATGTGCATAAAACATAAAGATGTTGATGAGGGGTTAGATTAATGCCTATGGATTAGTCAAGAACCTTAGGATTGATTTGGAGGGTTGAAATCTAGAAAAGCTGCTTAGTTCCCAGAATTGAGGCGCTGTAACAGCATTGAGCACGCCAATACTAATTATCGGCATGCCCGTGCTCTCTGCCCAGTAAAGCCAGCACACTCGTGCTCGAAGTAGCACACCCATGCCAGAAAAACGAGAAAAGTGACGCTGTTTAGCATGCCCGTGTTCTCTCACAACACGTCCGTGCTCAGGCTGTGCCACTGTTATAATTAAGAAACTTCATTATTTTAAATAAACAGAGATTTAATACCCTTTTTGGAATAAAAATATGATATAAGAGATTATAAAACGCGACCTTGAGGATAGTTAATGAACTAGGACAACGATATGGTAAAATGTAATAAAGGAGACTTAATAAAGATATTAATTAATGAGAAGATGATGTTATGGGTAATGACGTACTACTACCGATGTTGTTGGTTAAATCATTCATGATGCTTATTGGTCAGGTTTGATGTTGATAAATCATCTTTGATGCTTGTTGGTCAAAGTTGATAGCCATGTAATGGTGTTGATGATGGATGTTTGGACATGTGTTTGCATGTTGGTGGAACATTGCATGCATCATTGCATGGAAATGATAGTTTGGGCAGAAAGCAAACGATGAATCGCGACGGTGGAGGCCACGATGGATGTTATCTCAGCCTTGAGGGTAGAGTTGGGTAAGGAGGTTCCATATGGCATGGACTTGAAACCTGTTGTCGGAGTGTCCTATCGATAACCTGGCTACCCTGACAAGCCACAGTATGTTATCAAGATTAGTTGAGAGTATCCACGGACGTCACCCATGGTTTGGTGAGTGTTCCAACGTTGATGTAGGATAGTCAACATGGATATGTACTCCTAATCGTTTTTCCAGAGTTAATGTTTTGGATCCATGTTGCATATAGAGTAGTGGAGTAGTTATGCATCGCATATCATGTTATTAATGTGATATGATGGTACGCGTTATAACATGTATGTTGTATTGTGATGTTTATATGTTGCATGATCATCTTGCTAACTGCTCTATTACCGTTTATGTTTATATGTACAGTTCCTTACTCCCTATCTGTTGTTGTTATTTTGCATGTACCTTTGGTTATGCAGTGGATGGTGAGCTGCCAACTGAGGAGTGATCCCGAGGAGATCGCTTGCTCATAGTATAGTTTAGTTATGTTAGTTGTTTTCCGATATAATAACGATAGTGGTTACCAGCTCTGATTATGTGACATCGGGATTTGGGTTTTGTTTATGTTTATGTTTTCCGCCGTTGTTATTTATGTTTTAAATGTTTGCGGATCATGTGGTACTTGCTACCTTTTAGGTTAAAGTTTTATTCAGCTCGCATGCCTTATTTTAATTTTATCGTATGCGGGGTAGCAGATATCACAATAAGTTTTATGATCCCAAAATAAAGACAACTTTTGAGATGAGAACTGTCACATTCTTTGAGGATATTGAGTTTTGGGGAGAAATAAGGTTAGAGATTTTCTTTTTGAGGAAGAATCAGTTTCAATTCCAGAACTGATTCATATAGTTGCTTCTGATGAAGCAAGTCCAGAACCTCTACAAGACATCATTGTTCAAACTCCCATTCATGGTGAGTTAGAAAGAACAAACTCAGCATCCTCAAGAACTTGTGCAAGAGGAACCGATGCCTTTGCGACGATCTAGTAGAGAAAGGAGAAGTGCCATTCCGGATGATTACATAGTTTTTCTCCAGGAACATGAGGAAAATGATGGTATGATGGAAAATGATCCAATCAACTTCCGTCAAGCCATACAAGATTCCAATTCAGAAAAGTGGATTGAAGCAATGAATGAGGAGTAATGCAAGACAATAAGGTTTGGGAACTTGTACCATTTCTAGAAGGTGCGAAACCTATTGGTTGCAAATGGATATTTAAGACCAAACGGGATTCCAAAGGTAATGTGGGGAGGTATAAGGCTCATCTTGTAGCCAAGGGCTATACTCAAAAGGAAGGATTGACTTTAAAGAGTCTTTCTCTCTGATTTCATCGAAGTACTCTTTTAGGACAATCATGGATCTTGTTGCACATTATGATTTGGAGCTTCATCAGATGGATGTCAAGACAACATTTCTCAATGACAACATTGACGAAACAATCTATATGGTGCATCCAGAAAACTTTATATTGAGAGACCCAAAGGAGATGGTTTGCAAACTGATGAAATCCATCTACGGGCTAAAACAGGCGTCTCGTCAATGGTATCGCAAATTTCATCAGGTAATTCTCTCATTTGGTTTTGAGATGAATCCTGTTGACGATTGTGTGTATCAAAAATTTAGTGGGAGAAAGTACATTTTCCTGGTCTTATATGTTGATGATGTACTGCTTGCCATTAATGATATAGGCATGTTGCACGAAACCAAGAGATTTCTATTAAAAAAAAAAATTCGAGATGAAAGATCTTGGTGACGCCTCCTTTATATTAGGGATCTAGATACATCAGGACCGATCTCGGGGTACTCTAGGATTGTAACAAAGAAGCTATATTGATAAGGTCCTAAAAAGGTTTGGCATGCAGGACTGCAAACCAGGTAATACCCCGGTCGCTAAGGGAGGCAAGTTTAGTCTCAGTTAGTGCCTAAAAGGAAACCTTGAGATTCAGGAGATGCAGAAGATTCCCTATGTATCAGCTATAGGGAGTCTAATATATGCTCAAGTCTGTACGCGTCGGACATAACGTACATTGTTGGAGTGTTAGGCAGATACTTAAGCAATCCTGTAATGAATCATTGGAAAGCAGCCAAAAGGGTTATGAGGTATTTGAAGAGAACAAAGGATCATATGCTCACAAGTAGGAGATTAGACTCTTTGGAGATCATTTGGTATTCTGACTCCGATTTTTCCGGATGCCAAGATAGTAGGAGATCCACTTCGAGCTATATTTGTCTGATTGCTGGTGGTGCAATTTCGTGGCTCATTGCCAAGCAAACTCTTATTGCTTCGTCCACCATGGCAACAGAGTTTGTAGCATGTTATGAGGCATCAAATCATGGGATTTGGTTGAAGAACTTTGTCACTAGGATGCGAATTGTGGTAGGCATTGAAAGACCACTTAAGTTATACTGTGACAACAAATCAGCCGTCTTATACTCCAATAACAATAGGAGTTCGACAAAGTCGAAACAAATTGACATCAAGTTCCTAGTTGTCAAGGAGAGAGTACAGAGTGGATAGATTTCTATAGAACACTTAAGGACAAACTCCATCATAGCAGACCCTCTAACAAAGGGCCTTCCACCCAAGGTCTTTCATGAGCACACTGATCACAAGGGTGTCATACAGTTTGAGGATTCTTTAGTTTAGTGGGAGTTAGTCATTGATGTAATTTATGTTCTATGTTTGATATTATGTATGCATACTCTTATATTTGGATATTTTTCTGATTAGAAATAAAGTTTGGTATTCAGTTTATTACACTTTGTACGATAATGTCTTTAAATGATCTCACTAATGTAAAGTAGGACCAGTTGAAAAGCGATATGTACAGACTACCTTCATGTGATTTTCATGCTGCACATTTCATGATTGATCTATGTCATTTGGTTGTGTTAATATTAGTTATCATTGATGGGTTTAGTTATGATTCATATAACGAAAGCCGCTTTGGTTCTATATATTAATATAACTAATGGATGAGATGGTGACATGTCCAAGGTTTATAATGGCAGATTTTGAGCTCATAAAGTCTAACACATTTGTAAGCATATATATGTGACCAGTGGGAGATTGGGAGAAATTTTTGGATCACAGATGTAATGTTTAAATGTGTTATGACCACTATTTTAATTAGCCAAAATCAAAGTGGTCAATTTGGATTAAAGTGTTATGGCTAAGGGCATTATTGTCATGAAAAATATTGTGTAGATACCAAAAGTCTTATTTCTATTTTTATGATGGGCAGAAATAGAAATAAGAATAGGTTGGAGTCATGAATCTTCATGAAAGGTTATGAACTCGAAGGACATCACTCTTCATGAATTGGTATGAACTCAAAAGACATTGCTATTCATGAAAGAGTATGTAATTATTATAAATAAGAGGTTATGGTCCCCAATTGTAGAACTACATCCAATTCTCTCCATCCCATCGGTAGAGGAACTAAGGCCCTAAGGAATTCTACAATTGAAAGATCACTACTCTATCAAGAAGATCTTCTCTTTCCTCAAGTTATCATGGATCCTTAAGGTACGCTTCCGCATTTGTTAATCATATTGAATTGACATGGGATTATACATATAGTTTGGTTTTGGGTTTGTGCTTGATGAAGAACATGTTTTCTCATAATTTTCATTATCTTTATGATTTGCAGATTTGTAATATTGTACAAGATATTATCCATTATTCCTATTGTATAGCAGTTATACAAACAGAGGAAGCAGAACATCCAGAACTTAGGAGACATATCGCAACTCTTCCATATACTCAAGGTCTCACTTGCCCAAAAACATAATCCCAGCGACTCAGAATCTTCCTTTCTTCAATCAATATAACTAGTATCCATTCTATAAAAAAAAAAACTATAACTGGTATCTAGTCAACTTTAAACAACAAACCATAGCCATCGTATGAATAAAACAATTTATGGTGCAGCTCAGCAATCCCATTTACATTAAATGCTCAATACATAATTCCAAGTATAAATCCAAGTTGCCATACATTCAATTATATATATATATATATATATGTTAAAGAATTTGCAATTGCATAAAGCTTTTCTGTTTGTATTTCATCGAATTAATAAATTGATTACAAGCTATCCTATTTATACAAGAGGAATCCTTTCTAAAGAGGGATCCATTCTATCTACACAAACTAATTGATAAGCTAAGTAACAAATTTGAGTAACTAACTTATCAGTGAAATAACAAACTTATCAACAAACTTATTAGTAACAACTAACTGATATATCAGTAATCTACTTGGATTTTATTACTCCACTGTAAGATGTAGTGTGAGGATCATGAACACCCATCTTGACTGATAGCTCATGGAAAGTCTTGGCTCCCAAAGCTTTGGTGAAAATATCGGCTTGCTGCTGCTTGGTTGGAATGTAATCTGTGACAATGGCTCCAATTTGCAAATGCTCCCTAATGAAGTGGCAATCCACTTCTATATGCTTTGTTCTTTCATGTTGAACAAGGATCGATGCAAGTTGTATTGCAGCCTAGTTATCACAATAAAGAGCTGTAGGTGTAGCACAATCAACTTGTAGATATTTGAGTAGACTTCTTAGCCACAAAATTTCACTAGTAGCATGTGCCATTGCTCGGTATTCTACTTTACTGGAAGATCTTGACACTGTAGTTTTCTTCTTTGTTTTCCAAGATATAGTAGCTGAGCCAAGTTTCATCAAATAACCCGATACTGACCTTCGAGTTAAAGGACAAGAAGCATAATCTGAATCACAATAAGCTGTAAGCTTAAGATCATTCTCTTTTAGCAAGATCATTCTCTGCCCTGGAGATGATTTTAAGTATCTGAGCACCATCATTGTTGCCTCCCAGTGACCTTACCGTGGAGCCTACATGAACTGACTGAGTATATGAATAAAGAAGGTGAGGTTTGGTCTGGTGAGTGTGAGGTAAATGAGATGGCCAACAAGTCTTCTATATTGTGATGGATCAGAATAAAACTCACTGGAGTCAAGAGCTAGCTTCGGATTTTGCTCCATTGGAAAGGAGGATGGTTTGCAAGCAAGCACACCACATTCATCTAGGATACCTAAAATGTATTTCTTTGGCATAAGAATAAACCATATGCACCACGTGCTAATTCTATGCCAAGAAAATACTTAAGTGGGCCAAGATCTTTCATGTGGAACCATTTGTTTAAGTGTTGTTTGAATCTAGTACAAGCATTAGAATCATTTCCAGCTATAACTAGATCATAAACATATACCAAAACTGCTATAAAAACATAATCATGAGAATAAGTGAACAAGCTATGATCTACTTGACACTCTTGGAAACCATAAGCAATTAAAGATTGAGAAAGTTTTGAGTACCAATTTGTTGAGGCTTGTCTTAGGCCATATAGAGATTTCTTTAGTTGATAAACCATGCCTTGCTCTGGGACTTCATAACCTTGAGGAGCTTCCACATAAACTTATTTAGCTAGTTCTCCATGCAGAAAAGCATTACTTACATCCATTTGATGTAATTTCCAACCTCTATCTACTGCAACAGAATGTAAGCAGTGGATTGTTGTCATTTCGGCCGCAGGAGCAAAGGTCTCATTGAAGTCTTCACCTTCAATTTCTGTATAGCCCTTTGCTACAAGCCTTGCCTTATACTTTTCTATTTCTCCAGGTGCCTTGTGTTTGAGTTTGTACACCCACTTGCAGTCCACTGCGGTAAGAGCACAAGCTCCCAACTCTTGTTTTCTTCTAAAGCTTTTATCTCTTGACTCATGGCCTTTTTCCATTCTTTCTTCTGCACAGCTTGAACATAAGATTTTGGCTCCTCATGATCTCATGATGAGCAATGGCTGCAAAATAAGCTTGATGCTTATGTGAGAAATGAGTATAGTTTATATACTTTGAGATGGTATAGACCATACTTGAATTAGATGAAGGAATCGATGACTTCTAGGTGGGGTTTTTCATGGCAGTATGACAATAATAGTCCTTCAAGTAGCTGGAAGGCTGTCTTGTGCTTGATTCGAGTGGGGGTGCTACAGAATGATGCTCCCCCTCACTCTAAACTTCTTCTTCTGCCCCAGGAATTTGTTGTTATTCTACTAACTGTGATCTTGGCTCATCTTCATCATTTGCATGAGGAGAGTCTTCCTCTGTTGGAAAAAGGTTAGGTTGGTGGAAAGTAGTCATTGTAGTGTCTCCTACTGCTACATCTTCTCCTTACTTTGCATAAGGAAAATTGTCCTCATAAAAGACAACATCTCGGGAGACAAAAAATTCTCTTCTTCTCAAGTTATATACCTTCTAACCCTTTTGGCCTAGAAAATAACCGACAAAAATGCATCTTTCTGCTCTAGGATCAAACTTATCTCTATGCTTGGCACCATTCCTTACATAACATAGACACCCAAAAACCTTTATATGATCATAAGAAGGATGTTTTTGAAACAACATTTCATATGGGGTAATGCCTTTATTAGCTATTGTCGGTGTTCTATTTATGATATAAGTGGCTGCAAGTACACATTCCCCCCAAAATTTTATAGCGAGATTACCTTGGAACCTTAGAGCCCTTGCAACATTTAGTATATGCCTATGTTTTTGTTCCACCCTTCTATTTTGCTGAGGTATTCCCACACAAGAAGTCTCATGGACTATTCTTTCTTGTTGAAAGAACCCTTTGGGAGTGGAATTTAAGAATTCTGTGCCATTATCACTTCTAATTCTCTTTATCTTTCTACCAAATTGTGTTTTGACCATACTGTGAAAATCCATTAATATCCTAATGGTTTCTGTCTTTTCTTTCATTAAGTACGCCCATGTTCCACGAGCGTAATCATCAACAATGGTTAAAACGAAATGAGATCCATTATGAGATGCAGTACGATATTTACCCCAAAGATCACAATGTATAAGGCTAAATGGTTCCTCAGCTTTATTACTACTTTGACTGAAAGATAGTCTACATTGTTTTGATATATGACAAATATCACAACAAGAAACCTTATTCAAATCAAAATTACTGCTAATCAAATTAGAAATGTGTTGCAAAGATTAAGTGGAAGGGTGTCCCATTCTGGCATGCCATAGAGTAGTCAAGTCCTTCCCAATCACAGCTAGGCAAGACCCTACCATTGCCATCTTGAACACATAAACCCCATCCTGCAACTCACCTAATCCAATCATTTTCTTCGAGATTTGGTCCTGTATTTCTCAAGAATTCATATGATAAGTCACAATACAATTCAAGTCTTGTGTTAATCTATGAATTGAAATCAAATTGCAGTTAAAAGCACGCACAAATAAAACATTATGCAATTTGATATCCTTGCTAAGGCTAATGATTCCCCATCTTTTCTATCAAGACAGTTGCTCCAGTAGCCACAACAATATGAAAAGGCTTATCAAGTTTAGTCACTTGCTCTAAGTGACAAAATAAATGGGTAATATGATGTGAAGCACCACTATCAAGAACACAATTTTGATCTTTATGCAAGCCTACATTACCAGCCATGTTTTCATGCGAACCAGAGTTTTTCTTCATGTAGGTCCCATGCAGAGCATGCCCTGTTGGAATGCTTTCTGATTCTTTGTTTTGACCATCACGAACACAAGCAAATTGTGCAGCATTATGTTCTCCAGACTTGTTGATGCCACGCTGCTATGTTCTGCACATGTCCCAGTGAGCTGGGTATCCCACAATTTCAAAACATTTTGATTTTATATGACCAAGCTTTCCATAATGTTCACATTTCGTCTTTGGTCCATCACGTCCCTTCTGTTTGTTGGAGTTGTTTGAATAAAAGGCTGAACCAGAATCAGTCTTGATGCTTCTTTCCTTTTCTGCCATGAACCGAGATTCTTCTCATAGTACATGATTGAATGTGGCACGCAGGGAAGGGAGAGGATAAGAGTTCAGAATGGATGCTTTGACATGAGAAAATTGTTCATTGTCTAGGCTACCAAGAAAGAGATGACCCCGATTCTCTTCTTCCTTTTCCATCAATTCTTTAGATGCCTTGCAAGAACACCTCGGTAACAGTTATAGCTCACTGAGTTCATCAAGATAACCTTTGAATTGAGTGTAAAAATCTTTCACACTCACTCTTGGTTCTTATTGAATCAGACAAAGTGTGCGCCACAACTAATGAACATGAGGTGCGTTTGTTTGGGCAAAACAAGAAAGTGAAATAGGGAAACACAAGAAGGGGGTTGAATTGTGTTTCTTAAACCTTTTTCTAAAAGCCTTTTCAAAAGCGTTTTAAGCAAGCAGGATGTTAAACAAGACAAACAGAAAAACAAGTTTTCGAAAGACGTTAGGAAACCTTGTTTTAAATCCCCATGTTAGAAAATAAATAAACTTGAAAAGATTAGGGATAGAGAGATTCACATTGACATATATCCTGGTTCACTCTTACAAATCGAAGAGCTACATCCAGTCCCTACCTCCAGAAGCTTTTTCCACTAAAACACTTAGTACTTTTTACAAGTTGTTTCCTAGTCACTTCCGACTATACAACCCCAAGTATTCTACACCTCTCCATCCAAGTATTCTTTTACAAACAAGCCTCTTCAGGCTCAACCAATCCTAAGATTTGTGAAGGGTTTTGAGCTTTTGACTAACTCACTAAGAGTGAGAATATTACAAGATATAGCTCTTTGAATCTATTTGTAACTTTACAAAGAAAGAATATGAAAGTTTAAAGATCTTTGACTTAAGAGTAGTGATTGCTTTTAGAATGAGAGTTGAGTTGAGTTAGTAATCTCTCTTGTGCGTATAGTTATTGTTGTCACTTCATTTCTTCAATTGATGGTCTTTAAATAGTCTTGACTATCTTCCGGATTTCAAATGGTAGAAAACTTGTCCTTTTAGACTCAGTGAAATATCCGTTAGACCCATGTCCATTTGCTATCTGTTTTCTGTTCATAGTTGTCCTTTCTTTGTGTAAGCAGAGGCATGTTTGCTTTTGACAGAATAGCAGTGATAGCAGCTTGTAGCAGGTTTAATCAGAGCAGACTGTCCATTACTTTTTGGCCGTCATGCTTTCTGCTTTACGTGGCTCGACGTATACAACGTTATATCTTGTTTTGTCTTTATAGAAAGCTATTTTTCTTTTGTTATCTTTTAAAGACTTTTGAAATATATGCCACGTTATCTGCAAAAGAAAGTTAGTGGACGCACAAGTAATATAAAAGATTGGACGCTCAATAAAATATTCTTGTGACTTCTGGACGTAAGATACTTATCCTTTAAAGAATAAAATCCAAGGACCAGTTAGACGATCCACGTAATATTTTTTGGACGCAGACAACTTTGAGAGCTATATTATGCCGTTGGACACAGAGAATGCTTTGAGCTTATTGTCCAATATGAGTTGATGTAACTTTGGACGTTGAGGCTTAGTGCTCTTTTGAGAATCTATCTAAAGTCATAGATATAGAAAAGGTCTTTTGACCTTATGGATTAGTAACAACTGAACTTCAATTATTTTCATAAGCATATAATAATTTTGTTAATCATTAAAACTTTGAGGGGTCATAAACAATTCCTGTTTTGGTTTTAACAATCTCCCCTTTTTTTATGATGATGAACATTATTATAAAGAGTTTTTGAAAAAGATTTTCTGGTGGGCAAAAGCTCCCACTAAGATTATGCATCACTTAGAGATATGTCTTTAGACAAATAGATTAAGCATAGATGTCATAACTTAGAACAAAATATGGTCAAAGCATTATTATATATAGTCTAATCACATATAATAGATTCAGATATGCATAGGAAAGTATTTGTATTGATAAAAAGTTTTAATTACACATTTCCATATTCTCCCCCTCTTTATCATTAGACAAAAAAGAAATGGGAGGACGAACATCATAGTTAGCAAAGAAAAGACACAAAAAGAGACTCAAGGGGATGGTGGTGGTGGAAGAGGGATGTGAGGAAAGGCTTGGTGAAGATAGTTCAACAGTTGATCCATCCTTCGATTCATCTCTTGAGTCACCCGTGCAGAAACTCGTTCTACCAAATAGTCAACAATGTCCTGAGAAAGTCCAGGAGGTAGAGGAGGGGTGGAAGCTAGAGCAGGGTGAGCTTCTTTAGTGGCAGAAGTGTTGACTTCTTCATCTTCATCATCAAGGTGCAGTTCCACGGTGTGATCAGATAAAGTGGAGTCATGATCAAAGCAATTAGTGCGCTGGACGAAGCTTGCTTCTGCTTGAGTTTCAGGGACGGCAAAGGCTTCGCATCTTGCATCTGCTTGAGGACCAATGGACTCAGCACAACAATCTTCAGCAGACTAAGAGAAGGGAAGAAAAACTTGACCAAAGGCTTGGGTCACAGCTTCAAGAACTCTTTCATATTCTCTAGCCACTGGAATCTCTGAAGTAGTAGCTTCCTCATGTGAGTACCATGGTAACAGGAGAACAGTAGGAGGAGAAGATGATGATTCCGGGACCTGTGTATGAGAGGTAGAGGGTAGGTCTTCACTAAATCCCCTGTGTTCATTCGAGGATAAGGCGACGGGCGAGAAGGGTGGTGGAGGTGTAGGGTCGGAAGATTGAGTCTGTGTTGGTGGTAAGGATGGTGATACGAGTTGTGTATTTGGTTGCTGAGAGGGAGTGGTGGATGAGGAAGTGGTTTGAGTGAGATCTGTGATTTTAGGTTTGGGTGGCTTTTTAGCTACAATTTTAAACCTCATCCTTCTGAGTGGTGGAGTTATAGTCGAAAAAGGGCTAGGATTGGTGGTTGGAGTAGTGGATGGGGCTTCAGGTGAGATAAAGGGTATAGAAGAGGTAGGAGGGTTGGGTAGGTTGGAGGGGGATGGTGTTACCTTAGTTTTCTTGGCGAGAAGAAGGGCAATTGGAAAATCATCTTCCTCGTCTTCCTCATCTTCTTCTTCCACAAGAAACTTCCTTTTTTCCATATCTGGGCTTAGATGGTTCAGCTTCCGGAGCCGTAGGTTGCTTTTGAGCCTGAGTTGACGCACTGGCTTGAGGTTGCTATTTAGCTATTGAACCAAAGTTTGCTTTGAGCATAGGTCCATCAACCTCTTCGACTTATGGTCTGACAACACCACTAAGCTTGATGAAGGTTTCTCCATTAATGGTGTATGCAATACCTTCGATCATTGACGCAAACTCCAGATTTGGCTTTACCTCGTATTCTTCAAAAACATCACGAGACTCGGCCTGAGATTGTTCAAACAATCCTTCCAATGAAGATGAGTCAGAAGAGACTTGAGGTTGATGAATAATATTTTGAATCTGATTCTTCCTTCTTTGTCTGCTTTGAAGAGCTTCCATACGTTGAGACTGTGCAATGTTGGACTGAGCTTGTTCAAAAGCAATAACGGATTGAAGTTTCACCTTGGAGAGATTTGCCCTTCCAAACTGCGGGCAACTGATCGTTTGGTCGATATGCCTTATGCTCGAGTGGACCTTACTCAGCATTCGGTAAATCCCTTGATTCTCAAAAACTCGAGAAAAAAGAAATGCATAATTGTGATTGTCTTAACAGATACAACATCTATGCAATTTTCTTTGAAACGATCAAAGAGAAGGGATGGAAGATTTACCTTCATATTGCAAAGGAGATGAGTGAGAAGGAAAGCATGCACATCAGAGATTGAGTCCTTAGACCCAGCTTTATGCAGAACAGCCTTGTTCAAGATCTGATTCAGGATCCTTGCTTCATCCTTCATACTAGCAGCACGAAAGAGAGCATTAGGGTGAGCATCGGGATGTTTTCGAAAGTTGAAGACGTTATCTTTTCCCCCAAACTTGTTGTGCCATGATTTGGAGAAGTTTGCTCCAAAGGACATACACTCAATTGCAGACGCAGTACTCACTCTGGAGACGACAACCTTCTGTGTCCCCAAAACATAACCAGAGATATGTCCTTCCTTTTCCAAGTGAACAGTCCTCCAAAATTCAATGAGGAGTCTCGGATAGACTACTGGATTGTTTGTGAAGAAGTGATCCCACCTAGCTCCAACAATGTAGATTCTGATATCTGCTCCTAGTCTAGCTAACAGATCCAAGTCGATGTGATGCTCAATGTTAATCTGACAGTTATCTGGAACTTCACGAGTTGGATGACCCAAAGGTGATATGCCTTCTTGAGGGACGCTACTGCTACCTTCACCGGCTGAACAGAGATTTCTTCCCATTTTTCAGAAGAGAGTTTTGAAGAAGATGAACAGTTGAAGGAGAGATGAGGAGAATGATTTCAGAGAAGGAGACGTTTGATGTAATTTTTAACTCACGGGTTAGGCTTATAAAGAGAAAAGTGAGTGTTAACCAACCGTCAGAAAGTAACCGTGGTTAAAGAATCATGATGACCTGCAGTTACCGAGGGTGGCTATTTAAGAGAGAAGTAAGAGGTGCACGATGTTTGATTGACTAACGAGTGCTGACTCAGCATTGGAACGTGTGGATGCCAGAGAGTAATTTTAAAAAAAAAAAATTTATTGACAATAATAAATGATTCATGATATTCAAATGATCCATTATTTATTATAATAAATGATGTAAGCATGTATTAAGTGAAGACAACAATTGGACGCAAGCATATTGGATGCAGGTATTTTTCGGACACAAGGTCATTCAACATATTGCATGTTGAGTTGTTTTCTTATGAAAGAGAACCTGTCCTCAGCGAGAGGTTTTGTAAAGATATCTACTCATTGATGGTCAGTATCAACAAATTTTATATCAAGCACACCTTTTTGAATGTAATCTCTAATAAAGTGATGTTTGATTTCTATATGTTTAGCCCTTGAATGCAATATAGGATTTTTTGATAAATTAATTGCAGCAGTATGATCACAATAGATTGGGATCTTACTTTCATGAATGTTGTAGTCTTCCAAATGATGTTTAATCCACAAGAGTTGTGAATAACAACTTGCAACATAAATATATTCAGCTTCAGCAGTTGATAGAGCTATGGTGCTTTGTCTCTTGCTGGACCATGATATTAGATTTGTTCCAAGATAGTGACAGCCACCACTTGTGCTTTTTCGTTCAATTCTATCTCCAGCATAGTCAGCATCACAGTAGCCCATTAATCTATATCTTTTGATTTCTCATAGAATAAACCCAGATTAGAAGAACCTTTTAAATATCTAAAGATCCTTTTGACAGCTGTTAAATGATTTTCATAAGGATCAGCTTGAAAACGTGCACAAAGACATACACTAAACATAATATCTGGTCTGGACGCGAAGAGATATAAAAGGGATCCGATCATACCTCTGTATATCTTTTGATCTACTTTTTTGTCTTTGTTGGCTTTGGTTAGAATGGACGTTGGATGCATAGATGTGCTCATTAGCTTACTATCACCTATTTGAAATTTCTTTAGAAGATCTTTAGTGTATTTGGTCTGATGAATGTACACACCCTTTAAGGTTTGTCTCACTTGTAGACTTAAAAAGAATTTGAGCTCTCCCATCATGCTCATTTCGAATTCTTTTGTCATGAGTTCAAAAATTTCCTTGTATAGAGAATCGTTAGTAGACCCAAAAATAATATCATCAACATAAATTTGGACTATTATGAAATTATCTTTATTTGTTTTCTTAAACAAGGTAATGTCTACTTTTCCTATACAGAAACCATTTTCCATAAGGAAAGTGTTGAGTTTCTTATACCAAGCTCTAGGAGCTTCTTTGAGTCCATATAAAGCTTTCTGAAGCTTGTATGTATACTCAGGATGGGAATGATCTTCAAACCCTGGGGGTTCCATTACATAGACTTCTTCATTAATTACATTTGGAAAAACACTTTTAACATCCATTTGATATAAGGTTATGTCATGATGAGCAGCAAAGGAAAGTAAAATACGTATTGCTTCTAATCTAGCAATAGGAGGAAAAGTTTCAGTATAATCAATATCTTCTTCTTGAGAATAACCTTGTGCTACTAACCTTGCGTTGTTTCTCACAACTTTTCCATCTTCATTCATTTTATTTCTAAAAACTCATTTCATTCGAATTATGGATTTTTCTTTAGGTTCTTGAACTAAGGTCCAAACTTTGTTTCTCTCGAACTGATTGAGCTCCTCTTGGATGGCCAAAATCCATCCATCGTCCAAGAGAGATTTGTCCACTGTTTTTGGTTCTAACTCAGAAATGAAAGCAGAGTCAGCTTGATTTCTGAAGGTTGACCTTGTTCTTACTTTATCACTTGGTTGACCAAGGATTTGATCTTCAGGATGGTAGGTTTTGAATTGCCAAGCTTTCTGACTATCATTTGATGATTGAGGAGCGAACTCATCAATATTGACTTGCTCAAAAAGCTCCTTGCTTTTGTTGGTTGGACGAAGATCATTCAGATCAATATCTGCAAAGGATTCGTCCAGCTCCGATAATACTTTATCATGCTTCTTGGCATCAAATTTAACATGAATGGATTCTTCAACAATTAATGATCTACAGTTATAAATTCTGAAAGCTTTAGATGTTTCTGAGTATCCTAAGAAAATACCATTGTCAACTTTGGCATCAAATTTACCTAGATTGTGTTTAGTATTTAATATAAAACAAGCACATCCAAAAGGGTGAAAATATGATATGCTGGGTTTTCGTCCTTTCCACAATTCATATGGAGTCTTTTTATGTATTGGTGTTATGTATACTCTATTTTGAATATAGCATGTTGTGTTAACAGCCTCAGCCCAAAAGCTCGTAGAGACAGAGTTATCATTGAGTAATGTTCTTGCCATCTCTTGAAGAGATCTATTCTTTCTCTCAACGACCCCATTTTGTTGAAGTGTTCTAGGGGCAGAGAAATTGTGAAGAATACCATTTTCTTCACAGAATAGTTGGAAGTTTTCATTCTTAAAATCTCCTCTATGATCACTTTGGATTGAGTTTATACATATAACTTTCTCATTCTGAATTCTTTTATAGAATATTAAGAATACTTCAAAAGACTCATCTTTGTGAGCTAGGAACATCACCCATGTCCATCTAGAATAATCATCGATAACGACAAGTCCATATTTCTTTCCACTTAGAGAGGCAATCCTTGTTGGACCAAACAAATCTAAATGTAGCAACTCTAAAGGTCTGGATGTAGAAACAATATTCTTTGAATTAAAAGAATTTTTAACTTGTTTCCTCTTTTGACAGGCATCACAGAAAACATCTAATTTATAGGCAAGCTTTGGTAATCATCTTAAGAGGTTATGCTTTTGTAGCTTTGAGAATAATCTCAAGCTTGCATGACCAAGTCTACTGTGCCAAATCCACTGTTCATCATTTACAGACATTAGACATGATATATTTTGATTAGAGAGGTCTTCCAAGTCAATTTTATATACATTGTTTTGCCTGTGACCGGTGAATAGAGTGGACCCATCCGGATACTTGACTATACATGTATCTTTGTTAAAGGAAACCATGAATCCGCTATCACACAATTGGCTTATGCTTAGCAGATTGTGTTTCAACCCTTCAACTAACAACAAATTATTTATAGAGGGAGAATTGTTCTTACCAATCTTACCAATACCCACAATCTTTCCTTTTTGATTGCCTCCGAAGACAACTACGCCTTCAAATTTTGGCTTTAGGTCTAGGAACATAGACTTTTCTCCTGTCATGTGACATGAGCATCCACTGTCCAGGTACCATGATTGGTGTCTTCTTCCTGCTGTTAAGCAAGTCTGCAATAGAGATTATCATGCTTTTAGGTACCCAGATAGACTTGGGTCCTTTTTGGTTAGTTGCAGGCAGTTTAATAGTTCTAGTTGTATATGCATTTGGACGCAGAGTGTCCATTTTCCCCAAAAACAGAGCAGTATATAGCTCTATTTGTCTCAGTTTTCTTGTAAGAGATTTCTTAGATTCTCTTTTTCATAGCCTATACGAGATTTATCATGAGGAGATCTATATCTAAGAATTAAATTGAGTTTCTTTGATCCATCAGTAAATTTTGACAAACTATCAGTTAAATATGCAACTGGATGCTCAAGTTTCTCAACTTCACAGGATGCACTGGACTCAGAACTTGAGATTTCAGTTAAACTGATTATCTCTTCTTTTAGTTTGCCATTCGCAGTTTTGACTTTGTCAAAGTCTTTATTGAGTTTGGTGAATTTTCTTTTAAGTGCCTTATATTCTGAATAATTAATGCATGATTCATTTAATAATTCATCATATGCTTCTTTAAAATAGTCGGATATATTTACCTCATCCTCTTTTGTTTCTGGCTCAAAAGAAACACTTGCCATAAGACAAAGATTTGCTGCTGGTGGGGATGTAGGTGGAGATCTCTCAAGTATATTTATTAAGTTCATCATTCTCCAAGCAGTTGTTTCATCGGCCAAGACTTCTCTTCTTGCTTCATGTACACTTCAAAACAGAAAGGCTCTTGCCTCACAGTCTAGAACAACTCTTCTTCTTTCTTTTGTGGTGCAATTCTCTAAAGGTTTCATAGTGTACTCTCCATTGGTGATAACGATAGGACAGAAAGTTTCATCAATGAAAGTCTTCCCATGCTCCTCTGATCCTTGCGTTGTGACAAAGGAACTGAAGTTTTCTTTCCATACTTCATATTCTGAAGATTGATAGATAGGCAGTCCTTCTGAACAAGTAGTTCGCCTTCTCATGTAGAGGGTACCATGTAACACCCCGATTTTCGCTTGCTGTTATTTAAGTGTTGTTATATATGTTATCCTTGTTTATTATATATATGTTATGTGTTGTATGCTTGCGTTAGATGTTTAGGGACGTGTTTTGGGGTAGTTAACCTTAAAACGAGTCAGATAAGCGATCCTGTCAGGATGGCACGCCAGTGCTCTCATGCAGCACGCCCGTGCAGTTTGTTCAGCATGCCTGTGCTCTTCGCGTGCACCAGAAACACGTGTTGGGCTTTAAATTGACCCGTTTCGCCCCAATCCTTTTTATACCTTTTTTGCTCGACCTAAAACTCATAGTCGTCAATCCTAAAGTTAGAAACAACCGTCTTTAACCTTTCTCTTGGGTTTCCATTGAACCCTTGAGCGTTCCTCAATCCTTTTTGGGTGTTCTTTGTCAAGAACACGTCCCTGTTGTGTTTGCTGTTGCATTTGGGGTTAAGTTGCTAGCTTAGTGTTACTTCGAGACTTCGTTGTTCGTGTGCCGGTGCTGTGAATGGTAACTAGCGGATTAGTTCCCCAGGGATCTAATCGAGCTTACTAAACCTGTTGAACCTGTTCGAGGAGTCAAGCGCAGACTTCATTCTTGTTGGCGTGTAGGCTGGAATCGTCACGCCAGGTATGGGGAGAAGGGATTAGTATAACATATAGGTTCTAGGGTAGCGTAAGATGAGGGTTAACCCATGACCTTATTTGTGTGCTATATGCCTTAATTGTTGTATAGAGTTATTATGGTTGTTTATACATGATGTGTATTGTCCAATTGATTATATGATCTTGGCATGACATTTAAGTTGTTCATGATGCTGTTGATATGCCGTGATTGTATGAGTTGGTGTTTGGAACTGTTGTTAAATCTATGTTAATAAAAGACATAGGGATGTTAGCGCTAAGCCTAAAACTAGGATTAGTCTAATTGATGTGTATAAAACATAAAGATGTTGATGAGGGGTGAGATTAATGCCAATGGATTAATCAAGAACCTTAGGATTGATTTGGAGGGATGAAATCTAGAGAAAATACTACGTTCCCAGAACTGAGACGTTATAACAGCGTTGAGCACGCTCGTGCTCAATATTGGCACTCCCGTGCTCTACGCCCAGTAAAGCCAGCATGGTCGTGCTCTCAGTAGCACGCCCGTGTCGAAAAACGAGAAAAAGTGACGTTTTTTTAGCACACCCATACTCAGGCCGTGCCACTGTCAGAATTAAGAAAACTTCACCGTTTTGAATAACAAAAGATTTAATAACCTTTTTGGAATAAGACATGGCATATGAGATTATAAAACACAACCTTGAGGATAGTTAATGAACTAGGATAACGGTATGGTAAGATGTAATAATGGAGACTTAATAAAGAGATTAATTGATGAGAAGATGATGTTATCGGTAACAACATATTTTTACCAATGTTGTTGTTTAAATCACCTTTGATGCTTAATGGTCCAAGTTGATAGACATTATTAATGGTGTTGATGGAAGTGGTTGCCATGTTGTTTGTGTTAGCATTGCATGCATTCATGACATGGAGTTGTTAGATGGACGGAAGGAAACGAGGAGACACGAAAGTTCACCTGAGAGTTTGGTGGATAGACAACTCGTGGGGATTCATCCGAGAGTAGGGTGAATCATTACTCATAGGGGTTTATCCGAGAATAAGGTGAACAGGCAGTGTTGAGGGTTCACCCGAGAGTTTGGTGGACATATAACTCATGGGGATTCATCCGAGAGTAAGGTGAATCGTTACTCATGGGGGTTCATCTGAGAGTAAGGTGAACAGCCGGTGTTGAGAGTTCACCCGAGAGTTTGGTGGACAAGCAACTCGTGGGGATTCATCCGAGAGTAAGGTGAA